>CM040238.1:241286028-241986028 GCA_022545495.1 Chrysanthemum lavandulifolium | reverse complement strand
AGATGTGCTTGGAATCATGGGGTAGAAGTAGTTATGCTAGATCCTTGATTGAAATAAATGCGACTAATGACCTTCGTGATACTTTGGCTGTCGCTGTCCCTAATATCAATGGAACTGGTTATACGAAACACACCATTCGTTATAGAATATGAATGGGATCCTCCTCGATTTAGTAAATGTTTGGTATATGGTCATCGATCTTCTTGAGGAATGTCTCAAAGCTCCTCCTAAACGTGTTCCTAACTCTTTGGGAGCTAATAAGAGGGTGTCGAATGAAGGGTTCACTATTGTTAAGCGAAGGGGCTTCCAGTATAAGCGGGTGTTTGGAGTTGCAAAGAATATGGAATTTCGTCCGGCTGCTTCTAAGAATATAAAGAATTCGCCTTCTACTACTAAGGAGGCATCTAAACAACCAAGTAAGGTTGTTGAAGTGATTACCATGGCTAATGTTTTGACGCCCTAGGTGATTTGAATGAGGATCCTATTGTAAGTAAACAAGCAAGTGTTACCATTGATGCATTTGACAATCCAAGTAATACACCTCTTGTTGAAAAGATTAATAAGCTTGAAAGTCAAATTATTGAGGGAAAGCTTGTGCTTCTGGGTGACGATGGGAAACCGCTTCCTATGCAAAAGGAGGCTAATCGTAAATCTGTTATGGTTAGTGAGAGAAAAAAGGTAGGTAAGCCGTTTTCCAAGGTGGAGAAGGTGGTTCTTTCGAATAGTGATAGTGCTGATGAAGTTGAAGATGCTTATGATGAGGCTTCTCATTTTATGCAGAGTGAAGGTTCGTATAATTCTAGTTTACATGAGGATTAAGATTTTGATATATATGGCACTTATAACCTTCAAGGTTTAAATCCGTAACAGCTCGCGTTTTATGACTTAATGGATATAAACCTTTGTGGTCAGACTAAACGTTAGTTTTATTCTTATGTCTTTATAGTGTTTAATCAAAAGATTGTTTTGACTTTCTTATGCTAGTTTAGGTCTTGAGTACTGTAGGTGTGTTTGGTTTGCCTTTTTGGGCTGAGTTGTGGGATTCACCCGTACCCGTTGTTTTGTAATTATTTTTTTAAAATAATAATATTTTACCGAGATAACCTTTTACCAAAAAAACAACATGACTTTCTAACTTTAAACTTGACATTCTAAAGTCAAAGTGTTCGATGTTTGTGTATATCAATATTGTATGGTAGTAAAATAGAAATCATAATTTGAAAGGAAAACTAAATGTTAAGTTGTTGATGATCATCTAGGCTCGTTGCATACCGTTAACCAATATGGTTGAAAGTTGATTGAATAGTTGAATTGAAGAAACCACGTTCCACGTTTTGCCTTTATCTTCTTCAAGTTTAAATCATGTTACTCGAGTTAGGATAGATAGAAGAGATTCGCAATGAATCGTGCAAATATATATAGAGATGAATTTTTTTTCGTATGATGTCAGTATGACACACTTGATCTCTAAATATCTATTACGTAAATTTGGGCCTTGATGAGGCCTTGGGATCGATATACACGATCGATCGCCTTGGTGAGGTATGTATCGATCGTCCAAAAAAAGGCCCAACTTGATCCCCTACACCATCGACAATCGTGTGATTGTGTGTGTGTGTTTAATTAATATAAAAGGTATTTTTGTGGGGTATATTTTTTGTAATGTAAGTCGTATTCTGGAGCGACCAATCGCTCAAGGTCATTTGTCTGAAATCGACTTGCGGAGAAAATAAGAGGATTGGTGCCCTTATTGGGGCAGCCTAACAATCATATTGATTACTTCGCATCATTAGGTCATTGTTAATAGATCCTTTTTTGTTAAATTTCTTAGAAAAATAATCTTAATAAAGCTTTCTAACTGTGATTAACTTTTTCGTCAAAAAGAAAACTTTTAGATAACATTTTAATTTTTATCATTTCAAAAGAAGCTATTTCTGCTAAGTTTGAGGAGAGAAGGTGAAAGTGTGTTGAACGTATGGAAAGAATTTATTAAGAGCTTGCACTTGGGTTGTCAACTCTTTATTTGGAATATGTAAAGACCTCTACCATATCGAAAATGAAAGTCATGCATATGATTTCATACCGTCAAACCAAACATCTCGGTTGGGCTAATTTAGTGCCCAGTAATCTCTTGCCTCTTGCCAGGATTTAAACATATATAAAATATCCTAATTGTAAAACAGCCCCAGAATGAAAAAAACATTCAGAAAATCATCTTTAAAGTTCTTCAAAGACAAATGTTTTTCTTACCACTTATTGAAGTGATATTCAACAAGCGAGATACTCAACCAAAAGAGGATGATTGAGTCACTCAGCTAATGTGACAATATCTTATTGACTCCCCACTCATCTCATCAACATCAAAGCAGTCAGAACTTGGATACTACAATATCTAAAAGTATATAGCAATGTTTGGGCGGGAGCTTTCTTGAGAATATAAATAGAAAAACACTTATAAAAAATGTCAAAGAAAATTAAAGAGTTGGTATAAAGGAGGAATAATTGTCAACATTGTTCCCTAAAGTAAAATTTGATATATTCCAAAAATAGAAGCATTTAATGCGGTAAGTTAGCAGTGTATTTATTGTTAGGTGCTTGACACGTCCTTATTACCTCACGAGTCACCACATTGTACTTAATGTTTCAAATAAGTAAATGTTATATCTTTCAATTAATGTGAAACACATTTAAGAGCATTTACTCTTTCATAAAACTAACGACCCATTTGGTCTTGGGGAAGGGGGGGGGGGTTTACCTTGGGTTTTAGGTTAAGAAATTAAAATAAGTTGTTTGTTTGTGTTTTTGGGATTTGGGTTTAGGGATTTATTCCAAATATTTATGGATGTGCTAAAGATGATGGGTGTAAAGAGTTTTAAGCCAAAAGTGGACCACATGTTTTCTTTTCTTTTTTTTCTCCTCAATGTTAATATAAATACGTTATAATTCATATATTAGTATATAATTTATCTTTAAATATTATTTTCTCTCTTCTACATCAATCCAAATCCAAATCTTAAACCAAGTTTAAATCCAAATCCAATTTCCTAATCACAAACCTATCTGCATACTAAACGGGCTCTAAGTCAATGAATATTTAAAGGTTAACGTAGTTCTTACTTATATCTTAATTTTGGTTTATGTTTAAATTAGTGAGAACATCACCAAACAATTGTTATTCAACTTAGATTGATATTCCGTAAACAATCTTAGTAAAAAAAATTATTTATTTTATTGAAAAGAATTTAAACGTTGAAAGATATTCGTGTAAATCTTTCGTAGTTGTTTATCTTTGTTAAATGTTTAAACATACATCATTAACATGGATAACTTAGTTTATCTTTTGCAATCATTATAAAGGAACAACAACCTACTTAACGGATAGTTCGTTATCCATTGAAACAAAACTGAGAAGTCGTTATTCATCAAACTGCCTTTTCATTATGCTAATCATCCACAAAGGATGCTTCTATGGGAGTTTTATATATTGTGCACTTTTTAGGCATGCTACATGAGTCTTGGTGCATTTCTTAGGCACCCTTGACTTGATAAACAATGCTTCTTGTGAGCATCCTAAACATGATTTATTTTTTGTTATATCCAAACTATACACATGTTCTAACATCATGTCAAATCTTGCAACATGAAACTAAATTTGTTACTCACCTTGAAACATGGTATGCAAGTTGGACATCCACGCACATGTTACGAGCACCTAAATCATGATAGATGCATACATATACTATTGACACATATCTAACACATAAACATAATCATATACGCTGAAAATATAACTAAAATCCACCTGAATTTGTATAAACACATAACAACTCTTAAACAGTAAACCACATAGCTAAACCATGTTGTCAACAGCCTGCGCTATAACCGTTTTGGCTGTCTTAAAACCCTGAACCAACTAATGAGGCTAAGTTTACATGAAACTATACTTTTGGATTTTCTAAAACATATGGCACTCCCCAAACGGAACTACGGTTTATCTAATATGAATTTTAAAGTTACATTTCGCACTTTTCAATTTGACCTTCGCACTAAATCGTATTTTAGACTAGTTTAACTGCTGAATTAGCCAAAACTTTCTATATAACAACTGAAGTAGATTCAGAAGACTACAATTTTGGTTTTGCCTCAACTTAATCTGACAAACGGTTAGTTCTATGATCCTTCCAACACAGCACACAATTCTTCACACATGTTGTCCTACTTTTAAACATGTCAAAAACGACCCAAAACCAAATATAAACTATTGTAATCATAAGAAAACTCATATCACATCTATTAAACATGTTAAGATTATTTTCTAACACATCTATAAGCAATTTCACTAACTTAAACATTATTTTGGTGTTGTGCCAAACACCCCTTTATGTGTATAAACTAAACATCATCTTCTTCAAAAGCAAGAACTAACTCATAATCTCTAAAAAATACTTCATATATTTTTAACATGATCATTATCTAATCTATAAAACATGCTAACATAGTCTATGATCATCAAACATATATATAATCTCGTAAACATGCCCAAAATCATTTTTAATATACTTAAACACGAAAGTCTCCAATTTCAATCATGAACTCAAGACATGTAAATAATTCACACCTTTGATGGGGAATATGTTAAGGAGACTTATAACATCTTGTATCTAGCATGATCATCATCAAAAACATCCTAAATCACCATTAGGAAGGATTATCTCATGGTTAAGTTTTCTACCATATTTCCCTCCAAGAAAATACAGACACGTTTTGTTCATGAGAAGATTTATGAACTATAAGCCAATTAGACCATGGGGATATTTCTGTAATTTCAGTTCCAAAAATAAAACTTTCTCAATAGTCATTTTCGTAAAAAATTTTGCACCGTTAGTTTTATTTCGTTAACTTTTTGCGCTGGAATTCCTTATTTGTTATAAAACTTAACGGAAAAACTTTTTTTAATATTCTAAAGTCAATAAAATATTATTCTGATAAATACATGAAATTTGGGGTGTTACACTACCCTAACTCTATAACAATCAACGACAAGACCCAAAATGAAACATACAAAGAAAAAAAGATCTCGAGTTTATTGCTTTCCTAGGAAAGATCATTAAAGATCAAAAAACTCATCACTGATCTTTGTAAAATCAAAACACCTACCTGGTCCGAAATCCTTAAGGATTACAAATGAGAAACAAAAAGGTTGTAATTTTGACACTTTGGATGAAATAAAGAAGAGCAAGAACAACACGAAATCATTTTTCCGCCCATATCAACAACTGGTTGGAACGCCCCTAAAAGACTTAACACGAGATTAAGGGTATTAAAGTTTTGTTTTAGATTGATTGCTTTGATTTCTTTTTGAGAATATAAAGAGGTAAGTGTTTTTGTGGTAGAGGTTGTATGGAAAAAAAATGAGAAAATGATAAGAAAGTTAGAGTGATGGTTGTATTTTGTGAGAAATGAAAGTGAAAAGGATAAGAAAGTGTTTGTATTTGTAGGTCTTAACTCTTAAAGTTTGAGATATTGATGATAAGGACGGTGCTGGAAATGTTAGTTTATGATATTCATGGAGTATTTGGGTAGGATAAAGAAAGAAAATATGAGAGGAAAAACAAGTTTACCCTCATGTGCCATGCACATGAGGGGTATGACAAAAAAATGTTAACGAAAGTTAAAACCAAGGATGGCAAGTGTGATTCTTTGTAAAAATAATGACAATGAATGCAACAAAAAAGTTTTAGGGACTTCAAATGCAATTTTGAACAAACTACAAGGACGATCCATGTAATTTACTCAATTAAATAAAATCATATACCACTACACAAGATCTACTGGCGACGACATTTTTTGGCTTATAGTGGGGAGTGAGAGGACATGGCGTTCTTGAAAGTATGATGAAAAGCGAGAGAGAAATTATTAAAGTATGGGAAGCGGTCATAGCCTTTTGGCGATGAAATGTTGTTGCCAAAATGTCATTTCAAAATTTTTCAGTCAACTTTTTCCAAGTTTTTGACAAGGTTAAAGAGAAAATTGAGGGTTTTTATTTTTTTTTGGCAACCCTTTGTGACGATTAATTTTATCGCCAAAAGTGTCGTTGCTCTTTCTTTTTTTGTGGTGGTGAACGTTGACACAATTACGGGTACAGTAAAACCTCTATAAATTAATACTCGATAAATTAATAATCTCGATAAAATTAATAATTTGTCCGGTCCCAACTTGGGACCAGTACAAATTTGGATCCCAATCGATAAAATAATAAGATGATGATTTTTTTGAAACCCCACTTTATATATATTAGTCCCAACGAAACTATAAATTAATAATTATTAAAAATTCCATATATATGTATATATGTGTGTGTATGTGATACATTTCAAAATCATAAGATTGTTTAGTAAAAAATGAATCCACATTCACTTGTTTTTTTGTTGAACTTTAAATCTATATTGAGTTTATCGTAAAATCTCTTTATTGCATTAAAGAGTTGGTGCGCTGTCTTCTCGTATTGCAATAAAAATTGTTAATTTTATTTTAATAACGTATGAATGTGAATTCAGAATATGTTAATTGGAACTTGTGTTTCAAATTTATTTTTCGTCTCTAATATATTACACTTGAAAATTTACCGGCCATACGAAAATCTTTTTAAATTAATACATTATTAATTTATCGATATAATAATATCTCGATAAATTAATAAAATATTCCGGTCCCAACACTATTAATTTATAGAGGTTTTACTGTATTAGAAAAACTTCTTTATCTTGTAACTTGGTAGTCGTTGATAATACCGTTGGTATTTTACTACTCATTTTTTGTCAAACATAAATAATGAGCATGGTATATTTCTTTTGATTCTAAACACATGAAAGTTAACTAAACAACTTCAAAGTCTTATTTTTGATTATTACAAAGATGATTATATGATTTACAAGCTATATTTTACAAACAAATACTATGAGCCAATGAATGACATATATACCATATATAGTTTACTTCCTAGAAGTTGGCAAAGTTGGAATACTTTGTTCATTTCTAAAAAAGTTATCAGGATCCACCATTGTTTTTACCTTCACTAACCTCTTGAAATTAGTCTCCTTGAAATACTTGACTCCATAAACAGTCCCTTCAAGAAAGCTATTTTTCCCATTATTATTTACACCAATATCCAAATCCCTATAATTCAAGAAAGCTTCTCTAGGATTCTTTGACACAAATGGTGTCATAAATTTACGCAAAACCCTTGTTAGGTTTACGTTATGGTTTGCGATATCAACACCGTCTTGGCTCCAATCAGCTGCATATTGGATTTTCGCTATGTTCCCAGCTCGATGAGGGAAAGGTTTTGCAAACTCAGAAATCTCGGCCATTCTTCCACCATAAGGATTAAAAGTTAGGACAGGAAGTTGTAACTCGATCATTTTCTTGAAGATTAACCCTAACCCTAGTTTTGAAATAGGGTTTTTTACGTAGTCGGATTTTCTTTTGAGATGAGTGAGTGATCGTGGGATTCGACTAAGCAGAGTCGAGTCTGGGGAATTAGGGGGAAAGTTGTAGTACCATAGAACCGACTGAGTCCAATTCATTTCTTGACAATCAGATACTTGTAATCCTAGCTCTGGGAAGGTTTGATCCATAATATTGATTAGGGTTGTGGTGTTTCCGAGAAACAAGCTTGGAAAGAAGCACGTATGGTTCTCTCGCCGTTTGTGTTGTTAACGACGTCAAAAACCATACGAATAAATAGATTATTATCAACTTATCGGCTACTTGTAGCACTTGTGGCGACGTCGGTAACATTTTGTTCGGCGTCCTTCTCACTGGAAAACTGTAACCTTGTTAGGTACTCTAACTAAATTTACTCTATATGAAATTACCACACCGAAACTCACACCTCCACCTCCTGTAATAGCCCAAAACAAATCTTCACCCATCGATGCACGGTTCAAAAGTTTCCCATTAATGTCAACAATTTCAGCATCGATGACATTATCGACGGTAAGACCGTATTTTCTCATCATGTTACCGTATCCTCCACCACTAATATGTCCACCAACACCAACAGTAGGGCAAACACCGGCTGGAAAACCATGCGTGGCACTTTTCTCAGCGATCCTATAGTATAGTTCACCAAGGGTTGCACCAGCTTGTACCCATGCAGTCTCATCTTCAATTGACACATTAATTGATCGAAAATTAAACATATCAAGTATAAAGAAAGGATCTTTCGCGACATAAGATAGACCCTCATAATCATGACCTCCGCTTCGGGTTTTCATTAATAGTTTGTGCTGTTTAGCACATAAGATGGAGGCTTGAACATGGGAAAGGTCTAATGCTGTTACAATTAGGTATGGTTTTGGGGTGGTGGATTCGTTAAACCGAAGGTTACGAATGTATCTTTGCAACACGGCTGGGAACGTAGAGTTGTCCGGAGTGAAGATTGCTCCGGCGATCGGAGTAGTAAGTTGTGGTGAATTGATTAGGCATCGTATGAAGTTTTCATGGGGATTATTTGAAGTTGCTAATGAAGAGCTAAAGAGCAAGACAAATATGAGTGTGAAAAGAGACATTGTTATTTGTTGTTATAAAACATGCAAATTATACATAATTCGACATTCTATTTATAGATACAAAAGTGATACTCAATTTTATAACTATGTTATACTTTTACAAGATAATAATGAATTGAAATGTCATATCGCTTAGGTGTAAATTGTTTCTTAGTTTTGTAGCTCAACTACAGGCGGACATGTAATCATTCACGAAAAGTCTCGTTTAATATACTACTAAAATTGATTATTTCAATTGTTAAAAATGAAAGGGATAGTACAATATGTGTTATGAAGATCAGTACAATGTGTGTTAAAACAACATCCTAATTAAGCTCGGCCATTTTTAATAGGGTTAAATTTATATAATAGCAAAGATATTTTTAATATTTGTACTAATATCATACCTCAACTTTAAGGGTATGTTTGACAAAATTAGATTGTCTTGATCTTTGGTCTTTAGATCTTAAAAAGATTATAAAAAGAGATTATTTTTATAAAATTACGTGAAGAACCTTTATTTTCGGAGATTATGGAAGATTATTTTTTTTTTATAATCTCTTATAATCTATGTCTGCCAAACAAAGATTATTTTTTAAGTAGCTTATTTTTTGAAAAAATAAGCATAATCTCTCCATAATATTGTGTGCCAAACATAGCCTAAAAATACTAATATCGTATGCATACTTTAAAAATTTATCTCGATATCTTACCTTAATTAATGTGACATGACTAGTAATTAGTTAAATTAATTACATGACATTGTTAATGATTTATATTGATGATGTGCAAATTACTCTACATGTTTATTATATCTTATTTATATATTTCGCTTATATCGTTACAAATACTTTATATACACAAATATGAATCCTAGTAATTATAAATCAAGGCGATCAAGAAATTGAAGAAAGCAATTGTTATTCTTGCTTAATGATTTTTAATCGTTTATCATTCGTTTGAATAAGTTAAACAAGATTTTTTTTCTCATGTTATCAATTTGTTTAATAATTATTACATTATAGAAAAACCAAGTTCCTTTACAATATAAAAAACACATTTTCTATTAAAACGCACTTTAAATTGCATAAATAGATAGGGAAACGAATTAAAGGATGTAACTAATTATACACTAAACGAATTCAACATGATAGTGAAAGAGCGACATATAATCACGAGTTATGTACACATAAGGTGGACTTTTGAGTATTAAAACTAAGTTTGTGCTGATAACATAACAAATTTTGAAAGTACGCGTACAATATTAGTATTTTTAAAGTTTACGTATGATATTTGTACATTTTTAAAGATATTTTGCTATTATATAAACTTAACCACTTTTATATTATCATACGTGTTAAAAGTTATTTTAACCGAATAAATAATGAATATTTATCTTTTTCATTTAGCCGTGGAAAACTTGCTTTAGAAAACATTGAATTGATTTGAAAAATAAGTGAGATCTTACAAGCTAGCATCTCACACCTAGAAATCTTTGACCATTGAAATTGTCAAAATACAACAAAATACCATATAGTTGACATTTTATGTGGTTGATCAATTGATGCGTAATGTTGCATTCTTTTGACATGCATATGTAATCATATACAAGTTAATAACGATTATCTTGACTTTCTGAATTCAAAGTTTTCAATGCTGGTATAAATAATTGAATTGTATTTAACTACATCGATCTAATGATTAATTGTAGATAAGGTATCATCATCATTTCTATTTGTGCACCTTATAAAACTAGTTAAAAAAAGATAGGTAATATAAAAAGGATTTTTCTAACATGTCATAGACATAAGCGTAGCACAAAAGAATCGGAGGACTTACGAAAAAGGACGTCCGGACCCATATATTTTATTTGAAAAGTGTATTTTTTATGTGTCCGGACGTCCATTTTCGTGGGTCCGGACGTTCTTTTTCGTAAGTCCCGTCGTCCTTTTTGTGTACTTAACATGTGCCCCGGGGCACATGTTAGAAAAACCCATATAAAAGGTGCAATACAAATATAAGGGTGTGTTTGCTATGCGTTAATGGGAATCAATCAATGGATTTCATTCCATGTATAGGTATTTGGTTAGTTAACGTTGAAATAAAAAAAAAAGGATGATACTAAATATGTTGCTATACTTAAAAGTCATCTAAAAGGTGTGGAATGAAAATTGATTCCTGGGCCCATCATTTTTCCTCACATAAATTAAAAACATTTTTCAACATTTTTCATCTAATTATCCTACCAAACAACATTTTTGATATTGATACCTTAACTTACAGTCATTCCTATTCCACCTTATATTAAATTCATACCGATTATCATTCCGAACAACAAACCAAACGGCACCTAAATGTTATGCAAATAATATTGCAATTATGATATAATATGTATACAAATTTCGTCTAACAATGCCACAATACGTACACCTGCTTAAAACTTTTTCGAAATTGTTTGGATAGATACAAATTGAAAAAACAAACAGTTGACTACTCTGGTGCTTATTACTTTTAACTTTTGAAGATTTCCTATTTGTATATATGTATATGAAATCGGTACTTTATTGTTACTTTTGACAAGAAAAAGGTATTTATTTTGCCGTTTTTGACAGTAAGTCAACCTTTGTAAAATGGGAATTGATCTTACATCGTTTTTTGATGCATTCACATTCTACATGCATTCGGTTTGTCTTGTCTGATCTGATGTCTGCAGAATGTGATGTGATCAAAAAAAATCGAAAGATCACCTCCTCAATAAATATATTTCCGAGCATGCAGGTCGTATTTATTGTTCTCCAGTAAAACATTATTTTATTTTAACTTTCTAAATTTTAATGAAACTTTTTAATCTTTGACATTCGAAGGTAGAACAGACGCATTTGAAACCCTGTATATATGAGCAATGGCATGATGTATTTATAACCGTTTAAAAAAAAAAAAAAAAAAAAAAAAAACTGCGATTTAAGTCACATGGCACTATATTTAATATATTTTAAATAAACACACGCCATTGCACATATACACGTTTTTATATTAATGCTTATCTTGACTTTCTAAATTCAAAGTTTTCAAGAATTTGTCAAGCACATTATTAATTAATTTAAGAAACGGACCAAACGTACCTATAACTTAACGATATATGACCACCGAAAAAGGGGTAACCCAGTTATTCGTCATGTTCAATTCTTTCCATAGTTAAACCATGTGTGACGTGACTCGAAAATCATCAATATGTAAACAAGAATTTACGTTGTGTAAATGTAGGAAACATATGAAAGTTTAAGAGCTCGTATATGGTCGATCGTATGATGATACAAGCTCAGAATTTACACACTCAAGTGGCAATACAATTGTTTCTTTTAAAAGTGAAAACAAATTAAGCACACAACTAGCTAGGTATATACGTAAAACATAACTACATGCATGGCACCGGTATATACCTAGTTGGGTGCTTAATTTGTTTTCACTTTCAAAAAAGCAATTGTATTGCCACTGTGTGTAAACTTTGAGTTTGTAACATCATACGATCGACCATATACGAGCTCTTAAACTTTCATATGTTTCCTTCATTTACACAACGTAAATTCTTGTTTACTTATTGATGATACTCGAATTACGTCACACATGGTTTAACTATATAAAGAAGAATAACACGAGTCGTTATTGAATACAGATAATTAAAGCAATAAAATTCTATTTTGGATAGTTAATCTCATAAAGAGAAATAACATGAGTCATGCGCATATGTATAATATCGTATATTCATTTACATTATCTATGTAACTCGTGTTTTTATTTTAATATTTATAATTTCGTGAAATATATTAATTTAATATATATCAATAATAATGTTAATAAATAACAACATATGTATAATATTTTTTTATAAAATATAAAGTATAAGAGTATAAAGTTTATAGTGTTTTTATCAAGGTTACAAATAGCCTGAGGCGTGACGAGGAAGGTTGTTGGTGATTTTGCATCACCGATATTATTTAAGTGTAATGGATTAATTTAGGTGACCAATGTGTAATCATGATAAATGTTCAACAAGTCGGGGTTGTTCGAGTGCACACTTGTATGACGTTATTATGATTGCTATTCGAGGCGAAGCCACGAATGATGGTCGGGGCGCACCCTGTCATGGTCAGGCGGGCGTGACACTGCAGGTCAAGGCGGCGCCCTGCCAGGTCACTTGGAAAATTTTATTTGGTATAAAGTGCTATGTTAAAAGCGCACTAGAAAATAAAATTTCGGTAATTTTAACCCTAAATTAAAGCGATTTGGCGGTTAATTTAGCGCTATTGCGATTATAACCGACCATCGCTTTTAGGTCATATATTTCGATTTACGGTTACGTCCATAACTAACAAAACATATTCTAAAGTTCAAATCGAGTTGTATCCGATTAGAGATTTCGGTGAGAACCACCGAATACTTCAATCGATAGTGTTTACGACTCTCGACATCGTGATCATATTTTCCTAACAGCGGCATCGTCAAACCTCACGCCTTAAAAGCACAAAATATGAAAGAAAGAAAAAAAGTTACTTAGATAATATATTATATTTCATATAGATCGAGTTTTTAAAAAGCTGTTATAAATAAGGAATTAAGCTAATAAACTATCCTTTCATGTAATCATCTTTATTTCTTTAAAAACATATAGTTTTCATCAGAGTTAAATTAAAAAAGGTGTCACGCCTTGTGCCTTAGATCGCTTTATCGCGCCTTTCCACGTCTCATCTCACAGCACGTCTAGAATCAACGCCTTGATCTGTTTCTTAACGTGGAGGTCACACCTCATGCCTTAGCGTCGTCTTAGCACCGCCATGACGCACCTTTTAACCCTGGTTTTTATAAAATTGTTAAAACAAATATGAAAGTTTAAGTGTACTTAAGTCTATATAATTTACTAAAAATATAACAACTAAAATTTAATTAATTACTCTCTTACTTTCAAGGTTTTTTTTTTTTTTTTTTTTTTTACAAAATCGATACATGTATTTTTATACATTTATTTTGTTAGATAAAGTTTAAATAAGTTTGATCAAATTGAAGTCAATTTTAACTTTCAATTAGCTAATAACAATGCTCAATTTTGTCATGTACGTAAAATAATACACTCTCATTGGTCCAATTGAGTTTTTCAACATCATTTTTAAATTTTTTGAAAATCTGTTATTACATAAGAGATTTTAGCCTTTATTTTGAGGTAAAATAAGCATTGTATACAGAGGGCATCCCGTGGAGTATGATATTCGCTGACGACATTGTGTTGGTGGCAGAAACGGCGGAAGGGTTAAACACCAGACTTGAGCTATGGAGGGAAGCTCTTGAAGACAACGGCCTTCGGGTGAGTAGAGAAGGCGAATACGAGATGTGTTTTTGGGAGGGGCGAGTCAAACAACCATGAGGATATTCGTATCGGCGACCAGATCCTGCCACCCAAGGAGTCATTTAGATACCTGGGATCGATGATTCACAAATCGGGGAGGATAGATGAGGACGTAACCCACCGGATCAGAGCTGGTTGGGCGAAATGGAGGGCGGCGTCGGGAGTCCTCTGCGACAGGAAGGTACCCTTAAAGTTAAAGGGGAAATTTTATAGAGTGGCGATTAGACCGGCTTTGCTATACGGGTCCGAGTGTTGGCCCATCTCCAAGGCCCACGCTAACCGGGTAGAGGTGGCAGAACTTAGAATGCTAAGATGGACTTGTGGTAAAACCTTGCTTGACATGATACCGAACGGAGTTTTCAGAGAAAAACTTGATGTCGGAAATATTATCTCGAAGATGAGAAGGTAGATTGAGGTGGTTCGGTCATGTCGGGAGAGGCCGCAAGCGAAGACCGGTTAGAAGAGTCGAGGCGATAGTCGTAGATGGCGTGAGAAGAAGGGCACCCAATCTCGGTGGGAAGATAGGATTAAGCTAGACATGTCGAGCTTCTCTTGTCGGAGGACATGACCTCAGATTAAAAGGGGTGGAGAGATAGGATTAGGATTTGCGGTTAGATTTTTGGGCTAGGGGTTTTTTGGGGTTTAGGTGGTTTTTGGTGGGTTAGGCTTTTAGGCATCCCTTTGTTTGCTTTGCCTCGGCGTTTTTCGGTTTTGGTGCCTCCCTTTTGCTTTTGCCGTTACTTTAGGCCCCGTGCGTTTCTTTGCTTTGCTCTGGGTGCTTAGGCCTGCCTGCTTTTTCTCGTCCTGCTTTTGTTTTTGGTGCTTTGTTTTGCTCTGCCTTAGCTTTAGGCCCCGTGCCTTTTTGCTTTTGCCGTAGCTTTAGGCCCCGTGCGTTTCCTTGCTTTGCTATGTATGCTTAGGCTTGCCTGCTTTTTCTCGCACTGCTTTTGTTTTTGGTGCTTTGTTTTGCTCTGCGTTGCTTTTGCCTTGTTCTTTGTTGACACTTTTTGGTCTGCCTGTGTCTCTTTGTGCTTTGTTTCTTTGTTTTTGTCTGTGTTCTCTTATGTGACCTCTTACTTGTTTGCCTGTTTTGTCTTATTTCTGCAGGTGCTTGTTGTTGTCCGTCTTCCGCTTTCTTTTCTCTTTTTTCTCACCTGCACACCCGCACTAGCCGGAGGTCTCGTCGGTTAGCCTCTCTACTCCTGGTCTATCACAGGGGTAGAATGAGATCTGTCTACATTTTTACCTCTCTCATACCCCGCTCCGGCGGGATTGGGTTCGTTGTTGTTGTTGTTGTTGTTGTTGTTGTATTAGTTAAGGGTGTTAGATATTTTTTATTTTTTATTTTTTGAATAGTAGATTAATTAATTAATCCACGATCATCAATCAAACATTGACTAATAGAAGGCGTTACATGTATGCACCATTATTATCTCCTGTAGTCTTATCTTTCCATATATACGTGGAGGCGATTCCTGTCTACATATGATAGACACATCTCAATATCTCATCTCCATTCATGCTTCATCAACTTCATAGAGATTGCATGTTATTTAAACATTACTATACAGGTGTATAAATATATAACGTTCTGAGCTATTCTTTGCGTGCAAGATTGTTTTGAGAACAACTTGGAAAACTCACTAGACATTTCTTTTTGGTGGAAAAGTATTCGATCACATGCAAATAGACAACATACGACATTTCTAAGTTTTGGTTGAAAAGCGAAATCGTCGAGACGTAGGATAACTTTGAATATGACAACTAAGATAAGTACATGTTTCTCCATGCATGCATTTTAACTCTTTTAAAAACGTTTTGATTTGTCACTTTTTATCTAGAGAAAATTTTAAGAATCAAGGCAATTAAAACTGAGTACAATCCTAATTTCACACATTTAGCCATCTTTTTTTTTTTAATTTTTTTTTTAAACGGCGGTATATTAAAAACTAGCGAGAAGCTAGTCACAAACAATTACAAACGGTAGGATAGAGCGTTACAAGGATTAAAAAGCCACTCTATCCAATTAATAGACACGTCATGAAGTCTATTAGAGATCCAAGTGTAAGTGAATTGCTTTATGTCATTTAGAATAAGACTTTTGTTTGGTCTTTTAGCCGTAAAAGTTGACTCATTTCTAAAGCGCCATAGGATCCAAAGCGTAGATTGCACGACGGCTTCAAAAATAGTGGTGAGAGTGGGAGAAAAGGTTAAGCAACTTGAGAGTGACAACACATCATTGAGCTTGTTTGGTTGCTTATTACGGATATTCCACCAATTGAGGACATCGTTCCGCACCGAGATTGCAACAATGCAATTCACTAAAATATGATCTTCGGTCTCAAGATTATCGTCACAAAACCGTAGCTATATACTTACTGATAAGGAAATATAGTTGCTGTTTTCTCTTGACTTGAGAAACCAATATATAAGCTTTTGTCATAGTTCCCTTAACTAGAATATTATTTGGGTATCTAAAATGTACCCTTTTAGGTATCAAAATAATCATAAGCATCATTTACCATCTTTAATATAAGATTTTTAAATAAAATTATATAAGTTGGGAAGACGTGGGGGGAATCCTCAAATAAAGCATTTGGTAGTGACTTTCAGAATATCCGCATTTTGATAATTTCTACTCTTACCAAATATAATACGTTTCCATGTCTAGTGGTATGTGAGTTGCCCACCAATGTGTAAAGGTTGTATGTTCAAGCCTTGCTGGAATCATTTGTGAGATATATTGTGAGATAGGTGGTATAGGTTAAATTGCCGTTCAAAAAAATAAAAAAAATAAATTCGGTTTTTACATCTAAAACCAAATATAATACGCTTTCATGCTATGTTATAAGTTCATAACCATATATTACTTCTTTTTTTAACGGCATATTTACAGAAAACATCTAGCAAAAAGCTAGTGAAAATGTAGAAAATTGTGTCATTTTATGCTCAAGGCTTCGCAAACACTTTCAATATTTTCATATACTAGAATGTTACATATGACAAACTGAAGATCAATCAACTATTATGAGCCGAGACCGAACCACAATAGAATCAATCTTGATTACAGTCTGTTATGCAAATAGCCTCTTTTCGGTGCTTAGGTGTAAAATTGTTTGGCTTCCACCCTCTCTAAAATAGCCTCATTTGGTCTTGAGTGTAAAATTGTTTGGCTCAGATATGTGAATACTGAACCGTAATAAAATAGTGAAATGAATCCGCCATGGCTGCAAACAAATATCAGGTCGAGTTGCCTCACGAAGATACTGGCCGAATTTCACCCATTATCCAGTATGCTCGGGAAAAATAAATGCAGAGTAATACTATGTTCATCACCTTTTACAACTTGCGATTTAAATTTTACAGATACATGACCAAATACAACTAAACCTGGAGCTTTCCTTAGTTCCCACACCAATATAATTCCAGGGATAGCATTATAGCAACTTTTTTGTTTCCAGGGAAATAAATGAAGTTCGGCTTATGAAGTTCTGGTAATAACTATAGTCTATACAATACAATTTAGCTTCCAAACGGGTAACAAAATCCATGGATTCGATGTCATCGTTACATAACAGACATCTAAAATATTGCATATCAATCGACACCTCACTGACACCGATTGACAGTATCAACATCTAATGTGATAAAATTAAACAAAGATAATTAATGTAAAAACTATATTAATATTGAATCCAAAACTTTTACATTTACTATTCATCCATTTGTAACAAAATTTCGGATTCAACAAAATCGAACTTCTTCTTATGAAAGATGGGGAAATATGTTGATATGAAGAGGTCTACCACGAGGGGAAATTGTAGAGTAGCAATAACTGCAATCGGTAAGCAAGCTAATCCACCTATTGGTGCCAACATCCATGGTCTTTGATCACAAAAGACAAGATACAAGGTCGCGCAGAAGGCTACCATCATCGCAGTTGCAGAGATGAATAGTACACAGAGGCCAAGAATTAATCGCCTTGGTAAACTCACAAGAAAATCCTTTTCGGAAAAACGTGTAGTGAGGATTGATAAGAAGACTAATAGTGAAGTAGCAGCTGAAAAAAGTGAGATTGCATCGGCTACTGCAAAGATAGTAAAAGCAATTTCTTTTCTAAACAACGGGTTGCCTGTTTCCTGATTGCTTCCACCTGGTACAGTTATAGCTGCTGCAAATACAATTGTGACAATGAGTGCAGCAGTGATGCTGCATGATTCCGCTGTGGTTTTCATCCACTGCTCTCATTCCTTCACCAAAATTGCATGTTCCCTTGTAAATACCATTTTCGGTGTCTCCAAGTTGATATTCTCTTTCAGAAGGTGGGTGGGTAACATGAGCTTCTCCACTACCTGAAGAATTCAAATTCATCTAGATCTAATTTATACAACTAACGAGCAAAATAACATATATGACGATTCACAACTTATATGAGAGGTGTACCTCACGCCATTGGAGCTCACGTTGTAGTGCTGCACCTGCGGTACGGCTGAGTACATATGAAGGTGCTAATCTTCCAGCCAAATGCACCAGATTGTTCATGGAAGAATCAGTCATTGTGCTATAAGATTTTGTACGCTTGATTATTGGATAGAAAAGATTGTATACTTTCTCTGAACGATTTATTACAGCTAACTGAATAATGTTATGCCCTTGTTGATTCTTAAAGTCGATTGTATTATATGACCGGCTTAGAATCTTTTGAACAACCTTGTAAGCATCTTGACGTACAGCCTCAAAGATTGGTCCACTGTAATAGGGATGGTTGGTATCACACACGCGCGATTTGTCGATTTCATCACATATGAAGTTTAGAATCCTTTTAGCTTTTTTGTATTCTTTTTGTATTCTCTACATTCTTGACTGGCGTGGCTGCAATTCAGACAAATTAGTTACGACACGATCATTGAATAGACAAACCAGTTAAAATTTTCATTACCATTGATGGTGGTGATAAGATTAACGTACTGTATAATCCCTTACCTACAATTGCATAAGAAGCTTTAAAGGGTTGTTGATTGAATGGGTTGTGGTAAAAAGTACCATTAGAGCAGTTACAACAATAACATTATAACACCAATAACACCGTCCACGTCAGCGCCACATCAGCTTTAACATTTAACATTAACATCCTCAAAAAACACCCACAACAATAACATCCCAATAACATCAATAACATTTCATATTTTCAATTTTAACCCCTAAACTAAAACAAACACTTCATTTATTAAAACACATATCACATTTAACATTAAAACACCAAGTACATTAAACGTTAAACAAGGATTACATTAAAAATTAAAGATACAACTACTAAAACTACTAAAACTTAAAAAAATGTTAAACACGAATTAAATAAAACTACTAAAACTTAAAAAAACGAATCATCCGAGTCCCAACCATCAGAATCGGTTGGCGGAGAATAAACTCCCCATTCATGTATCGACTCTCCATTATGTCGAAGAAGTTGTCTTTGAGTCTTGAGCTTCGTGCTTCTTGCTCACTGCGACGACCTCTTCACGTGCTTGCACTTCCATAATCTCCCTAACGTTTTTCATCTTGTTCCGATTCTTGGGAGGAAGCCTCACTTAACCATTGGGTGGTTTTGAAAATCCACATGTGGACTGCTCACAGTGAACTTGGAACAATTGGGAGGTACGAGATGTTTCAAAACCCACCGGAAAGACATTTTCGGTGGTGTAGAAATAAACATCGGGTTACGTAGAGTTGGAAAGTTTTCCAAGCAACTTTTTGGTGGGAATTCTTGAGAAAAATCTTTGCGAGACATTTTTTTGTGTGAGTTGTGTGTGTAACTTGTGTGTGTTGTGTGTTCTAAACAACTCTGTTAGAGTTGTTTATATAAGCAGTTGATTTTGAACCGAATAAATCTCGCTCATATTTGATTTTTAAATTTCAAATTTGAATTTGAATTTATCCACCTAATTGACCAAGATAATTTAAATTTGAATTTGAATAGGTGGAGGGGGTGTAAGTGAAAATTTATTTGAAATGGTTTAGGGGGTGAAAGGAACTTTTTTTTTAACGCGCGTTGGTAAATCAAC
The DNA here is from genome assembly GCA_022545495.1 of Chrysanthemum lavandulifolium. NCBI lineage: Eukaryota > Viridiplantae > Streptophyta > Magnoliopsida > Asterales > Asteraceae > Chrysanthemum > Chrysanthemum lavandulifolium. The sequence goes on along the minus strand of CM040238.1, from coordinate 241,966,016 downwards.
GCTATGCCACCAACGCCCAAATAACGCCATTCTTCCAACGGTATAATGCCCAATAACGGCGTTATTAAGGTAATAACGGCGTTATGCCGTTACCTTTGTAAGTGCTCTTAGATAAGGTTGTGGGTTCGATTCCCGATAAGTAATATCTTAGATTCTTCTTCTGCTTCAGCTTATGTCTCATACATACATGGATGATAATGACGTGGCAACCACCCTTTTGAAACCTACTGTCACTCTCACCGGAGGCCTCATTGGTTTTTCAGAGCATTTTTCCCCAATCCATATAACTGTGTGTGTTTTTCCGTGTTTATATTTAGCCCAATTTGTGTTTGCTTATTTGCATTTTTGGGGACTGGGCGGGTCATATGGTCTGTTTATTTACATCTCCGAGAATAATTTTTTTGTTTTCGTTATGCAAATGGGCCAAATGGCCCTTTGTGATTTGTGGTGACACACTGACACGCATAGGAATGAAGAAACCGTCTTCAACGCTTACCTTGCTTCGATAAAATTAGGTATATTGTTGTTGTTTTAATCTAAAAACATGACCTCACTCAACCTAATTGATCACCATACTACTTAGGTACTCTTTTGGGTTCATTTCGTAGCAATGCATTCATTAACTTGGTTATGTCACGATTCAATTATGAGAAATGTTGTGCTTGCAAAAATTTTACCAAAAATGTTTTGATAACATATGTGTCAACAAAATATGAAGCATGAGAAAGATAAAATAGAAAACATAATATGATAGTAAATGATGCCAAGGTTTTTAAGATAAGGATCTTACTTAAGATCGTTTTTATTTTTATAAGATCTGATCGTGTTCTTAAGATCCTACTATAATGTCATTTTCTTAATAGTGTTTGTAATATTATTCAATTATGCAACCTACTTTCTCATTTGTTTCATGAAACTTATGTGAATGTTTCATGAAAATGACGGCCTAAATTATGATTATTGAATATTTAAGAGGATTGGCATTTTGTTTTTAAATCGGGTTAATGATATGTAATAGCAACCTACTTTCTCATTTGTTCAAATATTAGATATGAACCCAAAAAAAAATACCACAATACCCATCTAACTCTTTGTACCGTTAGTCTGTTAGGCTTGTAACAGAAATGTACTTTTCCATTTGTTTCATTACCATACGTTTTAGTTGCACCGTTAGTCCTTTTGACTAACGACCGTTTGTAATTAACTAAAAAATATGTTTTGTTACGTTTTTATCCGTTTTCTTACATTTTCATACGTTTTTATCCCTTTTATACATTTTCGCCCATGTTCTTACATTTTCATACATTTTTATTCACTTTTAAACGTTTTCGTGCGTTTTATATCGTTTTCAAGTTTTCTTTATGTAATATATAGAGCGATCTGGCGATTTTGGTGGGAAGTTTTGCCGCTGATTTTTTGAGGAAGTTTTGGCGCCATTATTTTGAAGGAAGTTTTGGCGTCAGTATTTTTGGAGGGAAGTTTTGGTTGGATGTTTTGATGAGATAAAGAGTTATAGACTACCCAGTTTTGATGATATCACCTTGACTTGTTAGTATAACGATATTATCTTTATTCGTTCGTTTAACATTGTCATGTATAACGATATCACCTAGACTAGCTAGTGTTACATATCATGTACCACGATATTATCTCGATTCATCCGTTTTAAGATGTCATGTATAACGACATCATCTTGACTCGTTCGTTTAACATTTCATCCGTTTTAATTTATACAAAAAAATTTAATTAATTTTAAATAATTTTCAATCAATTTAAATATTTTTTAACTAATTTAAATTATTTTTAAATTATTTAAATTTCTTATAACTAATTTAAATTTTTTATTACTAATTTAAATTATTTTTAATTTATTTAAACTTTTTATAACTAATTTAATTAATTTTAAAATTATTAAAAATTTTATAATAAATTTAATTTATTTAGTATTAATTAAATATTCTAAACACATTTTAATATACAAAAGATAAAGAAAGAAAAAAACAAAAGGGATGACATTTGTCGTGCCAAATTTTTTTTGACCAAAATTTTCCCTGAAAAATCAAACAACGCGCCAAATATTTGGCAAAAAAAAAACAAAGGGGACGACTTTGTCATCCCTTTTTGGTCGTCCCATTTTTATCACAATAATTGACACATATCTGCTTCTCTTCTCTCTCAACACTTAGTAAAAAAAACCCACCAAACTGCTCGTTAAACCATCAAAAAAATCAATAAAATTCCTAAAAACACGCTATTTTCTTCAATTCAACACCACCAAAACACTACTATCACTCGTAACCATCAACTACACACGCACCACTGTGCACAATTTGTATAATTTTTGTTATTTTGTAACATTTAAAGGTATTTTTTTTGTTAAAATTTGGTTTGTTAATTTAATTTCTTTAGTTATGGTTTGATTAACTATTGTTTTATGTTGTGTTTGTGTTTGTTAGATGGTCCACCGTAGCACCTCACCACCGTGAACCACCGCCGACTCCACCACCAACAACCACACGCAGTGACCATAGCTCCACCACCACCACCTTTTGTGTTGGTAAGTGATTTTTTTTTTTTTTTATTATATTGTTAATGTATTTTGAGTACGACAATGTCGTCAGTAAACGCGTTTTATTAACTAATTTGGTGCGACAATGTGTTTGGGACGACAATAGTTTGTTTAACTATGGTTTTATGTGTAGTGTTTGGGACGGTAGGAATGTCGGGGTGTTTGGAGCAGTTTGGGACATCCGGGACACCGGGACCACCTCTTTCTCTTTCTTTCTCTTCACTTCACGTGTATTTGACCCTGAAATAGGTATATATATATACTTTTATTACATCGCAGATAATGTATATACTTTTATTACTTTGTCGATAATGAAAATGATATGTGATATCGGAAAAATGTCATGTGATATGTTATTAATTATTACTTATAAACTTAAAGTGACCGTGTTAAAATAAAAATGATATGTGATATCGGAAAAAATGTCATGTGATATGTTATTAATTGTTACTTATAAACTTAAAGTGACCGTGTTAAAATGAAAATGATATGTGATATCGGAAAAAATGTCATGTGATATGTTATTAATTGTTACTTATAAACTTAAAGTGACCGTGTTAAAATGAAAATGATATGTGATATCGGAAAAAATGTCATGTGATATGTTATTAATTGTCGATAATGAAAATGATACTTTGGTTAGTAATATTGTGATTGTTAAACTTGTGTTCTTGTTTTAGGATTTTAGTGATTAATTTTGGAAATTCCCGTCCGAAGTTAATCATCCTCTGAAAAACCCGTCCGAAATTAATTTATTAGAAATTAATTTGGAAAGTCTCTGTTAGGATTGCTTTTGAATGTTTTGTCTCATTTAGGATATGGATGCGTATAAGCGCTTTATTATTTGAGAGAATTGACAAGATTTCCCTTTCACTCCCACGAATATGTCTTTAATGCACATATTTGGGGAGTTGAGGAAATCTTGGATTTTCAAATAATAATCGATTATACGCATTCATATGAACGACACATTCAAAGAGTGAGTTATGATTGCCTTCCATAGTTGCACTAGGTAAGCGAGCGACTCATAATTACGCCTTTTCATGTTTGAATATGTATGTATATATATAAATTTATTTTTTGAATATGTTTTTACAACGATCATGACAATTGATAAGAGTTGGACCATTGTATCCAACCGTAATTCCCGAATTTTAAATGGTCTTTTGCATTCATCGCGCATTGTGAGCCATTGGTAAACCCCATCACAAAAATGATTCATTGCCCATGTGTTCGTTGTGGTAGCGCTCCAACTAAATTGGGTACGCTCAAAACTCTTGAGTCACACATATCAAAATACGGGTTTGACACACTTTATACCCCTTGGAAATATCACGGTGAACCACTTCCGCCTATGCTATTTAGAATTAGTTTCAGATTACTTTTTAAGTCTAATTTTTCTCTTCAACAATTCACAAGATTACTGATAAATTTTAATACATATTTGATGTATAAAGCTTGTAACTTACCATATTATTATCCAATTTTACCATTTGTCAACGGCAATTGATATGTACACGGATCAAAATGATCCATATACATAAAATTATGACACATTAACCATTCTTTACCCTCCATACTATTCACCCATATATTTACTGCATCCTTAAAACCCTGCCTATAACTCCACCTCATCAATATCACTTCATCCTTCACAGAAACACTAAAGTCACCTCGCTACTGAACACATCACCAAATAGTTAGCTGCGATAGTAATATGTGTTCAAACAAAAATGAGTTTAATGAGACTTCATGATTTCTAAGTTTATATGTTTGAATGCTCATATCATTTTGGCTATTTTAAAAATTCTTCCTGTTTCGTATTCTTTTTATTTATGGTGGTCACACAACCAAGTAAAGTAGAAACAAGCTTTGTGAGTCTTCTTTAAAGAACATAATGTTGATTTGCATTTTACACTGAATAATCACAATACGGATTCACCTTAGATCCAAGCTAATATCACGATTGGCAAACCATTTTCTTTTTTTGTTTTGCTTAATGTGATAACTGACCCAAGCCGAAAATATATGCATCCACCACTGGATTTGTCATCCTCGACAAAAAATCATTAGAAGAATTACACATGGGTTCGCAAGAACTTATTTATTCAAATTACTTTGGTAATGAGAACCAAGACTAAGTTCAAGACGCTAATTCCGAAAGTTAATATCTAACAACTTTTCATTTGTCGTTAGGGAGTTGCCAGTGGAAGAGGGAAACGAGAGCTGATTTTTGAAATTTGAAATAAACCGTAGGTTCTGGCGAGTTCTTAATTATTTTATAAAAAAAATCGCTTTTTCAAGAAAAAAAAATCACATGATAATGTTTGCTATAAATGGGCAAAACCCAAGCCCAGCTGGGAAAGCGCCTGACTCGATTAGAACTGGAACCTGTGTGAGGAGTTCATTACAAACAAAAGTCTAAATTCAAGACCCGATCCGAAAATGGTCATTGATAAAAACTTAATATTAGGAAATTATAAGAAGATACATGTTTATGTATACAAGATGAAAAGCCATAAAAGAAAAACACTAATTAACATTCCAAGGGTGAAGGGTTTGAAACAGATCACTATTGAACTTTTAAATTGCATACAGATCGAACACCTCATTGCTAAACATAATCGAATACCGGCTTACCAAGGAAAGATCGTATGTCGTTTGGATTAGTTTTACATGAATTAATGTAACTTTGATTACCAAATCTGGGGGAATATGTTGATCTGAACAGGTCTAACACGAGGGGGAACTGTAGAGTAACAACAACTAAAATCGGCAAGCAAGTTAATCCACCTATTGGTCCCAACATCCACACTCTTTGTTCACCAAAAACTAGGAACAAGATTGCACCAAAGGCTACCATCATCGCTGCTGTAGAGAGGAATAATGCGCAAAGACCAATTATCAACCGTCTCGGTAAACTCACAAGAAAATCTTTTTCAGCAAAACGCGTAGTCAGAATTGATAAGAACACTAACAGTGCTGTAGCAGCTGTAAATAGTGAAATTGCATCGGATACTGCAAAGATAACGAATGCAACTTCTTTTTCAAACACAGGGATGCCTGTTTCTTGATTGCTTCCTCCAGGTACTGTGATTGCTGCTGCAAATACGATCGTAACAATTAGAGCCGCTGTGATACTGCAAGATTCAGCTGTCGTTTTCATCCACTGCTCCCCTTCTTTCACCAAATCCTCGTGTTGCTTTGTAAACACCATATTTGGAGTCTCCATATAGATATTCTCTTTTATAAGTTCTGTAGGTAGCATGTGCCTCTCCACTTCCTGTAGAGTTAAACTAGTTATATATGTATGTTATGCAAATAAATACAGAGTAGCAAAACACGATGACAGTTAATAACATATATTTTATGTACCTTACGCCATTGGAGCTCTCTTTGTAGTTGTAATGCTGCACCTGTGGTACGGCTGAGTACATGTGAAGGTGCCAATCTTCCAACCAAGTGCACCAGATTGTTCAAGGAAGAATCTGTCATTGTTCTATAATATTCTGAACGCTCAATTATGTGACAGATAAGGTTGTATACTTTCTCTGAACGGTTTATTATTGCTAATTGAATGACGTTATGCCCTTCTTGATTCTTACAGTTTATTGTATTAGGTGACCTGGAAAGAATCTCATCAACAACCTCGTATGTACCTTGACGAACAGCCTCGAGAATTGCTTCATTGTAACATGATTGGTCAGTCCCACTGACTTTTAAACTATCGATATGATCACATATCACGCTCAAAAGCTCTTTAGCTTCTTTGTACTCTTTCTTCTTTTTCTCTATATGCTTGACCGGATGGGCTACAATTTACAAAATAAAGTTAAACACAATCACTGCATAGACAATGGAGACTATCTCAAGTTTCCTTCTCAAAACGGATAATGATGAGTGGTTTTACTGCAAAATATATATCTTACCTACAATGGCTAGAACCTTCCACATGAGAAAATACAACATAAAGAAGGGGAAAAGAAAATACATAACGAGGACACGTATCAACTGATATACTGGATAGAGTATCGCTATTGGTACTGCACAGGAAACAAGTTAGATACAATTAAAAAAGTTTCATGTATACGAATAGAAAATTTTAAATATAACTTGGTTTTTCTACATATAGTGACTAATCTCTCACCAAGTAAAATCGTGACAAATTCTGATAACCAGCTATAATACGTGTTTTTAGCGTGTCTCATTGTCCATAAGATGTCTTCACCCCTTTTATTCAGAAAATCAGCCGAATTGAATAGCAAAGAACTTCTCTCAACTGTCTTGTTACAAAAATTGTTCAAAGCTGCGTGTGAAATAGAAATTGTAGTATTATATTTAGTAGAGAAAGACACGAATCTAAATGTATTTACGTTTGGGTCTATAACATGTATGGGAGGGTGAAAGGTCTGGGTTCAAGTCTCAACTAGGGACGGGGTATGGAAGTTTATTTTTTGAGAAAATTTTAATTTACGAAGTTTATAGCAAAAATCTTGAGACACTTTCAAATATATCCCTCCAAAAATGCAAAATTTCATATATGCCCAAAACCCAAGTTTGATTTTACTACTCCGTATGTTATTGAAAAAAATATAGAGAAATACATGGATAGATGAAAGCTTCTGCAGAGCTAAGATCAGGTGGAAATGTTATAGCTATTGCCATCAATATTTGATTATCTCTTGTAGCCAATGTAGGATATATTTTGACCATTTTTAAGGCTAAATCTGCAAGAATATTAGGATAGAAGGTATGAGAATCTTTTAAAACATTCCAACATTTTAATATATATGATCTACTATATAACTAGCTACTCACCATATTGTTTGGTGAAAATAGCAGTAATGAGAAGTTTGACTGCATTTCGGATATATGTGTCTGGATAGCGGTCTAAAGGAGGAGATCGTTGTATGGCTTTCATGGCTTCTAGCAAATACACATATGTATTAAGCTTCATATTGTAGTAAGCACTAAGCAATGGTGACTGTGCTTTATGATCTGTAATTTCCAACAGTTCTTTCCTCTTGTCAACCAAGAGCTGGGCCGCATATTTGTTGCCAACGATTGCAGCAATATGAAGTGCCGTTCGTCCATTTGAATTTTTCTTCTCCAAATCTTTTCCGTCCTGTATAAAAATCAGCAAATTTTCAACAAAATAATTCTGGCTCATTCCGACCGCTAAGTGAAGCATGGTGTTGCCATTCTCACTTAGCGGCTCTGTGGCTGCATCTTTATGCTTGTTCAGTATGGCTTTTGCTTTCCACCAGTGTCCGTCAACAGTAGCATTGTACAAATCTATGTTGCGTGGGGTGTTGTTTTTGTTTTCTGTTTCCGTTACTGTTACTATTTCTGGTCCCATTATTAGTTGAGGTGAAGCTAAACCTGCAATTCAAAGTTTCAACTTTCATTATAAACCTAAAACGGATGCCTTAAGACCAGGACTTCAATTAAAATGATTCTTCGGAAAAAAACATCATCCTAACATGGCTAACCAAATTTCTTTAAAAAGGGCATATACCGCATATTTCACACCTCACACATGTGTGAACCCAGACTTAACCCACTTACCATACTGCTAGAACAAAGGCCCTTTGTTTACTACATAATGGTGTTTAATAAACCCATACCTTTTGTAGAGCCTATTGCATGATCATAGAAGGATTCTAGCTTCTTCCATACATCCCGTGCCGATTCTAGTCCAACTACATTCTCAAGTACTTCTTCCTTTAAAGTACCAAAAATCCAACCTCTAAGAAGGCTGTCATATTGTTTAAAAATCTTAACACTCATATTCCCCGTTTTGCGAAATTTAGGATCAATGATACCTCGCATCATCTGACTCTCCATAAGGCAAAGCATCTGAGCTTTCCATATATAGTAGTTTCCTTGGCAAGAAAGCTTCACGGAAACAAAGTTAGAAACGTTAACATTTGATGTTTGCATGTATTTCAGGAGCTCTGTTCTTGCAGAATCATTAGCATTCTTCGACGAATCAGCCATCGAAGCTGACTTATTTTGACTATGAGAAAGAAGTTAAATGGTAAAATGATATGTTCTCGTAATGAGTTGTTGTAGTCTTAAATAGAAAGTTACTCCGTATTATTCATTGGTCCCTAAACTCCGGCGTATAATTGAAAACTTATGATATGCACGCGGTAGTACTAAATAATACTATTGTATATGTATAATTGAAAACTTATGATATGCGGCGGTAGTACTAAGAAGCGAGGGTGTCGTAGTTGCCCACTTCTTCGTTTAGTACGCGTGTCTTCACCTCCACATCACTCCAACACACTAACTAAAAATACATACCGATCACAACTACTCACTGTCTTCGTTTAGGCCCACCCACTCTTATTTTATTTCTTTTCCATATTTTAAACACAATTAAATTCATTTCATTCATTTAAAATAAAATTACAACATACAATACGGAAAATTAAAAAACATCGATAAATAAAAAACATACTGGAAAATAAAAAACATACGGAAAATAAAAGCGATAAGAAACTTAAAAATATAACATTTTTCGCTTTTTATATGTTGTATTTTGCTATTATTTGGTCTTGTTTCTTTTTATGAGTGATTTTTTTGCTCGGTAACCCTCCACATCAAGCATGAAAGCGCAATTCTTGGCACTCTTGCGCCAACTTTTCTTTAGCAATCCTCGCCTCATTACACTTCTCGTGTCCGTCGACTTTAAGTTTATACTCTTGAGCTAAAGCTTCCAATAGCATCCGATTGACTCCCAGGTGCTCGTTGGCGACTCAACGATCTAGATTTTTTTTGGACGAGGCTTGCTGTGAGACGAGCTCTTGGATCGGTAGAATAATTCGGCAATATTATCTTCATTGATCCTCGGTAGCGTCCCATTTGGGATATTCTCTCAAACCCTTCCATGCGAAACCATACTAAACTGTTTCCCGTCCCATTTTGAAAGTGTGGAAAACTAGAGGGGGTTGAATAGTTTTACCAATTTAAAACTTCCTTTTAAATATTTAGATCGACTTATGTCAATTTATTTGGTTGTTTATGTTGGACGTTGATAGATAGATATATAAGCGTGTAATGAAAGATAAAGAGTAAGAAGCACATCACCACGACACAAGTTATTTATAGTGGTTCGGCTACAAGGACACCTTCCTTGCCCTACTCCACTCCTCGAGTCACCTACTCGAGGTTCGTAAGCACTACACCAATCTCCTTATGGCGGAGAAGCCTTCACAACGTCGCAACCTTTTTCGGTACAAAGCTAAATACCGAGTTCTTTCACACCAAGGCGAACCACACCTAACACAACGTCGTCTACCCTTTATACTGATTGCTAGGCTAACCACCGAGTTCTTTCACACCAAGGAGAACTAATCCTATCACAACGTCGCCTACCCTTTATTAGGTACTAGGCTAAGCACCTAGTTCCATTACTATGGAGGAACTACTACCCTTCACGACACAACACCTAATCTCGAGGAGATCTACTCCTTGTTACAACACCATCGAGGATATCACCATCCTTGTAAATAAAAAATACTTATATGTATAACGATGCACCTCATCGATTATACGACCTAGGCATTCTTCCGGATGCTACTTGATTTGATTCTTGACATTCTTCACTAATGCCTTTGACACAACGCTTGGCACCCTTCACTAATGCCTTCGTCTTGACACCTTTAGCATTCTTCAATAATGCTTAGACACGGATGATGAACATCTTTCACTAATGCTTCATCTTGACACTTTCGGCATTCTTCACTAATGCCTTCTACCCAACATCTAGGGAGAAAGGAAGAACTATCAACAAGAGAACCTTAGTTGTCTTGATGATGACGACATGGCAACTCATGGACTTGAGCTTGCGTCTTCAAGTGGTGATCTCTCCTTTAAGAGGAACCTAGAAGATCACACAAAAACAAAGACAAACTACATAGATCACTTAGATCTAAGGTTAGAGGTTAGAATACTTGGGGAAGTATGTGTGTAAAGTGATGCATAGAAAGGAAGAAATGACTCTCATTTATAGAAAAAATTCTCTCTTGTTCCCGGTTCCCAAATCCCTTCCACTTGGGATCCGGCTAGCACAAAGCTAGGGATCCGTGGAACGCTCCTCTTTGCCCATGGGTATTTTTGGTTATGGGTCATGGGTTATGGGTTGATCCATGGTTTTCTTTCTAGATACAATGAACTTGGTTAAGTGGTATATATAAAACCATGGGTTATGGGTCAATACCATTTGCTAGTTTTTACATGTTTTTTACCCATTTTAGTATATACATGTTTTTACCCATTTTAGTATACTTAGTTTAAGTATGTGCTAACCCAATATGTAAACATTAGTTGTTGTACATATATATCTAAATCATAAAATCACTTAAGCTTGTTTTAGTGTTTTATGTGAAAACGTAAGTGTGTTAGAAAACTATTAACTCAAACTATTTACGTACTCTATTTGTTTCGTTAAAATGATTTTACGTTTGTTATCGACAAAACATTAGAAGATCGTAAAATATAAATAAACATTTTACGGCTTATTTGTATTAACAATCTCCCCTTTTGTTGATAACAAAACATAAAATTATTTTAAGGAAAATCTAAAATTAAGTAAAAGTTTGAATTTGTAGTTTTACTTTCTCTCCCCTTTTTGTCGAAACAAAAAGTGTTAAAAGAAACCAACACAATTTTTATAAGAAAAGGTATGTAAAATGTAAAGAGAGCAAGTGACGGGAATGGTACTCGTCTTAACTCCCCCTTGACGAGTCCATCCCTTTGAAAGGGCGTCAAGGACATAACGTAAAATAAACTAATTAATGTTGCAAATGGTTCGTCTAAGTGACGAAAACGTGACCCCCTTGAATATTGCAAAGATGCAATGGGGTATCATGAAGTATAATCCAAAAACGGATTAATGTTGCAAATGTTTTGCAATTGCGTTTGACACAAAGCTCCCCTAGCTTTATGGTGTCAAAATCTTCATGTGTATTTTGAAAATCTACAAAGTAAAGGTTAGAAAACAAGAGTATAGTGCATACTTTCCTGCAAATAAAACTCAAGTTAGTAGAAATTTGTGTTTCTGTACTACGGATCCCACGGTTCCCTTCTTGGAGGGATCCGTCTAGGTATTTGGGAGGGATTCGTCTATCTGCTTGATAGTTTCTTCAGCAATGAGAATGTTCCATTCAATGCTAATGAAGATGTGAAATAACAAGCACAATGCACTAAATAAATATAGCATATAGATATTCATTCAATAAAAACAATAGATAATCGAACAAATCTCTAAAACAAGAGAATGAACTAGCCAAACAAGTGCTACTAATGCTAATGAGTTACTCCAAACTTTAGATTCAACTAAAAGCTTAATGACGATAAATGATGAGATGAGTTTTCCTAAACATTCTAAGTTTGAGCTTGTAGTTCATGTATCAATCTATCTAGTTCATGTTTCAATCTTTCAACATGTTTACAATGATAGCAATCCTTGTCATGGTTTTAAGTTTCTGGAAGTTCAAGTGAAGTGGGTTGAGGATCTTCAAATGATTGTGAGGTGGCTCTAGGCACTAATGATGTTGGTTGAGGTGTGGAGGGTATGTTTGGTATAGTAGAATTAGGTGATGAAATCCTAGTGGGAACACTCTTCTTGGAAATTAGTTTGATTGGTTTCCTTGGTGTGGGAGAAATCCTAGCATTTGTAGACTTAACCGGAGATGATTCGGTTGAGAAAACTTCATGTATGATTCTAGCAAGTTTCTTGGGTGGTTCTTGAGTGGATGAGTTAGCACTAGGAGCCTTAGTCATAGTGATGATGGTGCTAGTAAGAAACTCTTTTAGTTGTTAATTTTTGAGATGTGATTCAGAGTGGTGACTTAATCCTAAGGTTGTTTGGTTTATAAAGGATAATTTGAATTAGGAAATTAAATTCTAGGACTAAGCATGCTCTTGGGGTTTTGATCAGCTCTAGGAGAATAATTAATGAATGCTAAAAGTAGTTAGAGAACCAAAAGGTGACTTGAATTTGAATATGGAAGCGATTTATGCTACGCATCTGGATCCACGGATCCTTCTCGATGAGGATCCGCTGGTTAAAGACCGGGATCCGGCTATCGACGAGGTTTAGGTGAAATCATTAGGCTTTTGTAAGGTTTATCATTGGATTTCGAGGTTCTGACTTAATTTTGAAGTCTCTAGCTGTTGGATATCTAAAATGTTCTTAGTAATATGGCTTATAAAGGGAAGAACTTGGCAATTGCATTTAAGACTTAATCCACTAATGTTCTTGTAAATGTGATGATTAGCATGCACAAGGTTGTAATTCAGAGTTTCACTGATCCAGGAACTAATTTAAGATGAGATGGAGTGTTTGAGTTAGGAAGATGAGTTAAAATGATTGTTTTAGCAATGTTTGACATAAACTGTCACCCGGATCCCACGGTTCCCTCCTTGGAGGGATCCGGCTAGACTAATCCTAGGGATCCGGCTCTCAGCATTTATGACAGGTTTGAAATGAGGTTTCTAGGAGCTAAAGCCTATCTCATTTTGAATGTTTCAGTTCTCCTAAGTGTTTAAGATGAAAGGGTACTTGAATGACCAAACGTAATAAGTGTTATAGCAAATGATTGCTTCTTATGGAAGGAGGATGGGACAAGATGACTACCAATGGATGTCTATGGATAACACTAAGAGTTATGGAGGTGTCAAGTCATAATAAATGATCCTAGTGATCAGATTTAAGCTTGAGGTGATATTTAAAAAAAATCTTAAAAATCACAAGAATTGAAAAACTAATTTTTGTCTTACTTTGAGATAGACATCACTAGAAGCAATTTCCAAAAAATGTTTCATTTGTCCTCTTTAAGTGTTTTGAGAGATGAGAAAAAGTTTGTGAGTAGTTGAAGCGGAAATATGGTGAGTTTAGATGTGTTGATAAATTAAGATGTAATTAGACTAAGATATTAAGTAAGCCTTTAGTGAGTCTAAGCCTTTCTCATCCTTGTAGTGGACTTAGTTGGGTTCTAAAATCATATTCTTAGCTAATGTAATGTTATCTAGAAAGCTATGTTGATGTAAGGAATGTTGTATTGCTGATCTGATGTCACGGATCCCACGGTTCCCTCAAGGGAGGGATCCGGCTAGGCTAATCCTTGGGATTCGGCATCTGCAGATCAAAATCTACACATAAATGATGTGCAGATTTTGCAAACTAATAAATTTATAAGTAAAGCAATAGGAACAAGCATGTCATCACAAAACACTACTTATAAAAGCATGATAAAGTAACAATATCCAAGTTACCATAAACCAAAAGTGCTAAAACGTAATCATCCAAACATAAGATAAACATATTCCTATTGTCTCTTTCGTCAATCATTTCTTTTCCTTTTTGACGGCTTAGTGAGGTTGTAAGCGAGGTTTTGAATCATGCCCCTCAATTGTTTAAATTCCGCGGTCTCGTTTGGAATGGTTGGAAGTTGTTTGTGGTATTCAAGGATTTCTAATTTGATGTTGGCTACGGGGTCGACATCTTCTTCATCTTCTTCTTCTTCACCGGCCGAGGAGTCCGAGAGAGCTTCCGGTTTCTCTCCATTGACCATGAACCGTTTAGAGGGTTGTTTGGTAACAGGTACCATGACGTGATCGGAAAGGTAATGATCATCATTGATAGGAGATGGTTGTAATGTACCAACATACTTACAAAGTCGTGTTAGGAGCATACCATACGGAAGTACCATGTTGGAAGATTTGAATACCCCAGCTATTCTCCTTACCATGTAATAGGCAAGATTAAATGGCCTTTGATGGATAAGACAATAGATCATTTGCACAAGACATGCGTTTGGATGATCTTTGTTTCCAACTAGGCTAATGACATTTTCCCTAAGGATTTCTTCCCATTTTTTAAACATGGGATGGATTTCGAAAAGTTCCATTTGAAAGGGATTACGATGAATGAGCTTCTTGTTTCGGTCGAAACGGGATTGGTCGGTTCTTATTTTGAAAATGGTGTCTCGGATGGTTTCGGGTTCATCAAGAGGAGTATGGTACATTGGTTTAGGATCGAGTGCAAGGTTTTGAGTGTTAATTGCCCAATCTTGAGAGTACATACAAATTCCTTCACAAGGAATGCGAAGAATTTGAGCAAAGGTGTTGCGAGGAAGAGTGAAGTTTTGTTTATTGATGATAAAAGCGATTGAAATGCTATCATCGACGTTTCGAATGATCCTAATGCTTTTGTAAAATTCAAAAATGAAAACCGGACAAATTTGTTCATCTATGTCAAGGAGACAATCAAAGTTGATTGTCGAGAAAACTTGACGAATGTCGGTATCTTCAAGGAAACATTCCTTGACTACACGACCTTCGTGGATAAGTCTTTTTACAAGGCTTTTGAATATTTTACGGTCGGTTTTGGTCAATCCCTTTTTACAATAGTAATGAGTAAGGTAGTGAACGGTGTCATGATGATCTTGTTGAGTAGCTTTGGGCATGGTTGGTCCTAAAAATACAAATTTTCCAATTAGGTAAAATTAGTTGGGATGGGTTTATGGTTTTGATTTGTATTAACAATGTTGTGAACACAATGTGATTTTGTTAAGAGCCCTTTTTCATGATTAACTTAAAAAGCCCTAATTAAATTAATTGATTAAAAAATTAAGAAACCATAAACCCTAGGATGAGGATGATGAAAATTAGAACAAGTTAATGTAATTACTTACAATGGTGTTCTAGGAAGGAATACTTGAGAGTATGGAAGCCAATGAGGATGGATTCGATGAGCTTAGTCGTTTTGTGTTATGTGAATAGAGGAAAAAGATCGGTGGTGATTTTTGAAAGCGTATAGTGAGTTACATTCCACGGTTCCCGGATCTAGAGGCGGCATAACGGATCCACACGACACGACACGAACACGAACTGTTAGGTCGAACACGAACACGACACGATAACAAATCGTGTCATTTTTTCGAACACGAACACGACACGAAAATTAACGGGTTACGACACGAACACGCTAAGGGACACATTAACAAAGATACTAAATTTATACCAAATACATAACGAAACAATACCTGCCGATTCGCTAGCGATCGAGTTTTCTACGCAGTTAACCACTTGTGAATGGATAGCGTAGGAAACTCAAAAGCAGTTCACACACCAATGCAATTTAAGATCGGGAGAATCTGGTGGATTCCGGTCGTTATGTCCCACGGAGGATGGCGGTGTTAAACACAATCGGATGTCGAATAACCACTAAGGATAGTGGTCGATAAGGATTTTGAGATTTTATAAACTACGGGAGATTAAAGAAGATTAAAAGTTAAAATCTATTAAATAAACGCTATCACTATTTTTACAATGATGTTTTGTTTTTATGTTTTTATAAAGCGAAATTAAAATCTCGTGACGTCTGAAATAAAAAGTGAAACTAAAGCAATACTAACCCTAAAAATATGAAAATGATATTTTATAAACCTAATGATAAAAGAAACTTTTTAGAAAAAGAAAATTATTTTACAACTAATTATCTAATTATTATTAATTAAAACTATTTTTAACTATTTAATAATTACCTAAAATACAAAAATTAGGAAATTAAGCTAGAAAAATAAAATTATGAAATGGAAAAGTCTAAAATAACAAACTAGAATTTTCAAAACTATTTTTGTATTTTTCGATTATTTTCTATTTTTTATAATTTTAAACTATTAAAAACTAATTAAATTACTAAAGATTACCAAATAAACTATGAAAAATCTGGAAAATTAATTTTTCACTTTTTATATTTATCTAAACTTAATAAAATGAAAAGTTATTTTTTGGACTTTTACGAATTTTTTCTATTAAAAGCTATTTAAATAATCCTAAAAACTGTTTTTAATTAAGAAAAATAGTAAACTGTTATGGAAAAATGTGAAAATTTCAGGAAAACTCTAAAATTATACTAGGAATCTAGGAAAAATAGAAAAACATGGTGTTGTGTGGGAAATTATGGGACTGCTATGAAATGAGCTTATTAATAAGCTCTTTAATAAGCCAAATGGACTCAAACAAGCACCAACTGTTTACCAAAGCTCTAAACTGTTAAAATGACTAAAATGCAACAGATTTCAACACCCTTTAACCTCTGATAAGCTAATTACCAAGATTTGGATTGTTTGAGTACTTAAACTAAAACAGTGGTGAGGGTCCCTACTTTGAGCTCAAGCATAAGCCACCCAATAAGCTGAAACTTAAAAACAGCTATTGAAACCTGAAATAGACCTGGCCAAGTATCTTTAAACCCAATCTCAGACTATGGTGAGCTCTAATGAGCTCTGTACACACCTGCACAAAACTGAGGAAAACCTCTGCATATACTGATCTGTGGTGCAGGGCAAATTAGCCTGAAAGATGAGCTTGTTTTGAAGCTTTTATAAAATTTGTAAAATTCAAGTAAAATGGCAATAAGAAAGAGCACCAGCTGAGCTTTCTAAAATACCAATATTCACCGATTAAGACCCAAACATGAACTCAATAAAATTCCTTCTATCGACCTAAACCGAGTTTTGCACCTTTGACTTTTGACAAAATGATGACTTTTGACCAATATGAACTTTAGATCAAATTTTTGGCTTAGCACTGATGTAATATGATAAAACAATTGTAATCCAAACAAGCTTATGGATTTCTAAACATAAAATGATGATTTGCTAATCTAAAACTACAACAGTGAGACAGTTGAACAGGTTTGGAGTCAATTTTGACTCTTGGCTATGCAGGCACAAAATATTGAATCAAATGAGTATATTTAGACTATACACACATGAAACAACAAACATACACCCCTGCACAAGCCTATAGGGCAGTTTAGGCTATGAACCAAACACTCCCTTAGCACACTGATTTGCAACTAGAAACAAATCCAAACACAGAACAAGCTTTTATTATGATCAATTCAACTTAATATCACTTAATTATTGCTATTAGAACAGATTTTAAAAGATTTAATCCACAACTACAGATTATGCATAGAACTTGTAAATTACTTACAATGTGTCCCAAGCCACTATGGCTAGCAAAACAATGAAACCAGAACACTAACCTACCAAATCCAACCCAAATGGTTAAAATTCAACCCATTTTCATATCTGAGCCACCCCAAATCCTTCTGCATCAATTTTTGCCCTTTCTTTGACTTTTGTTGACCAGATTTCAAAGTTGCTTGAAAATGAATGCTAAGCTTATCAAAAAGCTATATTAGCTCAAGTAAACTTGTTTAACTATTTAAATAAGCTTGTTGAAGCTTGTTAACAAGAGTTTGAATTGGAGATTTTTAACAGTAAGCTCAAAAACTTGAAATGTAAAGGAACCACAGAATTAAGCTTTGAAACTAAACTATAATGATTAAAAAGGTTTAATCTTAATACAATACAGCTTAATATTACAAAGTTGTGAACTAATTAAAACATTTAAATAAAAACGACATTCATGAAATTAAAAAAAAACTAAGACTGCTTCTTCTCTGCTTCTTTCTCCTCTTTTATGCTTCCAAATTGCTTACACGTGTCCTTAGAGCAGATCCCACCTCATTTGAGAACCAATGGGATTGTTTTGAGTGTATTTCATGTTTTACCAATTTTGGCGGGAAGAGACTTTTTGACTTATAAGCACTGTAACAGGCAAGTAGGGGGGGGTGGCATTAATTGTGGGTGGCTAGTGATGATGAGGAGTGGAGAAAGGTGATGGGAGAGGTGATGGGTTGCAGGCAAAAGGCTGGGAAGCGGGAGGTGGAAGGCAGGTGAGCAGTGGGCGCCTTTTTATCCTTTTGACTGTTTGACCAAGGGTCAAAATAGAGATTGTGACAGGGGGTTCAAAAGGGGTTTAGGCAGGGGTCAATTTGGATATTTGACAAGGTTTAGGCTTAGTTTAGACAAGGACCAAAGTGTAACTTCTGAAAACTTTAAGGACCAAACTGCCAATTTCACAAAGTTACCATAAGGACTAAAGTTGACAACCTTTAATAGTGCAAGGACCAAAATTGCCATTTTCTCATTTTCAAAGGACTAAACTTGCCAATTTCCAAAGTTCAGGGACCTAAGTTGTAATTTTTGTAAATTTGAATCTCAAGGACCAATTTTGACAACTTTTGAATCCCTAAGGACTTAAAATGATATTTTCCTTAATTTGGTTTTACCAGGGACTGTTTTGACAATTTTACAAACTTGGGGACTAAAGCGCCAATTATGCAAACTTGATCGTTTTCACCGATTTTGATATTTTGCATTTAAAACACATAAAACACTTGTTTGTGATATTTTTATCATTTTGATGCGTTTCTGAGTGTTTTCAGATGTTTTAGCAGTCTAATCAGTACAAAAATGATGAGTATTTACACACTCATCACCTGCACTTTCCATATCTAAGGGACCTGGTTAATAAGTTATAGACTTACAGGTACAAAGCAACATTAATGGATTTTACAGTACAAAGCAACATTATTCAAAGACATTTTTCTCGAGTTCTTCCATCTCGGGTTGTTCCTTCTTGGATCCCCTCTTCAAGGTTAAATATACAACAATGGGATCATCACCTTGACAAACAAAACTAAAGCCATGGCTAGGGAGAGAGTGTATAATGAATTCTCAAGAGCTAATCTTATCCTATCGATGAAGGGCACTTCCTTGCAAGTTAATATGCGCTTTAGTTCTTTGTCTTTTGTCCCAAATGGCCACCATTCTCTCCTTGCGACTTCCTTTTCTTATCCTTTGTCTATCCAAACAAAAAGAAAGTTATTTAAACAAAGTAGGTAAAAAGTGACTTTGTACATGAAACATATTGGCATATATACATAAAACAATAACATCATCTGATAACTGACACTTTAATCCTTATAAGTTCTTACAGAAAAGTAGCTCATAATAAGAGTAGAAACTAAAAATTCTATGTAAAGTACTAAAGTGATACTACTTCATAAGTCAAACATCTGTCTCAAAGGGGCTTGTGTTAACCGTTGTTGGTCATAGCTTATAGTACGGAGGATCTTACGTGAGCAGACAATCTTTACGCATATTTAATTTTGAAATCCAATTAAGTATCCGGTTTAATAATGAAACTAGTAATCTTTTATTGATTTCACGTTTTCGTGTTGTGAGTGTATAGCATTTATCTCAGCAGTGTAAGCGATAGTTCCGGATTCAACAAACCCAAAACACTAATCTTACATCACAATACATCAATGTCGGTTTGGCGTTCAAAATAAAAGTAAAACTTTAGCACTAAACCCAACAAGTTTCGAAATATGGAAGTAAAAGAATCAAGAATTTACAAACCAAGTGGTGTGAGTGAGAACCAAGTCTTGTTGTCCATTTCGCATCCTCTTCTTTTGATACACGAGCAGACTTCAATAAAATCTTCGGCACAAATAAGGCTTCATCTTTTCCTACAAATTCAAAAAGCAGTTTATATTTACAGTCGCGTTTATGTACATGAGATTCACAAAATTAGAATGAGCGATCTTGATATGCAAGTAAGCACGACGACTCTTTTAAGCACAAAAGGTGATGGAAATAACTGTACCTACCACATCTATCTATGGCAACACAAACTTCTTACACCAAAATATCCAATAATCAATCATGGGTATTTATAAAATCTAAAATCTATTAAAAATATATAAAAGGTAACCTTGGATTTAAGGAGCGAAGTTGAACTTGTGTAAACTAACTTTGAAGCCAATGATCGAAACAAGAACACCTTCAAAATTAGATATCTTCTTTATTCTTTTACTTCTTTTATATAATCACCAACAAATACCTATTATTACAAACACTTCAAATCAATAAATAAACCAATAATAAAAGAAAGTTAAGATGAACCCATTAAGTAAATACATACGAGATGATTCAATTGAAGGACGATGAAGAGTAAATAAAAACTCGAACACCAGCTCAACCCATGAACCACACCTGAGCATCAATAAAAGAAGAAGAAGAGGCAAGGCTTGACCATCCTTTCACCTTTTGATTGTTGGTCTTGGTTAAGAAAGAAGAAAGAAGAAAGAAGAAAAACCCTTTCTTAGAAGGAAGATGAAAAGATAGAAAGAAGAGAGGCGCAGAAAAGAGGAAAGTGTTTTAGGTTTAGGGTTTATTTTTAAACACATATATATATAATCCTTAACATGTCTCTTAACGTGTCTTAACAGTCCGGACTGTTAAGACACGAAACCCTAATTAATTTTATTCGTGTCTTATGGTCCGGACTGTTAAGACACGAAACAATAAGACGACACGAAACACATTAAGAGCGGTGGTGTGTGTCGTGTTAACAGTCCGTGTCGGAAATTGCCGCTCTACCGGATCCTTTGTATTTGGGATCCGGCTAGTACAACTAGAGGATCCGACTCTTGTGGACGAGAAAGGAGTTGTTTGGCATTATTTTGTAGTAGGCTTATAAATTAGCTTGCTAAAAACTAGTTCGGAGGTATTAGATGAAGATTGTTTTTGAATGACGACTTTTGATGAATTACATATCGAGGGTTCATATGTGATGACGGCCTTAGTTTGATGAAAAAAAAATAATATCATTCCTGATGTTGAAAAAGACGAAAAGGTGACGAAAGAGACTTCTAATGATGTTAGTGATTAATAAACAAAGAGAACTTATGAAAATAAATAGAACTCATGTAACCTATCTAATGAAGAGTAAAACATACCTCTATGCTTCTTGGTTTGGCATAATACCAAAAATACTTCATGAGCTTTTAAAGTAATCCTTTGTACTTGGTGTACGTAAGTTGTGATTACTTTTTAGATCCTTCCTTGAATGTTGACTTCATTATTCTTTGAATGAAGATTTTGGAGAGATTCTAGCATGAAGATTTCTTAAGAGCAAAACCTGTTAGAATCATCTATCAATGTCCAACAAAATGATTTAAAAGAAAATATGACCAACAAAAAAAATCCTTCTTTGTAGTTTTCAAACATACACGGATCGTATCAAGTCTTTAAAGTACAACATACTTTAAGAAACTTGGTAACGAAGCTCTGATGCCAATTGTGGAAAACTAGAAGGGGGGTTGAATAGTTTTACCAATTTAAAACTTCCTTTTAAATATTTAGATCGACTTATGTCAATCTATTTGGTTGTTTATGTTGGACGTTGATAGATAGATATATAAACGTGTAATGAAAGATAAAGAGTAAGAAGCACATCACCACGACATAAGTTATTTATAGTGGTTCGGCTACAAGGATACCTTTCTTGCCCTACTCCACTTCCCGAGTCACATACTCGAGAGTTCGTAAGTACTACACCAATCTCCTTATGGCGGAGAAGCCTTCACAACGTCGCTTAACCTTTTTCCGGTACAAAGCTAAATACCGAGTTCTTTCACACCAAGGCGAACCACACCTAACACAACGTCGCCTACCCTTTATACGGTGCTAGGCTAACCACCGATTTCATTCACACCAAGGAGAACTAATCTTATCACAACGCCGCCTACCCTTTATTAGGTACTAGGCTAAGCACCTAGTTCCATTACTATGGAGGAACTACTACCCTTCACGACAAATCACCTAATCTCAAGGAGATCTAATCCTTGTTACAACACCATCAAGGATATCACCATCCTTGTAAATAAACAAATACTTATATGTATAACGATGCACCTCATCGATTATACGACCTAGGCATTCTTCCCAAATGCTACTTGATTTGATTCTTCGGCATCCTTCACTAATGCCTTTGACACAACGCTTGGCACCCTTCACTAATGCCTTCGTCTTGACACCTTTAGCATTCTTCAATAATGCTTAGACACGGATGATGAACATCTTTCACTAATGCTTTCATCTTGACACTTTCGGCATTCTTCACTAATGCCTTCAACCCAACATCTATGGAGAAAGGAAGAACTATCAACAAGAGAACCTTAGTTGTCTTGATGATGACGGCATGGCAACTCATGGACTTGAGCTTGCGTCTTCAAGAAGTGGTGATCTCTCCTTTAAGAGGAACCTGAAGATCACACAAAACAAAAGACAAACTACATAGATCACTTAGATCTAAGGTTAGAGGGTTAGAATACTTGGGGGAAGTATGTGTGTAAAGTGATGCATAGAAAGGAAGAAATGGCTCTCTATTTATAGAGAAAATTCTCTACTGTTCCCCGGATCCCACGGATCCCTTCCAATTGTGATCCGGCTAGCACAAAGCTAGGGATCCGTGGAACGCTCCTCTTTGCCCATGGGTATTTTTGGTTATGGGTCATGGGTCATGGGTTATGGGTTGATCCATGGTTTTCTTTCTAGATACAATGAACTTGGTTAAGTGGTATATATAAAACCATGGGTTATGGGTCAATACCATTTGCTAGTTTTTACATGTTTTTTACGCATTTTAGTATATACATGTTTTTACCCATTTTAGTATACTTAGTTTAAGTATGTGCTAACCCAATATGTAAACATTAGTTGTTGTACATATATATCTAAATCATAAAATCACTTAAGCTTGTTTTAGTGTTTTATGTGAAAACGTAAGTGTGTTAGAAAACTATTAACTCAAACTATTTACGTACTCTATTTGTTTCGTTAAAATGATTTTACGTTTGTTATCGACAAAACATTAGAAGATCGTAAAATATAAATAAACATTTTTACGGTTTATTTGTATTAACAAAAGCAAGTCTTGCATTCTCAATGTGATCCACATCATTTTCCCCGGATCTACGCAGCAAATGCTTGTAAAAACCATTAAACTTTTGGCAATCACCGTTTATCCGAGTCCATTTTCCCCTGCACATATTTTTTGTACGATAAGGCTATGGACTACGAGCCTTGAAGTCCTCCCAAATCTGAGTCCAAAACGCATCGTTTAGTCGGTCATTACCGATAGCGGCGTTTTGGGATACCTCGACCCAACACTCGGCTAAAAATTTTTCTTCCTGGCTTGACCAACGAATTGTGGTTCGAACCTCTTCATCCTCCTCCTCCTCGTCGTCGTCCGCGTCCAAGTTCACAATGGCGTTCTTTTTTTTTCTTTGTCACTTTGGCCGGTTTTTTTCCTTGACGACGTTCTTCACGTGTTTCGGTTGGTGGTGGTTGAGGTACTTTGACTTGTGATTCAAAGTAATGTTGTTGTGAAGCGTAGAATTGCGTTGGTGGTGCTTGTGACGGATAAAATTGCGGTTGTGATGGTTGTGACGGATAAAATTGCGGTTGTGATGGATAGAATTGCGGTGGTGATTGTCTTGGATATTGAAAAGCTTGAAATCCGACTTGCGAAGAAGTGTTTGAGCTTTGAGACGATGGGGTGGACGGGTTTGACGAAGACGAGTTGAGGAGATTCATAAACGACATCTCGTTGGGATCTTGGGACATTTTTGGTTGTGGATTAAGATGATGATGATAATATATTTTTGGTTGTGAATGAGAAGTGTGAATATTTTGGTAAAAAATGGGTATTATTTATAGAGAAAAGGGGGTATTATTTGGGTTTTAAAAAAAAAAAAAAAAAGTTATTGACCGTTTGTATTCAAACGGATATATTGCAACGTTTTAATTTGAAATTGTTTTGTCTTTTACTATGTCGTTTGAACGACGAGAGCACATGTGGCGAGATCAAATGGTGTCGTGGCGAGGGAAAGAAAAAAGTTGCGAGAGGCCACGTGGGAATCGGCGAAGAACGAAATGCCCCACACCCCTTGCTCTAAGTAATATATCGAGTAATAAATTAAGATGTGTCAACGTAAGCAATGATTCACTTTGCTTGTGTAAGCATAATCTCTACTTAAAATAATACTCCCTCCGTCCCATATTAAATGTCCACTTTGACTTTTCAAAGTCATTTTTTTTAACTTTGACTTTAAATATTTTTGTTTGTGTTATACAATACTTGATGCAAAATATATGAATGAATTGTGTTTTAAACATATTTTTCATTGGTATAACTTTCATCATATATTATACAATACAAACAAAAATATTTAAGGTCAAAGTTGAAAAAGAAATACTTCAAAAGTCAAAACATGACATTTAATATGAGACGGAGATAATAAAAGGATTACATCCACAAAATTTGTACAAAAGATTTTTAAAAAAATAATGTGGCATGCATTTATGAGAAGATGATAGAGCTAAAATTGATTAAGATCATTTTTGTGGTGACAAATTATTTTGTTTAAGATTTTTTTTGAACATTTTGTGAATATAACATTTTTAAATAATAAAGTCAACGTCAGTTTTGTGTTATTTGTCGAGGGTATAATAGACCATACCCATTTATACTATACCATAGTTAGATCTAACACAACTGAATAACCTATTAGTACCAGCAACACACATTTGGCGTAATAACAGGAACATACATTGAACCCTAAATACAAGCAACACACATTCAACCCAAAACAATAAACAAGAATGGCATAAAACGATAAGGGGAAGGCTTTGTTGAGTGCGTTGAGGAAAGAAGATTGTTCAAATGAAAAGGGTTTGGGTGTTAAGAAGGAGAAGGAAGAGGCTGACATCGGGTTATCAAAGGTTAATGATTTGGAAAAAAGGATTAAAAATCTGGAAGCTTTGTTTAAATATCTTAAGGAAAGAAAGAAAATGAAGGAAAATGATGATAGGGAAAGTTGTGAGTCTAGCTAAGTGTATGTTTAGATGATAGAAAAGTTTGTAATGATCGTCAACATGAAATCGAGTAATAAAAATATAAGTTGTTATTTTAACTGATAGTGTTTAGTTGTGCGTTGGTTATTATGTTTGACTTAGGGAAGTCAAGCATATTTTAACTGTTAGTGTTTGACTTAAGGAAGTCAAAGATATTATAAGTGAAATCGATAAAAAAAAACAAGCTCTTGCTTTTAGCAATGACATACTCTGAATATAAAATTGTGTTAAGCATTGTAACTGATAGATTTCGTTGTGCATTTGTAAATAGGTTTGACTTAGCGAAGTCAAAAAACAGGAGGTCACAGTTTGTAGCATTTGCTAAATTGGTTTGACTTGGGGAAGTCAAAAATCAAGATGTTACAATTTATGGCATTAGGGATGTTCAGTCCCACTGTTAACACTAACACCATACCATTTTCTTCCTAAACAATACACTATTGTCAATACAATAAGATTTAGTGCTAAAGCATTTGCATTTTCAACACATAAAACATTGTAAACCACTGGCTTTGGTTTTGCTGACACAAGGGGGTGTTTGGTTTTACTAGTACAAGGGGCTGTTTGCTTTTTTTGATAGAAAATATACACCCAATAGCACAAAACATTAAGAGATTGAATACTAAAACTTAGATAATATTTCATCATAATTATAGTCGATTACAAGAACAGAAATAACTAGATCAAACCATGATCAACAACAGAACAAAGAACCATTTTACATACCCTTGTTAACAATCTATTAATCCAAAACAAGCACCCAAAAGACCCCATTTACCTACCCCCATCAAATACCCAAAAGTCAATCATTATGTTCAGCCATTTTTGCAACATAACTTTCCTGCATACATATACCATTATCAGTTTCACCAAAAATCTTTATCAATCGAACAAGTAGGTCAGTGTGCCTGGCCTGGGTTTTTCTCAGCGCATCCAAACTATCAATCGCCACACCACGTGGTCCCAAAGCTTCGTTCTCCTGAATCAGTTTCCTACGCTAGATGATCATCCTCTTGAGATGATCAATGCAGCCACGAATTAGCTTTTTCAAAAACCCTTCTTCTGCAGCCTCTTGCCCAAACCACACTGTCATACGATCATGTAAGTTGGATGAACCAGCAACCTCCATGAGTTTATTCAAAATAGGGAAATCTTCCATTGGAAAATATGTGAGGAGAAGGTTGTAGATGGGTTTATTGGTTCGCGCAGTAAATAGCGTTTCAGGGAAGAGATGGCCAAGTGGTCTAGTAGTGACTTTTTTTTCTCACTTGGTCCTTGAATTTGTCTGGGTTGCCGTTGTCATACTTAAAACTCCCGCCCAATAATTAATTGACTGTACACAATTGATCCCTCAATTTGAAAATTTTATGTTTACTATTTAGTTGATGATTAAACAATACAAAACCATTGAAAGTTTGAATTTATAAAGTCAAACTTGCAAAACATATCCAAAAACTTCCTAATAGATATGGTCTAATTCATTTGTATGTGTATTTTAAATCATTTATATGTAGATTTTTTTGGGCACATTTGACTAATGGATTTGCAATTTTGACTTTAGAGAGTCAAAATGCAAATAGAAAATGGCATTTACCACTTTGAAGGTTGACTAGCTAAAGTAAAATGAAAATGCTAAATTTTTTGACTCATGGATTGTATTTTTACTTTCTAAAGTCAAATTTAAATGCTAAATGAAAGTTTGACTTTCTAATGTCAAACTTGCATCACCAACATATCCACAACCAATAATATATGTATAAGCTAAATTTAACCAAACTATACACAGAAATACCAAAATACTTTATACAAAATTAATTTTTATAGGGTATTCAACCTATACATAAACTACAACACTAAAATAAGTCTACTACAGCTATGAGGGAAGCTCGGTGGAGTTTCAAAAGCTTCCTAGCCAACTCCCAATTCATCTTGATATTTTCATACCCATCATCACTCAAATCACTGACCCTGATATAGATTATCTTTAGCAACGGGGAACATGCAAGTATAAATTTTATTATAGTTAATTCATTCTCTGATCTAGGAAAAGATCGAAACACTACACTCTCAAGTTGCCCATGCCTCATTGTGTTTTTGTCTAAGTCTAATGAAAATTTTTCCAAAGGTAGAACACTAAGCGTGTATGCAGCCTGCAAAATAAAATAGTATTGAGATACACAAACATGGCAATTTATGAATGTTTATTTGATACATATGCATTACAGTATTACACTTACTCTGGTTTCTAACATTTACAAATTTGGAGATCCACGAATCATTTCAATGATAAATGATACCATAACACTATTCTCAAAATCTACTCCGGTTAATTTAAGATTCTTAAGGGATACAAAGGGTACATGGGCATTCATCCTGGAATTAGCTTCTGGCATCAACTACAATAGGTCGACCTTTCGTAAGTTTTAAAG
Source organism: Chrysanthemum lavandulifolium (assembly GCA_022545495.1). Lineage (NCBI taxonomy): Eukaryota > Viridiplantae > Streptophyta > Magnoliopsida > Asterales > Asteraceae > Chrysanthemum > Chrysanthemum lavandulifolium. The sequence continues at coordinate 241,938,375 of CM040238.1, read as the reverse complement.
ATTAAATTTCATTACTATTTGAGATTACTTTAACATTCTGTAATTTGAAGTGTAAAACTCAAATTGGTTTTACCGTGCAATCTTGAAAATCCAATGTAAGGGTCTCAAGTTTTGGAAGACTTGTCAGGTGAAAGATATTGGATGTTGTGATTGTCGTCACATGGTTCCAAACACCGAATGACAAATATAACTTCTTCATATTCCTAAATTTTGCAATATCCAATAGTCTAATCTCGTTTGTAGTAGCACCATTCATTTTAAGAAACTCAATTAAAGGTCAACGAGCAATAAACTCCCAAAATGTACCCATTTTAAAATTGACAGAACATAATTCTAAGCTCAATAGATTTGGACAACTATTAAAAAAATACCAAATTTGGAAAAGTACAATAATGAAGTTCCAGATGTTTCAACTCCAAACTAGAGTAAATTTGGGTTGGCAACGTAAGTGGTTCACCATATCAATTTCTAATTGTGAGCTCCTCAATTCCTCCCCGAGCCAAAATCAAAAGCCAATCCTGAATCTTTTCATAATTCAAGTGTTCTAGTCCACGCACTGTTTTGGGCTCTATGGAGAAGACAAACCTTCTTATGAGACCTTTAAGCTGAAGTAAGAGTCTAGTAACATGCCTCCCATCAAACTTATTTGTTAAATAATAAAAGAACTTCTCATCAACTATGACATCGGTGAGCAAAGTCCACTTAAACCTCCAGCTTCTCGCTAAACTGTCGGTTCACGTCACTTTTTTATTGGAAAATGATTCAAAATGTTAGTGATCACTATATCTGGCATGTTGCTAATATAATATGTCATGCTAGTGATAACATTAGCTCCAAACGACATGGTATTGTTGGAATTTTGGTTGGTTTTTTGAGTTCTCGAAATGAGGATTTAGATTTGGTTTTTGATTTTCAAGTGATGGTCTGGATAAGGGTTTGTTATTATTATTAGTAAATGTGTTTGTTGGGTGGGTTTATTGGTTCACGCACAAAAAAATATTAGCGTATCAGGGAAGAAACATAGTTGCATAGTCATAATCACATTTGGTCCTTAAAGTTGACTGCTGGGTTAGATTTAACTAAGGTATGATATAAATGTGTATGGACTATTATACCCTAGATTAAATAACAAAAATCAAACGTTAACCTGACATTACGGGTCAAAGGACCAGTTTAGCTTCAAAAACCCATACTTTGGACTACTGGCGACGAAAAAACCGAGTTACGGTGCAGGGAGACGTTTTTTTTGCCAAGTTAGTGACCAACGGTGTATTTTAGTCTTTTATTTATTTATTTTATATTATTGTACAATCAAAGTAAGTCACATACTAAAAAATGCAATAACAAACATAATGACAGATTTCAAAATATTACGTAGTATAAATATCTGTCAACCTATAATTTGAAGATATTTTAATTCCAAAACTTAAAATATGCAAGAATTGGAATTTCCAATTATTTAAAATTCTAGAATTTCAAATTAATGAACAAACACCACCTAAGACAATTTAAATAAAAATTTAAGAAATACAACTAATTATGCGATGTGTACAACTAGTTATAATATATGTAATGGAGGAATGATATTTCTCCATTAAATATACTACGACAATTTGGAGTTTCTCTTTAGAGCATCAATCTATGGCGTCATTATTTGACCTTATTATGTCCTAGTCTTTTATTTGGTGTAATGCTAGAGCTAGAAGAAAACTAGATTGGTTAGGTTGGCTTAAAACCCAATGACTGCTATCTTGTATTTGTTTCTTTGTGAGCTTTAGCGTCTTGCTAAGCTCGTTAATAAATCCGCCGTTAAAAAAAATACACTAAGACAATTTAAATACAAAAATTAAGAAATACAACTATTTGTGCAATGTATACAACTAGTTAATGCATCAACCATTTTTAGAATTTATGTTATTCATAAAATACCCCTTCATTGAAAAATACAATTAATAAAACTCATTAAACAAACCTAGCTACAATCTAATATTTTCCAAACTCAAGCAAAGCTAGTAGAAGAATAATATAGACCACGAAATATATGCTAAGTGAAGTGGTCAACACATGTCATGCATTTTCAGTACCCAATCACATTATGGGTATGTTTGGTATGATAAATTTGAGACTGAAAGTTGAAAAATTGAGAACTTTTATTATAAATCGGTGAAATTTGTATTTTGTGAAACATTTTGAATGAAATTTGAAATTTGAGCTTATTATTGCAAAATTCTTAAAAAGATATAATTAATGAGGTTTATGGTATATGTTAGATATGATATTTTGTGAGTAAATATATAATTTATGGTTCATAAAGCATTTAAAGTTTTAACCACTTTTATGGACTAAAGTTTTAAGCACTTTTAGAACATGATTTTTATGTTGCAATGAAAACGAGGCTTATTTTATAATAGAACTTTATTTTGAATTCAAAGCTCCATGCCTCCATGCCCTCCCAAACACACCCTAAATATGCATTTGTTTCAACAAAAGCACAAAACTCTAAATTTCAATGCTTTTAAATTTAGGATAACTTTTATTTTTCTAAAACCAAACAAATATACCAATACAAAATACATCATATACATGAAATAACCACAGACAGAGGAATCGCCATTTATTTCAATGCATCCGATGATGATACATATAAACTCATAAAAATTGTGAGACGCCAACGAAAATTGAAAAAGTTGATTAGGCTAATCAATTGTGGATGACGCAAATCGAATGAGTAGAAGAATCAGTGACATAGAAGGAGAAGGTGGCGGATAGGAGGATCGAGGATGTGGTCGGTGGCGTAAACAACTGTGGAATGTGATTATCGCTTTTGCAGCACACGACGTGTATACTTTTTAATGTGGAAAATCATAAATAAGTCATTTTCATAAGTTTATAATGTAAGTAAGTAAACTAGGTTAATATTTTATTTCAATTTATCTCTGTATGCCACATGAGGAAATGAAATTACAAAAGTGAAGTTTTTCCCTCTAACTTTAAAATAGATAATTGTTTTTATTTACTAAAAAACATTGCCCGAAAATAGTTTATTGCCACGAAAATTGTATGACCACGTAAAGTTATTTTAACGGAAAACATAATAAAGAAAAACATGTTTCATTATAGAAAATTTATTACAGTGTATCCGTTGCAGCATCGTACGAGTATGTTGCTAGTTTATGCGTTAGGATATAACGAGTTTTTTGTTGGATAATAAAGGTTTATTGGCCCGGTTCACTTATTTAGGCCCACTTAGCTTTTAGGGTTTATGTATTATCTTTTCTATTTAATGTCTTTGTATTATAATAACTTAACAAGTACCAGGAGCCCGCCGCGTTGCGGCGGGGTTAGTTGCTATATTTTTCAGCCATGGTAAGTGTAAAATCGCTACTTATAAAGCCAAGACTCGTCATGTTACGTACAAAAAATATTCTGATATGGAGTATAAAGTAGAAGCATCCTTTAACAACAGTCAACATTAGGACTTGCACTAATATGTATACACACCTAGATTAATTTAATACACACATTAAACACATCAAAAGCATATACAAAAATATAATCAGTAAGATGAAACAAAAGCATATGAATAATATTGTGACACCAAGGACTCATCTGTTGTTAAACTTAGCAATGCTTTTTAATTCGTGGCCTGTTGTCTCTGCATAAGCCTTCCTAGAAGTGTATCGAACTGCTTTTGTAAACTTACTGTTCTTCCTTTTGTCTTTGTATATATCTTAAAATCCTGGCTTCGCAATCTTAACCAACTCATGGCGTTGGATGAACCTTTTTTGATGACTCGTTTTAGTGTTGCAGGTGGTGGTTGTATACTTCACTTTCCCATCTAGAAGCCCAATCAATCGACCTACAGCAACCATATTAATTGATAAGTAACTAAACCCATGATTATACTAACGTAGCATACTTGGCAAATATCAAATGAGTCAAATGGGCAGTCAAGTCAAGCATGTCGAAAGTCAGCGAAAGTGTTTTTTAAATGTTTACATCCTCCAAAAGCAGGCTATTTTTAAAGAAGATTGTTGCAAGATCAATGTATTTTTTACAATCATATGTAACACATTTTTTAGTTTCAATTGTCGAGAAAACATGGACAAAAGCAGGTCTGCTTATTTACGCGAGATATCTTATTTACGCGCTAATCTGCTTATTAAGCAACCCAAACACCCTTAATGGTAACGATCGAATCAACAATATCCTCCAAATATAACACAAACATTGCAATAGTCTGATGTAAAGGGTGTTTGGGATCGCTTTTCTAAATGCATATCTGCTTAGTTCAGCTATTTCAAACACCTTTGATGGTAACGATCTAATCAGCAATATCATCTAAACTTAATAAACACATTACAATAACTAACAATCTGATTTAAAGATTGTTTGGGATTGCTTATTTAACACTTATCTAATCATTTAAGCAAAAATCCCAAACTGCCTTAATGGTAACAATCTAATCCATAAATTTGTACCACAGCAAGCTAATAAATAAATAAAATTTTCAAGAAACAAAAATAAGATTGTAAAGCATTGTATAAAAATTAGTTAGCACCTACCTCACAATTACAAATTGGTGGTTCTTCAATCTCCCAAGATTCTTCATTTCAGTTCATGTAGGGTCACTGGTATGTTTCGATTGACTCACTTTCGGGCGTGCCATTTTCGTATTGTGAAGTACCTGTATAGAATAAAGTTAAATTAAATTTAAACATACATGATAGCTGTTGAAAGTATAACGACGTGTTAAATAAGATGATCATGATTTAACATCATTGTTACTCAACATTTTTGCCGTTTTTTAAAACCAATAATAGAGTTGCACAGTACACACAAAGTCCATGATGGAGACGCATAGCAGTCGATGACTCAATTTCCTTGACACCAACATCAGGATACCACATTGTGGTCATTAACATACTCACACTCACCAATATAAAACTAAAGATATACTACGACGCAAAAGCAATTGAGACAATAACATTTGTTAGTATGCTTCATAGTTCCCGCACTGTTTGGCTAGCACTCTGAAGTTGATTCGTGCGAAACTTTTAAACCAATCATCCATGACAGTCATTGTTGCTTAAAAGTATAAACCAAAAAAGTCATAAATATCATGTCGTACTTTGGAGCCCCTAACAAATCTACACATATAAGTATCTGTATCTTGAAATAAGCAACTGCTTATCGGAAACAACTTTTGTGACTAACAGTTAAGCATCGTCTTCATATTTAAATAAGCAATCCTAAATATTCGGAAAACGCAGTAATCAGTTTCAAAAGCAACCCCAAACATCCCTTTAGATATCATTGATCGCAAAAGCCATTTTTGCCTTTCCGTATAAACAGATTCAACATAAATAAATCAATCAATATTTATTCAAAAGACAATCAAAATGGAGAAAAATTCACCTAAAATTAAAGCAACTATACTCAAAAGACAATCAAATTGGAGAAAAAATTCACCTAAAATTGAAGCAGCTATACTCTTCTGGCCAAAAACATATTGCAAGGCTAGGTATTCATCGAACTAATTCCACACATCAGCCAGTCAATTCCTGTAAAAACCCAAAAACAAATTTAGGGTTTCATTTTGCATAATATAAGATAACTTGCCAGAAAAAATAAAATAAAACAACCAAATCTACAAACTTTTGTTGTTTACCTGTGTAACACCAATCAAACCGACAACGGCGGTACCTGGGCTTTCAAACCAAAACCCCTATTCTCTAATCGAGGCGTGATCAGCCCCCTCTGATTCCGTTGCCGTATGAGTGTCCGGTTTCTTTGAGAAAATATTGTTGATTAGATATGGAAGTTTGCGAAGAGGAGGCGATGAGGTTTTACCGAAAACTTTGAGAAACTCAAGCGCTGATGTATATCTTTAAGCTTCCAAAAAGATACTGTAATAAATAACGGTGATGTGTATGTTTACCACGGAGTACTATGAGGCAACGGTGATGTGTATGTTTACCACGGAGTACTATGAGGCAACACGTGTATACAGATTGCAGAAAAGGTTGAATAAAATAATATGGTTTGAAATGTCCTTTGTGCTATAGTATTATATATAAATTATTACCTAACATTAAAATAATATAGTTTGATGAAGCCTTGTGCTATAATATCTTATATAAATTTGATCAATATATTATTCATTTCCCTTTTTAATTTTTACATGGTATTAAGAGTCATTTGTTGTTTCGGGTTTCATGTGATTTATTATATGTTCGTTTGACGTGTCTGTTCGTTGTCACCGGTTGCTGCTTGCTTCATTACGTGAGTTAATTCACTTTATTAAGGTTGGCTTTGTTTACATTCCTAGGTTTTGATTGGTTGATATTAGTGGGTCGGTTGAATTGTTAGTCATATTTGTTTAAACAAGTGAATTGGTTTGTTCGAAGAAGAGTTTGGGTTGACTTTTGATTATCTAGTTAAACAAAGCTTTTTTTTAGATTGGAGTTTTATTTTTAAAATAAAAAGTTTAAAGTTTTTAAAAAGCTTTAAAAAATTATTTAATAAACAGGCCCAATTTGCAAGATATATATTTTTTGGGTTGACTTTTGATTGTCTAGTTAAAGTTAGAAAGAATCTACGGTTCGTATTTTTAAGTTTTTAAAAAATTATTTACTAAACAGGCCCAATATGCAAGATATATATTTTTTGGGTTGACTTTTGATTGTCTCTAGTTAAAGTTAGAAGGAATCTACGGTTCGTATTTTTAAGTTTTAGCATATTCCATTTTGGATGATTAATTGTTTAGTTCGCACCATTATTGTTATGAGTATTCGTATTGGAATCCGTGTTTGGAAGTTGTTTGTTTGAGGGCTCGTTTGGTTTGTCATTGGGATTTGATTATGATTTAGATTTAGATTGTTTTAGGTTTGATAGAATTTAAAAAAAAATTGAAATGAGAAAATATATTAATAAATACAAAACTAAATATTTTATAAACGAAAAAGATTATCTTGAATATAATATTAGAGAGACAGAGAGAGTATTTGAATTGATACCACTAGTATTACAAATTCCAACTAAATAGTATCCTTTTAAAATTGTAGGTGTCAGTAGGGCTCATCCTCAATTTAGAATCCCAACTTTTTAAACAAACAATTGTTTTTACATTTCATCTTTAAATCTTAAAGTAAACACCGAATAACAAACGGGCCCTGAGTTCTGATGGTTGTTTGTTCGTTCGCCGTGGTATTAGAATTTGTGTTAAGGCCAATGCTAATGGCTCGGTTGGTTGTTACCCAACCGAGCACACGACCGAGTTAGTGCCACTAGCTCAACCGAGTGTGACCGATCAACACCCGAACCTTTTCATTGTTTTGGTTTGTCAGCCAACCGAAACAATTGACACTCCTCCCTAGTAAAATTCAACCGTTGAGAAAAAGCAAGGGGCGTGACTTTAATTTGAGCTTCGGTTTTGAGAAAAAAACAAGCAATATTCCAAGTCATTCCAAGAACATATTTGAGGTTTCGTTTGGAATTAAGTACAGGGGTGGATGAACAGGGTGTTTGAGGGGTGGTGTATTGGAATGAAGTTGCTGCCGGAGATGATAGCCATTTGAGTAAGGTGCAAAAAGATGAGAGAATGAGAGAGATTTTATTTTGAGGAAGAATAGAAGATGTATAGATAGGATGAGGTGAGTATTATGTGACGTGTATGCATAACTATCCATATATCCATCACATAGTTATCCACCAAATAATTATTGGATTTCTTATTTTTCTTATATTCTCTTTTTCATTTTGAAAATGATACCTTAAAAACTTTGCAACTGCATATTGGTTTCGTATGCGATGTGCTGTTTATAAATGATTTTTTTTTTTAATTTAAAGTTACGGTCGTCATTGTGGTCACTACTAGCAAGTTATTGTTAGGTGCAATTTTAGAGAGAGAAAACTGATGTGTCTCTGATGTGGCATGGGGTGACCACAATATTTGTGGGTGCCATTAGCATTGGCCTAATATCGGTATTTGTTTGGGTTGTAACTAGGGGTGAGCAAACAGATCGGATGGACCAGACCGACCGGACCAAAGGACCGGCGGTCCGGTCTCGGTCTATCGTTTTTAGCAAATTCAGTCTCGGTCTAGGGTTTTTGCTGGATTCGGTCTCAGTCTGGTTCAGTTTTCTCGGTCCGGTCCGGTTTTCACGCTATGAGCAGCTCTAGTTGTAATTGATTATTCTTGGCTAAGCTAGTTTTGCATTGGTAATTGGTTTTGTATTGGTGATGCTACAATCTTAATTAATCCAACTAGGTCTTGAGTAGTTATGTATAGCATCTCAGCATCAACAACATGTTTTGATTCGTCCGGTTTCGTCTGGTTCTGCATCTGTCTGATTTCACATGTGGTTTTGCATCTGGTTCCGTATGATTTTATTTGCATATATACGAATCATCTATATGCATCGCATCTGAATCTACGAGGTTACGCATCGGTTTCATACGTGGTTCCTTTGGTTTTATCTGAATCAGTGTCATCTTACATTTTTGCTGGATATACTTTTTGTTTACTGATAAGGATTTAAAAAGTACACTTTTGAGGGTCATTTAAGCCCTTAATTGATCACTTTTGTATCCGTTACTACTTAATTTCGTTCCTTTTCACTTTTAGGTCTCTTGAAGGCAAATTCTTTGGAATAACACTTATTCGGACGAAAAGGCGCGAATATATGAAGAAAATGGCCAAAGACAAGAATCGAGACACTCAGTTCTTTGGAACTAAAGGGACGGCGTCACGGCCGAATTCACGCCGTCGCGACACACTGAGACGACTCGAGAGCAAATTGCTATTTTGCACTTGGGCATCGGGTTTAAAGAGTAGGGCATCACAACTCGACGGCCTAGATTTGGATCCGGCGTCGAAGATGAAGCCGACGGCGTCACAAGCATAAGGTGATGCCGTCACTAAGTTGACGTGGCCAAGACGAAAACCTAATGGCGGCGACCCGACGGCTTCACAATTAAAGAGTGACGCCGTCGCATATTGTAACTCTATATATAGAATTCGAATTATTAGTATTTTAGAGAGGTAGTTTTGTGGAGTAAAACCTAAATCGAACCTAGGTTGTCTTGGGCAGTATCTTAGGGTTCAATACCCTATTTTACAACAAGATAAGTGATTTACTTCATTAATTCAATTATGTCTTCAATTGTTTGTGTGTATGCTTGCATGTTTTCCATGTCCGGCTAATTCACTTGTGTGTTTGCTTAGATCTATGAAACCTAGGTATTGAATATTGATTGGTTGTCTCTTATCTTAATTGTGATTGACCTAGTATTGCGATAGGTCATTCGTTGTGTTTTTAATGCTTGAGTAATCTTTGTGAACATTAGTTTATATAGAGTTATTGTAGTCTAAACATCCAAAGATAACCTTAGAGTTAGTTTATGAATCCTAGAGATTTCGTAAGCAATAACCTTAAGGTAGTCTCAAAGAGTTAGGGAAAAATGCATACCCTACGACCTTAGAAGACACAACGCGTTAAGAATAAGGAAGTGACAATTCAACCATCAATAGGAGATAACTAGGGAGTAATAGCATCTAAGTAAACACATCTTTAAATCATCATAAGAGCACACAACAATAGACATAGACTACACTCACCTTAGTTTAGTTAATTAGATAAGTAGAGTAATCGGTAAAAATACACCCCCCAAATCCAATACCCAGAGACTCGTACCTTTCAATTTTCTAAAATATGTAAAAAAGATAAAAAATAATCTTCCTCAACCCCAACCTTAGCGTAGTAATTTCTCACTAGCATTCCTATTCCCCAAAGAACGATATCAATTCCGAGGCTTACCTAATACTACACTACAACGATTTGGTTCACTGCTAGGGTGTTGAAAAACTTGCTCGACGAAAAGGAAGTTCCTTTGACCCCGAGCAGCATTGTAAGCGTATCAAGTTTTAGGCGCGCTGCTTGAAATAGAATAGCTAGTTAGATTTCCACCTCGTTTAGGTTCCCTTGCTTGATTCCTATCAAGTAAGCTTTCTTCTCATTTTAGCTTCCTCGTAGTCTATCCCCTTCTTTGTGACCTTTGTTCGTAAAACCCATCACTCACCATGATTCGCATCTTTCGTCGAAGAGTCTTCACACTACCCGCCCCCAATCCTCCTCCTAATCCCGAAATAGAAACCGCAATCCCACAAAACCCTTCACCCGTTCACCACTTTGGAAATCACCTAGGGCATAATGAAATAAATTGGCAACAACAAAGTCCTTTCTATGACTCGGAATCCCGATGAGGAGTTTGATTATGGTGAAGCACTTGATAACGGGGAGGTCATCGATGAAGTCCATCTTGAAATGGAAGAAGACTTCTCCCAATGTCTTGACCCTAGGTGTAGAATTGAGGCTAATGGCCACTTTAACATGCAATTCCCTTGTAAGATAGGATTTGAAAGTTTTGATGCTAACTTGCACTCATTCTTACCTTTAAACTTAATCTCAAGAAATCTATATAACAAAATAAAGGTAGATGAATTAGCCTATCAAGGGGATAATTTTGTTGATACGGTCACTTACTTGGATGTGTTTGTCGGAAGTTTTGCCTATATGGTTGAATTCATGGTCCTAGAGGATTTAGGAGAATTCATTGATGGAAGCCTTACTCAAGTTTTATTTGGAACAAACTTTAAGAGAATGACTAGGTTGAATGAACGGATGATTGATGGTCTAATCACATTCTCCGATGGAGTTGAAGATTTTGTCTATCAAATGCCCCGTACACATCCTAGGTTTAAGCACAAAGATATAGAGGCATGCAATCGGATGGCTCCCATTCCAATACTTAGTGAGAAAGATAAACAACAAGGACTTAGGCATACTTATGAAAAAAAATGAGTGATACTATAAAAATGCCTAGAGTTAGGGGATGAGTACAAGAAAAGTGAGAGAACATTGGAATGGCTTAGATATGGGCACGTAAGCGTGCACGAGATCACGTAGGGGCACGACTTCAAGTCTAGCTACAAGACTTATAAATAAAGAAAAGCGCTTCGTGGGAGGCAAACCATGCTTAATTGTTTGCTTGTTTGTGTGTCGTATATCTTTTATTGATTGTTTATTCTCATGTTTGAACTTGTTAAAATGCTTTATTTTGTCTTTAACCTCGTCTTAATTACATATAAATGTATTTTACAAAAGGGATAAGTGTAGGGAGGATTACACACGTTTTCAAAAAGAACGTGAAAATGAGAATTAAGATTATTAAAAAGATACACATGTGTGTTTGTTCGAGTCAAATGCTTGTATCGAGTCATAATGGATGTTTTGCGGAAATTTTTGATTCTAAAGATATAAATTTTACATAATTTTTCCGAAAATTGCATACCGGTTCTGTCGGGATAACTTTGCTGCGTCGAGTCGCAACTGACGGCGTTAGGAGGAGTAGAAACAACTTACTACTTTTTCTCGTTTTATGAGCTACTTATAAACTTTTGGAATTTTCCAGGTCTTAATTTTTCAAAAACTATGTAAACATTCATTCCACAAGCATTATATCCTAGTTTAGTAGAGTCATATATATATTGTTACCACCTATTTTACGCGAAGGTTTCGCTCGTTTTATTCAAGTGTGCAGGTTTTATTTATCAAGAAGAAGATACATAAGATTGGATGGAGCTTTTCACGCAAAAATTCTTCTTGGAAAAGATTTAACCACTACTTCACAGGGATCCTACCGAGCTAATCAGGGGAGTATTAGTTTCTTTCGTTTTCAATTACCTTCCATTATCATAACTTTGATACTTTCCGGGAACATTGGGGACAATGTTCAGTTTAAGTGTAAGGAGGGAAACTAAAACGGGAACTTTGAAACTTTGTTTATCCTTGATTGTTTGTCTTGTCCAATTTCATTTGTGTAATAAACCATGAGAAATATCGGTTAGGGTAATTTTGGTACCAAATTTAAAATTTTTCATGACATGTAGGAGTGGGTCATTAGTCTTAATAAAGCGTCTCATGGATAGGAAATTATATGACTAGCACAAAACCCTTTACCACTTAAATTCCACCAAAAATGTGTGGATCGCCCTTAGATTTGTAGGAATTAAAGCATTCCACTTTAATGCTTCGAGTGTGTACCGTTAGTATAATAGATTCTAGAACTTGTTTTGTGATGCATTCCGAGATCGCTAGTGAGACTACACTTGTGTAGTTAGGAATAACTAAATGATAAGAGGCATTAGGATAACCCTTGTGTGATAGTCGTATTATAATTACTTCTTCCACATCGGTTGAGTAATTCCCCTACACCCTTGCGTTGTACTCATCTTTAGTACACGATACCCCTAGTTAACCCCTCAGAGCCTATCCTTTTCGCGGTTCTCGTGATGTTTTGGTTTTCTGGAATATCGATGAAGAGCATTGTTTACAATCCACCCCCAAATGTACACCCAAATCGCCTTAGCCTACCTTGTATGCACTCACTTTTAGTGCATTATTGTTATCATACTAAACCCTTAGTTCAATTATCTAGTTACTTGCATAAGTTGCTAAGTCGAGTCATATCCTTTGTACACAGTTTTGGGACTCATGGGAAAAGTTAAATTTTATGAAATGATGAGAAGGAACGTTAAATTCAAATTCCCTTTATTTGCTTAATAATGTACTCCAAGTGTTTTGATCTTTTCAACTCGGGTCAAATTAGTGTTAGAGTAATAAAAACTCAAGTGTAGGGATGTGCCTATAAATCCCTATTATTTTGATGTTATCGTAGAGGATGGTAGAGTAAAAGTGTATGAAAAAAAAGTGAAAAAAAACTATACGGGATACCATCCTACATCTATATTCAAATTTATGTTTGTTTGTTTCAATTTATCTAGAGTTTAGAGTGTCGAGTCTTTGCTTAGCAACACCATTCTTCTCATACTTGTGACATAAAGATTTTTGACTTGCCACCACTAAATCGCCTATCCCACCAAACCCTTTGTTTCCCTACTGTAAGCCTAACGTTACAACCCTTTAAAAGACCTCTTGGATAGTTTTTCCTAGGTGCTTACGCCAAAGCGATGGAGGTTTGATCTAGTCTCAAGCCTATGGTAATCTATGTACTAGGACCGATTAATGAGTGTTTATCTTCCATTTCCAACTTGATATATTTCATATACACCGAGAGATGAGAGTATCCAAACACCACTTGTGAGGTGCTAGTATGTAATTTCCGTGCTTGTTATGATTTTCTTGGGCTTATCGTGTTGTGAATTGTTCTAAACTAATGCTTCATGACCCCTAACTTATAAATTAATTGGTTAGAAGCACATTTGCTTGATGACAAGCAAATATCAAGTGTAGGGATATTTGATAAGGATTTAAAAGTTACACTTTTGAGAGGTCATTTAAGGCCTTAATTGATCACTTTTGTATCCGTTACTATTTAATTTCGTTCCTTTTCACTTTTAGGTCTCTTGAATGCAAATTCTTGGAATAACACTTATTCGGACGAAAAGGCGAATATATGAAGAAAATGGCCAAAGTCAAGAATCGAGACACTCAGTGCTTTGGGCCGAAGGGACGGTGTCACGGCCCAATTCACGACGCCGTCATGACACACTTTGAGACGAATCGAGAGAGCAAATTGCTATTTTGCACTGTGGCGACATCGGGTTTAAAGAGTAGGCGTCACAACTTAGGCGGCCTAGATTTGGATCCGACGGCGTCGGAAGATGTAGCTGACTGCGTCACAAGCATAAGGTGACGCCGTCACTAAGTTGACGCGGACAAGACGAAAACCTAATGGCGGCGATCCGATGGCGCCACAATTAAAGAGTGACGCCGTCGCATATTGTAACTCTATATATAGAATTCGAATTTTCAATATTTTAGAGAGGTAGTTTTGTGGAGTAAAACCTAAATCGAACCTAGGCTGTCTTGGGCAGTATCTTAGGGTTCAATACCCTATTTTACAACAAGATAAGTGACTTACTTCATTAATTCAATTATGTCTTCAATTGTTTGTGTGTATGCTTGCATGTTTTCCATGCCCGGCTAATTTACTTGTGTAATTGCTTAGATCTATGAAACCTAGGTATTGAATATTGATTGGTTGTCTCTTATCTTAATTGTGATTGACCTAGTATTGCGATAGGTCATTCGTTGTGTTTTTAATGCTTGAGTAATCTTTGTGAACATTAGTTTATATAGAGTTATTGTAGTCTAAACATCCAAAGATAACCTTAGAGTTAGTTTATGAATCCTAGAGATTTCGTAAGCAATAACCTTAAGGTAGTCTCAAAGAGTTAGGGAAAAATGCATACCCTACGACCTTAGAAGACACAACGCGTTAAGAATAAGGAAGTGACAATTCAACCATCAATAGGAGATAACTAGGGAGTAATAGCATCTAAGTAAACACATCTTTAAATCATCATAAGAGCACACAACAATAGACATAGACTACACTCACCTTAGTTTAGTTAATTAGATAAGTAGAGTAATCGGTAAAAATACACCCCCCAAATCCAATACCCAGAGATTCGTACCTTTCAATTTTCTAAAATATATAAAAAAGATAAAAATAATCTTCCTCAACCCCAACCTTAGCGTAGTAATTTCTCACTAGCATTCCTATTCCCTGAGAACGATATCAATTCCGAGGCTTACCCAATACTACACTACAATGATTAGGTTCACTGCCTAGGGTGTTGAAAAACTTGCTCGACGAAAGGAAGTTCCTTTGACCCCGAACACGCGTTGTACGCGTATCATTTACCTCTGTTCAAACGTATCTATTGAATATGCATATGTCTGTATGCACCTGTCCGTCTGATTTCGGAGTTTTATTGTCAAACTTTCAATGTAGCATTGTGAGTTTGAGAGGAGATGGTAGATAATAAAGGCCTATTGGTCCGGTCCACTTGTTTAAGCCCGATTAGCTTTTATGGTTTATGTACTATCTTTTCTATTTAATGTCTTTGTATTGTTAGTTGTTTAGTTGAATGTGATTAATACAATTTTCTATCTACTGTTGTTAAAAAAGTAACCACTAAAACGTAGTATAAATAGTATCATTCAAGTCATAGTATCTTTCCATCTAATAAAGCATTAAGGCTTTTTATAAATATCAATACTAATTAAAACACATTTTTTAACATTGATTTCTTTACTACATAACTTACAAATTTTAAAACTTAATGTACAAAATATAAAGAACCATTAATGTGTTCAAGATATTTAATGTTGTCAATTAATTAACTGGTTAATAAATATAATTAATGCAGCTATTAAAACACATTTTATATAAAAAATACAAATTATCAAGCATATTGTATAAACTACTTAAACACAATTAATATATTAAATGTCACTAATACAAATAATTAAACACATTATAAAAATACTCAAGACCTAACAGGCAATGGGACAAATGGGCTCGAGTAGAACAGACGGTCAACAGATTTCGAGCAGATGAGAGCTTGGCCAAAAGGCTCAAGCCAGAATGGGCATGGGCTGAACGAAATTCTTGATATTCATAAATTTATAGTCAAAAAGAACATAATAAACTAGAATACATGATTCATCGAAAATTTTTATTTCAAAATACCCGCCGCTGCAAAACACAGATACTCTGCTAGTATGAGTAATCCGTAGCATAATTCATTACTTGTATTATTTAAGCACATTTTTATTGATTCGAATATTTCTATCAGTTAAGTACATTTTTTTATTAAAACTATTGATTCCAATATCTTTTATTGATATAAATAAAAATAAGACTAAAATACATGGTTGGTCTCTAAACTTGGCAGGACGCATCGCGATGGAATAAAACTCGGTCTTTTCATCGCCACGGTCCAATCCAAACCTTGGCCATTAAATCTGGGATTCGTTCGTGGCCAAAGTCAACGTCGATTTTGTTTTGTAGTCGGGGTATTTTAGTCATACATATTTATCTTTTATAACACATTTATATTTCTACCCTTCATCTTTCATCCTCGTCAATCTCCCAAAATCGTTCATCTCGCCAATCATCATCTCCCCAACATCATCCATGTTCTCATCCAATAAAATGTTGTTACATTTAATATCTCTATGTATGATATGAGGGATACAATCATGATGAAGATAGATTCAGAAAGAGGATCCATGCTTTTTGTTTCTGTAAAGATTGATTTACAAATTGTATAGCTAATGAATCAAATGGATCTATGCAAAGGTCTGCCATAAGATATGCATGTTTCAATAAGCTAAAACACATCATTCAAATTCACTATGGATATTGTTTGATATTGTTATCATAACATAGTCTTGCTACAAAATGAACAAATCCTGATAGGAAGACACATATAAGAATTGCAGCGACATAAGTAATCAGGCAATCTTCGTGTTAAACTTTGACATTTTACATAACAGCATCAAATTAGGACAACCAGAGCTCTGAAACTGATTTCCCTTTTTGGCATGACATGATGCAATCCAACAAAATCTCCTTCTGTTGTTTCTCAACATCTTCCATAGGGAGGCTTGCATCTACTATCTGTTGATCATAAATATTTTCGAATCACTATCATTGTCATCAAATAAAGGTTGAGTTATCAATTATAAGAAGTCAAATAGGTCTCAGTCCTCACCCATTTGCTAATGAAATGGGTTAACTTTTGTATGCCCGTCCCTAACAAGTAAACAGAAATAATAGCTAGAAAGGAAACAAGTCAAATGGATTGAATGTCACCTTAACTGTTATTGATTTATAAACCCCCAATATATTATTTCATAAGATTAGATTGTTGGAAGAATACAGTGTTCGTAATCATATTTAACATAATCAAGATCACAAATGATATCAACATAAGACAAAAGCATTTTGGATCATCCCAAGATGACCTATTTCAAGTTTCAACCCATACCAAACAATTACTTATTTTGACCCGCACTCGTCTTGACATTCAACCAAAACCCGTTTGGCCACGCCTAGGTATCAATAATGATTAAAGAACTATAAGACAAAAGAAAAAATTTTCAATAAAAACTTAAGTACCTTCCATGATGCATCACTAAGCATCTTATAATACTGAGATACATTCTTCTGAAACTCCAGCTGCTCGTATCGCTCACCTCCATAACCACCTCTCTCTGCCGCTCGCTACAATATCATATTAACATTTGGTGAGAAATAGAAAAAAAAAACCGACACCGTCAGAATGGCTTTGTCAGAAGAAAAAACTACCTCTGGAGGTATGTCAAGGTACACCACCAGATCAGGTGCCAGAAGTCCCACCTCCGGAGCCTGCAGAACAATCACAAATTGTGTTTCAAATAGAACTAGCAACTACAACAAGGGATTAAACACAAGGGCATGATTCTCACTTTACACCATTCAATATCTAGACCTTTGGCAGATGAGAAAGCTACTCTTGAATAAGAATAGCGGTCAACTATCAGGGATGTACCACTTTTAAGCTTAGCCTCCATCAAAGATCTGAAAATCATGGGTAAATGGTGCGTATGAGACCAGGAAGAATGCATACAATTATATTTGTTCAAACATGAGCATTCCAAAACATTATTTGCAATCCAAAATCTAAAGTGGCTCACAATGAATATATAGACCGACGAGTGGCATATAGTAGTACTCAAAGAATCAATTTTTGAACGAAGTTCTATGCAAGTGTATTTATCCTCAAATGTGCTTGTCTGTCGTCTGAAGTGCAGTTTGCTATGACTTAACCACATTCCAACTAGCAACAAAAATTTCCATTCATGGGGTTTTAAGTAAGCTTTCAACCAATATCGAAGTTCTGCCTAATTCTGA
This sequence comes from Chrysanthemum lavandulifolium, assembly GCA_022545495.1. Lineage (NCBI taxonomy): Eukaryota > Viridiplantae > Streptophyta > Magnoliopsida > Asterales > Asteraceae > Chrysanthemum > Chrysanthemum lavandulifolium. Next base: position 241,920,603 of record CM040238.1, on the reverse strand, counting down.
ATGCTCAAACAAAATTCCGCCCTTACCAGGATTCCCATAACTTGATTATGAAATGCATAAGTGTTACAGCCGAAACATGTATGAGGTATGAACACGCCAAAGTCTTCATAAAGTTATATCATATATCTTTATTATAAACATGCAATTCCAAAGAATGATGTGCACATGCACTTCGATTAAGTTTTTTATGGCAAGACATACAAAGTAGACATGATACAAATTCATATTTCAGCTAATGCATAATCACTCCAAATGCAACATAAAAGCATTCTCAAGGTTATTACCTGTTACTTATAAGTAAGAACATGGCAAACAGGTCTAAACTAACCTTTTCTCCCAACGATTTGCACTAAAAAGTTGATGAATTGTGTGATCATCCAACTAAGATTGATTGGTAAGGTATGAGGAGATCATGTGAAGATTCCAATCAAACAGAAGGATGAAGAATATTTTAGTAAAAAAAAACCAAACCAAGATGAGGTATAATCACTGATACTGTACAAAAAACAAAAAACAAAAACCAAACCAAACAGAAGGTATAATCATGATGATTTGGGGAAATGAATGATGTTGAGGAGATGAATGATTTGGGGAGATGATGACGAGGATGAAAGATGAAGGGGTAAAATATAAATGTGTTATAAAAGTATAAATGTGTATGGACTAAAATACCCTCGACTACAAAACAAAAATCAGACGTTGACTTGGTCAAGGGACGAATCTGGCATTTAATGGCCAATGTTTGGACATGTGACGATGAAAAGGCCGAGTTTTGTCCCATCGCGATGCGTCCTGTCAAGTTTAGGGACCAATCGTGTATTTTAGTCTAAAAATAATATTATCAAAAGGATGTCATCAGAGTGAAATTTATTAGACCTGGCTTACTATTTTTTATTAAATCTTAATTACATATTAAAAGAAAATGATCAAAGTTGAAAATGTTGAATGTTGAAAAAAGCAGTTAAGCTTAGTTGAAATACGTTTAAGGAAACAATAACTTAATTTGGGAAAGTTAAACAATTAGGATATGAAATATTAAATTTGTTCAAGAAAGATTTGTATAGTTGACTTGTGAAGTTGAAAACATTATTTGCCAATAGTGATAAATGACAAAAGTTGAAAACACGGTAGCTGTTTAAAGTTGTCAAGGATTCTTCATTGCCTATAAATAAAAAAACATGCACTACCGCAATTATCCAGATTCTCTCATTATCTACAAAGAAAATAGACCTAGCCTCCACTGACCACAGCCGCCTCCGACACACCATCTCCACCGCTACAACCTTTGTATTTTTTGTGGTATTTTTTTTAATCTATAGATCTATCACCGGAAACTGAGATTTACATAAGATTACGTAGTTTGGGAGGAAACTTTTCGTTCAAGAAGGTACTTTTGTTATTTTATTTTCGTAATATCCTCAAAAACCTAAGGCCAATGATATGAAAATTGAGGCCCATGATACTTGTGATAATAGTTGCAGTGGTGATGCCGAAAGATGTTGACGACTTTTTTGGTTGTAATTAACATAAGATATTTTTTTAGTTAGTGTTTTTATTTAATGTGTTTGTGTATTTGTTATAATCAGATTCATGGATATGGTCTTTCTTTCATATTTATGCAAATATGGGTCTAATTAAAATGTGATTTGGTGGGTGATGGTTATGGTTGGTTTGTGAGTTGATTAGCAGGTAAAAGTAATGGGTTGAAGCCAATGGTTTTTTAGTTTGAGTCCGATGATGTCTTTACTGAGGTTGTTTGTTTGTTGTTAATATGTAGATCTATTGTTTTAATATCTTTGGAAAGGAGATCATAATATTGTTGTGCGAAATTAGTGTACGACTTGATCTATTGTTTGGTTATTTTCGGATATTGGTGGTCAATGGATCAATTGTTATGTGTGAGTTTTCTCTACTCTGTAACCTTTTATTCTTGCAGCCAGTGCATAATAAAGAACCATGTACTTCTTATCTATTCAATGTTATCATTATAACATGTAAATTTATATTTGTCTACACTTGAATGATTTTGAATGGTGAAAATATATGAGATTGCTTTTGTTAAAAAAAAAGAAAAAAAAACCCTGATATTGCGAAAATTACAATTGAATGGTTTATTAATATTGTTATTAAAAACTATGAATAAATAGACATCGTGTAAGTCTAATTCGAAATATTTATTTTCGATACATGAGTCAAGGATGGAACAGGAACAACACTAGGAAAGAAAAAAAGGACAAAAAAACTGTTTGAGAACTCACGCACACTCCAATGAAATCTTCAAAATGATAAAAATGATTCTCTTAGATGATTAAAAAATTTGAAATTTACATTCTCGCATTTGAAAACTATGCTATGAAAAGCCAACATTAAAAGTAGCTTGGTATTTCAAAGAGAAACACTTACCACAGTATCACATATTGATAATTGTCTACCGCTAGAAACCACTACCGTTAAACACGGATGCTTGCCTAGTATGATTAATGTCTAATCATGTTGAAGTTCATCAATTGCTTTTAGATTTTTATGGATAGCTTTGTTTGGCTTTTGCGGTTTTCAAATGTTTTTAAACGAATTTGAGAGCCAAATCAAGGAATTTCATTAGGTTTTTATTATTACGTACTTGATTCAGCATATATATTATGATGAGTTGAAAACTGTATATGTAAATTGAATAGAGATTATATGAGATGAAACCTTAACGGATCATAAGCCTACAAACGAGCTTCGCCTACTATCCTCTAATAAAAACAATTTTGATGAACAACATATGGCTAGATCTCATTTATATGGTGAAAATTCATAGAACACATGATATAAGAGAAATGATGTGAAAATATTATTAAAAAGGATTGCAAATTGAATTTTGCTATAAAAAATATAAATTAATTTGGTAAAAGAAAATTAAATCGATAAAAAAATGTTCTATTAGATACAAATAATAAATGACATGGTTTAGTTATACCATTATGACTTGGAGAATATTTTTGACACCTCTGTATTTTGAAAAATATTTTTTTAAACATTTGCGTTAAAATACGTTCTATTGACATTGTCTACTATTTTGTAGAAAAAAGAAGGGGAGGTTTTGGGTTATAAGGGAAACAAAGAAAACATAAAAAATATGTATTGTAAAAAAAAGAATAGGTGATTTAATTTTTTTAAAAAACATTGAAAATGCGTTCGATTGACATTGTATACTATTTTGTAGAATTATCCCAACGCGATCTTCATTTCCTTTGTTTTTGTAATACATTTTATTAAAAAAAAAATGTTTTCTTATAACTACACATACCTATGATTCTGTTGAAAAATCAATATTTATGATTTCCCCCGTTCATAACTTCATACTCTATGGTAAATGCTTTATAACTAGCTAACATTGTTGGTTCGTGCTGCATGTGCATCTCAACAATTAAATGGTAAATGCTTTATACGACACTGCAACCCCACAAGGCTCATATATTTAATTTTACCCGTTCGTAGTACATCTGCATCTCAACAATATTTAACCACTCAAGCCCTCAGACATTTAATTACATCCGTTCATACTACATTGCATCAATACTTTTTCTTTTCTTTTCTTTTCTTTTTTATTTATTTATTTATTTTTTTAATTTTTTTTAAAATGACAAATTTAAATATCTCACAATATTTACACCACAAATATATCTCATACATCCTAAGCATGACTAAACTCACAACTATTGGATTGGGATTGGTTCTTGTGAAAACTCCTCTTAAACTAAAAAATGTAAGACGCCACAACAAAGTGCCACGTTTCAAGTTTTTCAAGGGCAAAATAGGAAAGCTTTGATTATTGACCTTTTATTTGCATCTTCAACCTTAATTCTAGGAAGCATTTTATATTGGGGTTTTACTATTTCTTTATTTACACTAATTAACCATTTATCTATCTAATATAATAAACAAGACTTTTGTACCACCCTTTGAAGCAACCATTGCAATTAATTTGCTGATGTGTCTCGCATACTATTGGTCCAATTCATAGGAAAGTTGTTAGGTCACTAGTTTTACAACACAAGCTTATATAGAAAGAGATAAGGCGATTGAACAAGCTAAGCACACACACACACACACGTATAGTAAACACGGTTAAAGAAAAGAGTGTGAATGAGAGAATAACTTGAACAACCAACCTTCAAATGAAGGTTAATATTAAGTATTTATAGGCAAGGAGCTAGGCAACACTCCTCTCCTTCCCTATTCCTTATTGGGCTTGGATCGAGCTTATGGGCCTTCTACATAAGCTTGACCTTAAACAAACATAAAGGCCATAACAAAGCTACCTATTACATATGAAATATAAATACTTGAAATCTCACTTAGGAGTGATTCCAACAATCTCCCCTCAAGTATATATGAATGTAAACGGTGAAGGCGTTGATGTAATAGTAGTGGACGCCTTCCGCATTCTTCTTTCTTGTGAGAGGAATAGCCTTGATTCAAACAATCTCCCAGTAGAGATAGTTATCTTTGAACGGTTAAGCTTCGACGTCATCTTTAACTTTGTTCTTTGATCAATTGTTCTTTGTGGTGAAAGTGATAGTATGTTGTTGTCTCGCATCGATGCATCTCGTGTCTCCGCTTGTTGCTCCAATGTCTCCACGTCATTCTTCAACATGCTCACACGCCTATGACGTTGGAATTCAATACCGATGAAGTTCTCTAAGTCTTTAACTTTGTAGATTCTTTGGTTAGACGAAGAATCATTCGACGGTTGTGTTGCTTTTGAATAGAACTTCCATTAGTGATGATGTTGGCGTGAGCATGAGAAGAATCAAGACGATCATTCCGCCCGAGCTTCCATAAGAAGAAAACATTGCAAACGGTTAGAAATAAGCGGTTTCCAAGCACTTACAAGTTTGAACTTGAGAGTGTTAACAAAGATAGTGTGAAAACACAACTCTAATTCTTACTAAAGCCGCCTCGAACCGGAGTCCCACAGTGAGATAACGCGATGTACAAGTACATCTACTGATTCGATGAGTCGCCGAGGTACACGCAAGCATCACCACGATCAGAGACCGTTTGAGACACACTCCGCGTAATCCACGGGAGTTACCGAAGCGACTTCTTTGTGGGTCGTTTGATGTTGACCACGGCAGAGTTTCCATTCAATCACCGAGGATCACGGATGTGAACCTCTCATAAATGTTTCTCGACAGTTGCTAAGATCTCGTGAAGGACTCTATATGAACCATCGAATCATCAAGACCTTATTGTTGATCAACAAGTGATTAAATGTCAAGTGTTCCTAAGAGATCTTTTGATGAATCTCGTGGCTCTAGACTCAACAAAGCGTTTTGGTTTTCCCGGCGGAGACTAGGAGAGGTCTCCTTTTTCAATACCAAAGATCTCAAGAGAAAGCCAATAGTTTACGTAGGGTTCCTGTGAGAATGAAACAAGCTTCATTGAGAGAAACTTGAGTGGCTAAGAAGGTTTAGTGCATGCGCCACCGGGTCCATGACGACTTTTAATCTTCAATACCGGTGTCACTAAGTGACAACCAAGAGTATATGAGTTGAACCCGTTCCGCCTAAGTTGAATAACTGGAGGGCTATTTCTTTTCACCCTTTTCTTTACATTTCTTTTGATTCTTCAACTCCTTCTTTCTCCGATTCTCATTTTCTCCTTTTACAATCATTCCTAAGGACTTCTAACACTAACTAATGGTAGTGTCCTTGGGTAGATCCTCCGGCTCTGGCGGATCATAGGATGGTTATTCCTAACCTTAGTCACCTTATAACTCCATGACTAACCTATGTTTGCCATTATAACCACCGTAAGTTAAAATATCTCTCAAAGGGTTTGTAAATGAAAACATGTTTGAACCACGGTGAGAGATAAGTTTTGCATAAATACTCCCCTCCACATGTGCTTAATAGTTTTAATGGTTAAATGCACAATGAGGAAAGAGCGCGCACTTTATGAATTGATCCACTAAAGATAGACAATCTCCATGAGACACGGTTACGTTGAATAGTTAAAGAGTTACATTGTCGGTTTTAGGTGACAACTAGCTCTAATAACTACCTTGAAGGTGTAGACAAACCTCGAAAGGTTGTCATACCCGTCGAGTTCATGTCTATCAAGAGCTTCTCGAATGGTACCTTCTACTAAGACGAGTCCTTTGCGAGACACGCTTACATCACTAGCTAACTAGCTTGAAATTATTACCCGTCCGTGACAAGTCTTTTCGAGTTACAAACAGTTTAGTACCGTCAATTCGTAGGTTAAGTCCGAGGTACAGATTCATTTGCATTTTGTACAACATATTTCTTATCACACAATTTTCTCCCCTCAAAAATGGCATATAAAATGTTGTTTTGAACGTTTGAGAATAAATATGACCATTTTGAGTTTTTGTGGGAAGAGTGACCATCGTGAACAATTTGTAAACAAAGTTTTATATCAAATACTCCCCTCAACTAGTATTTTAAACGGTTGAGGTTTTAAAATCATATGGGAAGTACTTGTCTTTTGAGCAAAACCTTGAATAATGAAAGGTTTGATAGGTTTTACTCAAAAATAAGAAGCTTCGCTCCTTTTATAAGGATTGTGGCACCGAGGCGCACTACGTGGTCCTTTCTTGACAGACACGGGTTGTACATCGTTATGTGTGCACAAGCCATATTAGGAAAAGATGAAATAAGTATGAAACAAATTAACCTTTCCCAATTGACGATGTTTCAGAATAGCTCCCTCGAATCGACAACCACATTAGCGATTTGAAACTTTGATGGAGTCTACATTTCCTCTAACTTTTGACGGTTTCAAGATGCAATGGAATTTATAGATGAGCATGAAACCACACAAAGAAGAATCGACAAATTGCGGAAGGTCCGTTCGAGGGTAGCATGCCTGTGAAGATGCAATAGTTCGATACCAAGACCGTGTGTGAGGCATCATGACATCATATTTGGGTAACTTCACACAAGATCCCCCGTGAAATTGAGACGATAACACTGAATTAAGACGTTTGAACCACGGATCGCCTCATTTCTTCGCCTTATGGAAGAAATTTTGGAGAGCATTGGGTTTCGCAAGGAAGCATGTGGAAAACGAAGAAGGAAAGGGATGCCTACACTCTCTCCCCTCGATGTTTTCAATGAATCGTAATCATACACCACGTATGTTGATGATGAATCAAGACATCGAAACCATGTAAATCCAAGTAACCGAACAAGTGTGAAGTACCATAAATATCTTGAGAGAATCAATCTGGCGACGAAAAACATCTCGGTTCAATAAGTTGATCATCACCGTGACATTGTTGTAGGAAACACTTTGTTCTTCTCATTATCAAAGATTCGATTGTTGGAGGTGCATCTATAACAATGGTAGTTGTTGTAGTTTGAGTGTATCCGAAATTAGAGTATTATCGGCCAGTGCAATGAAATGATACATCCAAGCACGACTTTTGATGTAATCTTTAACTGGAGGAGCCAAGAATGTTCCCAATTTATGATGATTAAGTACAATGGTGGAACAATTGATGAATCATGATAATTTTGACGGTGAGAAACGGGTCCTACTGCTGTTTTGCGAGAGGGAGACATTGTGTTGTACCGCATAGAAAAGTAGAAGGGGCAAGAAAGAGAAAGACATGGATCCCCAAGTGTAACCGGGTTCCAGTGTTAGAGGCATAAAGATGTAGTGTCAATTATCTTCGACACCGAACATGCTATTTTGATGATTTCCTTTCCCGCCTCACGGATGGATGTAGAGGTATCACACTTGTTTTGGTGCAACTACTTAGTGTCTTGCTGTAGGAATCCACCTAAGACCAACAAAGTGTTGAAAACTTTACCCGTTGGTATCCATCTAAGGTTAGATTCAAGGATGTTGAAACTTTTTTGGGAAGAATTTGCGTCCTATATGGATCCACCTATTAGGTTTCAAATTTGACGCTTAGAGCAACGGGTTTATTTCTAACTGTTTGAGTAAACTTAGGTTTTGGTTTGCTACTACAAGCGTTGTTCAAGAATACACTCGAAGGTGATACACTAGGTCGTGAACCTAAGATTCCATCCTTTTGGAGTAGTGCCCTTTTCCTAGCCTTTTCTAGATCATAGTTCTTGTATACGTCATTTGAATCATATGAATTTTACGTTTAATTCTCGGTTTAGACACAATGTTCGAACTAATCCTAGATTGGCCGAGCGTACCACTTGTACAGTATAATAGAAACATGTTTAATAGAAATGTAGCATTATTGTTGTGCCCGAATGTGGAGTGACTGGTTTTGACAAATGATTATTCTCAACAACTTGGGAGGAAACCGTGGTTTTGACGATTTTGAACGTTCGATTTAAAAGCGCTTGGATGTCTAACAACCGATTGGTTTCGATTGGTTTTAGAGACGATTTCCCAAGATTGTTGGTTTTGCACAATTAGTATCCACATTCTTGTCGCTTAATCTTCTCGCTTTGTTTTGCAAAGCAACATGTGCAAGCCCTTTGCTTGAAGTTGAGCCTTTAAATGCTCATTTTCTTTTACTAATAAATCCACATGATTACTTTGTTCATTTGAAAGTGACCATTGTGTTCGAGGAAAAGATTTGTTTTGTAATTTAAGTTCAAGAGAGATGCAATGTGCCTCTAGTTTTGAAAATCTTTATGAAACCGAGCAATGGTCTTTTGAGAAGAATGTTTTCGATTCAAGAGTTTGATTTGACGTTCAGCTTGAATTGTTAACAAGTGGGATCGAGATATGAGAAAGTTGTTCGACATTGTGCAACATATCGGTCAACCTCTCCTTCATTCTTCGAATTCAGTTGCTCGATGTGTTGAATCGCATTCTGCAGCGTAATATGATCAACGAGAGATTGTACCTCGACCATCCGTCTATGTCGTGTCATAGGTGGGTAAGATATCTTCCTCAACCATTTGTTCATCGTCACGCTTAGGCTCTTGTCGTAGTTAAGTATGATATCTTCTCGGATCTGCTTCGTCATGTCGCTTTTCCAATGCTACCACCTCATTTTCCGTGACACGATGGATGCAAGATTACAACATTCTCAATGTCCATTTGAGCATTCCTTTCATGTACATCAACTCTTGCACCTTGTACGATCATGGGATATTGGGAATTAGATGTCATTGTCGACGCTTGAATGCCGTAGATATAGCTATGAATCCTTCTTGCAATGCCACAAATGGATCTTTATGATCGAAACCATTTTACTCCCTGCGAGTATCAAAGAGAAGAAAAGGTGCAAAGTCGATATAGCACACGGAAGGTCGATATAGTGAATTGCAATTTCCTCCAAAATAATTTTGAAAATTTTGACTCTCAAAATTTGAAATTCACTATAGAATTCAATTCTAAGGTTGAAAGAAAATTTGAGTTATGACAATTTTGACGCCAAATTTTACCCGAAAATTTGAATTTGGGTCCAAAATTTGAATTTTGACCAAAATTTTCACGGTTAAACCAAAATTTGAATCTCGTAAAATTGAACGTTTAGTCTCCTTGAAAATTAAATTTTACTCAAATTTTCCCGCCAAAAACTTTTTAAAAATTAAATTTTACTTTTTTTTTTTTTTTTTTTTTTTTTTTTTTTTTTTTGATAACTTGTGTTGATGGATCTTTGTAGTCGAATGAACCTTTGTTGATGAAGTGTCCTTAGGCGTAGAAATCACAATAAAGCTTATGCGTAGAAACACCAAACTTACGCGTAACAATGATAGTTACGTGTAGGATTAGCTTACGCGTAAGGTGAAAAAGGACTAAAGTTACGCGTAAGCAAAAGTTAGGCGTGAAAGTTAGGCGTAGGATTACCTTATGCGTGGGACTAAGTCTTACGCGTAAGATGAATCTTAAGCGTAAGATTTTCACGCGTAAGCTTTATGCTTAAGCGTAAGACTGGGTTTTATCCCAAGTGATCTTTACACTTCACAAAGGCAAAAGATATCCAAAGTCGACGATTTTCGGACTTATCCAAGTAAGAAAACACGGAATAAACCACGAAAATGAAGATCAAACCAAGGAAATTCTTACGCGTAATTTTAGGGTTTTGTTACGCGTAAGATTACTCAGAATCGTGATTCTATCCAAATGTGTTTCTAAACCGCTTTTGTGTGTTGAAATAGCTTCAATAACACCAAAATAACACAAAAGTGTGAAACTTGATGATCCAAAGCTTCTAAAACAGTTATCGTAGGATAACACCTCGTACAAAAACAAGCTTAAAAACAAGGAAAAACACGTAAAGTTCCAAACTTTTGCCAAAACCAATAGTTTAACACCTAATAACGTTGAAAGTACAAGAATCTTGGATTCAAAAGTGTCAAAATCGCTTTTAAGCGAACCAAAGATGGTGTTATCTTTACGCGAAGACCCAAAACCAAAAACTTCAAAACAAACGAGTACACCCAACTATTTGGTCTCTGATACCACTGTTAGGTCACAAGTTTTAGAACACAAGCTTATATAGAAAGAGATAAGGCGATTGAACAAGCTAAGCACACACACACACACGTATAGTAAACACGGTTAAAGAAAAGAGTGTGAATGAGAGAATAACTTGAACAACCAACCTTCAAATGAAGGTTAATACAAAGTATTTATAGGCAAGGAGCTAGGGCAACACTCCCTCTCCTTCCCTATTCCTTATTGGGCTTGGATCAAGCTTATTGGCCTTCTACATAAGCTTGACCTTAAACAAACATAAAGGCCATAACAAAGCTACCTATTACATATGAAATATAAATACTTGAAATACTGTTTAGGAGTGATTCCAACAAAAGTACAACACAACTTTAACAATTTAAACCAATAATTCATTGATTCATATCATTAATATAAATCGTCTGTTTCAAAATACAGCTACAATCTTATTGGTTCTTAAATATGGAATGTACGACACCACTGCTTTCTTCAATTTCTAACCATCTACGCTACAAAACTTCTTCAGTACTCATAATAACCCAATCTTCCTGTACACGCTCCATCAACATTCATTAGAGCAACATATTTTTGTTAACTCATTAACACCACACAAGTTTTGTGTAACTCCTTTTTTCTCAATTCATGGTTAAACCAAATCTTCTCAAATCCATCAATGATTCCACATATTCAAAAAAAAAAAAAAAAAAAAAAAATACATATTCAACATTCCTTCTCAAATCAATTTGCAATTTATTCGATTGTTATGTTTTATAAATTGGGGAAAATTAATTGCATGTTCCTCAATCTATTCTATTGTTACTTTTATCATAACAACAATTTAATATGTTCTCTCAATTATGTTTCTCTCAATTATGTTCTCTCAACAATTTAAAGTGTAGGTCTTTTGTGATACATATGAACTATTTTCAGGTTCTCTACTTTGTTCTTATTCTTATAATCATTACCACTTCAATGCTTTTGTTTAATGTTCATTTATGTTTTTGGTTTGAGTTTGGAATTTGAGAACAAATGTTGGTGTCATATTGTTGGTTGTTTATTATGGTTTCATATTGTGGTTGCAGAAAGAAGATGGTGATTAAAACTTCTAGAGATCAAGGTGATCACTTTCGATTAATCCAAGGTAAGCATTCAAATTTACGTGAGCCATTTTATTGAATCGAGTTATAAATGATTCATCATTGAATTTATTAAATACCCAATTAGCATACTTCACAATTAATTATCAGAATTGTAAATAGCAAATGCACATCCAACAAAATCAAAGAATCAAAATTTAGTCATGATATTCATAGATGGAATTGGTACTTTTGAGACTCATATTAACAGTTTCTTTTGCTCCCATGGTCATGCTTATCTAGGTGCACCAAGAACTAGAATAAGCAAAGAAAGTTGTGATCGAGTCGGATAAAAAGCTGAAATTCTAAGAGGAAACAAATTCGCATCCATGTCACTAGAGTTGCGATGATAAATCGAGAAGATTAGCAAACTTGAGGGCTACTGCAAGGGTAAAAGCATATCAATATAAAATATATATTCTAATATGGAGCAGTTGAAATAGACCGTTATGCCTTCATTATGTATGACACTTGTGGAAGTTGAGGATTGATGTGTCAAAGTGAGGAACAATGAACAAAGGACCATGTAGCACAAGACGCTTTTTATTGTGAAAACGGTTACTTGATCATTATAATAAGCAATTTTGAAAGAGCTACCGAAAGCGGGTGCTTTTTATTAATATTTTGTTTATATAGGTGAGAGCTCAAATGAGTTCAAGGGATAAAATGTGTTTAATGACAGACAACGTTTTATACTTATCAGTTTTTTGTGAACTTACAATCTTGGTTGTTTCTTTATTGTTTCAGTAATGGCTGGATGCAGGTGTGCAGTGGCTAAAGCATAGAGCAGAAAACTCATATCAATTTTCCTTGCTTAGAAGGTAAATCATTTATTTATAATTTTGGAAAAGTTTTTAGTGTACATTAATGGTTTTTAAATGTGAGCTTGAATTTAACCAGCTTATAAAATCATATTTTGTTTTAGTTAAGTTAACAAACACATTTACCAATGATTCAAGAAGTAATGCTTCAAGAACACATATAGCAATGAACCTCCTCTTTAAATTATGATAAAACTAATGCTTCACGACCACATATAGTAATGAATACAACTGATGCATCACTACAAACACGCTGTAATATCTCTAAGGTAGCATAATCTGTACTTTCTATTTCATTGCTTTAGTTGCTATCATTATTTTCATTTCTTTTCGGAGGAAGTCGAGTATGAGTTTTACCATTGAAGCCCGTCTATAAGAATATAAAAAATGTTTCAATAAAAACCATGATGCTTATCATAGTTATATGTTTGAATTAAAAATGCTGGATTTGGTGGCTGTTTAAACTGTCGCTTGGTTAAATATTTAATTTTCATAAAAAGGTAAGCATTCAATATTTTTAAAGAATGATCATGTTGATTGAGTTCATTCAGTACGTTTTTCTCGGGACCGTTTGATTAAATCCTCAAGTGAGGGCATTAGGCTACTGTTTTATATGTGGATCTTGCTTATGTTCGCTACATTAATGATGCAATACTGTTTTTGGCATGCTATTTATAAGTTTAGTTTATTGACCCGCGAATTCACATGGTTAAATGAAAATACTTTGAAAAAACCATATTAGTCGAAAGTTTGGGTTTCTAACGAACGTAGAGTTGGTTTAAAGCAACTTTGATATAAGCTATTTTCTTGGTGTGGAAGAACAAAACGAAAAAATAAAAGTCCATCTACTTCCTATGAATTAGAAACAGTTATGTTGCATCACTATTGATAAGGTAAGTAAAGTTTGAACCATAAATTTTTGATGCTTGGTTACAAAGTTTAAACTAAGGACCAAAAGTTCGATCCAGTTTTGTCCAAAAACCGACACAAACCGAATCATGCTCACCCGAGCATTGTTTACAAAGGGTTTATATATGGAAAAAAGATATTAAGTTTTTGTGTTTGGATTAAGCATAAGAGGTCGTGTTATCGATATCAATATTTATGTTTTATATACGGAAGAAAGACATTAAGTTTTAGGTGTTATTAAATGAATTTTCTTCGCAAAAATCACCCAACGCCATTCTTGTGTGGGTATCCGTACTTACTACTACGTTTTCATTAGTCATAAAATATATATATTTAACTCCATGTCCTACTAAAAGCTTATAAAGTTAAGTGACGATGAGAACAAAGAAAAAACTCAGTGGTGATTCAAAGGGTGCATTAGAGATTTTCAATGAAGATCAGAGTTGGAAACTTCGTTTAAATTATTTGTTTCTTGGCATTTTTGTTGTTGTAGGAAAGTTGGGAACTTGAGGTAGCTTATTCTATTCAATTTGGAAATGCTTGATATGCTTTTGATTTTGCGGTACATAATTAAAGGCTCACCTATTTTAATTTGTATATGTCATGTCTACAACTCTTATGTGTTTGCAAACTGCTTAATACTTTATCTACGGCCTTAAACAAAGTTGTCCTTAATAATTGAGAAAATAAGTACCTTCTAATAGTCTCTTAAATCTCAAAAATAGAGATCGCTTTGCTGCACCCTTGATCTGTGAGTATTAGGCCCATTGCTATAAAAGATATTTAAACATATTTGATTACGAGTGTATTGGTTATGTATTACTTTGCCTTTGGACAAAATAATAGCCTTAAACATATGGATTTAATCTGGTGATGGTATTTATGCAAGTATTTTTATATTAGCTTAAAGAAAATGGAAAGACAATAATAGTAGACTGACAACCAATGTAGTAAGCAGCAATTAGATGGTTGCTATGGACGTCTTTGAGATACTTCATATAGTATGTTGAGAGAGTCTGATTAAGCCTCAGATGTAAATGGGTTGGCCAAGTTGAATTTTGATGTGTTCATTTTGTAACAATATTTTCTTTTGTATATAAATAAATAAAATTTGTTATTGTAAATTTGTAATTTGTTATACTTTATCCTAATGTACATTTTTGTGCCATCCGAATGGTACTATTTGTTCCATTTCTCATATAAAGATTCTTTAGCGCCATAGACGTCTTCATAAATCAAATTCGTAATTCTTCGCTTCACGTGTTTGTTTAGTTGTTTAGGGTGGCTATTAGTGATCAAGCGCCCGCTTTTTAAAGCACTATAAACTTTTCTTTAGTATTTGTAGGTGCTTATATTTGTAAACTCTATTTGATATTCTTTTCATTTATTTGTATAATATCCAAAATATTGTTGCTACTTTAGAGTTGTGGTATGATCCTCTCTTTGTCACTTATATTTTCCATGGTTGTAATTTATTCTCATTCTCTCCGAGTTTCAGCTCTTCTTCTAAATTGGTACATATACTAATAGTTATTGATTTAATATATGCTTCTTATCCAACATAAATAGTTTATCTAAGTTGTGATAGTCTTGATAAAGCTGATCGTGGATCCTTCATAAATGAATCTGTTTTCTCACAAGAATTTATCAATGGGTTGAAATTATCCTGTGTCCCAAACCACATACTTGTGTTAATAGTAGGTGTCTTGGTAATGTTGTTGAGGCATATAGATCATTCAAATGGATTATGTAACGGGACAAGACTTTAAGTAGTTCGATTATCAAGAACTTCTATTCATGCACAAATAATTAAAGGAACACATTTTGGAAAGAAGGTTATCATACCAAGGTTGAAAACTATTCCGTCTAATAAACGTCTACCGCTAAAAATAGTTAGGAAACAAATTCATTCAGTTTCATTTGCTATGAAAATAAATAAGAGCTAAGGTCAATCGCTTTCAAAAGTTTGTTTGTATCTCTCATTCACTGTTTTCACCCACGGACAATTATACGTAGTTGTTTCTCGCGTCAAAAGCAAAAGAATTTTTAGGTTGTCGTTTGTGATGCGGATGGTAATCTATCGAACACCACTACAAATGTTGTGTATAAAGATCCAAGAGGTATCTCCAATATACATATTACATCATTTATAACATTTCTTAAATTTACATGTGTTATAAATCATAAACTCCTTTTATTTGCATTTTTAATGTTTTTTTAACTTATTAGTTGTTGACGAAACGGACATTGGCTTATCACTTCATTAACGCTCGCTACATACATTTTCTTGTGAAGATCATCAAATTTGGAGACGACGATGCATAGGCGTTTATTATATTAATAGTTATAAACACGATTGTTTATAGGATCGTTAACTTATTATTTATTTTTCCAAAAGAATGGAACTTGTATCGTTCGTTGTTGTTTATTATTTTATTCACACACTTAACTTATTAATGAATCATTTTTTTAAAACCCCGTGAATTTCACGGGTCTATAAGCTAGTTATCAATAAATAAAAGTTTGCATCTTAATTTTCCGCATGAATATCAGTGGTAGAAACATTTCTTTTTCAAAATACCATACGTGTAAATGAATGTTTGCATCAAACCATTAATTACATTTTTATTGATTATGCACTACAAAAAATAGCTCTATTCTTCACACTTATTTTGCTACGGTAGGGTCAACTGTGGCCTTTTTTTATATGGGTAATAATTTTGCTATATTAATAGGTGTCACAAATATTTTAAAAATTAATTCACATATATAAGTGTGTATTTTTTTTTGAACTATTACTTTCATTAAACCACCGCAGGCAACCCCAAAAACAGGGCCACCACCACAAAAACAAGACTATTTACATGATACAAAATTTACATCAATTGTCCCAAGAAATCGACTTAAGTCTTCCTCTATTCAAGAACCAAAGAAAACCTGTCGCCTTTGACCTCACCGAGGATATCACTCACAATCAACGCTTATTGGAAAATCTGAGCTCATTCCTTGCCTTCCATAAAGCCCAATGACCAATAACGATCAAGCCTTGGAACACCTCTTTAGCCTTACCCTTTAAACCCAAAAATTATGAAGCTCGAGCAAGTCACCAAAGAGAATGCAAAGATATCGTGAACTTTGCACCACTTCATCGATTCCTTGCCACATGACCGCAGCCACCAAGCAAGAAGTAAATAAATGGTCGACCGACTCATCCGCGATACCCGCAAATCGACACTTAAGATCCGCAACGTAACGTGCCTTTTATCAACGAAACCAAGTTGGGATACCTCCACCACCGCCGCCACGCAAACACATTGCATTTACTGGGAATCCACTTGCACCAACTTATAACAATATTGTTGCTAGCATCTACCCCAGAGCAAAACCTTTAACTTCCGCCACCAAAACTTCCCTTCTCGTTACCTAGCCAAACCCACCGATCCTTATGACTAGAGAAAAGACCATTCAAGTTGTTAATAACGCCTGCTCAATAAAACCAACTCCCCAGCCTCTACCCGCTTAACCCACGCTTTCCAATTCCAAAGATCCCGCAACAATTCCTCCAGAGACCACGAGCCTCTCCTTGACCTTACATTTCTTATCTTTCTCCAACCTAAAGAGACCAGGAACCGAGTCTTTCAACGGAGTGTCCGACAACCAAGGATCAATCCAGAACTCAATATCCGAGCCTTCGCCAACAATCCCTTTAAACATACGACATATGGGAACACCTTCTACCACCGTATTAACCAAAGATTTTACAATCTCTCTCCACACACCACTACTATTTTTGTTGGAAGGGATGAAATCCCAGTTCCTTTTACTACCATGTATCGCCATTATGACATTCTTCCATAGACTACTCTTTTCATTCTTATATCTCCATCCCCATTTAGCAAGAAGGGCCGAATTAACCACCTGAAGTCTACATATGCCCAACCCCCTTTGTCTTTTGGCAGCGCAACCTTATCCCATGCGACCCAATGCATGCTCCTGTTAGTGCTTGACCCACCCCAAAGAAACCTCCTAATATAAGACTCCAAGTCCTTGATACGCCTTATAAAGAGAGAAGTAGTAATTCAGGAGGCTCTCCAACACGGCTTTGATGAGAGTTAATCTGCCTCCAATCGAAAGAGTGGAAGCCTTCCACTTCGAAAGACGTTTTTCAAAAACCTCGTACACCACCCTCCAGTTATTCACTCGGTTCATGTTAGCACCAACCATCATGCCTAAATATCGAAACGGAAACTCCCCCACCTTACACCCCACTACGTTGCCATGTCATCCACCTCCCCGAATTCACTCCAATACCAAAGATGTTGGACTTCTCCATTAATCTTCATACCGAGCAAAATGAAAACACCTCAAGATTCTAACCACATTCAATATTTATCTTCGACCATTCTCCAAAAATCACCGCATTATCGTGAAGAACATATGGGAAAGCACAACCTCCGCACGGTAGCTTAATACCTTCTACCGTCCCTACTTCGAGCCTTCTCAATCATACACAGAGCCCTTCCATCACTAAAATAAACAAAAATGGGAGATAGGTCCCTTGCCTCATCCCTTTACTACAATGAAACTCATATGTAGGAGACCCATTAACCAACATCAAGACCTAGCCGACCTCGTGATTCCAAATATCCAACCGCACTAAACCTCCGAGAACCCCATTTTCCTCATAACCTCTATCACAAACATCCAGTTGACATTATCGTATGCTTTTCAAGTCTACTTTAAACATGAAAGCTCGATTCTTCACCCTCTTACACCAGACACAACTTCATTAACAATAAGCGCCCATCAAGGATGGATTTATCCTAACAAAAGCCGATTGAGACTCCGCACCATCAACCAATTACCCTTTTCGCCTCTCAAGAAGCAACTTCAAATCGATTTCTTGATGACCCCAACCGATTTATTGGACGATAGTCTTTAAGACTTCATCGGATCTTTCACTTTGGGAACAAGAGTAATGAAAGACAAACCACACCTTTACTAAACACCCGATCTCAAAAAATGACTAAAACAGTTCATGAAATCACCTAAAAACCGACCAAAAACATTTGATGAATTTGAAACTTAAACCATCCGGCCTGGAGCACGATCATCCCCACAACTAAAGACTGCCATCTTGATTTCTTCCAACGAAAATGGCTGAACCAAAAAGTCCCTATCAACCTCCGAAAGCCTCTTAAAATTCTCACACTCTAAAATCGGAAGACTCTCATGAGATTCCGAGAACCGATTCCTGTAGAACTTAAGGACTTCTTTTAAGAATCCTTGGCTTATCCACTCAATTCCGCTGATGTTAAGGCTGTGGATGAAATTCAAGCAACTCGCTATTAACTGTGCCATGAAAGTATTTTGAGTTCTCATCCCGCCAACCGCCCATTTAGACCTCGACCATCGCTTAAGATCCAAACATCTTCTCATACCAATCGATTTGAGCACTTTTACACTCCCCATAGTCCAAACCTCCTCCTCCTCACGGTCCCTACACTCCATGATACTTTCTAACTCTTCCAAATCTGCTAACGCCTTCTCTTCCTCCTCTCCTTATTTTTTTATCATATCATCTCTCCATCGTTTCACCCGACAATAAATATGAGCAAATTTATAGTTAAGAAGCTTATCCGGCGTACCACTACCCTCAAACGATTTAGCAGCTATGCGCACCACTTCTTCAAAACCCAGTTTGGAAAACCAGGAATTAAACATCCTAAACGGACGAGGCCCGAAATTAACCTGTTTCATAGTTAATAAAATCGGAGAATGATCAGAATGAGGACCCGAAAGGGCTCTTAAACACGCATCCGGCCATTTGTCAAAGAAACTGAGCACACCAACATTTTATCCAAGCACTCAACTTTCTCCGTTGTCCCTACCGCAAGTGAATTTTCGCCTCTCAAACCATACTCCTTCAACCTCAGACAAAGATAAACTTGTTAAACTCCCGAGCCTGCCCCGCTTTAAAATTGAATTCCTCCTTTCCTCCGGAACCTAACAACATTAAAGTCCCCACTATTAACCACAAACCTTGATAATCAAGTAATCATCCCATCAATCTTAGACCATAAAACCGCTTTATATCATGGAGCGCATACATTCATCACATTTAAATACTCCCATTACCCTTCAACTTTCCTCTAATTAAAAGGAAGTTCGGATCTTTAATTCTATCCTTAACATCCAACAATAACGGATCCCACATACTCACCACGCCACCTGCAATGTCCACCGAACCAACATAATCCATATCGAAATTGCCACCCCTCCTGTAACACCCCCAAAAAACCGAGGGCGCCACTCAAATTGGCATCATAACACAGGTAATAAAGAACGGATAATAAAACCCGTTTAAGAACTTTTATTAATAAAATAATAAAGTTTATAGAAGTTTAATTGTTGCGGAGATATGGCCCATTAATAAAAAGTGGTCCCAAATACATCAGTGTTGTTTATTACCATGCCATGCCAAGCCCTGCCTTGAAATCGTCACACTTCAAAATCATAAACCTGAGAAAACATGCTAAAAAGGTCAGCTATAAAGCTGGTGAGTTCATAAGTTTATAGTAAAGCATTAAAGCAAAACAGTTTGTTTTATGGACAAAGTGTGCTCGATACACCGCGTGTAAGGAGTCTTCCAAATAAAAGTGGTTGTGTCTATTACTCAAGCTCTAAGCTCATGTACCAAACTACAATGCCCGCATGCGTGTCAAGAGTATGTCAATATGGTTTTGTGCCCTTAGCAAGTGTGTGTTTTCGTCACACCGAGTTCCGACATGGTATACGTCCGGAGGCAAGTTGGCGCGACCAACCCGGACGGAGGCGTTACCTCAATAGATCTATTTATAACACTCAAGGCCCCCAGCAGGATTAATGGTACGTGAAAGGCGGGCAAGTTGTGGAAACAGCTCTCTTAGGCTATCTCGAATAGTGGTTTACACAAGAGTTTCGCCAAGACATAAAAGTAGTTGTTGTCCATAGAGTATTTGCGTAAAAGCAATAAATCATCAAGTGTATTGCGTAACGGCAATAGTTTATAAAGTGGTTTGCATGAAAGCAATAGTTCATAAGGTGTTTGCATACAAGCAATATCATTCATAAAGAGTTTGCATAAAAACAATATTTCATGAAGAGTTTGCATAAAAGCAATATTTCATAAAGAGTTTGCATGTTTCTCACCCCAAAACAGTTATAAAACAGTAAAGTAGGGGTTATGAACTCACCTTGATGCGTAAATGTAAGACATCACAACTAATATCAAGTAATAAATGCACGGCATCCGACACGCAACCTAGATAAGTATGGTATGGGTTTAGTCTAATTCTCGCATTCAAATACACTATTTGAAAGTTACAAGTATTTATGTTTTTGGAATGCTTATAGTTTCAAAACAAATATTTTAAATATTTGATTTATGGCATTTTATGTGAAGTTTCGCAAGTTATTTCGATTGTCGATAATGATCGAAAAATGTAGTTGCGAAGATAATTCGCACGTCTTGGCTCTTGGAAAAGATGGAGGAATAACTTATACGAAACTTTCGTATAAGAGTTGACTCGTATAGTGACTCAGTATTCTCACGCCAATGAGGAACAGATGATCGACACAGTCGAGACAGATATTGACGAGTACTTGAGTCGAGAAGGAATGACAAAAAAAAAAGTTAAGGATATAGCGATAAGGACAATGTCGATAGAGAAAGTCAATTAGTACGTTTGCTTTACCCCTTGCTCCCAAATAGTTTGTAGAAATGAACAAGGTTATGTTTCAATTCATGCATTCGAACAATAAAGTTTCACTACATAAAAGTAATACGTGTTTGGATTTGTTTGTCGAGTTTCATAACAATAAAAAAGGATTTGGTTTAAAATATAAGTTTATACCGCTTTTATAAATTTAGGCATGACGTGCCTATTTATTCAACGTGCCCAAGTCATCGTGACTTTATAAAACTCATGTTGCAAAACAATATTTCTAATAAGTTTATAATTAACAATTCGTTATTAGTTGAATAAGTGTTTATTGCATATTTTAGGTTTGTTACGAGTCTAATATATTAAATTCTTTACGAGTCTAATATATTGTATCGTCTCAAGTCTAAAACGTCCAATAAATGCTCATACAACTACAAAAATTGTCTAAAATAATCCAAGTCCAATTGTAATAGTTTTAGTCCAAATCAATTAATCGATCCAAGCTTAGGATTTGATAAATATTTCTATGTCCAAAATATTTAATCCGTTAAGTATTTGCTTTGTCCAATTATCCAAATCAAACTCAAATCCCAAATCAATCCCGAGTAGTGATCCGATAAATATCCAAACGCCATCGACTAAAACAAAGATAATAAGTTACGTTAATAAACGTTAAATGAATTAATCAACGAAAATAAAATAAAATAAACATAAATAATCCAACACTTAAGTTTTAGTTTCCAAACAATATATATCGATACTAACGATACGACCAATTCGAGGCGACCTAAACCTTGCAATGACTCAAAGAAGTTTCGCTTAGGCCTAAGATATATTCCAAGTCCCCATGACACTTCAAGGCCGTGGTACAAATAATGACATTTACCAAAATGTAGTTTTGAAACAATATTCCACAAAAGAAAATACCATGGCTAATCTAATAATTCCAACCTCAATAATATTTATCAACATTGTTTAAAATACATCGACCTCGGCTAGTCGCCTGGTTACCGAAAATTGTGACCGCGACTTCCGTGAGTCACTACTCATACCCACGACACCTTTAATATTATCTAGACCAAGAATAATTACCACAAGCCAAGTCTAAACACGCCTTTGGGTTTGACAAATACGCAGATCCAAACAGACCCTCTAAGGTCGCCGTGATGGGGAGGGGTCGAGATGCACCAAACATCACTGCATCAGGACTCCCTCGAGTCACAAACAACCCATTCAAACATACAATAACCGCCAACAACAAAACCCAAACAAACTTCGCAACACATAATAACAAGGACGAATATATGCTCGGAAATAATAAAAACAAGAAATGAATGAGAATCGGACCTGAGTCAACTCAACTCGTGAGTTGACTCGGACGAGTCAAGTGACTCGGAGTGAGTCGAATGATTCAAGAGCCAAGAATACAAATCCAAATGTTTTAGTTATTAAAACATAAGTTTTATTGAATTCTTCATAACATAAATCGTTTTTATTAATTAAAAGCGATTAGGGTTTTAATAAAAATTATGATTATGAGAGATTAAGGGCGCGTGGCCTTACCAAACAGGAGAGAGGGATGGGAGGAGTGGTGGTGAGCGGCGGTGGCACTCATAACACGACCAAACGAGCTCCATTTGAACCCAAACGCTCCAGAAACGATGTAGGGAAGACGATCTACACCTTGGTATCAAAAAACATAGGTGGCCGGAATTTATTCGAACCGCGACGGCTACGGATAATTTTTCCGTGGTGGTGGTGGTATCTATTAGAGAAAACCTAATTTTGAGCTTTTATACCGAGGACCTAACGTGGACAAAAGAAAATGATGGGCGGTGGTGTAAATTAATAAGGGTCGTTTTGAAACTTTAATAATCTTTTATAAATAACCCTTGTGGGCCTCATTTGACGTAAGCAAACGACCGCTTAAAAATACGGACTTGCGCCATTGCGTCCGAAATAATTTTTCTCGATAAAATGAGTATTCACATGTATAGTTTTCTAATTTAAATTAATTGATAAATCAAATTAATTCAAGAGTTTAAAGTCGCCAAGCTCATTTGTTTCAGAGATTTCGTGTTTCATGAGATATTCTCTCGTTTTCAAGCTCAATTAGGTTTAAGAAAGTTCGAAAGTGAAACTTGAGAATAATAAATATAATTTATTATTTAAAGTCAGTCTAGAAAAATTTCGGTTTGTTGTTTGAATGGAAATAATTCTATAACGAGAAAAGTATATACGAAACACGTATAAAACGAGTTGGATTGTGTATCGTTGCATAAGATGCGACACAATGAGAGCAGAAAAGAGTTAGGAGTTAAAACATGAACTTCCTCGAAGTTTCGGTATTGTATTTACGTTTTAAAACGTGAATTTGAATATTTCAGTTACACGTTGGTAACGGTTAACGTGTAAAATATGTTGTCGAGTGTGTTTTTATAAAAGAAATATAAAACATCAATATTGGCTCAAAATGTGTTTATTAGACTAATACCATACTTTCTATTGTTCGGTTCATGCATGAGCTCAGATTTTCAATAAAGTGAGATAACTTCTCATAATTATATCAAGTGAGCTAATGCTTGCTCAAAATGTTCGTGTAATAATAAATAATAATTTATTATTAAATTTAAAATATGGAAATTTACCGATTGTCACACCCCCAAAACGATCTCAAATTTGCCTCGACACCATCGAGGCCTTCGATTCTGAAGAGCCAAAAGTCGATCCTTCTTTCTTCCTAATATTGCCTACCCAAGGACCTTTCACAAGACCCCTATACCTCTAACATTATAGGATAAAACATTCATAATGAAACCACATTCATACCTTCGATACCACGCCTCTTTTCACCATCTCGAGAAACCGGATGATCAACTCCCATTATTTCTCCCACTTCCACCTTTTCCTCCATCTCCTTAACCACCGATTAACCCACCCCATCTTCCCCTTTTTCCTCTAATTCAGTCGTCTGGACCAGCCCTGTAGCATCTCCTTCCTCGTTGTTCATCCCGACATCTCTGATACTGAGATCGAAATCTTCAATAACCCCTTATTTTTCTCTTGTTTCCCCACCCACCTCCGAAGAGGCCTGGGATGTTACTTCTGGTTGAATACCAAGGAGAATATTTAGATCAAAAGGGTCTTCAAGATCCTTTATGGATCTTTTCTTAGGCTCGCTAAATTCAACATTGAACTATACGCTGGCTTTTTCTTCTGCAATGAGGCCCAACGTTTTTATATCTTTTCCACTTTTCCCTCGAATCAAATTGAAAGAAGTTTTGACCTCCACTTCTACATTTTTGCAACTTGGGCCCTTGCATGCATGAGGAAATTGTGAGTCCCTAGAAGGAACGTTATCGCCACCATCATTCAATGAATCCTTTTCCCGATATTCTCCTTCTTCCAATGTGTCTTCCAGCGGTTCCTCTCCCACCTTTTCCTCTTCCTCCCCTCTTTTCGACTGGTTTTCTTTTGGCCATTGATCATCTTGCTCCATAGCCGAGTAATTTCCATGGTTCACTCCGTCTTTAACCATCCCTGTACACTCGGGCTCCCACTCTCTAGGATCCTCGGATGAGTCCACCATCATGTATCCCGTTGAGCCGACATGTGAAGACAAAATTTTCAAACCCGGGATATTCATTGATGAGTTCTTTGTTAAAACCGTTATTCGTGATAAGGATCCTCACTTGGATGCCTTTGTTGTTGACCCTACATCTCTTATCCTTTCCCATGAGCTCCCATCTTTCTTGGAGTTTTCTCACTTTGATCCGTCATCTTTTCGTCCACCCGCAAAACCACCGGATGATGGATCATTCTTTCATGATATCCCATTTGTGCTTGAGCCCGACACTTTCTTCACCACCCAACCTACCTGGGCCTCATTCCTTTGGGAATGAGGACACTGCTTTTGACCCCGGTATCTCTACCACTTTCTTCCCAAGGGCAATGATTGGGACTAGTCAAGCAATGACTCGGTGAAGAAAAACAAGAGCGCTCGTGGGAGGCACCCCATGCTTATCCTTCTCTTCTTTTCTAATAAGTGACGCCAAGAGGTCCGCTCTTCGATTTCTCGTGTTTGGTTGTTTGTGATGTTTTGTGTAGGATGTTCCCGATATGAAGACTCTCGTGCTCAAGTTTGTCTTTTCTCCACTCGAGTCTCATGATCGATGCCGATGGAACCGATATCCTAATCTTATCGACTAACGCTTATCTTTGAGCATACTTAATAAACGGCTTTTAGATTTTCGTGATACACTTGCTTTAAACATTGAGGACAATGTTTCGCTCTAGTCTGGGGTAGGGTAATCTTGATTTGATTTGACCGCACTTGCTTATTTCATTGTGTTTCTCTCAGAACCCCGCTTTTCCTTAGAAAATGAAAAATTGTGTAAAAATGTGAAAAATTTAAAATTTTTCGTAAGATTTTGCTAGTTTTATGATCGAAAAGTTCTTGCTAGTCTCTTAGAAGTCACTTTAAATATGCGTTTTTCTTGATATAGCCTTTGCTAATTGCTTAGACTAGAGGCTATAAAATGCGATTCTAGCTCACAAGGCCAAGAATTTGCAAGTCTCCCTAAGTGATTTTAAATATGCAAAGCTTAAACAAGGATTTGCTAGTTTCTAATAAGTGACTTTAAAATGCGAGACTTGAGATTATTTGACTAAGCATTTGCTAAGTTAACATATGTTTTGACACCTTGATTGACTTTCACGCCGGTGAGAGTAGGAATAGAATTCGACTTGACCGGGCGTGTTGAGCCCTAGCTTGTTCCTTAACCATAGATAATCTAAAATTATCGGCTAAGCATCTCATGATCTCATTATTTGGGATTTTAAATTTGCGAGATCGAGAAATGATATAGTTACTTATGAGTTTAGATGCTAAACGTGGAGTAGTTGGTTCTCTTTAGAGCCCATCAAGGTACTTATGGCTTTTTGTTCCCACAAAATTGTTTCACCCCATATCTGTCTTTAATAATTAGAGATGTCGAGTTTTTGGCGATGGTTAGTTCTTTATCTTCTTAAGAGAATCTTTGTTTGAAAAATTGGGTACACATCAAGGATCATAAATAAATAAGTGCCGAGTATCAAGTGCAAAAGTAATAAATAAAGTTGTGAGTCATGTGTCGAGATCGGACCTTGGATCTTTAGCCGGGATTGAATGAGGTCTTAGCCTAACCAAATGGGATTCTCATCTCATGAAGCCTATAGTCTTGAATTACCCGTGAAGCTCCGTGGTTCATGACTCATATAAGTAAAGGAATAAGTGCAAGTTTAAAAAAAAAAAAAAAAAAAAAAATGAAAATGTTGAAAGGATGAAAATGAAAAAGTCGAAAGTATAAGTAATAAAATTCCTTGATGTGGACCTCATTTTTAGGACAATGGTTCTTGAGAGAAGGCGGATAACTAATTATCGACTTAGCTTTATATCTTTATCGGAATAAAATTATCAAACGAGAATTTGAAGAAATTCATTTCACAAAAATAAAAAATCTAGAGGAAATAGGAAAATGGGAACGAAAAGTAAGTACACAAGTAACTTCCATGGGTAGTGTTAGCATCTAGAGTCATATGTAACAATGATTTCGATTTTACGCTTAGTTTGGGACTTGTGAAAATCGTGGACGATGTATTCTATCCGTATGGTCACTTCACTGTGTTGTGTTTTCTACTCGTGATCCTAACATGTCGCTTGAAAAATGTTTGAGTTATTGATCGACATGAAAGTTCAACAAACCGTCATTCATAATCCGATGTGCTTAATCATAATATCTACATGTGAATTAAAAGGTAAACGGGCGTTTTAGAATTAAGGCTTTCTTAATCTCTTTTGAGGAATCTTTGCTACTTCTTCATAGGTTTAGTAGAAAGAGATTGAAATCCTTGATTTTAGAAGCGTGAGTTGATTGTATTGCGTGAGGACACCAGAATGGTCTCGTCTGGTATTTTGGTATGTATAAAACACATACCTTTTCATTGTCAAAATAGACCCAAAATAACCAAGAAAGGTCGTTTATTGCTAATATTTTTGGTTTGTTTGAGTTTATGCATGTGCAGTACGGATATTTAAAAACACACAAAAAGAAGCCAAAACCGAAGAAAACTGGGCACGAGAGAGAGAAGTGTCCCGAAGCCGATGCCAGGATGCTATTTATGGGATTTGAAGCTCAAAAGATCATTTTACGGAGTTCGGGACATGGTTTGGGAGATTTCACTGAAAACCCATCATTTTACCACATTTTCACAATTCACCCTCAAGTTATTCAAATTGACACTTTCAACCCTTTTACTTTTCCATATTTACCTTTATACACCCCACTTATTCATTTACCTAACTCACCCTTATCCTTTCCCAAATTACATGTTTGATCCTTGGTTTTTGTTACAATACACTTTTGGTCCTTTATGTTAAAATAACAAAACAAGTCTAAATATATAAATCCAATATTCAATCCACTTAACAAATACTCCCGGCCCAAATCCAACACAAGAAACCCGGCCCTTAATAATACTCCAACCATGCCTCGTTACTAAATCCTTTACCCGAAAACCACCATTTTACCCGTATCTCAAACCCAAGTCAACAACCCAAGGAACTCGGTCAAAACTTTTAAAATAAAATAAACTAAACAAACGCGCCTTTATCCCAATCGCTTTTCTTCCCAAACCCAAACAACCCCAGACACCACTATTCACCCCATCCCAAACAACCCACTTGGTACTAAGCATCTTTCAATGCTTCTAGAACCTCCGCCAAGGTGTCGGTGGGTATGATGCGGATTGCCAAAGTGGCGGTTGAGGCCTCCTATTGGCCCCGCCACATCACAAATCTGATCCAAGGGCCTAGAATAGAATAGATGACACAAGAGAAGATCAAAGGCTGAGAATGAAGACCCTGAACCTTCCCAAAGCCTCAGCTCGAGCTTTATATACCCTTTTAGTCACAATAGAGAGATTGTCCAGTTTTTCATGTATTTAGAAAGCTTTGACCACTTCATTTCTGTCCATTTTTAATTCTAGCAGTTAATTAGTTTAGCTTGTAATTTCATTTGTAAGATCACTTTTAATGAATTCATTTTACCTTCTTCATGTTAAATCATTGTTTCTTTTAAACAATTGTTACTGTGTTTGAAAAGTTTTCTATTCTGTTGATTCAAGCTCACATAAGCTTGATAAAGCTTATGTAGTTTATTAGTGCGCCTACTTGTTCTAAATTTCAAGTTTTCAAAAGTCAAACTGTGGTCAAAATCATAAGTCAAACTCGTTTCTTGCTTTAATTTCGGTTTCATTGTGTCTAAAATTTGGTTTTAGATTGATTTGAGTAATAGGAATCATTGATTAGGATTTGCGTAAATTCATTAGTTAAATTGCAATTGGATTTATAAAGGACTGTTTGGTTTAGGTTTAAAACTGCTTTTAGAAGTCTAATTATGGGTTAGATCAGTTGCATTAAGGTGTGATAGGGTTATATGATTCCATTCTCGTCATTGTTTTGTCAGCAAATTGTATTTTTAGTCAAAATCTTAATATCACTGCTTTTGTTCTCTAATCATAAAATCGCCATCGATTTCAAGCACCTAGGTTTAGAAGTTGATAAAGTAGCTTGATATAGTTTCATTTCAACATATTGCATCATTATCAGCTCACCATTTGGATCTAAATCTCATTTAAGTCAAATTCGGTTCTTTTAGAAAGTCAAAACACCGCTTTTGAACAAGTTTTCGAACTCGCAGCATTGTGCAAGGTTCATTAGAGCTTGTTAGGGTATGCTTTTGGTCCATTTATAGTTTTCTAGGTTGTGTTCAAGATCCTTTATCTGTTTTGCATTTAAGCTTATCTGTTAAGCTCTTAAATAAGCTCAAAGTACCTGTCCTGTCTCTGTCTGCTTATGCATCGCAGCTATTGGTTTTTATGCAGTTTTTATTTGGTCTCTAACTTTTCCAATACTTGTCCTTTTTAGCTATAACTTTGGATATATGTTCTCTGGTTGGTGATGTTTAGAGCCACACTTTGGTTTTCTTGTTGGCTTATTAGATAAGGCCCATAAGCCCAAAGTAGGGACTGATTGCTTTTTTATTAAGTTCGATTAGCTAAATCTGGTTATATGCTTATTTAGTGGTTAGGAATAGTTGCTTCTGGTTCCATTAGAGTAGTTTTAGCATATAGTAGCTTCAGTAGCGGTTTGGTGTAGTTTAGAGCTTATTAGCTTATTTTCCAAGAGTTTATTAGAAGTTACACTACAACTTCAGTTTATTACACATAGCCTTTGTTTTCTCATTTTCTCAGCTTTAGAATAAGATTTTAGAATTTCCTGTAATTTTCATAATTTTTGTTACTATTTGCTATTTTTCTTAATTAAATTTAGTTTTAATCATTTTAATTACCTTTAATTGCAATTAATTAAGAAAAGTTTCAAAAATAGTTTTTCAATTTTAATAGATTAAGATAAATATAAAAGCATAAAAACATTTTTCCTATTTTCTCCTTTTATTTGGTATTTTCATAATTTTAATTAGATTAAAATAGAATTAAATTCATAGAAAATAGAATTTTATCTCGAAAATTACAAAAATAGTTTTGAAAAGTCTTTTATGATATTTTAGATTTTTAGAAAGTAATTCCATATTTTTCCTCTCTCTTTCATAATCTTTAGATAATTAGTTTATTTTATTAGTTAATAATTAGTTTTAATTTTATAAAATCAAGAAAATTCCTAAAAATAGTTTTAATTTTAATTAGTTTTCTAATATCATTTTAGCATAAAAGTAATTTTAGATTAATTTTAGGATTTAGATTAGTCGAGTTGCTTTTATTCGCTTTCGCTTATTTTCCGCTTTTATGCTTTTAGCGTAGAATTGCATAGTTTGCCATAGTTCTTAGGATTTCCGTAGATTTTATGTTCCATTTACTTTCCTTATCCCATAGTTTAGATAATATCATCTTGTGCCCTCTTCTTATTCGAATCCCGATTATCGAGACGCGAGTTGAAATTCCATTCAACCTCGTCGAACGATCTCTGCTCAAACCCGACATGTTTGAGTTACCCATATACTACACATTTCTATTATTGATATAGGAATCGGTGTGGACTCAATAATTTTACACATTTTTAAACGTGGCCAATTGGCCTTTAAAATGTGGAGAATTCAACTAGTTTTTTGTAGTGATGATTACTTATTCATGCATCAAAAATGGTTTTGATTTGCATCATCTTTACAAACATCATCTTCATGCATCTTCAGTTCTATCATCTTCATCTTTCAATCATCTTCATTGTTATGAATGTGTTTACCCGAAAACCAAGATCAAATACCCAAAAAAATGGTTAATCAATGTCAATTTTTGCATCCTCTTTGAATTTAGCATCATCATATGGATATCTTATTCACCATCAATCATCCAATCTTCGCATCATCATCGATCATGACATTCATAAATCTTAATCATCGCTAAAGAACATCATGGATTTTTGCGCTTTACCGTCGATCATTTTAATCAATCATTTCAAAGATCTTCGGTCATCATCATCGTCGAACATTTTCTTCTCGAAAGAACCAATGAGAAGATAAAAAAAATAAAAATGGAATACATTGTTTGGCATCATCATCATTGAACGAACATCACCCTCCTAAGGATATGATCATAAAACTCAAACCCGTGGAAAACAAAGCTTGTCATCAATACAAATTATTTAAAACCTATAACTAATCACAATTATAATCAATCTGAATGATTCATTTTTCATAAAAACACAAATGGAAAAATTAGAGAGAGATGACCGGATTTGATAGGGAATAATATCCCGTAATTTTTGCTCAAATTGATAATTGTTCAACACTCTTTGATTCATTTAATTGGAAAATGACGAATATACCCCTCGCTTCAAGTAATCATGCATTAGAATCTTTATCATATTAACAAAACTACCATGCACATTTTGAACCTTAGATATAGTCAAAGTCAAATGATCTAATGGCTATTATGTTCTCCAACCATTTTCACTTTAAGGTGTTATTTTAGATGAACTCTTCTCCTATTGGATTAAAGAGCTTCACATAACATGTTATGAGATACCATTAAAACACAAATCATTTGATAACAATATTTATGATTTTTTTGGATGAAAATGGTGAATATATATTAACACAACAAACTCTACAAACAACTTAAGAAGGATAGAATGGTAGGCCCATCATCCTTATTAAAATTACATACCGCATCAAACATTCTAAATAGAAGTACAAAACAAAAACCAAAGAAGACAATCGCATCAAAAACATTTTATATTATTGAAGTCCCAAATAGTTCATATTCACCATGATTCACCAAGACCATAATATTTATGATTATCGAGTCTAGTTATTCGAAACTAATAAAGACATAGAGATTATGTGACAAATATCGCTTACTCATTTTTAATTAAAACATTCATTTCCACTTGTTACATACGCCTTCTCCTTTTGAAATTATATGTTTCAAAATCGCTGATCGTTAGTTAAACAAGTTATACCATCGCGACAAATATCTTTTAGTAGTAGGAGCACTTTGACATCATTTCGCGATTTCTTTTCTTTTTACTTTTTTTCCTTTTTCGCTTTATTTTTCAAATGCTCAAACTTACATGATAAATGAAAGGTTTATGGATATTTTCAATATGCGTATGACCGACTCGAACTCGAACTCGAGACTTCGGATTGCACACATTACGTATGAGAGTTGATGTTAAAATAATTATATATATATATATATATATATATATATATATATATATATATATATATATATATATATATATATATATATATATATATATATATATATATATATATATATATGTTATTATTATTAATTATTTGTCACTAAATAAAACTTAACGATAGTTAATATTTAACGAGTTTAGACTAACGGTCGTTAAATGTAGACTACAAGGACTAGAGATGAAAATAGTGGACAAGAAAGATCTAGAACTCCTCTTGGGTACTATGGTCGGTCGAGGTCTTCAAGCCCAAGGAGGATCTTTTCTTGGTCACCAAGTTAATATAAACCTATAAATACAAACCCCTTGTATTCATAAATCTAATTTTGGATCATCTAGAAACCTAATTTCTTTCTCCTCTCCTCCTCTTGATTTGGCCGATCGACACCATCCCTCCCAAGGGATTCGACTTTTTCCAACTCCAAGAAACAAGTGTTTGGTTTTATTTGTGATTCAAAGCTAGCTTTTCACATCAAATCGATATTAGTACGTGTGTACAAGAACAAAGAACAAATACAATTGTGTTTGTGGTATTCTTGGGTGTCGACTTTAATTGGGTCGATTGGTATAAGACTATAAACCCTTTGCTAGGGTTTGGGTTTTTGTTCCTTGTTCTTGATATCATGTGTTTCTTGAATTGCTAAAAGGTACGCACTTTCTTTTAATTCGGTTATTAAATTACAAGTATTATTCCTATTAGTTCCTCTGCATGCTTTGATGATGTTTACTTGTTTACTATAATTGTTATGATTAGTAAAACCCAACAGTGGCATCACGAGCCGTTAATATGTTGTAATTAATTACCAAACACATACAAATTGAATCTTTGTGATTATTACATGCTTTTATTGGTTTCTAGGGTTTTAAAATTGGAACCCTAATTTTTTATTATAAGGGTCGATTATCCTTTAATTTTCTAATTAGGTTTTATTTTTTGTAAAACTTGTAGAAACCCTAGGATTGCATGTATATTTTATGTGGTTATCATGAATAATTGTTATGTGCCATGGTTATATGCGTATCTTGGGATTATAATTGTTATGAGGAATCTATGGTGGAACATTCATGTTTTGCCATGGATTATTGTTTATTGTTTGTTTTGATTAATTGCTAATTAAAATTCACATGGTAATTAGTTTGATAAATATAAAATTGGGAAGACCTCAATATATCTAATAATAATTCGTTATGTGCAATATGGTATATCATTAACTTGGGCTTACGCAATCGACTTGTCGATGTATGTGGCTCACTTGCATTGGTAGGTGAAAGCCCTAGTTAATATATGCATGGTTTTACGCCTAGAATTGTTTATTAGGTTTTATCGAACAAATTATGCATGTGGCTAATTATTTTACATATGTTAATTGTTGTTATATGTATATTATTTGAGTTCGCTTTAATTTTTATTAAAGTGCCTTTTGTTTATATTGTATGACACGTTAGTAAGCAAAAGGGTTTTTGAGAATAGAAAATTAAATGGACTAAATAATGGCGAAATTTGATTTGTTTTCTAAGTATTAAATCTTGAACTTTTAATCGATCGATGCGATCGTACTAAATGGTTAGAACGGATCTCCCATTATAACAAACTCGTGAGTGGTTTAAGGAGGGTTCGACATTAAATTGCGACTCTAAAGAAGAAGGGTTATTCATAATATGCTTCACACGACCACCTTTCTCCGCCACTTTGTGCGTTATATTTGGAGCTACCTAGTATAACTATTCTATGTACGAAGCATCTTAGTGCAAAGTTGTAAGTTTCTCAACGATCGATTAAAACTTTGTAGAATTTAATATTAGCAATTTAAAACTATGAGTAAGGTTTTGAAATTTTTTATATTATGAAGATGTATGCATGCTTCTTCATACATAAGTTTTGATTACACATCAAAAATTGTACCCTTTAAAATTTAAGTTTATGTCATCTAATGATATAAAACACTTGAAGTTGTAATTTATATTATGTGAGACCTTGAACTAGATTACAATAACAAGTGAATCTTTATGTTGTGTGAGACCTCGTGTTAAATAATTTACGCTTTTAAATTAGACAACTTAATTAAGTTAGTTAGTGAGACCTATAACTTAAGGCATAAGATGGGATAAAACATGCTTACGCTTTGCATAATTGTTTGGCACAATTGTAAATCCTATATTTTCTAGGAATTGAAAACTTGTTTGTCAATTATTGTTCTTCGACAATTACCTTTTCTATACTTTCATCATTAGCGATCAACTGATATGGTGAAACTATGATAATGAGGGTCCTAGATTCAACGAAAATTCTATGGTTAATATGAATATTGACCTAAAGGTATATTATTTTTTTGAAATATTTAATTATCGAAAATACTAAAAATTTAATTTTGTTAATTCTTTTGATTGTATTAATGCAACATTAAACCGTAAATGTGGTTTGGGCTTTGGTAAATTGATCTAGTTCTGTTTTCAAACAAATGTTTGATCAAGAAAAGTTTACTAAAAAGACAAACATAGACTCGTTTCCATGGAAGAAGAGTGAGACTCAATCCTATTCCTTTTCATGATTGAGAAAGGTATGTTAGGAACATTAGAATTGTCTAAATTCTAATATAACTCATAGCAACTTTAATAGTTAAGAAAATTGCACACCATATTTTCCTTAAGAGATTTCATTACCCTCTGCTGGTGATTGAATTCTTATATGACATTTTGGTCAACTAGAAAACATGTTTGACATTTTATGAGTTATGAAATTAGAAGCTAGACTAATTATCGCAAAATTGGTAAAAGACAAACTAGTATAGTTTATCTAGTTGTTTTGCTTTAACCAATTAAAAGTGCTACACACCATTGTGGGGATAGTAGACCTATTAAGGAAGAAATTACATGCTCAATTTTTCAAGTTAATAGCATTGATGGATGATCCATCAACTACAGAGTAGAATACACTCTTTTAGTACCTAAGTAATTATTACGAATGGTCTTTAAAAGGGGTAACAACGTAATAGCACGCTATTTTACCGGTTAATCAAACACGCATAATGTTGTCAAACCGTGGGAGTATGGTGTATTCTCAATAAGACATTATTGTAACGTTGTCTAATTCAATGGGAGTTACAATATTTATTATATTGGTAGTAACTCGATTATTTTAGATTTTCTTGAAATAATACATTACGCTCAAAATGTAGACATTCATATTCTCAAGGATAGTCATGAACGCTTCCTTGATAATTAAGTGCTCCTACATCTACTTGTAATGCTTATATATCTATGACACTATCATATTGCTCACATAAACAAACGAATGTCATGGTGTTTATCTACTATTTGATGTTGTTCTATGCACAAGTGAGAGAAGTTTTTATTGTGTGCAAAGGAACAACACATACAAATATGATTAATGGATTCTCTTGATCGTAAGGTAAGAGATTAACATTCTAATAAGATTGTCTTGTTTAAAGAACATGTGTCAAGATTATAGCATAGACTACTTTTATGTCTTATGTCATTAAAATTATAGAAACACTTGAAGTTACATTTTAGGTTAAGTTAGATCTTGGCTAGATTGTAATCTCAAGGTAAATCTCCACTTGTCGTGGGATCGGGCATGGATGCTTTTGCAGTTTCTTAAGTTGGACACTTCAAGGGATGACATAATTAAAATAAAGTAATCTAATGCTACTTTAAATATTTGTGTATTCTTGAAATGACATAAATAGTTTATTAACTTGAAAATTAATTAATTGAAACCATGGCGTGGTGTTCATAATAAATTTAAATTATACATGGTTATGTGTTTCTGTATAAACTCACAAACATGAAGTCTTTTAAATACTTATAATATAAAGTAAGATATTATGATCAAGTATGTCTTTTGATTTGGTCAAAGAATACTTATGTTATAAAATATGCAATTGGCTTGAATATTCTATTATACCATTAAGTTGACTTAGTTGGTAAATAGGTAGGCCAAAAGGAATAAGTTTATCTTACATATTGTTAGATTGTCTTAGAATATTAATTTTAATGAAATACTGTATGTATATGGTATGTTCAGTTAGAAGAATCAAACTTTTGTCATATTGTTTGATTCAAGATAACTATATCCTCTTTTCTTTCAAAAGTTATCAAGGTTAGAAATTGGGTATTGATTGGATATACATAATAAAACTCAAAACCTAGAAGATTAATAAGACACCATTTTAGTATGGAATGTGATGAATCACATTGAGTCTTATATTGAAGTTCTGATTTGTTAAAACTACTTATGGAGTAGGTTATTAATGAACAAGATTTACGAATTGTTAATGTGATTTGTAATATCCGAAAAGAAAATAATTTACTGTTGTTCTAATTGCTAAAGTATTTATAGATAGTCTTTAAATTGCAAAAGCAAGTGGGAGTTTTGTTTAGATCTTAAAGAGATTAAATTACAATTACAAAACACATAATCTTCTAAAATACACTAGTGAATAACATAATGCTAGACCTCAAGATGATGGAATTCTCATTCATAGATCTACAAGGATATCTCAAATATTTGATGTGATGAGAAATATGAATTTCAGGATT
This sequence comes from Chrysanthemum lavandulifolium, assembly GCA_022545495.1. Taxonomy (NCBI): domain Eukaryota; kingdom Viridiplantae; phylum Streptophyta; class Magnoliopsida; order Asterales; family Asteraceae; genus Chrysanthemum; species Chrysanthemum lavandulifolium. The sequence goes on along the minus strand of CM040238.1, from coordinate 241,884,296 downwards.
ATGGTAAACATGTTGATCATGATGATACATTTACCTAATATTGAATTGTGGTAAATTATTCATACTATGAATGTTAAGATGCTGTCCACAAAGATAATCAATTTTGAAAACTTGGTTTATCTTAATAAAGATGAGTTTCTTCAAAAGAAGGAAAACCCTAGTGGTTTAAATATTTGCATAGAAATCATATGAACAATATTGTACATGTGTTTAATGCATGACTTGTGATAAGATTATTAATCACACTTAAGCAATTAACTGTGATTGAATATTCTTTCCTAGACACATTAAATATATAAAGATGATAATTGTCATACTTATTTTCATTGATGTGAAAAATGACAATGGAATATTAAAACTCTTTCTTGTGTGATTGCCTTTGCGAGGACGATAGGTAATATAAAGGAGTTTTATGAATTCACATAATATTTGAAAATGTACAAACTGCAAGAATCCATGAATGGATATATGCATGCATCTAGGAGATGATTCTTATGTTTAACTATTAAATCCAAGGTTTGGTTTAAATTAAAATAAGATAATTTCTAAGTATTCCTGAAAGCTAGTGGGAGTATTATGTTTATTTTCTTTAAATCTTATATGTTGTGGGTAGTAACATTCCATCTAAGATAAATGATAGTTTTAGTTTGGAATGGAACTTCACTTGAAAGATTTTGAAAATAAGAAAAACAACCTTGGAATATATGTTTATTATTAATAAACATGTGCGGTAAATAAATGAGTCTATAGAACATGATATATCATTTGGAAAATAGATATGTAGAACATGATTGAATTCTTAGTTTGACACAAGGATCTTTCATGTACATCATGTTATTGTTGTATCATGCTTGAATGCAAGATGATTTGACAACATTGATATCTAATGAAGTGATTAGATAACGGTGTAATGAATATTCTAATAGAATATGTTTGAATCTAGAATTTCATTCCTCACTCGAATTGCTCTTAAAATTCTATGGATGAGCAATACAAAGAATCGTTGCATAATTGTCATAGCCAACAAACTTGAAAGTTTGGAAGGCATCAAACATTACAATCGTAGATATTGAAGTTTACTTGAGATTATTTTAAAGAGCATATTATTGTTTGTATACAATGATGTCGGTTTAATTGAGATGATGATCAATACTAGTCATGGAGGATTTCATCCTTGTAAATAGCCATGTGAACTAGTTGTGCTCAACTAAGAGCATAGTTGCATTATACAATAAAGAATAAGAATACTTTAAACTTTAAAATGTTTGAAAGTTTGATTGTCATAAATTGGTGGTTGAGGATGTCACACACTTTATGAAATATTATGTGGCGATATCAAGATATTTTGAATGCACACATACAAGAACTTCACTAGTTGAATTCTTGAAATAAGTATTCTTAAAATTCTAATAGATCAAAGTTAGTTGAAAGTTTATCAACAAGTATGATTGTCATTACTTGAGACATAATTCATTAACCAATATTATCATGCATTGATCTATTTAGAATTTGGATAAGGGATGTTTTGAACAAATATTATTTAAATGAAATAAAATATTGGTTATGTTTATTTTCATTTTTTAATATTATATCCTATATTTGCATGTTTAATCCGTGAATAACTTATGTTATTCTAAAAGTCCGTTGTCGATCAATGATGTGGGAATGTCATTGAATTAAGACAAATGAGTTTTGATAGAATATATTTTAAGTATATTGATGAGTGAGATATGCCAAATTCACAAGATATTCAATGAATTAAATATAGGACATATCCCAACTTAACATGATTGTACTTTATGGATCTTTGTCATTAAGTAAATCATGTATATTTATCCTTAGACTTGAGATACTAGATAATCATATGAATGTAGCACACTTGTGTGAAATAGTCTAACGTTATCCGTAAAAGTGGTCATAAGGGCTATTTTCATAAGTGTTACAAAGTTCATGAGTTTTGCTTGTAGCCAAGAGAATTTGCTCCTTTGAATTTGTTTCAAGCATAATCTGTTTGGGCCCTCATAGGATTGGCAAGACGTTTGTAAGGCCTTACCCAAGATTTATCCGAATACGCTCGATGATTTAGTAATCTCATTCAATCGATATAACGAGAAACAAAATATTAACTTGTGAAATGACTCGATCCATATTCACGCTTAATGAAGTATTAGAAGTAAAAGGATAAGTAAAATGATGAATCATTAAATGGTTTTTCCAGAGACCATACTCGATTCGATCCGGGGCATTATGCGTGTTAAGCTAGTCTAAACCAATGTCATTACTATATTAAGTAATATCCAAGAGGGAGTGAAAGGTTTATGGATATTTTTAATATGCGTATGATCGGACTCGAATTCGAGACTTCGGGATTGCACACATTACGTATGAGAGTTTATGTTAAAATAATTAATATATATAAATGTTATTATTATTAATTATTTGTCACGAAATAAAAGTTAACGACAGTTAATATTTAACGAGTTTAGACTAACGGTCGTTAAATGTAGACTACAAGGACTAGAGATGAAATTAGTGAACAAGAAAGATCTAGAACTCCCTCTTGGGTACTATGGCCGGTCGTGGGTCTTCAACCCCAATGGAGGATCTTTTCTTGGTCACCAAGTTATTAGAAACCTATAAATACAAACCCTTGTATTCATAAATCTAATCTTGGATCACCTAGAAACCTAATTTCTTTCTCCTCCTCTCCTCTTGGTTTGGCCGATCGTCTTGATGGAATCACTCCTAAACCATAATCAAGTGTTAGTAATTAATATGTAATAGTTAGCTTTATTATGGCCTTTATGTTTGTTTAAGGTATAGCTTATGTAGAAGGCCCACAAGCTTAGGCCCATGTCCAATAAGGAAAAGGGAAGGAGTGGGAGTGTTGCCCTAGCTCCTTGCCTATAAATACTTTGTATTAACCTTCATTTGAAGGTTGGTTGTTCAAGTTTTTCCTCTTTCACTCACTCTACGCGTAACCGTATTATTATTGTTTGTGTGTGTGTTAGATCTTGTTCAATCGCCTCTCTATCTTTCTATATTACTTGTGTTTGTAAAACTAGTGACCTAACAGTGGTATCAATCGCCAAATAGTTGGGTGAACACTTTTGTTTTGAAGATTTTGGGTTTTTTTTGGTTTACGCAGAAGATAACCTCTACTTTGCTTCGCTTAAAAACTTGTTTTTACACTTTTTAATCCAAGATTCTTGTACTTTCAACGCTTTAAGGTGTTAAAATACTTGTTTTGGCAAAAGTTTCAAACTTTATGCGTGGATCATTGTTTTTGAACTAGTTTTTATTCGTGGGTGTAGTTTTACGACAATCTGCTTTTGAGTGCTTTGATCATCAAGTTTCACACTCTTGTGTTATTTTGTGTTATTGAGCTATTTCATCACACAAAACCGGTTTAGAAACATCTTTGGGCATAATCAATCTTACGAGTAATCCTACGCGTAGTAAAACCCTAAAACTACACGTAAGTATTTCCTTGGTTTGATCTTCATTTTCGTGGTTTATTCCGTGTTTTCTTACTTGGATAAGTCCGAAAATACGTCGACTTTGGATATCTTTTGCATCGTGATAGTGTAAAGATCATTTGGGCAAAACCCTAAAATTACGATAACGCCAGAAATCCCACGCCTAAGATTTTTCCTACGCCTAAGCCTAGTCTTACGCATAAGAAAATCCTCGCCTAACTTTCACGCCTAACTTTTGTCTACGCCTAACTTTAGTGCTTTTCCCTACTTACGCGTAAGCTAAATCCTACGCATAACTTTTGGTGTTTTTATGCATAAGTGCTACTTGGTTCTTGTCTTTTCTACGCCTAAGGACACTTCATCAACAGAGGTTCATTCGACAACAAAGATCCATTTTTACCAACACAAGTTTTCAAAATTTCACAGCCACCATACTCTAACTATTTCTCTTACACTTATCCTCAACGACAACAACATCAACAATGGAATCAACAACAAGCAATTTATCAACAACAATTTAATCAACAACATACTCCACAACTTGGTGCAATTCCCCCACCACAAATGGTTCAACCTCCGCCAAGTCTTCAAGTTCAACCCTACACACACGAATTCAATCAACATCCATCAAGGAACACTATGAAGGAACCCACTTGGTTTGCAAAGAGGTGTGAAGCTTTAAGCGACCAACAATCAATTCATGAGGTCGGATCACTGATAGACCTCCAATGCTCACTCCAGAAACTACGATCAATGGGTGATAAGGTTCTTTAGGTTTTGTGATCCAAGAAGCCACATGGAAAGTTCTTAAAAAGGTTATCTTGAAGGTCCATTTGAGATGCCTCATCATTGTACCCGAGATCCTATCGCTATTCCACCACGAGATGAACAAACAAACATTGCTATCAAGCAGGCATCTAAATCCAATGTAACTTCTACACTATGAAGTCGATGAGCTTGCAATGCAATATATCCTTTTAGGATTACCTAACCCAATTCTTCAAGTGTTGATGCTCAAAAGACCGCAAAGGAAATGTGGGACCATATTCATCTTCTTATGGAAGGATCGGTACTCAATCGAGGATTTGGAATCCAAAATTTACTTGGCTTATGAACACTTCATGATTGAACCCGGAGAGACACTAGAGTCTTATCATCATCGTTTTCGACATCATAAATGATTTGGATAAACACAACATCATCATGCCAAGAATTGCAGTGAATACTAAGTTCCCGAGTAGTCTTGGTCCCGAATGGGAGAAGTATGTCATCTTTCTCCGTCAAGCGAAGAATATGCATCATTCTACATACGGATTGTTGTATGATTACTTAAAGCCTCATGAAAAGGAAGTTGATCGGGAAAGGATTCTCCGTGCTCAAATTGCTCAACCTACACATCCGAAAATCAACAACTTGCCTTATATGCTCAACAAAGTTATCCTCCTCAACAAGCAACTCAACCAACTCGCTCAAGAACACCAAACGATCAATCACAACAACCTCAACAAAATCAATTGGTTCCTTACAACAACAACAATGATCAAGCACTTCATAGTCAAACTAATGAGGAATCCGATCCGTTTGAAGCATTGCAATAGGGTTTGTTATGATTGCTAATGCTTTAGTCGTTATACAAACAAATCCAACAATCGATTCGTTCTCGGACAATACACGAAATCAAAGCTATGTGAACAATGGACGAGTTGAAGTTTAGAATCGTGGTTATGGTCGTCAAATGGGAGGTGGTCAAGGGTTTAATGCTATGGGTAGGAATAACAACAGAGCTCAAGTGGTAGAACAGGAAATGCTCGAATGGGTTGAATGGTCTTCGATGCTACAACCGCAATGAGAAGGACACTGCTAATGCATGCCCAAAGCCAAGGACTAGGGACAATGCTTATTTCAAAGAGGCTCTTCGTTAGCTCTTAAGGATGAAGTTGGGTGATCTCACAAACAAAGAATGAGCTTTATGGCGTATGCGAGACTCGGATGATGATATGGAGGACTTGCGGTGCCAATGCACATTGTTATGTTGATGGCTAATATGCATGAGTCGCACATGAGTGATACAGCCCAGTGTATGACACCGATGGCTTGTCTCGTACCGAACAAACCATCATCATATCTCGAACTAATATCTCCGCCAATATCTCGAATCCGCAGACGGATCGATCGTTCAAAATGAGTCATCTACATCTCCTTCGATGATTTTTAAGTTAACCTCAGTAGTTACATTTGACGATCAAGATGACCTTATGGTTTCCTTTGATAATCAAATTGACTCGTGGTTGTACTTGAGGATCAAAAGAATGATCATGTTGTGACTCACGTTGAACAAGATGAATGCTGTTGCCTCATCCAGATTTTGCTCGGTTAATTCAAGACCATAAAATCAAAATGGAGGAATGTTATGCATTAAACAAGGACTTAAAAAGAAAAATGCACTGTTAACCAAGGATTTTGAATGCTTACAAATGCAACTCAACTTTTCAAAACTCAAGAAAACCGTGAAAAGGTTTTGAAGCGCTTTCTAAATCTCATCAAAACGAAAATATTTAGAGAGACAGATGCATGATCTAGCCGCTTGAAGAATGCTTTGTTGTCTCGAAATAGAACAATCAAACATGAACATAAAAGGCAAATTAACGCCTCACCTTGGAAAATCAAAAGCTAAAATGAGTTGTTAAATTGTCAAAAACAGCTCAAAGATACAAAAGCATTCAACTAATCGGTAGATGACCTTCTTGAAGAAATTATCGGCTTGCAAAATAAACTTAAAGAGTTTAAAATCTGTTGTTTACAAACATGGTGAATCAAGAATGACTATTGAAAAATTTACCTTAAAACCCAATCCAAAAGGATATGGATCAAATCTAGCGATTACAAACCAAAGCTTTCATTAAAAACATTCAAACCAAATCTCAAGTTTCCAAGATGTAATATAAAATTAATGATATTGTTATGAGTGTTGTTGAATATCATCGTCAAGAGGAATTAGATGCGTAAGACGAGTCGATCAAAATTAAAACGGTTGTTTACAACAAACCTTTAATTATTCAAACCGTCACTTTCGTCACACCAATGGATTCTTCTAACACACCAAGGGTTATCATCAAAACACCGAGTCTTCTAATGTTAATCCCCAACCGTATTATGCACAAATTTATGGTCCTTTACCTTCAATCGATGAAGTAAACTCAAAACCTAAAATCGCAAAATTCTTTGATATTTTGATATTTTCATGGTCGACCTCAAAATTTTAGAACATGAGATAGAACATCATTCGAAATCAAAGTTCAACACTTTCAATCGCCTTTAGCGAGAACAAAGAGACATTTTCGAAAAATCTTTACCAAATGTTAAAGATTTGAAAAGTTGTGCATTAGCTTGGGAAAAGGATTTTCATAAGGAACTTAGAGTAATGAAGGTCGTTTTAGAAAACTGAAACATCTATTTCTAATACTAAACGCAAAAAGAAAATGTTGAGAAAAGATGTTGATCGACTCATGAAAGATGTTATATGTCCGATATCCAAAATGTTGTGTTACTCTATTCTTTGCCATATGCATCCGATTATATCTCGCCGATAATGTTGACTCTGTGGTAACTAGGGGTGCTCATCGGTCTAAAACCGGACCGACCGACGAAATCGGACGGACCGAGACCGAATCCGGCAAAACTCGGACCGAGACCGAGACCGAATGAGGTCGGTCCGGTCCGTCGGTTTTGTCGGTCGGTCCGTCCACAAGGCTAAATTCGGGTTTTCGTCGGTTTGGGTCCGGACCGGACCGGACCGGACCGAGACCGAATCCGCAAAATCCTAGATCGAGACCGGACCGCGGTCCATCGGTCCGTCGGTCTCGGTCCGGTCCGGTCGGTTTTTTCGGTCGGTCCGGTCCGTCCGGTCCATTTGAGCAATTTTAGTGGTAATCGTTGAGAATCTTGATAAGATGCTTCAAATTGAGTCTTTAAAAGCGAAAAATGAACGATTGCTTATAACAATGATGCCGATTTACATGGAAAATTAGTTGACCCTACCAAATACCAAGTATTATTGGGTCTCTCATGTATCTAACAACAGCGCACTGATATTGTCTTTGCTGCTTATCTATGCTCCGCTTATCGTCATGACCAAGTGAAACCCACTCTCGAGGCTAAAAGAATCCTCCGATACATAAAGGAACCATTAACTTGGGGATCCGTATCCAAGGATTCGGTTTTGAACTAATCACTTTTTGAGATGTCGACCACGCATGATGCTTAGACTCAAGGAAAAGTACTTGAGAGCTCTACAATTTCTTGGTGATAAACGGTGTCTTGGCAATCAAAGAAGCGAGGATTGTACATCGTTGTCATCAACCGAAGCGAATATGTAGCCATGTCCACGTGTTGTGCTCAAGTCATCGGATGAGAACACAACTCAAAGACTATGGTTACGTGTTTGATGTAATCCCGATGTATCATGACAATCGGAGTGCCATTGCGATCTCGTGCAACCCGATTCAAGACTCAAATCAAAGCACATCGATCTTCGATATCATTTCATCAAGGATCAAGTGGAACAGGGTACCGTTGAATTATACTTTGTGGGTACAGAATACCAATTGGCAGATCTTCTCACCAAAGCCTTGCCTCCCGCTAGGTTTAATGAGTTAGTCCACCGGATTGGTATGAGGTGTTTGACTCAAGAGGAATTGAATGACCTCTTAAAACAGTCTTAAAAACCTGTCAAACACCAAAACTCTCTTTTGTAAATAAGTTTTTTAAAACAAAATACAAAAATACAAAACCTGATAAAACAACAAAAATATTCTTCTAATCTATTTTTCTTTCAACATGGCAAGTACATTTCTTCCGTCAACACTTTAATCTTTCAAAGTTCAGTATTTTTCCGATCAAGTGTTGAGGGGAGAAAATAATCTATTAACTTGTTTCAAAAACATATGTGTACTTGCATGCTATCATATCTCGGTTGTTTCTTGTAACAATGGTGGTGAATTTTACGGTTCAATGACACTCCTCGGACTAAAATTAATAACCTTTCATTATTTTCTCGAGTCAAGGGGGAGTGTCGTCAAGTTTCTTTCCTAATAATCTTTGTTTGGTAACCAAAATGGAAGTTAAATGGCTTTGTTTGAAAAATGAAAAGGTGGAGGGGCCAAAACTGTCAAAATGTTAAAGATAACTTTAATAAAACACCTCACCTAACTTAATCACTTCTCATTTATTACTCTCAACCATATACATCTACGCCTAAGATTCATTCAAGTTATCCGTTGATTTGATCATCATTTTGTAAGTGTTTTAACGATCTAAACATGTTTTTAAGCCAAGGTTTTTAATTTCATACAAATCCAACGGCTAAAAATTGTTTTACGCGTGATTGGGTGTTCTACGCATAAGCGTATGAACACACAATCATTGTGTGTGTGTTTTTGGTTAAAAGGAAGGTGTCAAAATGTTCCAAATACATCAAGAATATCATTTTACCATCAAAACCTACCCAGAAACACTTATTAATGATTTTTGAAAATTAGGGTTTATGAGTCGAATTGGGTTTTTCCAAATGTGAAGTGTTTTGGTCTAAAAGATTGTTGGGTTATGGTCATATGTTGTTGAATTGATGTTTTCCATGGTTGTTAACCACCCAGAAACAATAATTGGTTAACAATTTTGAAATTAGGGTTTAAAGTTCATAACTTTGGGTAAATTTGATTCACAACGAGTTAGATGTTATAACTTGGTTTATAGACTCTCAACACATCTTAGAACTACCAGAATTTATTTGGTGCAAATCCCATGGCTAGAAATTATACGCGTAAATCTTAACCCTTAGGGTTTTGACCTACGCGTATGACTTTCTACGCGTAACTGTGTTATGAATGTTCATACCATGTTTTGTTGATATAATGAATGTTTGTGTTAATTTTGATGATTTGATGAACTTATTTCAGGCTTTGATACGCTTAAATATTCAGAATCAAGGTCATTTGAAACTCTACGCATAAGGATTACCCTACGCGTAGTCAAGTTATGCGTAAGAATAATCCTACGCATAACTATTACGCGTAAGGTTCTACAAATGGGACTACGCGTATCCTATGAAGGATATGCGTGGCAATGACCTCTACGCATAAGGTCTACTCAGACGAGTAAACCTTACGCGTAAGGTTCTTATACTCTCACGCGTAAGCTCTACGCGTAAGGTCCCTTTTCCCACGCTGTAACATTTCTTACGCGTAAGTTAGGATCCTACGCGTAAGCTTTCGCCTACGCATATGTCATTACTGTTTACGCTTAACTTTGCCAAAACTACGCTTAACCCTGGATTGACCTTCATGATGAATTGTTACGTGTACAAACTTGTAAATAAACTAATCATAACGTCACGAATCCAATAATGTCACTAATAAACTTAATCGTTTGATATGTTGTGAACAATAAGTGATAACATAAACTTTAAAACTTAAAGTTAACTAACTCACGAAACATTTCACGACGTCATTAGAATATTGGACAAACAAGTGACTTAAGACTCGTAACAATCACTATCATTGTACATTCAATAACTAGACAATAAAACCTTCTGTTGACTAACATTATGTCTTTCGATATGTTGGTTCTTTTGGCTAATGTTATTTCGAGATCACGACATGGTCGAACTAATGAATGTGGATGCATCGAAGTTCTTACAATTGCGATATCTTTCCAAATGGCTATCCGAGAAAGCTTGGAAAGAACAACCTTAGGGTTGACTTTGACACCCTCACATGCTCGTAATCTTCTTGTCTCATTGCGGTGGATATTCTCGGGAATCATCCCTACCGTAACATGCTCTCACATTCGCCACGCCCGAGGTCTACATTCAACAATTCGGGATTCTATGCGGAGGATCATCGGTCAAAATGTTGTGAATGTGACTCTTAATCACAAACAAGTCACTATCACTCCCGATGAGTTACGAGTTGTTCTCATCATTCCGCACATCGCTCCAACCGACTTCTTTGCTACCCTCATCAAAGAGACATCCCCGCAATTCTTGATAGATATTGGTTATGATGAAGCTAAAGGAATCATTTCTAAGCACTCTCACGTGGAGTGAAGAATATTCCTCAACCATGGAGGACACTCTATATGATCATCACCAAATCGGTCTCGGTCGTGACGGTGGCTATGAGCATCCCAAGCTCATGGAACTAAAAATTTCAGTCGTTGATCAACAAGAAGGACATCATAATTGAAGCATTCGCTATGGGAAGATATGATGCTATCTCATAAAGCTTGGCTCTAAAATTCCCTATGTCGATACACCAAACTGTTGATACAGAGCTCTTGGACTTCATCCCGATATTCCCACGAGGCTCAATGACCCGATAATCATGACATCTTGGTGAGCCCATACTATCCGCCGAATCAAAGAATCGTCTACAAAGAAACAGGGTCTTTGAGTTGCCCGATCACCTTCTTACAAAGGAAATCAAAAGATGGAAGCGTACAAAAGGTATCGGGTAGCCGTAAAAGAAGGAAAAGTTGGCCATCTTGATGAAAAGGCTTCGAACACCTACTCGGAGAACCGTAAGAGGCGATCTTGGAAGTGCATTAAGCATAGAGAGTCGAGGAAGTTTCCAAGAGAATCCACCTCTTAAAGGATTGCTCCATCTAAGGAAGCTACCCCATTCCATTACCTAAACCTCGAACCGCAGAAAGCTCATTGACGAGGACTCAAGCTACCGACACGGATGAAGAGATTACCTACTCTAAACCGCAAAGGATGAAAATCCTTGATGCATCAAGACCTCCAAGTCCTCAAGTGAGAAAGGAAAAGGAAGACTCCGTACTTGTGCCTTATGATGAAAGCTCGGATGATGAAGAAGAGCAATCGGATCAATCCTACAGAAGAAGTTCAAAATCATTAGACAAATTCAAAAAGTCAAGAATTTGCAAAAGACCAAATGGGTGGCCCGGAGGATCAAGTGGTCTTTCACCTCACCGATCCCGATGCGGTTAATCGACCCGATAAGGGATCCGTGCCACCACTCTTGTGCAACAACAAACGCTTGAGAAGGAGTCTACTGATCTTAACATTGAGGAACCAGAAAAGGATAAGACTGAGAAAGAGAAAACTGATGAAGAAGCTAAGGATCAGACGTAAGAAAAGGCTAAATCTGGACATGATGACGAAGAGGATTATGATGACTTTCTTCTCAACAGTCCAACTCGTTCCAAGGAGGATACGTCTGCACCTCCAAAGGACCCAGAGCCTCCTCATGTCTCCTCCTCATCAGACTCATCATCTCACTCCTCAACACCACCATCAAAGAAATCAACAAAGTCAACATCTAAATCTGTGAAGAAACCACCTCGATCTTGGATTTCTCAAGCTCATGAACGGATTACCAAAGCTCACAAACAAGTCGAAAGAAAGACGTGCTCAACAAGAAGTGAATTTCTTTCTCGATCACATACAGCATCTGTATGACGAGAATGAAAAGATGAAAGGAGAAAGGAAATTTGTTCAGGAGTTCATGAAAAATCACCGTCAAGAGGAACTGAACGAAATGATCGAAGGCTACACGAAAAAGTACCTTCTGGAGTATGTTCCTAAGGTCACAAAGGAGTTGTTCACCAGACAACTTTATCCAAATCTGATGCAGATCGCCAAGCAAACTATTCGATCAACACCCTTAACCATCACAATCAATCCAACCGATCCGGTCGTGTTCTCGAATAATGAATTGGTAGCCAAGCTTGTGACACAAATGACGCCACAATCTGCGACGTTCAACTCTGAAGAAGCAAAATTGTATCAAGCATTGCTTGACTACCAACTTCAAGAAGCTTGTAGATTTGAAGCAGAAAAGCTGAAACGTCCCGAGACGATGAAGATAAGGATAAGGATAAAGACTCTGCACCTAAACGTCAGAAGCAGTCTGGTGAATCTTCCTCGATGCGACCTCCTCCCCAACGGTCTCCTGCTCAACATAAATCTCCTCCTCGTTCTTCTATAGGTAAACCTCAGGACGATTCCGAGTTACCACCCCTGACTCAGAAAACCGGTGATTACTTTGAGTATACGGGTGGTGACGATGAAGAGGTCCTTGAGCCCCTACAACAACCCACCTCTCCCAAACAAGTACAAAAACCAGAATCATCAGCTAGGCCTTCGAAAAAGAAGAAGAAGAAGACGCCTTCTATTGACGTCGTATCATGGCTAGATAATGATAAAAACGAAGACTTTGCATGGTTCTCTACACTTGTCAATCAAACTCCCTACCCTAATGAAGGTCAAGATCTGGTCGAAGGTTCTACATTAGAGCATGCAAAAATCTTGCAAGAAAAGTTCCATGTGAAGAAAATGACGAAATCTGAGTTGAGGCGAATCAAGAATGAAGCGTTTCAACTTCTAAAAGACGACTCGAAAGTGCCATCGAGGTTGAATATCACCTTGAGAACATTGCTAGAGCCATGTCTAACAACATGGATTGGCTCAACCCGAAGCAAACATTGATTTCACAAAAGGACAACCTCCATATTACACCGATTGGACCAAACCTTTACCGACCATTGGCCAACCAGATGAACCACGGATTCCCTTCCGATATTTCTTCAATAGAGACACGAATTTCTTCTCCATGGTGGCGATGGTTCAAGGAAATATGCTACATCCTTGACACTTCCATTCCCAGCAGCTATCTACTCAAACTGCATTGCCATTGAGGAACGTGCCAATCACTTGTTCTCCAACACAGTGGAAGCATATGACCGAGATGCATTGTATGGGATTCATCACTGGCCAAAATGCCGACGAATCTACTACAGAAGCTGTCAGGTTCAGAAGTCTCAACATGCTGTGTATAGTTCTAAGGACATTGTTGCCATCATACACGTTGATCTTTCGTCTAAGTGGGACTACACATTCCTAAAGAAGATCGTAGTCAAACGACAAGATGAACGGGACTATGCTTTCTCTGAAGCTGACTTTGAGAATCATCTCTCAATGACATCAAAGACATGTACCTTGCCAAAGTATGTGGTCGCATGAGACAATTCTCAACCGCTGATTACAACGCAAATTTATCAAGTCACTTCTCATCTTCATAAGACGCATTGTCATCAAGGAACGTGTAGAAGATCTCCGGATGGTCGTTGAATCTTATCGACGCGTGTCAACATCACTCCTCCAACGCTTACTCTTCCCGATATCAACCAACTATCTCAATATACACTCATCAAGAAACCTTTCGGCGTTGTTTACCGTAGTGAACTTCAAAGAAACCGCTTAATGGCGTGTAACAAGCTCTACAAGTTTGGGGATCATACTTTGAAGTCGGTTAGGGATGGATTGGCATCTGAGTTGAAGGATATCGCCGAAAAATTGGGTCTCTAAGCCTTGGAATTCTCATGACGGGAGGGATGTGAGACGGATCATCACAATGATTGACGAAGGTTGTTCGAAGGGATCGGTTTAGACGATTAGAGAGTTATGTCGGTGGTCGACCAGGATTAACATAACCGGCTTTCAACGCCATGCACACTCTCGGGAACATCACCGCACTTCCCGGTACCCCTTGAATTGTTTCCTTCATATAATTTTGGATGTTTGATTAATATGGGTATGGCTTGTGTACACATGTGATGTACAACCCGTAATTGTCAAGAAAGGACCATGTGGTACGCTTGATTGCCACAATCCTTATAAAAGGAGCGAAGCTTTATTTTTGAGTAAAACCTATCAAACCTTTCATTTTTCAAGCTTTTGCTCAAAAGACAAGTACTTCCCATATGATTTTCAAAACCTCAACCGCTTATATCACTAGTTGAGGGGAGTATTTGATGTAAACTTTGTTCACAAATTGTTCATAGTGGTCATTCTTCCCAACACTCTAAATGGTCATATTTACTCTAAAACCGTTCAAAAATAACATTTTATATGCCATTTTTGAGGGGGAGAAAATTGTGTGATAAGAAATATGTTGTGCAAAATGCAAATGAATCTGTGTACTTCAGACTTAACCAACGAATTGACGGTACGAAAACTGTTAGTAACTCGAAAAGACTTGTCCTAGACGGGTAATAATTTCAAGCTAGTTCGCTAGTGATGCAAACGTGTCTCGCAAAGGACTTGTCTGAGTAGAATGTACCATTCGAGAAACTCTTGATAGACATGAACTCTGACGGGTTTGACAACCTTTCGAGGTTTGTCTACACCTTCAAGGTAGTTATTAGAGCTAGTTGTCACCTAAAAGCTGACAATGTAACTCTTTAACTATGCAACGTAACCGTGTCTCATGGGGATTGTCTATCTCCGATGGATCAATTCAAAATGTGCGCTTATTTCCTCTCGGTGCATTTAAACCATTAAAACTATTAAGCACATGTGGAGGGGAGTATTTATGCAAAATCCTATCTCTCACTGTGGTTCAAACATGTTTTCATTTACAAACCCTTTGAGAGATGTTTCAAAAACAATGTTTTTATGGCAACATAGGTTAGTCATGGAGTTATAAGGTGACTAAGGTTAGGAATAACTGTCCTATGATCCGCCAGAGTCGGAGGGATCTACCCAAGGACATCACAAATAGTTAGTACTTAGAAGTCCTTAGGTATGATTATAAAGAGGAGAAAATGAGAATCGGAGAAAGAAGGAGTTGAAGAATCAAAAGAAATGTAAAGAAAGGGTGAAAAGAAATAGCCTCCGTTATTCAACTTAGGGCGACACGGGTTCAATTCATATACTCTTGGTTGTCACTCGGTGACACCGGCATTGAAGATTAAAAGTCGTCATGGACCCAATGGCGCATGCACTAAACCTTCTTAGCCACTCAAGTTTCTCTCAATGAAGCTTGTTTCATTCTCACTGGAACCCTACGTAAACTATTGGCTTTCTATTAGAGATCGTTGGTATTGAAGAAGGAGACCTCTCCCTAGTCTCCTCAGAAAACCAAAATGCACTATTGAGTCTAGAGCCACGAGATTCATCAAAAGATCTCTTAGGTACACTTGACATTTTATCACTTGATGATCAACAAATAAGATTATCGATGGTTCATATCGAGTCCTTCACGATCTTAGCAATCTGTCGAGAACATTTATGAGAGATTCACATCTGTGATCCTCAATGATTGAATGGAAACTCCCGCCGGGTCAACATCAAACGATACGACAAAGATGTCACTTCGGTAACTCCCGTGGATTACGCGGAGTCTGTCTCAAACTGTCTCTGACGTGAGGTGATGCTTGATGTACCTCGACTCATCTCGAATCAGATGTACTTTGGTACATCGCGTTATCTCACTTGTGGGACTCCAGTTCGAGAACGGCCTTTGTGAGAATTAGAGTTGTGTTTTCACACTATCTTTGTTAACACTCTCAAGTTCAAACTTATAAGTGCGAATCCGCTTATTACTAACCGTTTGAAATGTTTTCTTATGGAAGCTCGGGAGCGGGATGATCGTCTTGATTCTTTTCATGCTCACGCCACATCATCACTAATGGAAGTTCTATCCAAAAGCAACACAATTGATCATAATGATTCTTCATCAAACCAAAGAATCTACAAAGTTAAAGCCTTAAAGAACTTCATCGATTGAATTCCAATGTCAAAGAGCATGTGAGCATGTTGAAGAATGACATGGAGACATTGGAGCGTGAAAGCGCACTGAGGCGGACTTGATGCGAACAACAACATACTATCACTTTCACCACAAAGAACAATAATCAAAGAACAAAGTTAATGATAACGTCAAAGCATAACTGTTCAATGAAAACTATCTCTACACCGGGAGATTGTTCGAATCAAGGCAATTCTTCTCACAAGAAAGAAGAATGTTAGAAGACGTCGAGTTACTATTACATCAACACCTTCACCGTTCATCACCAACACTTGACGGGAGATTGTTGAATCACTCTAAACCATAATCAAGTGTTAGTAATTAATATGTAATACTTAGCTTTATTATGGCCTTTATGTTTGTTTAAGGTCTAGCTTATGTAGAAGGCCCATAAGCATAGGCCATGTCCAATAAGGAAAAGGGAAGGAGTGGGAGTGTTGCCTAGCTCCTTGCCTATAAATACTTTGTATTAACCTTCATTTGAAGGTTGGTTGTTCAAGTTTTCCTCTTTCACTCACTCTACGTGTAACCAGTATTATTATTGTTTGTGTGTATGTTAGATCTTGTTCAATCACCTCTATCTTTCTATATTACTTGTGTTTGTAAAACTAGTGACCTAACACGTACACCATCCCTCCCAAGGGATTTGATTTTTCCAACTCCAAGAAACAAGTGTTTCATTTTATTTGTGATTCAAGCTAGCTTTTCTCAAATCGATATTAGTACGTGTGTACAAGAACGAAGAACAAATACAATTGTGTTTGTGGTATTCTTGGGTGTCGACTTTAATTGGGTCGATTGGTATATACCCTTTGCTAGGGTTTGGGTTTTTGTTCCTTGTTCTTCATATTGTGTGTTTCTTGAATTGCTAAAAGGTACGCACTTTCTTTTAGGGCAAATGGCACAAAAAGGCATCAAAGTTAGGGTCCATTTCCAATCAAGGTATTCTACTTTTTTTCTTGCATAAAAAGGTTGCCAACAAAAATTTTTAGCGGATTTAGGTATTTTCATTAACAACTAACCAATAATACAATTCAAACTTTTAAAATTACAAGGGCCAAAATAAACTTTCATAAAACATAAACAAAAACGCTTTCTTCTTCCCTTTTCCCAACTCTTCACATAAACCCTAATTAACTGCTCACAAAATTGAACGTTATTTTGTGTTCGTTAAGGTAATTAATACTTACTATTGTGTTTAATTATCTTAGACCTTTGTATTCATTAATTTTTTTGCGGATGGCGTCTTCATCCAAAGGAGGTACATTAACATTGGATATTTATTATAACGGTATTTCATTCTAAAACCTTTAACCTATCATAATCTTGATATGCTCACAACTACTCTTGATGTGTCCCATTTAACCTATAATGAGTTGATTTTTTTTCAAAACAACATAGCTTCAGTAGTGTCTGTGTTGTATTAGAAAGAAGGGCAGACCTATGGTTCAAGACCCAGTCAATGCTAGAACCCAAGTTGTAGTAGAAAGAATAAATTTGTGACTGCTAGAGGTGGTATATGGATGGGAGGAACAAGTGCAGGTGGTAGCAAAGGAAGGGTAGTTCTAGTGGATCAAATAGTGGGAGGGCAAAGGAAGTGGTAGTGGATCAAGCGGGAAGGGGAAGAGGAAGGGAAGGGAAGTGATAGTGTATCAAACAGGTAAGTTTCATTTAGATGTTTATTTTTTGTTACTATGATTTAATTGATTTATATTCTAACTAAAACAACCATTATATAGAATGCCCAATACAGACTCTTTGATGATGATAATTTGGTTGATGTACAACTTGAGGAAGCAATTGATACAAGGTCAAATAACCAGTCTAATGATGCACGTGCTTTTGATGATGATACTTTGGTTGATGTACAACTTGATCAAGCAAATACTGAAGATATGGATGCCAATATTGATCAAGAAAATGTTGATGTTGTTGATACTGCTGCAAAAGTGGATGCCAATATGGATGCCAATCTTGTTGATGCAGCTGCAAATGTTGTTGATGCAGCTGCAAATATTGATGTGGTTGATGCTGCTGCAGATACGGATGCCAATGAGGATGAAACAAGAAAGCTTAAGAGGAGGTATGATGAATTTTGGAAAGGTCAATATAATTCAGGATATCAGCCCCCTATAAGGACTTCTCAAAGATTAGCAATGAAGAATTATAATAGGAAAATAAACTAGGACTATGAAGGTCAAGGTCTCACACCAGATGAAGCATTTGAAGTAGACTAAGTATTATATTGTTTGTAAGAACTTAATATCGATCTCTTATGGTGTATAAGAACTTGTAATTGCGATCTGCTTTGTAAGTACTTAAGAACTTGTAAGAACTTATCGGTCTCTTAATGTCCAACTTGTAATATCGTCTCTTTTGTAACAACTTGTAAGAAATTAATATCGGTCTCTTATGGTCCATATCGCTTGCTTTTTTTACTTAAAACATAAGCATGATACCATTGCATTCATAATATTGTAACTGGTTACAATATTAAACCATGATCAATGATTTATTTAATGGCATTTAATCCATACATACTAAACCATGATACTACACCATACATACTAAACCATCTTTTTTTGCCCTTACATTTTTGACTAGGCATTTGCATCTATGGGTTTTTGAGACCAAATTGGTTGATTTCAAGTAAAGCATAAGTTTCCTTGTTTGGCAAGCCTAGCACCTTAACCCTATCAGCAAAAGCTTGTTTTGCATCCACTTTGGGGGTTGGATTCATGCTTGCAACAACCTTCTTTGGGCTTGTATCGGAAGAATCGTGATCTTGGGGAAATACTTAGACCATGGTAGTGGGTATGATGCATCGAAGATTCCCAATCGGAAGAATCACTGGAAATGCAAATGATTTCTGCACAAAAAAATAAAAAAATAATAAATGATAATAATTATGAGTTAAAAGATATGAGAAAGCAAATTATGTAGTTAAATACAAAACTTGGTTTCTTGTTTTTGCTCATTTTTTTAGTTGTAGGTTTTCTTAAAGGTGTGAGATGCAAATGAGGTGTTGCTTATGCCTTTATATAAGACGTAGATTCATGTGGCAGTCAAACCATAACAGTGCTAGCTGATAAAAATATAGTGTAAAGCACTCTATTGATGCAATGTGTTTTTTTTATCATGACTGCAAAAGTACTTTGGCAAAGCAATACCAACAAACCCATGCATGCCCTTTTATCAGCAATGTCATTAGCTTTGCCAGAATTGTCTTTTATCAGTGTCTTTTATCAACAATGACTGCAAAGTTCTTAGCTTGGCATTAATCAAACTAAAAAGCTTTTCAATACATACATTGACCACTAACTTTTCAATACATTCATTAATCAATTATCACTGACTTTTCAATATATTGATCAAGCTTTTCAACAAGGGCATTTGTGTCACTGACTTTTCAATACATTCAATAATCAAAGTAAGAAGCTTTTCATTACATTCAAAAGTAAAGCTTTTCAATACATACATTGATCAAACTAAAAGCTTTCATAATCATCAAGAAAAGCATTCCTAACGAAGACAAAGATAACTCTAGATTGCATGCTAATCAGAGACTTCAACACAAAGAACTTCTTCTTCCAATCTCTTTTTTTCACTCAAATTCCACAGATTCCTTCTTCATTTGTTTTTCACATCCGCCAATCTACCTTTGTAATGCTCGGTTGGAAAATCGGATCCTACCGGAAAGAAATTACACTTCTTTCTTGCCTTATAGTTAGGACATCCCGAAACCTCCTGCTGGATTACATTCACCCAAGAAGTACACTTACCACTAACATCACCACGATCGCTTTAACATTAAACACGATTCATCAAATTGTCTTTTTCCCAACTGCATTTCTTCGATTCCAGTATACCCAATTTGATGAGTTTGATGAATTAGATGAGTTTGTCATGTTTTGATATTTGAAACAAATTACTTTGCCCTAATTTAGTTTTGGGACAAATGTGTTTGACCTAATTTGGATTTTGGGAAGAAAGCGTTTGGGGATAACAGCTATAAAAACAAAAGGTTCAAATTTGGCCCTTCAAAATTTTAAAATGTTTCAATGTATACATTGTTGTTAACGGAAGTTAATGAAAATACCCAAATCCGCTAAAATTTTTGTTGGCAACCTTTTTATGCAAGAAAAAAAGTATAATACCTTGATTGGAAATAGACCATAACTTTGATGCCTTTTTGTGTCATTTGCCCTTTCTTTTAATTCGGTTATTAAATTACAAATATTATTCCTATTACTTCCGCTGCATGCTTTGATGATGTTTACTTGTTTTCTATAATTGTTATGATTAGTAAAACCCAACAATATATCACATGTGATTTAACATTTATTTGAAAGTTGAGACCATTAAACACATGTTGTAAAATGAACATAATTCTTTATACAAGATTCAAAGATTTTAACCTATTTTTTATTGGAAATTGTTAGCATAGATAAAGTGTAAATCATAGTTTATAGTCTTATTGTAACAATGTAACAGATTAAGGTTTGGATGTAGGTTTATTGTGCAAGTTATACACGTGTTTGGTTGCTACTCTTATGAATAATGATAGTCACGAGGTAGCATGAAAACGATGGATATAAATGTCCCAACACCTCATAAGTTGAGGTGTATGACACCATTTGATTAATACGAGTTTCTCTCTCTAGATTATGTGTGTGCACCCTATTTTCTTCCTTTAGAATTCGATTATTAGGCATGATTATTGGTCAAAATTTGGTATCAAGAGCTAGTATACGATAGATTAAAGAATTGCAGTATACTTATATTGCTTAAATCGTCATTGGTTAACAACTTTTACCGATTCTTTTGGCTTAAAACTCACGGTTTTTGACATAAAAACTCATTCAAATAAATTATTTTGGTTTATCAAATTTATTGGTTGAAAATCAAAACTTTTTGTTTCTAAAGCTTCATAGTGATTAGTGTTAAGTTTCCATCGGTTTAAAATTGGTGCTTAGTGGTTAGATTTCAAGTTTTGGGTAGTTTAAGGTCGAGTTTTTGGTACTTTTTATGAAGCTCGTGACTTTCTGTTCGATATCGTGAACTTAGATCTCGTTGCGTTCTTCATCGGATAAGGTTGTTCCGAGATCACTTCTTCACGATATAAGTATTTACTTAGTTATTCACGAGATCCATACTATTCCACCTTGGTTACTAGTCTTCATGAGATTGGTATACTTCATTACTTACTTCACAAGATTGGGTTCTTACGAGATTGGCTACTTATTCTCTTTCACAAGATTGTTATTGTTCATTGTTACAAGGTAGTGGTTCTAGTGTGTTTCACGAGATTTGTTACAAGATTGGTTAGTTCGTTGTTTTACGAGATCATTACTATAATCTTATAATTAAAGGGTAAGGTAATTACCAAAACAGACCGGTATCATACCTGATTTACAAAATCGGACCATTTTTCATCATTTTACAAGAATGGACTGACATGCTTACCAACCAATTCCATGTGAGCCCACATGCTTAATCTCATGTGAACAACTGCACCCACTATACAATGGATTTTTCTAACATGCGCAGCCGTGCGTATGTTAAGACCCAAAAGGACGGGACCTACGAAAAGGACGTCCGGACCACATATTTTATTTGAAAAGTGTATTTTTGTGAGTCCCACGTCCTTTTTGTGCTTCTACGTGTCTTGCGAGGCACGTATTAGAAAAACCTTTATACAATAAACAAAATATATAATATACGGAGTATTAAACTAGCTAAGGTACATTGATTCTACGCGTTCTATCTTTGTTGATCCTCATTTTGCATTGTAAGAAACATCGTTACTTACTATTGGTCACCTTATAATGACTCATGATTCAAAATGTACATGCCAACATAAGGATTTACCTTCAATACACGGATTTACCTTCAATACACATGCAAAGAAATCAATAAACTAATAAAATTAGTGCTATATAAATAATACTTGCCTCTTGATTTCTCCATTTCATATTGAAACATTATTAACCAGCAACTCCATAACCTTAACAACTATCTGGTGTTCAGTTCTACAAGAAGCACGCATACCATGAAACTCGCCTAGCATCATTCGTCGCTCGCCCCAACACTCGTCTAGCATCATTCGTCCCTCGCCCGACACTCGCCTAGCATCATTCATCCCTCATACTTGACCTTAGCCATTTGCCCCACAAGACTCATGACCTTAACCATTCGCCTCAAAGACTCTCGCCCAAATTTAAACTACCTCGCCTAGGAATCGCCCAGGATGTAGCTATGAATCAAGTCACTTTTTGATCGCCTAAAAATGTTGCCGAGAAGATCATGAACATGTGTATGGTTAAAGACATATCCTAAAATGAATCTAACGGTTCACATTTAAAAGTTCATTTTCGTAAATAATACGGGCGAAGTTCGGTTTGGTAAGAAAGTACTTGAAATGGTTCATTTTAAAAATTCTCTCTATTTTATTTCTTCACGAGATCGGTTACTTAGTTACTTTCACGAGGTTGATTAATAAAGTTGGTTACGAGATTGGTTATAAGAAGTCTTGTGATTTTCTCTGCATGCTTATTCTAATTTAGTTGTGTTGCTGACTTCAAATGAACCATGTTTCTATTCTATAGAAGTCAATCTTATTAGTTGTAGTGTGAAGAAGCAATATAATGAAGTCCTTGCGTCGAACCATTGCTTCAGCCACCATCAAGTTACATTGGCTAGCTTCCTTATCGCAACAGATCTGTATTACTACAGTTCATATCTTTATAGTATGATGACATTAGTTCTCAAACCAGCGTGCCATCAACAAGCTATGCATTTCGTTCCTGTTGTGCTCCTACTATCCTGAACATTGTTTACAAATTATAGGTTAGCTAAATTTGTAACACCACTAGGCACTAATCAATGGCGTTGACATTCAAAGCTTCAAAAAAACCAAACAACAAAAAAGTGCCTGACCAAAACCCAAGATCAAAACTTTAGAAAATTAGATACAAATATTTTTGAGGCTCAGATTTGTATACAACCGAACAAAGTGGATAAATCCGCCTTGGCTGCAAACTTAATACCAGTTTTGCCCCGCCAAGATACGGTAAATCTCAACTTTGTCCGAATCCACTTAGGCGCATTCAAAATTTATCATCATAGCCTCTTAACACTCATCACATCCAAATCCAAATCAAAATCCACAAAAAAAATCTGTTTGAAAATGCAATAATCAGAAAATCATTTGGCTTATTCAAAGAAAGATGTTTGACTAATAAAAAGTCAAACCCCTCTCTAAAATAGCCTCATTTTGTCTGAGTGTAAAACTATTAGGCTCAGATCTGCAAATATGAAACCGGATAAAAGGGATCCGAACCCGCCATGGCTGCAAACCGGGTCGGGTTGCCCCGCCAAGATACGGGTCGAATTTCACCAATTATTATCCGGCAACCTTTTTATGCTCGGAAAATATACATGCAGAATAATAATATCTTCATCACCTTTTTTATTTCATATGGGATCAGAATACAAGATAAAGGCTGTGTTTGGCGGGAACATGATGAGAACTTATGGGGCTTGGGTGGCAGCGAGCTTATGAGGCTTTATGGGGCAGAACTACAAATAAGTCGAACATAAAATAAGTTTCGTTTGTCGTGAGAACATGAAATCATAAGCACTGAAGAAACAAAACTTTAGCAAAAAAGGGTTAAAACTTTAATTGAACATGAACCATAAATTACGTATTCCCATAAAATATCTAACATATCTGTAAAACTCGTTTAATTATATCCTTTTAGTAATTTTGCGATAATAAGCGTCAAATACATTTTCTTAAACAAGTTTATAAAATCTAATTTCAACTTAGAACATAATAAAAGCCTACCTCAAATGTAAGCCCGTGCGTGCAGCTGTTTCAAATTTCATTTCACGTAATTCTTACCAACATACCCAAAGGCGTTTTGGTCTAGTGGTAAAAAGTACCATTAGATAATCAGAGGTTGTGGGTTCGATTCCCGATAAACGGTATTTTAGATTCTTCTTCTTCAGCTTCTGTTTCTGCTTACATCTCCGTGAATAATTGTTTTCTTGTCGCTATGCAAATGGGCCAAATGGCCTTTTGGGCTTTATGGTAACATGCACGGGAATGAAATCCTCTTGCACCGCTTCGACAGGATATAGGCTATTATAAATCCTCTTTTGGGCTTTATTGAAAATCTAGCAAAATAATCTCCTAATTTGGAACGCTCATCCAACTAATACTTCAGAAAATCCTGGAGATTATAACTAGTTATAAGACCCGCGCACGTGCGGGTTTTTAAATGTTGTATAGTTTTAAGAATTTATTTCTATTTATTCATGTTATCGGTATTTTTGTAAATTATTTATCTAAACACCTTATAATTATTATAATTATCTTGAAGTTCCATATCTTTTGTATTAGCGTTTACAATAATCAAACGTTGCACAATATGACACTAATGATGTCAAAGACATTTTTTTGTCCAGAGAGCAGGTTTATCAAAATTCATGTTATCACACCATTAATACCATCTAAGTTTGTGTCTTTCATCGTCTACTCAAACTTATTGTTTTCAACAATCGTGTAAAGTCATGGTCATACATACTTCTTGTTGCCGCATTATATTGTTTGTAATTGTAATATATATATATATACCTCCAAAATTAAAAGTTTGGCACACTGGTTAAATCTAAGAGCTTTTTACGATTTTCTTTGGCCATAACAAAATATGCGCAATCTAATATTCATGTAAAATGATAATGAACATGTACAATGCTGAAAAAGATATGATGGTTACTTGTAGTAATGTACCAATATAAGCCCGTGAAATACCATATAATATTTGCCCTCATACATGCTCTCCAAAAACCCTCTCTGACTAACGAACAATACACAGGTGACCAATAGATGAAACTGAACAGCATACAGTTGCACTGTTCAAAGAAAAACAGCATGAGAAACATTTCAAAATACAAACCATGAAAATATAACAAAATAGATGAACAAAACTGATTAATCGTTTGATCTCTATTTTTTGCCTTATTTCTGATATAAGAGAAAAACTACAAAATTATGTCGATACGAATTAAAAGACATTTACAAAATTCAATAGTTTAAAGTTAGAATATACTTAATTCATCAATGTTAGGCTCAACTTTCAACTCCCATAGCACCCTTCTAGATCAACTACTATGTAAATTATGAAAATGATCCTATGAGACCCCCTGGCTGAGAATCAAGCTCATAAACCGCATATAATTCTTCACGAACTACCACTTTACCAAAAAAATGAGATCACCTTGTCAAAAGAGAAGACCTTCTTCAACACATACATGTATCTACTGGATTTGTTTAGCAACTCCAATTCACTTCAGGATCGAAACTGTTAATCAATCAATTAAACAAATCATAGGGGAAAAAACAAAAAACAATGAAAAAATTGAAGATCATGTTGTTGACATTACATATGAAAAATGCATCACCGATTAGAAATGTAGCAAGTGTGATGGGCTTCCCACGATTCTACCTGTTTGACTCAGTTTTGTGTATACGTTTTGTAGCTTTATGTGTATACGCTTTTGGTGACTATCTACCCGTTTGTCTCACTTCTGTAATGTACACACTGGAAGTATCATTGGTTGTGAACGTGATGCCCAATGGCCAATTCTCCAATTCCGTGTGTGAGGTGTGTTTCCTTGCTTTAAATGATCAACAAAAGTATTGGTTAAACCGCCCGGGTTGAGTTTTTTTAATAAAGTGATTTATGAAGTCGTATGCATAGAATATAGGCTGCTAAGAAAATGCATCAGAAATAGACCATGGGCGCCCTTCAACCCGTTTAACCTTTTTTTCCTTTGGTTGACATCTTTTGACTTGACATATAAAACCCATTTCAAATACAAACCCAAATCAAGACTTCTATAAGTATATGGGTGAAAATATCCACCGCAAGAATATATGACTTTAGATAGCCACGACTAAGATTTAAATACCTGACTTACACATTATGAGAGCTTCTCGACAAGTTTCTTTGAAGCTTTTTCATCCCATATGGAATGTGCAACTTAGTTGATCCATTCTCATTTTTCGTCTCTGAAAAGTCACTTCTTCGACCTTCTTCAACGGTTTCACCAGCATCCATATCAAAATATACAATCTGTACAAGATCAAACTTGTGGATCTTAACTGGCACTTGACTCTTTGTCAGTGAATTTTGAGGGTAAACGGGTTTTCCTTTGCTTACCAGATGAACAGCTTCTAACCTGCTATGACATATACATATAAAGTATCATTCATCAAAAAATGGACAAAAATATTTCGGGTTTTCCTTTGTTTCAAACCATACAAATGAACATCCCCTTTTTACCCGTTACCCAACCCACCCAATTTATCTCCTTAAACCAACTGACTATGGGGTTCTCATTTTTGTAACCTACAAACTGAGGTTATGTGTGTGATTGTCAATCGTTAAGAACTAACAATTGATCTTCCCCATATAATATTAGGACTAACCTCAGAAGGATTATTATCCTCAAGATGGCGCTGATTAGCATCAAGCCTCAAACTGTTTGTAGGATTACACCTTGGCATGCGAACAGGTGAAATTGCAGCTTGTGCATTCTCGCTTCTCAATTGTTCTAATTCTGCTTCTTTTTTCTCCAATAATAGCTTCATATTGGATATCTGAGTGGTAAAATATGTCATTAAAGAACATTTTATCTGTTGCTTTTTCTTGCTTACGAAAAGAGGATATAACGGGAAAAATCCATACCTCTTCTTTCATCTCTTTGATTTCCCTCCCAAAATAGCCAGCTTTATTGCCTGAGAATTTTAATTGCCATGTCATCAATGACATGGACTTATTGTAAGAGGGTGTTTGGATGGCTGCTGTAAGGGGGTTTTGTTGCTGTTGTACAGGTTCTAATGGGTGACTGAAATAAATAACGTCCAATTTGTAACAAATAAGTATACTAAATCGCCCAAAGGCATGTTTGCATAACAACAAATAGGTAAGTATTTACATGCGATTATATGCCTCCAAATGATCATTAGCTAAATGAAGCTTCCCCCCTTCTAATTGACCTAATTTATCATATGTGACACGGGTGCCAAGAAGTTAATGAGTTACAAAAATGATATCCAGCTCACCACTTTGGATGAAATGAAAATACTCCTTCATCTCAGTTCTGGTCTGCATGATGCAAAATGTTAGTTCCAGAGCAGAAGATTGTGGCAGAAAATCGTGGCATCATTCCTCACTTTTCACCTCTTCGCTCAAAATCAATCTAACTTCAACATGAACAAAACATTTGAGTGACATAATAAGGAGTTAATCAAAACTGGTACATATAAACCGAAAGTATAATCTTATATTAATAAAGAAAAGGTTATATATTTTACCATTGAACAACAATATCTTGCTTTTGAGGTTCCACTAAAATGAGTATGATAGCATCCTGACTTTTAGTTGATCTGAACAAAAATAGCAGCAGAGTTGGTAAAGTATATGATGACACGATATTATAAGTACATATCTGAGATAAATGTTTACATACCTTCCAAAATCCTATCATCGGTTATGGGTAAATACTAAAACATCTGCTCCAAGCCTCATTTCACTTGTCTTAAAACTATTTCCATCTGAAACAAATAGTCTCTCAAATTGGTAAATGATGCTTGCCACTGGACCATACGTAATAAACATGGGCATATTAAATTGTCGATTAAATCACATTGACAAATAGTGTTAGCCAGTTTGCTTTTAATCAGTAACATCTTACCGCATAAAATGAGCATAAAATACCTTTAATCAGTAACATCTTACCGCAAGTATCTTTTGCATTGTTCAGAATGGGCCAAGTGTCATGATCTGCTTGAGTACAGTGAAAACCATAAGATCTCGATAGATTTTGACAGTGTCATGACCTGCTTGAGTACAGTGAAAACCATAAGATCTCGATAGATTTTGACACTTGTGCACTCCTAACATATCATGTACGACCCTATTAGGCACAATTAACATATCAAATACATGGTATTGTCTTGCTCGTCTTATATAGACTTGTACTACAGTAATTGTGGGTATTATACAGGTTGGGTTAATTCTCAAAATTATTGATATCCTAGTAAAAAAGTGATACCAAATATCATGTTATAAGCACGTTTGGTGACTTGGACGGCATAAAATACTTTCCATCCGAGTCAAAATGTCATAAATGGAAGAAGACAGAGCCAAGGTTAACTACAACATAATTTTAGAGTTTGATAAAGCCATCAGCTCACTCAAATTTTGAATGCAAACATAATCGACAAACCCTCTATTGTGCCACATCTATCCGTCAGAAACAAACATTAGATAATTGACGTGGCACGCGTCCTAAGAAGCTAGGAATAATGATGACAAGCAAAATGATACTAACTTCGAATATGATACCCAAAATTCTTGCTGAACAGCTCCGTATTGGTGATCATCATTAATATACACGGGCCTTAAAAGGAGCATTGACACGCTTTCTAGCATGCTTCGCCACACCCATTAAAGCCAAGAATATTGCCTCACAGACCGCATCATCTAATGCATGTTAATATATATCCATTCATCACATCACTGAGTTTTATAAGATCTTAGATGTTGATAGCAAAATCATATCTTAACATAAAGATTAAGGTAATTCTTCATGGCATCAGTATAACATCTGTCAAATGACAACTGCCTATGTAATTGAAAAATGTCGTTTTTGCAATAATCTAAGTTTAAAGAGGACATGACAATGAATTATTTGAAGGGTCTAAGTTAATAACAACAACTTTCCTGCAAAAAAAAATTAAAATCTTATCCCCCAAAAATAAAAAAATGCACTCTGATTATTAGAGATCCATGAACTGATCAAAACCAAAGGACCCCAAGGCTATCGAATAAGTCGATTTCATCTCTTGCACCAACACCTAATATTATTTAGATTATAAGGTACTCATAATTCCATATTACTTGAACAAAATCAACCTTCATGAGAGCTAAAAGGATGAAGCAAGAAGTTGTCCTGAACATCAGTCAAATACTCTCAGGCACATAAATACAGACTTTTTCAGACCAACTGTAGTCACATTTATGTTCAAAAGTGTCATGAATTTTTTTAAAAATGCGTAGTAAATATCTTTAGTAGTTTTTTCCACTTGTAATGAAATTGAGGAATTAAGAGCAGTACTTGAATATCCAACATCTTCATCAAAATCTCGAACAACCTACTAATAAACTGCGGCAACTTCCTCATCATCCCGGCGCCCGTTCTCTCACCTCTACCAACGTAATCACAAACCCAATCGCCGAATGCCTAGTCTCCTTCTCCAAACTCACCGCTTCTGCAATCTGCAACATACTCCCAAGCACTCCACCAGCTGCCTCCTCAAAAACCTCGGCTCAGTCCCATCCAATATTTATAAGTCTATATATAGTGTTAGTTAGGGGTTTGAATATACTAAAGACACAATTTAGAACCACCAATCCTCTTACTCTCTCATCTTTATCAATCAAATTAGAACTTCAACAAAACCCTAATTTTTTCTTCAAAATTAAAAGCAAAATCTCAAACTTTTTTAGAATATAACTAAAAGCCCTATATCAATTTTAAACAAAATCAAAAAATTAAGTATTAAAAATCATACCTTTAACCCATGGAAAGAGTTTTTGTTCTTGCATAAATAAATTATCAAAATTATCTTCAGAATCACTTCAATAAGAATTATCTAATATAACTAAAAGGCGGGACACAGTAACTCCCAAACACTATTTGCACAGTTAATCTTAACTTTCATGAGTTAGCGAAAATAAGCGCGAGGTTTAGGTGTCGTTCTTGAAGCAAGTCGCTTTAAGATTAATTCTTATCTATAAGATTTTAGCACAAATAGTCCCTGGGTTCAGTGTCATTGCAAGTAAGTCTCGTAAAATTAATTCTATCTATATGAATTTGGCAAAAATAGTCACTATCCAAATTCATCTCTAAAAGAATCATTGCGTCAGCGGGTTTCATATTCGTTATACTCTGTAACAAATATTATCCAATCTATTTTAAATCTTCCGATGATTGATTTAGGTTTCGATTTGGAACTTTTGGTTGAAGAACGGGTTAAATCATAGCCAGATTCTTTATGCTTTTATTTTTTAAGTTTCAGGTTTGACCCTTAAGTATTGTAGATGACCTCCGTGTTTTTAAAGTTGTAAGTTTTATAGTTTTGACACATATATTTTGAGCTTAATGTCACGGACTTGTCTCTGCAATGCCTCCCGTGCGGACTTAGTCTCGACTTAGCTCGACCTTGCTCGAATACTCAACGATGTATGCAACAAAGTAAACTTCAAAGAGGAACATGTGGAATGAAAGGAATACTTTGTATTGCTTTGAACTTTCTGAGAGAATACAATTGAACTTTGTTGGATGATCTTTACAAATGAGGCAACACCTATATATACTACTAAGTACATCATTCGGAAGCTTACTAGCTTATAGGATTTCCATAAGCTTTTAGGAAGCTTTTGGAGCTTCTCTTATTCCATCTTTTCTATAATCTTCCAAGATTATCTATCATCTTCCAAGGGCTTCCAAACTCTTCCATCCTTATCAAGACTTCCCAGAAGTGTAGAATAATCCGGAATCCCGATCACACTTGGAAATGATCTAGTTGAGTAGGCGGTCGTGACATCCTCCCCACCTAAGCTCGCGGCGTCCTCGTCGTGCCATCCTCGTGATACTTCTTGATCTTGTCCGCAAATTGCCACGATAAGTCTTGACTTCCAACTTGCTTCACTATCGGGCAAATTCGCCACTTGATCAAGTACTCCTTATATCTCGGACTCTCGTCTCTCGTATCGTGCGATCAGACAAGATCTCATCAACCTCTCGATCGTGCGAGTAACAACCGCAGATTGGTGCCCGCTTGGACACCCTCGTTCCGAGTCTTCCTCGTCCTTATGATAAGGCTTGAGAGGCTAACGTGGAAGACCGGATGGATCTTGAACTTGGGCGGTAGTTGAAGTCGATAAGAAACCTTTCCAACACGTCCAATCAAGGAAAGGGCCTTCATACCTCCGTATCAAACCTTTATGCACCTTCCTTGGTGATTTGAATTGTTGAGGCAAGAGCTTCACCATCACTTGATCTCCGACCTCGAACTCGGCGTGTCTCCTCTTTTCATCCGCCCACTTCTTCATTTTCTTAGCCGCTTTATCCAATGAAACCGGGCAAGTCCGCTTGCTCGTGCCATTCCTTCATCGTCTTGTATGGCGGTAGGCTACTCCCTCGTATGATGCGGCTAAGGCATTGGTCGATGGTTGGCGCCGTGACCAACTTAAAAGGACTCTTCCCGTGGCTTCACTCCTTTGCATGTTGTACAAAAATTGAGCAACGTCGAGGAGTTTAGCCCAATCATGTTGGTTGGCACTCACATAGTTAGAAGATAGAGCTCGATAGCGCGTTCACCTCTCCGTTTGCCGTCCGTTTGGGATGGAAACTCGTGAGAAGTTCAAATCCATTCCCATGATCTTGAACAACTCCGTCCAAAAGCGCCCCGTGAATCTTGGATCTCGATCACTAACGATCACATGTGTCACTCCCCAATACTTCACCACATTTTTAAAGAAAAGCTTAGCCGTCTCTTCCGCGGTAATATCGGGTGGTGCGGCAATGAAAGTTCCATACTTGAGAATCGATCGACCACCACAATAATACTCCCGTTTCCTTCCGACTTGACAAGCATGTGATAAAGTCCATGGAAACACTTTCCCATGGTCCGCAGGGGCGTCGGTAGAGGCTCCAACAGTCCTCCGGTTTCTTTTGCTCTATCTTGTCTTGTTGGCAAATAAAGCGCGTTCGCACGAATGTCTCGACATCGTCCTCCATCCTTGGCCAATAGTAAGTGCCTTGACCAATGCCAACGTCCTCTTGATCCCGGATGACCGCCCACTTCGAATCATGACACTCTTTCAAGATTAACCGTCTAAGATCACCCCACTTAGGTACGTAAAGTCGATCTCCTTTGGTGAACAACATGTCTCTTTTAAGCCAAAATCTCGAGTCTTTCCTTCTCTTGTTAGGGCCGCGAGCTTCTTGGCAAAGGATCATGTTCCAATCCTTCCTTGATTCGGTCTTGGAGGAAGAATTGGGCTTGGGTGATTGCCGCAAACTCCGCCTATGCGACTCGATGCATCGGTACCACATTAGCCTTCCCGGCTTGTACTCCAGTGATAGTCGAACTCGCTAGGAAGTCTTGCCACCGAGCTTGCTTGGGACTTAACTTCTTTTGGGTTTGAAAGTAGCTTGTAGCAACATTGTCCGTCTTGATCACGAATCTCGAACCCGACAAATAATGCCTCAAGTCCGTAAGCAATGGACGATCGCCGTCATTCTTTCTCTTGCACGGTGTACTTCCTTTCCGTCTCGTTTAGTTTCCGACTCTCGAATGCGATCGGGTGTCCTTCTTGCATTAGAACTCCTCCAATAGCAAAGTCGATGCATCCGTGTGTAACTCGAAGGCATAGTTACATCCGGTAGTCTCAACACGGTTCTTCCATAACCGCTTTCTTGAACTCTCGAGCGCCGCTTGGCACTTTTCGTCCCACTCCAAGCTTTGTTCTTCTTCATAGGTCCGTCGAGGGGATGTATTGCCGAGTACCCCTTGATAAACCTTCGAGAATAGTTCACCAAGCCAAGAAAAGATCGTAATTCCGTTACCTTGGTTGGTGGTTCCCACTCTTGGATAGCTTTTACCTTTGCCCGTCCATCATCAATCCACCGTCTTTGATCTTGTGTCCCAAGAACTCGACTTCGTCTTGGGCGAAAGAGCATTTCTCAACTTTACATAAAGCTCGTTTCTCGTAACACTTGAAACACACCTTAAATCTGAAGACATGATCTTCCAAGGTATGACTATAAACAACGATATCGTCCAGTATACCACCACAAACTTATCAAGGAGCGGGTGAAATAACTTATTCATGAGGGTGCAAAATGTAGCGGGAGCATTTGTTAAGCCAAAAGGCATTACTAAAACTCGTAAGAACCATACCTCGTGACACACGTCGTCTTAGCTTCGTCTCCTCCGCTTGTCCGTACTTGGTAGTACCCAGATCTCAAGTCTAACTTGGAGAAGTATCTCGCTTTCCAAGTTGATCAAACAAATCCGCAATAAGAGGAATAGGGTACTTGTTCTTAATCGTTACCTTGTTAAGCGCCTGGTAGTCTATGCACATCCGAGGATCCGTCCTTCTTCCTTGAAATAGCACGGCGCACCATATGGGGCTTTTGAGGGTCGAACATAGCCGCGTCCGATGAGATCCTTGAGTTTTTACGCAACTCCTCCAACTCGGTGGTGGCATTCGGTGAGGGCTTTAACGGTGGCTTGGAACCCGGTTCTAACTCGATGGTATGATCCACCTCCTCCTAGGTGGTAGTCTCTTGGCAACTCCTTGGGCATCACGTCCTTGAACTCGTCAAGAACCTCTCGATCTCCTTCGGTATCTCCACTTTGCCCGACTCGCCATCTGTCTCTAGCCTTGTTATCGCCAAATAACAAGGCTCGCTCTTGTTGTACCCTTTCTTGAATTGCATGGCCGAAAGGGTCTTCACTCCACACTTAGAATCCCGTTCCGTGCTTGATTCGTTGTGAAGTGAGTGGTGAAAAACACAATATCAACGTATATCAAAATAACTGTAAAATCCGACAAATCAACCTTTTAGGAAAAGGGTTAACGTGCCAAACCTCACGGGTGTGATAAAGTGATACGGAAAAGTGATTTCCGGTCGTGTCCCAACGAGGTGTGAATGGAAGGATTCGTTGAGTTTCGTGATTTGAACTTGAATTGGATTTTAAATGATTTGGATTTGATTACAATTCTACAATTTAATTAACGGGAAAGTAATTAAGGCAAGGAACCTAATAAACTAAAATAAACTATCTCTAAACCTAAGGAATGATAAAGCGAAGTTACACTAAGTCCTAGGGTGCAAAAACTACAAAACGTAAAAGCGGAAAAACAACTTAGAGCCATAAGCGTAAAATTTTGCAATTTAAGGGCTACGGTGTGAAATCAATTTTCCTACGATCTATTTGACTAAAAATGATTTTAGGAAAAGCGGAATATTTTTCGACTTTTAAATTAATTTCTACGAATTAAAAACGATTTAACACTAATTAAATTATTAAAAATACTAAACTAATACAGAAAAATCTGAAAATTTACAGAAAACTACTTTAGGTTATGCTAGATCTAAGAAAATTAAGAAAACAGTATGTTGCTTTATGAAATAAGCTGGAAATAAGCTCAAAAGAGCTTATAAGTGAAACTCCCAAGGAGGCCTTTTATATTAAATGTTGCAACACATGACTGATAAAGTCCCAAGGGCAGATGGTTAAGCATATGTGTTGTGAGGAGAGTGACCTGGGTTCGAATCCCACAGGTGACTCTTTTTTGCAAACAATTTTTTCTTTGATTTTTCTTTTTGAGACTTGAAGATATGATCAAAATGAGAGACTTTTGTGAAAACTTAAGTTTTGAAAACTCATAATAAGTTGTATAAACAGCTTATAAGCAACTGATTTTAACAGTGATCAATCAAACACCTTTAAAGACAAACAACCAAACACTCCTTTGAGCCTGTTGGGATCAAATAAGCAATAAAGGTTGAAACAGTTGGCAACTAGACACAAGTAGTGATAGGTAAACTTAACTTATCACTATTAAGCTACAAAAAAGCTATGGCTAAAGGTGATACAGAAGGCATGGGAAAATCCTGAGCTATAGAAGAAATAT
Organism: Chrysanthemum lavandulifolium; assembly: GCA_022545495.1. Lineage (NCBI taxonomy): Eukaryota > Viridiplantae > Streptophyta > Magnoliopsida > Asterales > Asteraceae > Chrysanthemum > Chrysanthemum lavandulifolium. Next base: position 241,849,418 of record CM040238.1, on the reverse strand, counting down.
GAAAAATTAAGCTCTAAACTACTTGATAAACTCTAATCAGTTATTACCTAAACTAAGCCTACATCCATTATACTACTAGTAGATTAAATCTAAACTAAGCTAAAGCTACTTACTGATAAGCTACATAAATAAAAGAGGGGAAAAAAAAGGTGACACTGCTGCATTTGCGGTGCAAAAAGGTTCAACGATGGTGATTGGAGCTTATTTTAGTGGGCGAGCTTCGGGATAATCAAAAGCTACAACAAATAAAGTTAGCATGGTGGAGATTTAAGATAAATCAAATGGAAGCCTAGCACAAGCTTGAAACAGCTTGGAACTAAGTAGTTTAAAGATCAGTTGGGCCTTTTGGTGTCTTGATCGAAAACAGAAAAAACATTAAAGGGCAGATTTTTTTTAAGTGCTATATTTGCTAAGATAAAGTGGTTTTTGACGCGAGCAAAGTGGACACAAGTTGAGTTGGTCACACAAGGATTCAAGATAGACCAAATGTACAGGTTTGGGAAATCAAACAATGCTACAAAATAGTTAATAAACAGCAGCTTGAGCTGCTATTCTGTTCAGTCTCAGAAAGCAAGACAAAAAACTTTTCATTTCACATGGACTTGTACTAAACTTATGTAATTACTTTCAAAACCCTTGTAACTGATCTATGACTACTAGAATGAGTTTGACTCAAGTGGTCAAACTGGGTCAAAATGGATTTTTGACCCGTTTAAACACATAAACAAACACCCCCTTAGCAAAGAACTCAAACCACCATTTTTCTAAGATTGGTTTAAAAATCTTTCAAGTACCTTTTAGTAAGCTAAAACAAACATTTAACAAAACATAAAACTAAAAAAAGAGAACTTTCATTAACTAAAAATAAGTTACAAGAAATCTGAGATACAAGAAAACTAATTTTTTTAAAACTAACTAGGGGTGCCTCATAACAATGGCTTACAACATCCTTTTATACTACTAACTACTGGTCTTCATTCTTCTCTTCTTTGTGTTTCTTCTGAGTGAGGAAAACAGCTAAGGCTCCACATTTGTGCTTTCTTGAAGTTGATCCCAACCCTTGATCAGGTAGGTACCAAATGAGATTACATCTGAGCCTTTGGTTGGGTCTTTTGAACATGGATTGCTGACCTGGAGCTAAGAGGAGGGGGAATTAGTGGGGTTGGGATTTGGGTGTACAGGTTAAAGAAGGTGAAGGTGAGTTTGGGAGTTGATGGCGGGTAATGGGAGAATGGGGTGGAGTGTTTGGGAGTGGTAAAAGAGGGTTTGGGGTCTTGGGAAAAGCTAGGGTTCTTGGGAGCAGAGTTGCTTGGGCGGGAAAGAGATGGGAAGACAGGTTGGGTGGGTTTGTTTATTTATTCATTGGCCGGGTGGGTTATGGGTTGACCGGGTATGACTTGGGTTGGGTTGGTTATTTGTGTTTTGGGCCTTGGTTAATATTAGAATTGGACTAAACTTGAATCAATTAAGGCATTAAGGGACCAAAAGTGTAACATCTGAAAATCCAAGGACCACTCATGAAATTATGAAGATGTAATCCAAGGACCAATCTTGTGAATCTTAAATAAACCATGGGTCATTTTGCCAAAGCGAAATTCAAGGATTAAATTTGACAATTTTAAAAATCCGAGGATCAGCGTAATTTCTCAAACTTTTGAAATATTTCACCAAAGGACTAATTATGAAAACTTATGATTTCAAAAGGACCTTTGGTGACTTTTCTTTAAAATCGTGCTCGGGGACTATTTACATCAATTTTCAAAAGTCGGGGATGAATCGCCAATTATACAAACTTTGTTCGTTTTCATCGATTTTAAACATTTTGCATACGAAACATATAAAACACAATTTTGAGATATTTTTAGTATTTTGATGCATATCGGAGTGTTTTAGATGTTTTGCATTCGATTTACCTAAAGCGATGAGTGAATCTGTACTCATCAAATCCCCACACTAAAACATTGCTAGTCCTAGCAATCTTTTGAGAAAAGCGTAATGGATTTGAATCTCTTTACCAAAAGCCATTACTACGGAGTAGCCAAATGTTTTAGTTCAAGTAAGAACCATGGTACAAATAACCATATGATTTTGAGCAAACCACCGACTTTCAGCGGTTTTGATTTGTCTTTACGAAGCCGTTTGTACGGACTAGTCAACTCTTAGATAAATTATCAATATTATCTTTGGTGAGTCGATTACCAATTATGGATTTCCAAGCGCCTTTACCACAAGCCATAAACTTGCGGGCTAGCCAACTCTTCACTAATTAAAGATATGGTGAAATGAACACCATACATTTTGGGCAAATTGCAAGCCGTCAGCGGTTTGATAAATCTTTACCAAGAGCCGTTTGCTCTGGATTAGCCAATCCTTTAGTCTTCTGAGACATGGCGGATGATAACCAAAATAAGTGCAAAACACTTATTCAAAAAAATTTTTGGCCAAAAGCGGAAATTGGGTGGATAAAACATGATAAAATTCTTGAGAATTCCCCCACACTAGAAATGAATATTGCCCTCAATATTCAAAGTACCGGCTATTATACGAAACAAAAACGTAAAGGAAATACTACGGCCATTATTTGGATTTTTTTTTTTTTTTTTTTTTTTTTTTTTTTTTTTTAAGAAAACCTTTATACAATAGCGGGGCAACTCCCCACACTAGGGTGGTAGAAAGTAGAAAGAAGTCGAAACACGGGTGAAAACCCATATAGCGTGCTCTTGTTTTTGTTCTGAAGTCGCTAGCTTGACTCGATCCCGCATTCATTGGTTCATGGGGAAAGTTTGTAGATCCGGACAACCAAGGATGGTATGTCCCTCGAACTAATGTTTCAATCTATGTCCATTCACCTGAAGTTTGGTCCGTCGGTTTGAGATAACTCGGCGGTGCCATAAGGAAAAACTTTGGCAATGGTGAATGGACCGTCCAACAGGTCTTAAGTTTCCCAGAAGATTTTCAATCTAGAATTGAAAAGAAGGACTCGATGCCAACGTTGAAAGCGCGGTTCTTAATCTTTGAGTCATGGATCTTCTTTGTCTTTTCCTTGTAAATCAACGAGTTCTCGTGGGCTGATAATTCATTGAGTTGAACTTTCCGATGATCACCCGCGGACTTTAGGTCAAAATTTGCATGTTTCAAGGCCCATAAGCTTTGTGCTCGAGCTCGATCGGAGATGACACGCCTTTCCATACACAAGCTTGTAAGGAGTACACCGATGGGTGTTTTGAAAGCGATGCGGAAGGCCCAGTGCATCTTCAAGTTTGTCCAACCAAGAGGCACGGTTTTCACCTCGGTCCTCTCCAAGATTCTTTTCAAACCACGATTCGAAACTTCCACTTGCCCACTGGTTTGGGGTGATCACAGCGGTAGAAAGGCGGTGGCGACACCGTGCAAAGCATGACTTTGCGAATTGGTCGTTGGAAAAGTGCGTCTGCGATCACTAATGATGGCACGGGGAGTTAAAGCGGGTAAAGAGACTTTAAAACTTCACAACTACTCGGGCGTCGTTGGTGGGGCGCTTTCGCTTCCACCCATTTGGACCAATAATCGGCCGCCACTAGTATATACTTGTTCCCTCGAGAAGGCGGAACGGACCCATAAAATCGATGCCCCATCGTCAAAGATTTCGCACACTTGAATAGCATTTGAGGCATTTCATCTCTTTTAGAGATGTTGCTATAACGTTAGCGAAGTCGCAAGATTTGGCGAGGTCATGGGCATCTTTGTAGATCGTGGGCCAATAGAAACCGAAATCAAACACCTTTTGGCGGTGTAGTTCGGGCCATGATGTCCCCGTGGGTCCATGATGACAAGCCTTGAGAATTTCATCGACTTCTTGGCGTGAACACACCGTCGGATGACTTGATCCGCACAAACCTTAAACAAGAAGGGGTCGTCCGAAATAATGCTTAACATCTTTGAAAAATTTGTTCTTTTGTTGGGACGACATCCCTTTCACAACAAAGTTACCGCATGATAATTTGCAAAGTCGGCAAACCAAGGGTTTTCGAATTTTCATGATGAGATACCACATTAAGAGTCTCGAGAGGAAGCGTTTCATTTATTTCCTTTTCTCGAGCACACCTTGATGTGGATTTTCAAAACGAGAGAGATGATCGACCGCTGGGTTCTCCGCTCCTTTTTATCACGGATGATGATATCAAATTCTTGTAGGAGGAGAACCCATCGAGACAATCTCGCTTTGCATCTTGCTTAGCAAAAGATATTTGAGAGCAGTGATCCGTATACACTATGCTTTTGACAAGATCAAGTATGGCGAAACTTCTCGAAGCATACACCACGACTAGTAATTCTTTCTCCGTCGTAGTGTAATGTGCTTGAGCTTGGTCAAAGTTTTGCTAGCATAGTGTATAGGTGGAAATGTTTTGATTTTCGTTGCCCCAAAGCGGCACCTATGGCGAAATCACTAGCATCGCACATAACCTCAAATGGTAATTCCCAATCGGGGCAACTAGAATTGGTGCTTAGTGAGCTTCTTCTTAAGATTTGAAAAGCTTCAACGCTCACTAGAAAAGATGAAAGGGTATCCTTTTCAAGAAGTCGGGTCATAGGCGGGATATCTTGAAAAATCTTGAATGAAACGACGATAAAACCGGCATGACCAAAAAACTCTAACTCCTTTGGCGGTTGTGGGAGGAGGTAATTTTGAAATGACATCGACTTTAGCTTTGTCAACCTCAATCCAGCTCTTAGAAATCTTATGGCCAAGGACAATTCCTTCCTTAACCATGAAGTGACATTTCTCCCAATTTAGACTAAGATTCGTGTTTTCACAACGTTCAAGCATCTTGTCGAAATGGGAGAGACATGTTGGAAAGAATCCCCAGACGAAAAATCATCCATAAAGACTTCCATAGTCTTTTCGATCATGTCATGGAAAATGGCCATCATACACCTTTGGAGCGTCTGGGAGCATTACACAAGCCAAAAGGCATGCGTCGGTAAGCAAATGTTCCATAAGGACATGTGAATGTGGTCTTTTCTTGATCTTGTGGGTCAATGGGTATTTGGAAGTAACCCGAGAAACCATCGAGAAAACAATAGTATTCGTTTCCTGCTAATCTCTCAAGCATTTGATCCATGAAGGGTAATGGAAAGTGGTCTTTACGGGTGGCTTCATTTAACTTCCGATAGTCAATGCAAACACGCCATCCGTAACCAATCGGTAGGAATCAACTCGTTTCATCATTTTCAACAACGGTAATGCCACCTTTTTGGGCACACAATGAGCAGGGCTAACCCGAGGACTATCCGAGATAGGGTAAATCAATCCGGCATCGAGAAGTTTTATGACTTCGCTTTGATAACCTCATGAATTTTAGGATTCACCTTCTTTGGTGTTGAACCGCGGTTTGAAGTCATCTTCCATGAGAATTTTGTGTGTACAAAATCTCGGTCAATACCATGATGTCGGAAGGTTCCAAGCGATGGCTCGCTTGTGTGACTTCAAAACCTTTATGAGGCGGCTTTTCATCCTCACTCAAGTCTTTAGCAATGATGACGGGTGATTTATTGTCACCCTCAAAAATGCATACTTGAGATGAGGTGGTAAGTCATAAGTTCGACCTCGGGAGGATCATTAGATTTTTCAATCATTTGACTTCCTCTTTATGAAGTTCTTGAGGAGGGGGCGATGAGGATCTTCATTGGGCAACTTCTCGATGAGAAGAATATCTCCTCAATATCGATGGGAGCGTGATCAATTTCCATGGAGCAGAATCACTAGCCAAGTATGCTTGATCTCTTCCAAAATGAAGTAACTTCCTCAAGCGGGTGAGGGAGGGAAGAAGAGCAACAATAGGATCAACAGTGGGATTGCCACTCGAGAATCCAAGAATTTCTTGAGAATACTCCTCCGACACAATGTCAAGGACATCAATTTTGTTGACGGAATTGTCTCCATAATTGGGGGAGTATTTCGTAACTTGATTGAGATTGAAATAACCGGCTTCCTTGTTTACCCGCAAGTGATTTCCCTTCATCAACGTCGATCAATGCCGACCCGTTTTAAGAAGCACCTCCCAAGGATGAGGGGTACTCGGGGATCGGCATCAAATTCGACAACAACAAAGTCGGTGGGAAATGAAACTTGCCTACTTTCACAAATACATCCTCGGCTATACCAAGCGGACGAGAACTTGTGCGGTCCATAAGCTCGAGATCATACATGTAGGTGTAGCGGAGGTAATGAAAGCTTTTTCCACATGGAGTGTGGCATTAAGTTAATGCTAGCGCCAAGATCGGCCAAGCGGAGCATTGAACTATGCCTTGAAAATCACATGGGATGAGAAATTTTCGGGGTCTCCTAACTTTTCTGGAAGTTTTTAAGGATAACCGCCCGAACAATTTTCGTTCAAAGAAGTTTTAGCCATTTGAAATCTTTTCCTTGTTATTCAACAAATTTTGATCGTTGGACGAACTTTGGCATTAGAAGAAGAGCGTCATGAAACTAATCTCGGTGCAAATCTTGAAAGATTTGGATAAGCTTCTCCATTTGTTGACTAGTTTTATCACGGAGTTTTGGTCATTAAGCCTTGAAGGATAAGGAAGTGAAGGCTTAGGAGTAGTCATCGAACAACGGGTTCGGGAATTGGAGGTAAGACCTGCGGAGGTTGGACTTGTGCGTTACTCGTGGGCTTGAGTTATGCACCTGTCCTTTGAGACCTCGGGGTCTCGTTCCACATCCCTCACCGGAGAAGGATTAGGCATCGGGGTCCCTCATAAGACTTACCACTTGGTGGCAATAGCATTCAATTCACCTTTTGGGTTGGGAATGGTATTACTCGGAAGAGCACCAGTTGAAGCTTCATTCTTTGACTCGTGAGACTAGCAATCATGCTTTCAATCTTGCTATGAGATTGATCAATTTTGTTGCTAGTAGTTCTAAGCTCGGAAGTGAAATCATTCTTGAGTGGTAATTTGATTTTGCATGGAGTTCTTGGGAGACGATCAAACCATGCGGTGGCATGAAGCGTCAAAGAATAAGGAAAGAGGTATAAGCGAAGGCGTCATCGGTGACCCCATTTTGCTTCATACTTTGGGTGACGATGAGAAATTTGTCGAGATGCTTGTTGGCATCGTCACTCGGTGATCGTGAAATTGGCAAAAACTACGGACTTGTTGAATCATGTGATGCTTAAGTCCAAAATCCGTAACCTCGATGTTGGCCGGGCAATTGGACCGCCAGTCCATCCATCGATGGGTTGGCAAAACCTCCATCGTCGGAGATCGGGAGCTTGATTTTGTGGCCAGGTTGTTGGACTTGAGGTCCGTTCCCTAGGTTGTGTGTCATTGTGATTTGTTCGACAATGCGTATCTCGGCATGCGTTTGCTTGGTTCTGATTCGTCTGAGCTTGAGGCGAGTCGCATGCACTTCAAAAACAACACTTTCAATTAAAACAAGACCGAGGCAAAACAACGGTGAACTTAAACCAATAATCCCACGTGAAATGATCACTTCTATAAGTAAAAGCACAAAGGAGCGGAGAAATTTGTAGGTCGTATGAAGCTTATTAAAAACCGTCTCTTTTCATGATTTAATGTCGGCCGTCCTTATACCCTCACACGCTTTGTTAAACCGATAAAAGTAAACCAAAACACGAGCGACACAAAGGCAAGTTTTAAATCTTTGGTTCGGGAACTTAATATGATAACACCTCGATTAAGAATGTTATATTGATTGTGTCTTATTTATTTAAAACAACAAGGAAAATCTTTTTGTATTTTTAATCTTTTACATATATATACAAAGAAAAGAAAAATATTTTTGTATTTTGTATTTTATAAAAACAATAACTTCACGAGGAAGGTTCTTCAAGTCACTAATCGCAAAAACTTCACGATATTGTCGCATACACACCTCCGGCGGCGCCAAAATTTGATTCGTTGTGAAGTGAGTGGTGAAAACACAATATCAACGTATATCAAAATAACTGTAAAATCCGACAAATCAACCTTTTAGGAAAAGGGTTAACGTGCCAAACCTCACGGGTGTGATAAAAGTGATACCGGAAAAGTGATTTCCCGGGTCGTGTCCCAACGAGGTGTGAATGGAAGGATTCGTTGAGTTTCGTGATTTGAACTTGAATTGGATTTTAAATGATTTGGATTTGATTACGAATTCTACAATTTAATTAACGGGAAAGTAATTAAGGCAAGGGAACCCTAATAAACTAAAAATAAACTATCTCTAAACCTAAGGAATGATAAAACGAAGTTACACTAAGTCCTAGGGTGCAAAAACTACAAAACGTAAAAACGGAAAAACAACAGGAGCCATAAGCGTAAAAATTTTGCAATTTAAGGGCTACGGGTGTGAAATCAATTTTCCTACGATCTATTTGACTAAAAATGATTTTAGGAAAAAGCGGAATATTTTTTCGACTTTTAAATTAATTTCTACGAATTAAAAACGATTTAACACTAATTAAATTATTAAAAATACTAAACTAATACAGAAAAATCTGAAAATTTACAGAAAACTACTTTAGGTTATGCTAGATCTAAGAAAATTAAGAAAACAGTATGTTGCTTTATGAAATAAGCTGGAAATAAGCTCAAAATAGCTTATAAGTGAAACTGCCAAGGAGGCCTTTTATATTAAATGTTGCAACACATGACTGATAAAGTCCGAAGGGCAGATGGTTAAGCGTGTGTGTTGTGAGGAGAGTGACCTGGGTTCGAATCCCACAGGTGACTCTTTTTTGCAAACAATTTTTTCTTTGATTTTTCTTTTTGAGACTTGAAGATATGATCAAAATGAGAGACTTTTGTGAAAACTTAAGTTTTGAAAACTCATAATAAGTTGTATAAACAGCTTATAAGCAACTGATTTTAACAGTGATCAATCAAACACCTTTAAAGACAAACAACCAAACACTCCTTTGAGCATTGTTGGGATCAAATAAGCAATAAAGGTTGAAACAGTTGGCAACTAGACACAAGTAGTGATAGGTAAACTTAACTTATCACTATTAAGCTACAAAAAAGCTATGGCTAAAGGTGATACAGAAGGCATGGGAAAATCCTGAGCTATAGAAGAAATATGAAAAATTAAGCTCTAAACTACTTGATAAACTCTAATTAGTTATTACCTAAACTAAGCCTACATCCATTATACTACTAGTAGATTAAATCTAAACTAAGCTAAAGCTACTTACTGATAAGCTACATAAATAAAAGAGGGGAAAAAAAAGGTGACCTGCAACTGCATTTGCAGGCTGCAAAAGGGTTCAACAGTGGCTGATTGGAGCTTATTTTAAGCTGGAACTGAGCTTCCAGGATAATCAAAAGCTACAACAAATAAAGTTAGCATGGTGGAGATTTAAGATAAATCAAATGGAAGCCTAGCACAAGCTTGAAACAGCTTGGAACTAAGTAGTTTAAAGATCAGTTGGGCCTTTTTGGTGTGCTGATGCAGAAAACCAGAAAAACATTAAAGGGCAGATTTTTTTAAGTGCTATATTTGCTAAGATAAAGTGGTTTTTTGACGCGAGCAAAGTGGACACAAGTTGAGTTGGTCACACAAGGATTCAAGATAGACCAAATGTACAGGTTTGGGAAATCAAACAATGCTACAAAATAGTTAATGAGCAATGACTGAAATTGCTCTTGCTCGATCTCGAAAGCAAGACAAAAAACTTTTCATTTCACATGGACTTGTACTAAACTTATGTAATTACTTTCAAAACCCTTGTAACTGATTTATGACTACTAGAATGAGTTTGACTCAGTGGTCAAACCGGGTCAAAATGGATTTTGACCCGTTTAAACATAAACAAACACCCCTTAGCAAAGAACTCAAACCACCATTTTTCTAAGATTGGTTTAAAATATTTCAAGTACCTTTAGTAGCTAAAACAAACATTTAACAAAACATAAAACTAAAAAGAGAACTTTCATTAACTAAAAATAAGTTACAAGAAATCGAGATACAAGAAAACTAATTTTTAAAAAACTAACTAGGGTGCCTCATAACAATGGCTTACAACATCCTTTTATACTACTAAATCTTGGTCTTCATTCTTCTCTTCTTTGTGTTTCTTCTGAGTGAGGAAAACAGCTAAGGCTCCACATTTGTGCTTTCTTGAAGTTGATCCCAACCCTTGATCAGGTAGGTACCAAATGAGATTACATCTGAGCCTTTGGTTGGGTCTTTTGAACATGGATTGCTGACCTGGAGCTAAGAGGAGGGGGAATTAGTGGGGTTGGGATTTGGGTGTACCTGGTTAAAGAAGGTGAAGGTGAGTTTGGGAGTTGATGAAACTGGGTAATGGGGAGAATGGGGGTGGAGTGTTTGGGGAGTGGTAAAAAGAGGGGTTTGGGGTACTGGGAAAAGCTAGGGTTCTTGGGAGCAGAGTTGCTTGGGCGGGAAAGAGATGGGGAAGACAGGTTGGGTGGGTTTGTTTATTTATTCATTGACCGGGTGGGTTATGGGTTGACCGGGTATGACTTGGGTTGGGTTGGTTATTTGTGTTTTGGGCCTTGGTTAATATTAGAATTGGACTAAACTTGAATCCATTAAGGCATTAAGGGACCAAAAGTGTAACATCTGAAAATCCAAGGACCACTCATGAAATTCTGAAGATGTAATCCAAGGACCAATCTTGTGAATCTTAAATAAACCATGGGTCATTTTTGCCAAAAACTGAAATTCCAAGGATTAAATTTGACAATTTTAAAAATCCAGGGATCGAAACTGTAATTTCTCAAACTTTTGAAATATTTCACCAAAGGACTAATTATGACAACTTATGATTTCAAAAGGACCTTTGGTGACTTCTCTTTAAAATACGTGCTCGGGGACTATTTCATCAATTTTAAAAGTCGGGGGTAATCGCCAATTATGCAAACTTTGTTCGTTTTCATCGATTTTAAACATTTTGCATCCGAAACATATAAACACAATTTTGAGATATTTTAGTATTTTGATGCATATCGGAGTGTTTTAGATGTTTTGCATACCGATTTGACTAAAGCGATGAGTGAATCTGCACTCATCGATGCTAACCATGCAAGTCTTTCCACCATCTAGGATACATAAAGAATTAGCAAATGGCATAGGGAAAGCTCGTACCTTATCAAGGAACTCCAACCCAAGAACCACATCGAAATCATCCATCGGGACCACCGACAAGTCAACCGTCCCTTTCTATTCTCCAATCTTGGCTCGAACATCCTTGGCCACTCCTTCCATAGGCTTGTCCTTCGAGTTTACCGGCTTGAACATCCCACTCCCTTTCGTAGTGCTAATCCTTAGCCGCTTGGCTTCATCAACCGACACGAAATTGCGAGTGGCACTAGAATCTACTAGGCACGCACCTTAGTCCCATTGATGGTTGCTTCCACGGATTGCAATCCCTTCCCTACAACTTTTGGCACCTCGTCTTGGCCTTGATTGCATTCGAATCCTCATCGAGCTCATGCATCCACCATCACTGGGCCTTCATCTTCATGAGCCATCATTCCGTTAAGGCTTGCTTTCTTGGGGCAATCTCGAGCTCTATGAGGTCCGGCTCGCATATGAAGCATCCACCACTCTTGAAGGCCGTCTTTATTTCCTTGTTCTTTCCGTTGGGTGGTTTACGTGTATTATCGGGCTTTGCTTGAGCGACTTTTTCTCCCCACCTTTCTCGGGGCTCACCTTTCGATCCTTCGACCGACGTCTCCTTCTCGTACTAAAGTCAATCAAGCCCTCGGCATGGGCGATAGCCGTGGCAAGGTCTTGAACTCCACGCCTCTAACTCCGTCTTAGCCCATCCTTGCAAACCATCGAGGAAATAAAGAGAGTCTTGTTCGGAAAGATCCGGAATCTCAAGGTTAGTGTAGTAAATTCCTTAACGTAATCCCGGATCGTTCGAATGCTTAAGTTCTACGGCCGACTCTTTGCTTCGTTCTTAGCATTCTCGGGGTAAAATTGTTTCTTAAGTTCATGAACAAAATCAGCCCAAGTATCGATAGTACACGTACCTCGCTCGATATCTCCATATCGACGTCTCCACCATAACGCCGCGGTATCCTTCAAGTATCGGGTCGCCATCTTGATCTTGATATCATCATCCGTAATGTTGATGCCCTCCAAGTACTGCTCCATCTCCCATAAGAAATCATCAACCACCCTAGCTTCCCGCTTTCCCACGAATGGTGATGGTATTGGAACATCAATCTTCGGAGCATTATTACCAACATTTCCACCTCCGTTAGCCATGGATCGCTTGCATAGCACTACATCGGCTTGCAAGTCTTCGATGGTCTTCTCAATGTTGGAGATTTTGCCCTACGAACAACTCTTTTAGACCATTGATTTCACGCTAAATTCGCCACTAAGCGTGTTGATGACCTCCGAAAGTCATCCTTCATGGTCATAAACTCGGTGTCTAGACCATCCAAGCCCTCAACTTGGGTGTTCAACTCCGACACGGATGTCTCAACACCCGCCAATCTCTTATCAAAGCTCGACATAATGTCCTTAGATGCACCTCTCTTCTTCGGGTCTTGACGCTTATCATCGCGACCTAGCCTTTCGTCAATGACCGCACTTCCACTAGCACCAATCTTCTCGGTCTCGTTTGCCATCGCCTTGAATCAACGCTGCCTCGATACCACTTGTCACGGACTTGTCTCTACAAGGTCTCCCGTGCGGCACTTAGTCTCGACTAAGCTCGGCCTTGCTCGAATACTCAGCGATGTATGCAGCAGTAAACTTCAAAGAGAGGAACAAGTGGAATGAAAGGAATACTTTGTATTGCTTTGAACTTTACAAGAGAGAATACAATTGAACTTTGTTGGATGATCTTTACACATGAGGCAACACCTATATATACTACTAAGTACATCATTCTAGAAGCTTCTAGCTTATAGGATTTCCATAAGCTTCTAGTAAGCTTCTAGAGCTTCCTACTTATTCCATCTTTTTCTATAATCTTCCAAGATTATCTATCATCTTCCAAGGGCTTCCAAACTCTTCCATCCTTATCAAGACTTCCCAGAGAGTGTAGAATAATCCGAATCCGATCACACTTGGAAATGATCTAGTCAGTAGGCGGGTCGTGACATTAATCTATACTTCTATACTTATACTATATAATGCATTTAAAAACCAAACCTCATTCCAAGCGTAACTCCTAACCAAAAATTAAGATAAGGAGCTCCAATCATGAGATGACATGTGTTAATTCTTAACAAACTCCAAGCCTAACTTCTAACCACTAAAAAATAAGATAAGGAGCTCCAATTATAAAGTGACATGTGTCACTTCTCAATTAAAAATTTATCTTTATTTTTAAATTGAAATATCTTTTTATCTATTTATTTTTTTTATAATCTAATTTCACCATATTTTCTAAAATTTTATGCTCTTTAATTCGACATCCATTTTGATATATTTTATGAGTTTTAGTTTTTATATTTTTAGTGGGTTTATTTTATTTTAATTCAAATTTTACAACTTTAACCTTTATTTTAATCAATACAATCTTGATTCAGTCAAATATATTTTGGGGAGTGTTTAACATGTAAGAGATTGCGAGTATTTTTATATCGGGAATAATGATATAACGGAAAGCTACGGTAACCTAAACAAACACATACAAGTAACACATATACATTCGAAGTGTTGTGAAGCGAATTCACTAAGCGGGTAAGCAAACACATATAACTATACTTATCGCCGTCATTGTCATGGCTGGTATCAAACTAGTTTTTCTTAAAAAGCGAATTTACAAATACTTTTGCCTAAAAAAGAAAGTATATGGGTTTTTTTAATTAAAAACATTAATGAAAAAAAACAAATTAAAAAAATTATTACCAAATAAGGTATGATTTGATTTTTTTGAAATGAAAAATTCCCATTAAGGGTTTTGTTTAATTATATAAAAGATTTGCAAATTTACCCACGTTCTATTATAAATCCATATCAACCCTAGCGATCTTTCATCTTTGACAGCCTCATACATAGAACTCGATCACTCAATTTGTTGGTGGATCAATCGTCTGCACTTGTTGGAGCCACTTGTGGTAAGTACGTACCCAGGCCCGGATTTGGCTATGGGCCACATGGGCGACGGCCCAGGGGCAGCCCAAAAAGAGGGGGCATCAATGTTAAGGTCCATGTGTAGTTATACTATGTTAATTTCAGCCCAAACATACTTCACGATACTATAATGAAAACTAAACCTACGTACTATACTATTATGAATTTTAATTACGGCAGTTTACATAGCAGGTTTAAATGACAAACCATTAAAAGATTTAGAAGGTAACAGTAACGGCAGTTTACCGGTTCTAATATCTATACTACTTATAATAGAGAAATGAATCTCTCTCCTCATGGTCTTAAAATTAAGACTTACAAAATATAAAGTCTATTGTACAATACATAATGCACTATTAATGATCTTTTTCATCAATATTAATTTTAAGACTTACAAGTCTTAAAGCTTAACGTACAAAATACAAAGCACTATTAATGTGGTCAATATATTTAATGTAGTTAATTAATTAACTGGTCAATAAATACAATTAATGCAATTATTAAAACACCCTTACACAAGAAATACAAATTATCAAGCATATTGTACAACCAACTTAAACATAATTCCCATTAAAATGTCACTAATACAAATAATAAAGAACGTTATACAAATATTCAAGCTCGAACGGAACGGTCCAAATGGGCCCGAGCCGAACGGGTAGGATCCAAACGGGCACGGCCAACGGGTCGAGCCGAGTGGGCACGGTCAAACAGGCTCGAGCTCGAACATGCACGAGCTAAACGAAAATCTTGAAATCCGCAAATTTATTATCAAAATAACATAATACACTAAAATAAATGATTCATCGAAAATTTTATTTCGGGTATCCGCGGCATAACGCCAGAACCCCGCATTAAATGTCACTATTACAAATAATAAAGCACATTATACGAGATATTCAAGCCCGAATGGTCAACGGCAAAATGAGCTAAGCCGAATCGGTGCGGGCCAACGGCTCGAGTCTGAATGGGCATGGGCCAAATAGGCCCGGCCAACGGGCTCGAGCCGAACGGCACGTGCTAAATGAAATTCTTGATATCCGTAAATTTATTGTAAAAAAAAAAGAAAACATAATAAACTAAAATACATAATACAATCGAAATTTTTATTTCAAGATACCGCGCACGCCGCTGGTACCTGCTAGTTGACTATGAATTGTGATTATGGGAATTACATATCGAATAGGAAACTATTAGGGCATTAAATGAATCAACCGATCATCTTTTCTCCTCTTCATCAATTTCATCGGTGATATTGTTCCGGTTTATTATTTTTGCTTTAGTAATATAATTTGCACTCTATTTTGTTGTGTCATTCGCAACCACTGATGCCCAAAATAGGAAACGAAAAAAAAATCAACAAGAATCCAAGCGATCTCTTCACGGTTCTATGGAAGGGTTTCTAGTTAGAACAAAAAATAATAGATAATGGAAATCCTATACATAATGAAAAATTAGAAAATGATAAGGTTAACGCTAATGATGATAATGAAAATCCTGTAAACAATTAAAATCTAGAAACCAGCGAGGTTAATGTTAGCGAAGATAATGAAAATCCTATTAAAGAAAATCATGAAAGTCCTCAAAATTGTTATTGTGATAGAGTTAATCACAATATTTTTTATGTAACAATTTGGGATGGTTAGGTTTGAATATTTAAAGAGATACTTGAAGCAAATGAGTTTTAGAAAATTCATATATATTATCCAAAAGATAAATTTGGTAGACACTTTTCTTGTGAACGTTATGTACGTAACTTACGTAATGGGGATTCTTATGATATTAAATGTCGATTATGATAAGATAATTGATGTTTTTGCTTTAAAAACGCACGAAGACATCGTTTAAGGTGATCAATTTTGAACTTGTTATTCGGAGTTTTTTAAGTTAATTGATGTTTTGCCTCATATTGCAAAATTTTATTTATCAAATAAAAATCGGTGCGAGGATGAGCCGCCCGCTTGACCAGTTCCAAACCCCTAAGATAAAATGTGGGGCATATTTCACTGCTCGCCCACGCATCCAAAAACTTAGGACCGACCTGTCGTACCATGTTATATATTACTAGCATTGTGTTTCTTTGTTAATTGCATGATCTTTTTTTTTCTACAGTCGGTGATCTATGTATTGGTCTGTAACTCAAATCCATTATTAGTCTAATACTTGTTTTGCATATCATGTAGCTTTTTATGTTCTTGTTGCATTATGCATGAGGTTAGATGTATGTGACATTAGATGGAATTAATTGCTGAATTAATTGATTTATTATATTGCATGAGGCACTGTTAGTTCATGGGATTCGACTGAAGTTCTATGGGGAACTAATTGCTAATATTAATGTGACATTAGATGGAATTAATTGCTGAATATTGATTTATTATATCGCATGAGGCATTGTTAGTTCATGGGATTCTGAAGTTCTATGGGGCACTAATTGCTACTGTAATATTAATGTGACATTAGATTGAGTTAAGTAGCTGAACGTTGTTATGGTGGTTTAATTTCTCATTTGGCAGTCTAAATGTGTATGGTTATGAGAAAAGCCTCAGTACGTTGTTGTACTACAGTCATTTGGACTGTTGGAGAACAATTTACCTTGAGCAATGGATATTTTCAGGTATGATAGAACACAAAACCAAACCCGTTTTGATGCTTTAGGTTCCTTTGCTTTTGATAAATTATTGTTTTATGCAACTCCAAGTTTTCTATTAACTACTGAGCTAAACACATATTTTTTCTTTACGAGCGAGTTTGTGAGAACCCCTATAACAGGGATCACAAAATGCCTTTGTTTATTGAAAACATTCTACATCAAGCTAAAAAAACTTGAAGCTTCAGCTTTATACAAAGTACTTTCTTTTCTCGTAGAATTTATTTTGGCATCGATTAGTTCGATGTCGTATCTATGTATTATATCCAAACTGGAGCATGGCTGCCTTAAGTTCAGACCATCGAGTTGCGTTCTTCCATGATTTGTTTGTAAAATAGTTATGCATGTCAGCATTCATCTCACAATTAATCATACACCGTCCCACAAATAATATGTAACTTGCTAGTAAGAAATTTGTTATGGTTAGATTATGTGCTAATGTGTGTCTATATGTGTTATTAATCGTGATTAGGTGGTGTTTGAATGTGCTTTTGAAAGTCAACATATGATTTAGCCTGTGAGGCCAACATATGATTTGGGAGATATGTTAGGAAGGAACTAATGTTAAAGGGTCCAGATTGAAGAAGGGTTCAATCTGTAACAGCACGCACTGAAATGTGTTTCATTTACAAAAAATATTTTATCCGTACTTCACTGATAAATGAATCTCATACATTAGAAAAAAACTACCTGTAGACCATAAGGAACAAGAAACCCGATAAAAGTTTATTAAGCTCTCGTAGTTATAGAAACGTCTAATTGATTTTAACTTCTCTATAAGCATAATAATACATATTCTAATGAAAAGATCCCTCCCGTATGTTCATGATTGCAACAAATACCGTTCAAATTATTTTACCAGGTTTAAGGCCCTTTACCCAAAAAAAATACCGTTCAGCTTAACATCATTGAAATTATGTAAGTTTGTTTTACTTTAATCTTGTGATCGGCATCATGCTTTCATCAGCGTCACCATGAGTTATTTTTTTGCTTCATTTCGGTCCGCAATCTACTTTAGTTGGAACCGTATACATAATACAAGGGATATTTATGATTTAGCTGATGGTTAAGTAGTTCTAATGATTTGCAACTATAGTTGAAAATTGCAGTCCTTGAGAAACATGTACTTTATTTAGAAAATTGCAACTATAAGTTAAGATGATAATCGATATCGGGTCTTCGGTAGAAGTATGTTCTTTTAGGTTGGTGTAGATTGTATGTGACATGATTTTTTGATTTCAATATGCATTATAGTAAATGTTACAAAAATGGTGTTCCTTGGTTATATTGAGTACTTGACAAATTTTTAGTGTTTAGCAAATATATACATAAGATTACCAAAAGGGACATTCTTGTAATGAAAGGAGATATGTCATGTGAGATGCGAGTAATTTTTTTGCAGTATGCTATAGAGGGTAATTAAGTTTTTATGTTCCCTTTGACAAATTGTTTTGTTGTCGCTAGTAGGATTTTTGTTGTTGTCCCTATGAGTTAGGATCACCTCGAATGGGTGCCTTACATGTTTCACACAGCTGCTGAGTATTTAAATGACCTGGGCATGTGTTGTTAGGACTGGTAGCTAGCCTTTGCATTTTCTAGGTGTCACAGATTAATAGATAGCTATTAGATTTTTGTAATAGATAGATAAGTAATTGTCATAATTTGGAATCATTAGAATAAAAAATACTGATAATCCCAAAACTAAAGTTTATGAATCTCCATTTTAGATGGCCTCTAGTAATGATGTTACGAAAGAAAATGTTGGTGCACAAAAACATGATGATCCGAAGAAAAGGGAAACATTTAAGTGGGCGGATCAAGAAGTTATAATCTTGTGTAGGATACTAAACAAGTATTACATGAATCATGGTCGAAACACTCCATTCAATTGGAACGAAATTCAATTGGATTTCGAGAAAAGTGCTAAGACAAAGGTATATAGCTTTAGGGTTCTAAAGAATAAGTACGATGATCAGAAGAAAGAGTACAACCTTTGGAATTCATTGAAACATGGGGCAACTGGTTTAGGCTGGGATGCAGGTACGGGGACCTTGAATTGTTCGGATGAATGGTGGGAGAAAAAACTGCAGGTTTAACATACTATATTATTATTTCCTTATTTTACGTAATATACTTTCAGATACTTACCAATATACGTAATATTGACAGGATGCCAATTTTTAAAGTTGTAGTAATGGTCCCTGTCGTTTACGTTAACTTTCACCGTTAATCCTTTGACATTTTTTCACTTAAAAAAGTTACAGTAATGATCTTTGTGGTTTGCTTTGGCTTTCACTGTTAGTCGTTTAACTTTTATCTTTTTTATATATGTTTTTATATATGCTTTTATACACATTTTTATATACGTTTTTATGCATATTTTTATACACGTTTTTATACACGTGTTTACACGTTTTTTATACACGTTTTCTACTCATGTTTTTATATACGTTTTTTTACACATTTTATACATGTTTTTACGCACATTTTTATATGCTTTTTAATTGCTTTTTATACGCTTTTATATACGTTTTATGCATATTTTTATACACGATTTTATATATGTTTTTACACGCTTTTACACGTTTTATGCACATTTTTACACACGCTTTTATACACGTTTTTTACACACATTTTTGTACACATTTTTACACGCTTTTTATAGGAAAATGATTGGGAGGCCTAAAATATGTGACTAATTGTGTGCCTAAGGGTGGTGGCAAGTGGCAACCATGCCTAAGCCTTTTTTTCATGCCTAATCACCCACCAATAATATTCTTCCATCTCATCTTATACCAATCTCATACCTAACAATAGATTTTTAGTGGCAACCATGCCTAACCCATACCTCAACTATTTTTATAATTATACCTCAACCATGCTACCCCATTTAATGTCCCAACGTTCACATTTCGTTTCATACCAATTCGACAATGTTTGCCGATTATGCACTTGCTCAGCCCAAACCGCCTCATGCCGATTCCAAGGCATTACTCATGCCGATCAGCATTCATCAAACCGAAGGTCAAACAGAGACGATTGCCAGTATCCTAATAGATGTGGCAATAAATTATTGGTTTGTAAAGAAGTGGGTCCCCATTCTGTCTCCAATAGGATGCTGACACACGTGTTTAGGCATATTATTAGGCATACGAGTTAGACATCACAATCAATGCTCCTTTTTATATATCTTTTTACACATGTTTTTATACACTTTTTTACACACTTTATATATACATTCTTTACATGTTTTTATACACTTTTTTACACACATTTTTTTATACGTTCTTTACACGTTTTTACAGATGTTTTTCTATAAAAACGTGTAAAAACGTATATAAAAACGTGTGTAAAAACGGGCATAAAAACGTGTAAAAAATGTATATAAAAACGTATGTGAAAATGTGTATAAAAACGTGTAAAACGTATATAAAAAAGATGAAAGTCAAAGGACTAACAATGAAAGTCAAAGCAAACCACATGAACTCACATCGTAACTTTTTAAGTCAAAAATTTCAAAGGATTAACGAAGTGAAAGTCAACACAAATAACAGGACCATTACTATAACTTTTAAAAGTGGTAACTTTGTCGATATTACGATATTGGTAAGTATTTGAAAGTATATTACGATGTTGAGGATAAAATAAGTATGCTACATATATTGGTTAATTTGAAAGTTTGTTATATTTAACAACTTTTCATTTGTCGTTAGGGAGTCGCCATGGAAGAGGAAAGCGAGCCGAGTTTTGAAAGTTGGAATTGTTAGCGGATATTGTTTATAGTTTAGCCCATTATTATTCTTGTATAGCCCATCGTTAGTATTGGCCCAAAGGCTCGCTCATTGTATATAATCAACATAATGTAACGATTGAAAAGGGGAATCTGAGAGAATACACCTTTACATGGTATCACGCCAAACTCGATCCTAAAACCCTAACCCTAAAACACAAACCCTACCACAACTCCTTTCATTGCTGTTGCAGCCTCCTCCTCACCGTTATAATGACAAACGGTCCTCCACCTCCCCCACCTCCTGCTCTCACTCTAGTCGAAAACTATATGCCGTGCATAATATCAACAACTTAGTACCCGTCAAGCTTAACATGGATGAGTTAAACTACTCATCTTGGTGCTATTTCTTCAAGATTCATTGCAATAATTTCGGTGTCCTAAAGCACATCGAAGGCACTACCACCGACTCTTCTTCATCCTCGCAACCAACGGATGAATGGCTAACCGCGGATTCCATCGTCAAGTCATGGATAATCCTTACTCTTGCTCCGACTCTTCAAGGTCGACTCATCAAAGCCAACCCTCCCACGGCTAAAGATGCTTGGGATCAAGTTGAGAAGATTTTTCTCGACAACAAGCGTACACGAACGATTGCTTTAAAAGGTGAGTTACGTGTACTTCAAATGGGTGATCTTAGCGCCGATGCCTTTTTTCGTAAAATAGAGTCTATTGTCACTCTCTTGAATGATCTCGGTTCCTCAATGAGTGACGATGATATTGTCACATATGCTATAAACGGATTAAGTGAAAAGTATGCTAACCTCGCCACCATAATTGCTCACAAAGACCCATTTCCCAATCTTGAAACGATGCGGTCTATGGTCCAAACCGAGGAGATGAGGCTTAATTCCAAGCCTCTGACTTTGTCCAACAACACCACCTCTGCTGCTACTCAAGTCCTCCTTACCGAGACCACTGACTCTCGTGGCCAAGACTCACGTAACAATCGTGACTCTCGCAACAACACACGCACCGAAGTGTGTCGGAATTTTGGACGTGGTTTCTGTCGATGGGGCACCAACTGTCGTTTCTTACATGTTTCTGGAAGTGGTTCTAATAATAACTCAAATAACAACTCTCGTGGTTCTGTTTCCCAAGGTAATACACGTACAGGCTCTACTAATGTTTTGTCTAATGGTTCAGTTGGTCTCAATCTGGCAGGCCAACAACAGTTGCTTGCTCTACTTCAGGCCCAAAATTCATTATTAGCCCAATATGGCTTGACAACACCTCGCCTAACAATGATACATGTTCCCTCCTTAGTAGGCTCCCAGCCCCACCACCTGGGTTCCAACCATCCAGCAGACTCCTCACGCATTCACACCTCAACAAAGAAGCATTATATACCACTCATCGCTTCACGGCTCGGCCGCTCATCCACTTTACCCGGTCAAGAAACGCTTTCCTCAAGCATTCAACACCATGACACTTCAAGATCCCGCCAACCCTAATTGGAACATGGACACCGTCGTCCCTCTCATTTAAACTCCTCTCGCTAATAATCTTAGTACTATTTTTAATTCTTGTATTTATCCATCTGTTTTTGTTGGTGACGGGAAATCTATTCCTGTCACTAACACGGGCCATAGCACTCTGACCACCCCACACCGAACCCTTCATTTAAATAATGTTCTCATAACACCTAATATTGTAAAAAATTTAATCTCGGTCCGTCAGTTTGTTCGTGAAAATAAATGTACCGTTGAGTTTGATGAGTTTGGTTTTTCTGTGAAGGATTTCTGGACCCGTCAAATTCTGCTCCGATGTGACAGCACTGGTGATTTGTATCCGGTCACATCTCCATCAATCCCTCAAGCTTTTTTGGTCAGTCAACATACGTGGCACCAACATCTTGGTCATCCTGGAAGTGACGTGTTACGTTCTTTAGTTTCTAATAATTTCATTTCATGTAATAAGACTAAGTCTCACGTGCTTTGTCATGCTTGTCAACTTGGCAAGCACGTGCGACTTCCTTTTTCACTTTCTGAGACAGTTGTTAAGTCTCCTTTTGATATTATTCATTCGGATTTATGGACCTCTCCACTTCCGAGTATTTCGGGTATTAAATACTATGTTTTGTTTCTAGATCATTTTTCGCATTATTTATGGGTGTATCCTTTACGTAATAAGTCTGATGCTTTGTCTAAATTTATTTATTTCCGTGCTTTTGTTAAGAACCAATTTAGTTGTGACATTAAATCTTTGCAATGTGATCATGGGGGCGAGTTTGAAAACAATGCCTTACACCATTTATTTGCATCTAATGGTATTACCATTCGTTTCTCTTGTCCAAAAACATCACAACAAAATGGCAAATCTGAACGGATGATACGTACCATTAACAACCTCATCCGAACACTTTTATTTCAAGCACACTTACCACCCACTTTTTGGGTTGAAGCACTTCACATGGCAACCTATCTCCTAAACATTATACCTTCTACCGCCACAAACAATGACATTCCTCATACTCGCCTTTACAAAGCCACACCAAACTACACGGATCTTCGTGTTTTTGGTTGCCTTTGTTACCCTCACATCAACACCAATCACAAGCTAGAACCGCGTGCCACACCGGCTATTTTTCTTGGGTATCCCACAAACCATCGTGGCTATAGGTGTCTCGATCTAAACACCAACAAGATCATTCTCTCTCGTCATGTTAACTTTGATGAGACGGTATTTCCTTATGGATCTATGACTCCTAATTCCTCACCTTCATACACCTTCCTTGATACATCACCTAATATCATTCAACAACATCTCCTCCACACTCCCATTACACCACCTATGCCCACCACTTTACAACCGAATATGCCAAACCAATCCCCTATCCAACCTATTCATCATACCACCACCCCATCCACACATCCGCCCAATACACCTGGCCCAAACCAAGCGCAAACTACACAGCCCACTACGCCTAGCCCACACTTCAATTCCACTCCCCAACCCGCTACACCACTCGCCTCACCCCAATCCACTGGTGTTGTTTCCCCAGCACCACCTCCCAATCCCAATCCCTTGTCAACTCACCCCATGGTCACTCGCTTTCGTGTTGGTTCTAACCGTCCTACCCAACGTTTTACCTTACATGTGTCCACCATTTCACCACTTCCCAAGTTATACACCCATGCTTAATGACCACAATTGGTATAGTGCTATGCTAGATGAATATAATGCATTGATTAAAATAACACTTGGATTCTTGTGCCTCGACCAACGGACGCGAACATTGTTCGTTCTATGTGGCTTTTCGACACAAGCATAATGCGATGGTAGTCTTAATCACTACAAGGCTCGCTTTGTGGCGAATGGCGACACAACTTACGGTATTGATGTTGATGAGACATTTAGTCCGGTTGTCAAACCGCTACTATACGTCAGCTCGAGTCTTGCTATTTCGACATTGGCTCGTTCATCGCCTTGATGTCAAGAATGCATTTCTGCATGGTTTCTTATCTGAGACTGTTTATATGCATCAGCCTCCTGGCTTTCGAGATCCTCGCTATCCCGATCATGTTTGTCTTTTGCAGAGATCATTATATGGGCTTAAACAGGCTCCTCGGGCCTGGTTTCAGAGATTTGCTGCTTATGCTGCTCGAGTTGGGTTTCATCATAGTCGGTGTGACTCATCGCTCTTTATTTATCGACAGGGCTCGGACACTGCTTATTTATTATTATATGTTGATGATATAGTTTTGACCGCATCCTCAACTACTCTTCTACAGCAGTTTATTGCGTCTCTTCATGCAGAGTTTTCCATGACTGATCTTGGCCCTCTTAATTATTTTCTGGGCATCTCTGTGACGCGTAATACTTCGGGGTTGTTTCTTTCTCAATCGAAGTATGCTACTGAGGTTCTTGAGCGTGCCAACATGGTCACTTGTAACCCGTGTCGGACACCTGTTGACACCGACACCAAACTAGCTGCTGATGGTGATCTTGTTTCTGACCCTACTTTGTATCGTAGTCTTGCAGGTGCTCTTCAGTATCTTACATTTACTCGGCCGGATATCTCTTATGCTGTTCAGCAGATTTGTCTTTTTATGCATGATCCTCGGGAGCCCCATTTTTCTGCTCTCAAGCGGATACTACGTTATATTCGAGGTACATTGGACTATGGATTATAGCTATATTCATCTTCGACCTCCTCTTTGGTGGCTTATTCAGATGCAGACTGGGCTGGTTGCCCTACTACCCGCCGATCCACTTCAGGTTATTGTGTTTTCCTAGGCAACAATCTTCTCTCTTGGTCCTCTAAGCGGCAGTTCACACTTTCTCGATCCAGTGCTGAGGCTGAGTATCGTGGTGTCGCCAACGCAGTTGCTGAGACCTGCTGGTTACGTAACTTATTACGTGAGCTTCATACACCACTTTCTACGGCTACGATTGTTTATTGTGATAATGTGAGTGTTGTCAATCTCTCTTCTAATCCCGTGCAGCATCAACGCACGAAGCACATCGAGATTGACATTCACTTTGTTCGTGATTTGGTAGCTACGGGACATGTTCGTGTTCTTCATGTTCCGTCTCGCTATAAGTATGCAGGCATCTTCACCAAAGGCTTGCCTACTGCTTTATTTGATGAGTTTCGCTCTAGCTTGAGCGTTCGCCCATCTCCCGCTCCAACTGCGGGGGGCTGTTAGCGGATATTGTTTATAGTTTAGCCCATTATTATTCTTGTATAGCCCACTGTTAGTATTGGCCCAGTGAAGGCTCGTTCATTGTATATAATCAACATAATGTAACGATTGAAAAGGGGAATACAGAGAATACACCTTTTACAGGAATAGATTGTAGGTTCTTGCGAGTTATTATTATTTTATAAAAAATTCAAGTTTTTCAAGAAAAAAATCACATCATAATGTTTGCTATAAAAGGGCAAAATCCAAGCCCAGCTGGGAAAGCGCCTGACTCGATTAGAACTGGAACCTGTGTGACGAGTTCATTACAAACAAAAGTCTAAATTCAAGCCCGATCCGAAATTGGTCCTTGATAAAAACTTAATATTACGAAATTATAAGAAGATACATGTTTATGTATACAAGATGAAAAGCCATAGAAGAAAAACACTTTAACATTCCAAGGGTGAAGGGTTTGAAACAGATCACTATTGAACTTTTAAATTGCATACAGATCGAACACCTCATTGCTATGCATAATCGAATACCGGCTTACCGAGGAAAGATCGTATGTCGTTTAGATTAGTTTTACATGAGTTAATGTAACTTTGATTACCAAATCTGGGGAAATATGTTGATTGGAACAGGTCTAACACGAGGGGGAACTGTAGAGTAACAACAACTAAAATCGGCAAGCAAGTTAATCCACCTATTGGTCCCAACATCCACACTCTTCGTTCACCAAAACTAGGTACAAGATTGCACCAAAGGCTACCATCATCGATGCTGTAGAGAGGAATAACGACAAAGACCAATTATCAACCTTCTCGGTAAACTCACAAGAAAATCTTTTTCAGCAAAACGTGTAGTCAGAATTGATAAGAACACTAACAGTGCCGTAGCAGCTGTAAATAGTGAGATTGCATCAGATATTGCAAAGATAACGAATGCAACTTCTTTTTCAAACACAGGGATGCCTGTTTCTTGATTGCTTCCACCTGGTACTGTGATTGCTGCTGCAAATACGATCGTAACAATTAGACCCGCTGTGATACTGCAAGATTCAGCCGTCGTTTTCATCCACTGCTCCCCTTCTTTCACCAAATCCTCGTGTTGCTTTGTAAACAACATATTTGGAGTCTCCATATAGATATTCTCTTTTATACGTACATGTGCCTCTCCACTTACTGTAGAGTTAAACTAGTTATATATGTATGTTATGCAAATAAATACAGAGTAGCAAAACACGATGACAGTTAATAACATATATTTTATGTACCTTACGCCACTGGAGCTCTCTTTGTAGTTGTAGTGCTGCACCTGTGGTATGGCTGAGTACATGTGAAGGTGCCAATCTTCCAACCAAGTGCACCAGATTGTTCAAGGAAGAATCTGTCATTGTTTTATAATATTCTGAACGCTCAATTATGTGACAAATAAGGTTGTATACTTTCTCCGAACGGTTTATTATTGCTAATTGAATGACGTTATGCCCTTCTTGATTCTTACAGTTTATTGTATTAGGTGATCTGGAAAGAATCTCATCAACAACCTCTTATGTACCTTGACGAACAGCCTCGAGAATTGCTTCATTGTAACATGATTGGTCAGTCCCACTGACTTTTAACCTATCGATATCATCACATATCACGCTCAAAAGCTCTTTAGCTTCTTTGTACTCTTTCTTCTTTTTCTCTATATGCTTGACCGGATGGGCAACAATTTACAAAATAAAGTTGAACACAATCACTGCATAGACAATGGAGACTATCTCAAGTTTCCTTCTCAAAACGGATAATGGTGAGTGGTTTTACTGCAAAATATATATCTTACCTACAATAGCTAGAACCTTACACATGAGAAAATACAACATAAAGAAGGAGATATTTGCGAATAGAAAAATTTCATGTATAAGAAGGGGATATTTGAGAAAATACTGCACAGGAAACAAGTTAGATACAACTAAACAAGTTTCATGTATACGAATGGAAAAATTTAATATAATTTTGTTTTTCTACATATAGTAACTAATCTCTCACCAAGTAAAATCGTGACAAATTCTGATAACCAGCTATAATACGTGTTTTTAGCGTCTCTCATTGTCCATAAGATGTCTTCACCCCTTTTATTCAGAAAATCAGCCGAATTGAATAGCAAAGAACTTTTCTCAACTGTCTTGTTACAAAAATTGTTCAAAGCTGCGTGTGAAATAGAAATTGTAGTATTATATTAAGTAGAGAAAGACACGAGTCTAAATGTATTTACGTTTGGGTCTATAACATGTATGGGAGGGTGAAAGGTCTGGGTTCAAGTCTCAACTAGGGACGGGGTATGGAAGTTTGTTTTTTGAGAAAATTTAATTTAATTTACAAAGTTTATAGCAAAAATCTTGAGACACTTTCAAATATATCCCTCCGAAACCACAAAATATCATATATGCCCAAAACACAAGTTTGTTTTTACTAGGTTATTGAAAAAAAAATATAGAGAAATACATGGATAGATGAAAGCTTCTGCAGAGCTAAGATCAGGTGGAAATGTTATAGCTATTGCCATCAATATTTGATTATCTCTTGTAGCCAATGTAGGATATATGTTGACCATTGCTAAAGCTAATTCTGCAAGAATATTACGATAGAAGGTAAGAGAATTTTTTAAAACATTCCAACATTTAAATATATGATTTACTATATAACTAGCTACTCACCATATTGTTTGGTGAAAATAGCAGTAATGAGAAGTTTGACTGCATTTTGGATATATGAGTCTGGATAGCGGTCTAAAGGATGAGATTGTTGCATGGCTTCCGTGGCTTTTAGCAAATACACATATGTATTAAGCTTCATATTGTAGTAAGCACTATGCAATGGTAAATGTGCTTTATGATCTGTAATTTCCAACAGTTCTTTCCTCTTGTCAGCCAAGAGTGTTGGACTATAATGTCTCCTTATGCCAAAAGACATGTATATACGGTTTATAAATCCTGTATTTTGGTTTGGGCCAAAGGCCAAGAAGCCCATTAGATGAATAATATGGCAGTTATAGGGTTATAACGGTTCTTTTTGGTGAAACGACACAAACCCAGAAACATCACAACGTTTAGATGAAAGCTGCAGGCATGATGGTGTCGCTTCACCTTGTATAAATAGATCAGGAACTTTGTAATCAATTCAACCCTTCGTTTATAATATATCAGATCATTCAAGGGTTCAACCCAATCTCTTGTTCTTATATTCTTCTTGATAATGATTCATACATGATGCTTGTTTGATTGTTGATAATCCTGGAAACCTGGAAGTATGGAACCCATGGAAAACGAACATGGTATCAGAGAGAGGAATCAAACAACACAACAATTCATGTTTTTGATCATCATTCAAGAAACGCGTTTAATATCATGGGTGGAAACATATCTTTGTTGCTGTAAATCGCGAAACAGAAAAAAGGGGAAGAACAATTTTGTTGGAAGCACTCTTGGAACCGTTGCACAAAGAAAAGAAAGAATAGGCATCGCATAAGGAAGATTGCTGTAATTTTATGACTCATTTTTTAGAACCGTGATGGAGGAGAGGACTGCCAAAGAAGGCGGGAATGATCATGCAAGAAGGCGGGAATGATCACGCAGACACTCTCACTGCGGAGTACATGGGCCATGACGACGATCATGAAGTTTGTACTAATGTTGCGGTTGCTGAAGGTACAATTGAGGGACATGAAGACCAGATTCAAAACAGCAAGGAAAAGAGAACCAAGGAACAAGAAGATTGAAAAAGAACAAAGATTAATAGAACAGAAAAACTCGGTGACAAAAGGAAGACTAGTGACAAATGGTGAAGAGGAAGCAATAAGAGATTGCTACAGGAAGTTCATTGATATGATAAAGGTTTTCCATGAGACTGCAAGAGTCCCTTGGGGTGAAAAGCCAGAAGAAGTGGGATAGTGCAGCAATTGCAAAAGAAAGAGACCCACAAGGCCAAAAGGAAAATGCAGAGATAGATGAGTCACAAGATGGAATGAACAACAAATTTGTCACAAGAACCTTTGTTGGTGATCTATATCACACGACAACAAAGAAGCAGGGAAACCTTGTTTGCTATATAACGCAACAAGATGAGAAACAAACACTCGTTTGTTTTGGAAGGATACCGAGAGAAGAACTGAAGATTAAAGACTTTGGCATATCGACATTAGGGAGGAACTGTTGGACTATAATGTCTCCTTATGCCAAAAGACATGTATATACGTTTTATAAATCCTGTATTCTGGTTTGGGCCAAAGGCCAAGAAGCCCATTAGATGAATAATATGGCAGTTATAGGGTTATAACGGTTCTTTTTGGTGAAACGACACAAACCCAAAAACATCAAAACGTTTAGATGAAAGCTGCAGGCATGATGGTGTCGCTTCACCTTGTATAAATAGATCAGGAACTTCAACCCTTCGTTTATAATATATCAAATCATTCAAGGGTTCAACCCAATCTCTTGTTCTTATATTCTTCTTGATAATGATTCATACATGATGCTTGTTTGATTGTTGATAATCCTGGAAACTTGGAAGTATGGAACCCATGGAAAATGAATGATATCAAGAGGTTTGAGGAGAAGTCGAAGAAAGTTTGGCTTCAAGGAAAGGATCCAAATTGCTTTGACAGAGCAAGGTCAAGTGTTTCTCTTGTCACTAGATGGGTCATTTCTCAAGGGAATGCAAAGATAGGAAGAATGGAGAGGAGCTAACTACAATTCCTATCGTGAAATGTATGAAGCCGAAGATTTCCAGACTCTTGTCACCTTGGATGAACAGTCAACTGGGCGCACATGAACCTGTGAATGAGGAAGTCGATCTTGAGAAGCTTGGATTGTTGGCAAGGTGTACTATAGAAGATAGGCATGATCATTTGCCTTGATGGGACTTTCTCGTACACAACCGTATATTTGGTTGTAGTGAAAGATACAATGAACTTAAAAGCTTATGATACTATGAAACCTAAATACAATGAATGCTATGTTGATAATGAAGCTTATAAACTTTTGTTAAAAACTGTTAGGTCACTAGTTTTACAACACAAGCTTATAAGAGAAGAGATAAAGGCGGATGAACAAATATCAAACACAAACACACATAATATGGTATACGGTTTAGGCGTAGTGAGAGTGAATGAAGAGAAAACTTGAACAACCAACCTTCAAATGAAGGTTATTACAATGTTTATATAGGCAAGGAGCTAGGGCAACACTCCCTCTCCTTCCCTATTCCTTATTAGGCTTGGATCAATCTTATGGGCCTTCTACATAAGCTTGACCTTAAACAAACATAAAGGCCATAATAAAGCTACCTATTACATATGAAATATAAATACTTGAAATATCGTTTAGAGTGATTCCAACAATCTCCCCTCAAGTATATATGAATGTAAACGGTGAAGGCGTTGATGTAATAGTAGCCGTGACGCCTTCGACATTCTTCTTTCTTGTGAGAGAATTGTCTTGATTCGAACAATCTCCCGAAATAGAGATCGTTATCTTTGAGCAGCTTATGCTTGACGTCATCATTAACTTTGTTCTTTGATCATTGTTCTTTGTGGTGAAAGTGATAGTATGTTGTTGTGCGCATCGATCCGCCTCAGTGCCTTGCTTTGCTCAAAGGTGTCTCCACGTCATTCTTCAACATGCTCACACGCTCTTTGACGTTGTAAATCAATCTCGATGAAGTTCTTTAAGTCTTTGACTTTGTAGATTCTTTGATTGATGAAGAATCATTCGATTGTGTTGCTTTTGGATAGAACTTCCATTAGTGATGATGTTGGCGTGAGCATGAGAAGAATCAAGACGATCATCCCGCTCCGAGCTTCCATAAGAAGAAAACATTTCAAGCGGTTAGTAATAAGCGGTTTCCAGACTTACAAGTTTGAACTTGAGAGTGTTAACAACATAGTGTGAAGACACAACTCTAATTCTTACAAAGGCCGTTCTCGAACCGGAGTCCCACAAGTGAGATAACGCGATGTGCAAGTACATCTGATTCAGATGAGTCGCCGAGGTACACCAAGCATCACCTCACGATCAGACCGTTTGAGACACACTCCGTAATCCACGGGAGTTACCGTGACTTCTTTGTCGTGGTCGTTGATGTTGACCATGGCGTGAGTTTCCATTCAATCACCGAGGATCACAAATGTGAACCTCTCATAAATGTTCTCGACAGTTGCTAAGATCCGTGAAGGACTCGATATGAACCATCGATGATCTTATTTGTTGATCATCAAGTGATTAAATGTCAAGTGTTCAAGAGATCTTTTGATGAATCTCGTGGCTCTAGACTCAATAGTGCGTTTTGGTTTTCCCGAGGAGACTAGGAGAGGGTCTCCTTTTCAATACCAACGATCTCTAAGAAAGCCAATAGTTTGCGTAGGGTTCCCGTGAGAATGAAACAAGCTTCGTTGAGAAAACTTGAGTGGCTAAGAAGGTTTAGTGCATGTGTCACCGGGTCCATGACGACTTTTAATCTTCAATACCGGTGTCACTATGTGACAACCAAGAGTATATGAATTGAACCCGGTGTCCGCCCTAAGTTGAATAATCTGAGGGCTATTTCTTTTACCCTTTACTTTACATTTCTTTTTGATTCTTCAACTCCTTCTTTCTCCGATTCTCATTTTCTCCTTTTATAATCATTCCTAAGGACTTCTAACACTAACTAATGGTAGTGTCCTTGGTAGATCCTCCGACTCAAGCGGATCATAGGACAGTTATTCCTAACCTTAGTCACCTTATAAATCCATGACTAACCTATGTTTGCCATTAAAACCATTGTATGTTAAAATCTCTCTCAAGGGGTTTGTTAACGAAAAACATGTTTGAACCACGGTGAGAGATGAAGTTTTGCATAAATACTCCCCTCCACATGTGCTTAAAAGTTTTAATGGTTAAATGCACATTGAGGAAAGAGCGCACTTTTGAATTGATTCATCGAAGATAGACAATCCCCCGCGAGACACGGTTACGTTGTATAGTTAAAGAGTTACATTGTTAGCTTTTAGGTGACAACTAGCTCTAATAACTACCTTGAAGGTGTAGACAAACCTCGAAAGGTTGTCATACCCGTCAGAGTTCATGTCTATCAAGAGTTTCTCGAATGGTACTTTCTACTTGGACAAGTCCTTTGCGAGACACGTTTACATCACTAGCGAACTAGCTTGAAATTATTACCCGTCTAGGACAAGTCTTTTCGAGTTACTAACAGTTTAGTACCATCAATTCGTAGGTTAAGTCTGAGGTGCACGGATTCATTTGCATTTTGAACAACATATTTCTTATCACACAATTTTCTCCCCCTCAAAAATGGCATACAAAATGTTATTTTTGAACGTTTGAGAATAAATATGACCATTTTGAGTTTTGCGGGAAGAGTGACCACTGTGAACAATTTGTGAACAAAGTTTTAAATTCAAATACTTCCCCTCAACTAGTGATATAAACGGTTGAGGTTTTAAAATCATATGGGAAAGTACTTGTCTTTTGAGCAAAACCTTGAAAATGAAAGGTTTGATAGGTTTTACTCAAAATAAGAAGCTTTCGCTCCTTTTATAAGGATTGTGGCACCGAGGCGTACGCAGGTCCTTTCTTGACCATTACGGGTTGTACACTATTATTTGTGCACAAGCCATAGCCATATTAAATCACACATCCAAAATCATATGAAGGAAACAATTCAAGGGGTACCGTGAAGTGCGTGATGTTCCCAGAGTGCGCATGCGTTGAAAGCCGGTGATGTTTATCCCGGTCGACCACCAACATAGCTCTCCAATCGTCTCAATCGATCCTTCGAACAACCGTTCATCAATCATGGTGATGATACGTCTCACATCCCTCCTTTCCCGAGAGTTCCAATAGCTTAGATTCCCAACTTTCGGCGATATCCTTCAATCTATACGCCACCATCCCTAACCATCTTCAAGGTATGATCCCGAATTTGTGAAGCTCACTACACGCCATTAAGCGGTTTCTTGAAGTTCACCGCGGTAAACAACTCCAAAGGTTTCTTGATGAGCGTAAGTTGTGTAAGGTGGTTGATGTCGGGAAGATCAAGCGTGGTGGAGTGAAGTTTACATTTCGATATGATTCAACAACCATCCGGATATCTTCGACACGTTCTTTGATCACGATGCGTCTAATGAAGATGAGAACCGACTTGATAAATTCACGTTGAACTTCAACAAGAATTGTCTCATACGACCACATACTTTGGCAAGGTACATGTCTTGATGTCGTTGAGGACAAGTTCTCAAAGTCACCTCGGAAAATCCATAGTCCTGTTCATCTTGTCGTTTGACTATGATATTCTTCAAGAATGTGTAGTCCCACTTAGACTTGAGATCAATGTGTTTGATGGCCACGATGTCCTTGGAACTATACACTTCATGTTGAGACTTCGAACCGTGCGACTTGTAGTAGATTCTTGCGTCGGGCCAATGATGAATCCCATACAATGCATCTTGGTCGATGCTTGCACGTTGTCGAAAAACAAGTGATTTGCACGTTCCTCGATAGCTATGCGCTTTGAGTAAATAGTCACGGGAATGGAAGAGTCAATGATGTAGCGTATTTTCGTGAACCATCGCTACCGTAAGAGAAAATCCGGTCTCTGTTAAAGAAGTATCGGAAGGAATCCGTGGTTCGTCTGTTTGGCCAATGGTTGGTAGAGGTTTGGTCCAATCGGTGTAGTATGGAGGTTGTCCCTTTGTGTGAAGTCAAGGTTTGCTTCCGGATTGAGCCAATCCATGTTGTTAGACATAGCTCGGCGATGTTCTCAAGATGATATTCGACCTCGGGCGCTTTGAGTGTCGGTTAGAAGTTGGAGCAGCTTCATTCTTGATTCGCTTCAATTGATTTCGTCATTTTCTTCACATGGAACTTTTCTTGCAGCTTTGCGTGCTCCAATGTTGAACCGTTTACCAATTCGACCTTCATCGGGTAGGGAGTTTGATTGACAAGTGTGGAGAACCATTCAAACTCTTCGGTTTGATCGTCATCTAGCCATGATAAAACTCCAGGTGAGTCGTCTTCTTCTTCTTTTGGAAGGCCTTGAGGATGATCTTGGTTTCGCACTTGTTTGGGTGAGGTGGGTTGTTGTCGGGGCTCAGGACCTTTTCATCATCACCACCGTGTATTCAAAGTAATCACCGCTTTATGAGTCGGGGTGGTAACTCGGAATCGTCCCGAGGTTTATCGATGAAGACCGAGGTGGTGGAGACTTATGTTGAGAAGAAGTCCGAGGTGGAAGAGGTGGCATAGAAGTAGATTTACCGGGCGCTTCGACGCTTAGGTGCGAGTCCTTATCCTTATCATCGCCATCTCTTAGTCGTTTGGATTGATCGGTGACTCCTTGCATGATGATCCGAGTTGATAGTCAAGTAGAATTTCAAAAATTTAGCTTCATCCGAAGTAAACGCTCGAGATCGCTTTGACATTTGCATCACAAGTTTAGCGATTAACTCGTATTCGAGAGATCCGCTTTGGCCATTGTATGTTTAACCAATGTTACGATGTTAGGGTGAGTTGTGCGGAAAATACTTCTCTAGTCACACCGGGACAAGGTGGTCGAGAAGAAACTTGTGAGTATGATCTCTTCTCGCCTTCTCTCAGGTTCCTTTTGGACTTTAGGAACGATATCCCAAGGTACTTGTTAGTGTAACCTTGATCATTTCATTCAGTTCCTCTTTTCGATGACTCTTCATGAACGCCCTGAACAAATTCCTTTCTTTCTCCATCTTGTCTATCTCATCATTTAAGGACCAATTTGGTCAAGAAACCAATTCATTTTACATAAATTATGTCCTTCTTTCGATTTGTTGGACAACTTTACAATCCTTTTATGAGATCGAGAGATCCAAGATTTAGGTGGTTTCTTCACCGATTTGGATGATGATCCGTGGACTTTGTTGATGGTGGTTGTGATGAATGAGACGAAGAATCCGATGATGAGGAGACATGAGGAGACTTCATGTCCTTAGGAGTTTATGAGGTTTTCTCCTTTGAGTGTGTTGGACTGTCTAGAAGAAACTTTGTATAATCATCCTCGCCATCTCTAGACTTTTCTTTCTCGGTTCTGCTTCTCAAAATCATACACAATAGTGTCCTCCACAGTCGTTGTTGTTGTAAAGAGTGATGACACGGATCCCTTACCGGGTTGATTAACCGTATCAAGATCACGGTGAGGTAGGCAAGACCACTTGATCCTCCGGGCCACCCATTTGATCTTTAGAAAATTCTTCTACTTTTGAAGGTGTCTCGACTTTGTGAAACTTCTTCCGTATGATTGATTCAATTGCTCTTCTTCTTCTTCTTCTTCGAGCTATCATCCTGTGACACAAGTGCGAGAATCTTCCTTTTCCTTTAGTAGTTTGAGGACTTGTAGGTTTTGGCACCGAGGATTTTCATCCTTTGCGCTTCGTAGTATGTGATCTCTTCATCTCGTGTCGGTACCCTCCGAGTCCTCGTCCCCGAGCTCTCTTTGGGGTTCAAGTGAAAGGATCGGAGTGGCTTCCGAGAAGGAACTTTCTTCTTAGGGGTAGGTTTCCTCTTTGGAATAGGTTTCTTCTTTGGGACATTCCTTTGACTATCTCAGACTTGTGACACTTCCAAGACTTCCTTTTCTCGGGTTCTCCTTACAGTGTTCCGAAGACTTTTCGTCGAGATGACCAACTTTGCCTTGTCCGATTGCTTGACATCTTCGCTAGAAGGAAATCAGCAAAGACAAGACCTTGTTTCTTTGTAGACGCTTTCCTTGATTCTAACAAATGAGAATGGGTTCCGTCAACATATCGTGATTGTCGGGGTCATTGAGCCTCTTGGGAATGTCGGGATGAAGTCCAAGTGCTCTCTAGATCAACAATTTAGTATATCCGATGTAGGAATCTTTGAGCCAAGTTTGTTGAGAAATGACATCATGTCATCCCAAATCGAGCTTCGATAGCGATGTGTTTCTTGTTGACCAATGCCCGAATATTTGCGCTCCATGAGCTTAGGGTGCTCATAGCCGTCACGACCGAAAATGACTTGGTGATGATCATGTAGAGAGTTCTCCGTGGTTGAGGAATACTCTTAAGCTCTACATGAGAATGCTTGGTGATTATTCCCGTAGCCTCGCCATAACCGATCTCGATTAAGAATTGGAGAGTGAGCTCTTCAAAGAAAGTGGCATATAGTTTGTTCGGATCAACATCGTGAATTAGGAGAACAACCTTAAGTCTGCATGTGTAATGGTGACTTGTTTGTGATTCGAGTCACCGTCACAAACGGCTTTGTCCTTTGACCCTTTCCATAGTGTTCCGTAATCGTTGGATGTAGATCTCGTGAATGTTGCGAGTGAGTAAGCATGTTCGATACGGATGAGTCCTCGTGGATGTCAATAGCAATTAAACACGAAGATTCGAGCAAGTGAGGGTGTTAAAGTCAACACGGAGATTGTTCTTTCCTATCTTCATTGGATAGCCATGAGGATAGATATCAAGAATGGAGAGAACTTCGTGCATCCACATTCATTTGTTCGACCATGTCGTGATCTCAAATAACATTAGCCAAAAGAACTAACATATCGAAGACATAATGTTAGTCAATGTAAGGTCTTATTGTCTAGTTATTGAATGTACGGTGATAATGATTGTTACTAGTCCCGAGTCACTTGTATGTTCAATAGTTCAATGATGTCGTGAGATGTTTCGTGATTTAGTTAACTTTAAGTTTTAAAGTTTATTTTATCACTTATTGTTCACAACATATCGATTTATTTAAGTTTATTAGTGACATTTTAGGATTCGTGATGATATGATTAGTTTATTTACAAGTTTGTACAAGTAACAATTCATCATGAAGGTCAATCCGAGGTTAAGCGTAGTTTTGGCAAAGTTATGCGTGACAGAATGATATATGCTTAGGCGAGACTTACGCCAGAAATCTAACTTACGCGTAATAAGTGTTACGCGTGGGAAAGGAGACCTTATGAGTAGGCATATATTAACCTTACGCGTAAGGGTACTCGTAAGAGTTGACCTTATGCGTGAGGTCATCACACGCATATCCTTCACGTGATACGCGTGGTCCATTGTAGAACCTTACGCGTAATAGTTATGCGTGGGATTTATTTTACGCATAACTTGACTACGCGTAGGGTAATCCTTATGCGTAGAGAGTCTAATGACCTTGATTCTGAGTGTTAAGCGTAGCAAAGCCTGAAATAAATCTATCAAATCATAAACATTAACACAAACCTTCATTTTATCAACAAAACATGGCATGAATCATTCATAAACCAGTTACGCGTAGAAAGTCATACGCGTAGGTCAAAACCCTAAGGGTTATGACTTACACGTAAGTTTTCTAACCATGGGATTTGCATCAAACAGATTCTGGTAGTTCTAAGATGTTGTATGAGCTTATAGACCAAGTTTTAACATCTAACTCATGGTGAATCAAAAATACCCAAACTTATGAACCTTAAACCCTAATTTCAAATTCTGAATAAATCAGTGTTTCTGGGTAGTTATAGAGCAAGGATATAATCAATTCAACATCATATAAACATAACCCAACAATCTTTTAGACCAAAACACTTCACATTTAGAAAAAAACCCAAATCGACTCATAAACCCTAGTTTTCAAAATTCATCAATTTTAGTTTCTGGGTGGATTTTGATGGTTAAAATGTTATCCTTGATGTGTAAGAAACATTTTGAGACAATCCATTTTACCACAAACATACACACAATGATTGTGTGTTCATACGCTTATGCGTAGAACACATAATCACGCGTAAAAAACGTTTTAGCCGTAGGATTTGAATGAAATTAAAAACCTTTGCTTAGAAACATGTTTTACTCAAGAAACAACTTACAAAGTGATGATCAAAAGCACGTAATTTTGAGTGATTATTAGGCGAGGATCCTTTAAGGTTTAGAATACAAATGAGAGTGAAAGAGTTAGGTGGAGAGGATTTTATTAAAATAGACTTTACCATTTTGATGCTTTTGGTCCCTCCACCTTTCCATTTTCATCCAAAGCTTTTAACTTCCATTTTGGTTACCAAATGAAGATTTTAGGAAAGAACTTGACGACACTCCCCTCGACTTGAGAAAATAATGAAAGGTTATTAATTAAAGTCCGAGGAGTGTCTTTGAACCGTGAAATGTACCACCATTTGTAAAAGAATCAACCGAGATGTGATAACATGCAAGTACACGATGTTTTGAAACAGCTTAATGGATTATTTTCTCCCCTCAACACTTGATCGGAAAAATACCGAATTTCGAAAGATAAAAGTGTTGACGGAAGAAATGTACTTGCCATGTTGAAAGAAAGATAGATTAGGAGAATATTTTTGTTGTTTTATCGGATTTTATATTTTTGTATTTTGTTTTGAAAATTTATTTACAAAAGATGTTTTGGTGTTTGATGGGTTTTAAGATTGTTTTAAGAGGTCATCCAATTCCTCTTGAGTCAAACACCTCATACCAATTCGTGGACCAACTCATTAAACCTAGCGGGAGGCAAGGCTTTGGTGAGAAGATCCGCCAATTGGTATTCAAGACCACAAAGTATAATTCAACGGTACTGCTCCACATGGTCCTTGATGAAATGATAGCGTAGATCAATGTGCTTTGATTTGAAAATGTCTTGGCGAGTTGCACGAGATTGCAATGGCACTCATTGTCGCAAAGACATCGGATTCTCACAACACGTAACCATAGTCTTTGAGTTGTGTTCTCATCCAAATGACTTGAGCACAACACGCGGACATGGCTACATATCCGCTTGGTTGATGACAATGATGTACAATCCTCTTCTTTGATTGCCAAGACACCGCTTTATCACCGAAATTGTAGAGCTCTCAAGTACTTTTCTCGAGTCTAAGCATCCTGCGTGATCGCCGTCGAAAAAGCAATTAGTTCAAAACTAGAATCCTTCTGATACCGATCCCCAAATTAATGGTTCCCTTGATGTATCTGGAGGATTCTTTTAGCCTCGTAGAGGTGGGTTTCAGCTTGGTTGCGATCGATAACGGGAGCATAGATAAACGAAAAGACAATATCGTGTCGCTAGTCGTTAGATACATGAGAGACCCAATGATACTTTGGTATTTGGTAGGTCAACCAATTTCCCATGTAAATCAAAGATCTAATTTCTTGGTATGAGCCATTGGTGTGGCATAAGTATCACGGTATTCATTCCAAATTTGTTTAACAATTCAAGGGCATATTTGACGACTCAGAAAATACCACGGGTGATTGATGGACTTACAATCCTAGAAAGAACGTAAGTTCACCCATCATGGACATTTCAAAATTTTTCTTCATTAGTTTTGCAAAAGCGATTGAAAACTTTTTATGTGTTGACCCAAAATGATGTCATCCACGAAATTTGAACAATTAAGATGTGTGCCCCGTGATATTGTATAAAAGAGTTGGGTCAACCGAGCCTTTGGTGAAATTATTGGCAATGAGGAAAGATGATTGCTTATCGCACTATGCCCGAGGGGCTTGTTTGAGGCCATAAAGAGCTTTGTTCGGTTTGTAAACATGGTTCGGGAACTCGTGATCAACGAATCCATCCGTTGGTCGACATAGACCGCTTTTGGTTGTCCATTGAGAAACGCTGCTTTGACATCCATCCGATGACCATCATATTCATATGATCTCGCGAACGCGAGGAATATCCGAATGACCTCAAGACGAGCAACCGGAGCAAAAGATTCTTCAAAGTCTATTCCTCTTCCCGACGATAACCCTTAGCAACTAGCCGTGACTTGTTTCGATAACATTTCCTTCAAAGATCCAATTTGTTTTTCCAAATCCATTTTAAACCAATGACGAGACCCTGTTGGTCTTTCAACCGCTCCCATACTTCAAGACGCTTGAATTGGTTGAGTTCTTCCCGCATGGATTCAATCCATTGTGTTTTGTCATTGCATCCTTAATGTTTTTAGGTTCGATTAGCGTAGCAGTGAGTGCATAAATGCAATGTTCATCGTCTCGAGTGAAGACGTTGTCTCGTAACGATCGTTGATTCGGTTGCCAATAATGTTAGCCGAGGATGGTCTTTTGTCCATCTATGTGTAGAGGGTTGATGTTGGTATACATTTTGCGATTCGAGGATTCAAATGGTTTGTTGAAGATTCCGCGACATCCGTGCGCAGCCTCATTAGCAAACGGGTTAAAGAACGCATTTGGATCAAAATCAGAGGTGGAGGTACTTCATTCGTAATATCATCACCGGTTCGTCATTGTTGGAAGCGGTGTGTTCAATCGTTGTGTTGAGTCAACTGTGTAGGTGCATCTTCAACAAGAGTTGTTGTAGCAGTGTATCGTATAGGAATATTATCGTTGTGCAATGAAACAATGGATACACCGAGCACGCTCATCAATATCGCCACGTAATGTAGGAGCAAATAACCTTTCCATTTGTTGACGAGTTAGCCGAGGGCTTTCTTCACCGATGATGGAGGTTGAGGAAGTTTAAACGGTTGTGACCGGGTTCTAAGTCATATACTCGTAAGCCATATCCGTGAGTTCATCGAAATGAGCATGAATCGCTTCCATTACCTCCTTAGTTCGACGATTCCGCATTCAAAACCTTTAGAATTGTTACAAGATCCAATAAAGACTCCAATATCGCCTTTGGCTTTGAGCTTTCCAAAGTCATCACGATCATTATTCGGATAGCAAAGGGATCCAAATACATGAAAGTGTTTGAGGTTCGGTTTATAGTTGTGGACAAGCTCGAAAGGTGTTTTATTGTGGCGCTTGTGATCATAGAACGGTTTTGAGTATAGCAAGCGAGATACAACTTCCCATAAGTAACTGAAGTTTAGCATTGATTAACATTGTTCTTGCAGCCCACTAACGCTCGGTTTCGCTCTTTCAACAACTCCGCTTTGTTCGTGTGTACGTCTGATAGATGTTTGATGTCAATTCCCGCTTTCTCATAGAATTCACGAAGGTTTTGGTAACAAATTCGGCCTTTGTCTGCTCGATGATTCTCGACGGTGTTGCGAGTCGAACCCGTATCTTTGTGAGAAAGGTGATGATCATTTGTGGAGCTTGGTCTTTGCTACTAAGAAAGTAGACCCAAGTCCATCGTGAGTAGTCATCAACAATTACTAAGATGTAGCGTTTGCCATTGATCGCTTGCACGCGTGATCGGGCCACACAAATCCATGTGAGGAAGATGAAGCACATGTCGAGAGTCGTGTTCCACCTTTGAAGGAAAATGAGCACGAGTGCTTTTCCCTTGTTCACAGTCGAGCAAAGGTGATCTTTTGAATACCGAATCATGGGAGTCCTTCAACGAGTTTGTGTCGAGCAAGGTTGGTGATGGTTTGAAAGTTTAGATGAGAGACGACGTGCCATAGCCAGATTTTGTAGATGTTGCCTTTGAGAGTAAGCAAATGGGAGAGGAAGCAACCATGTCTTGTATAGATATAGTGTAGAGACTAGAATTACGCGAGCGGACATAAGGTCATTTCCATGTAGATCACTTAATGAAACAAGTTTTCTCCCAAAGCAACCTCCAAATCTCCATCACAAAATTGACCCATCGAAAAGACAGTGACCGAGGCCTTCCACATAGTAAACCCTGCCGATTTCGATGTTCCCATTGATATAATCTCCGAGCCCATGATAGTCGCAAGTGATCGTTCCCGAATCGACAAAGCCAATGAACTTTGCAATAAAGTTTGATAACGCTTAAGGTTGCTCGTCATGTGTCGGGAACATCCGCTATTAACAATCTAGAGAATGATCTCAGATCACCGCATTATACATGCATTTACACGATGGAATAGAAGTAGATGTGGAACCCGAAATGTTAGAGGGTTCCAAGCGTATGTGTTAGACATACACACATTGATAATTTTAGGCATCCATTTAAATCCTAGTGTGTTATATATCCATTTCGCCATCTATAACTACTCTTTGCTTTAGTTTTAGTAAAATCACTAGGTTGTACTACATTCTTAGGAGGTGAAGTGAGCTACCGTGATAGCAATGGTTGCCGAGAATCTAAAGAAGGTGGTTTACCAAGCCACGACTTAGAATGATTAGTGGGCCTAGAGGTATTCCAATTTTAGATTCCGTAATCGAGAGATTATAGCTTTAGCAACACATTTGTCATGACAATCGAATTCATACTCTTTCGACAAATAACACAAGGTGCATCGATCGAATATCAAAAGTACTTAACGGTTTAGCATTCGTTACATCACTATTTGTATTACATTTGCCAAACGCAACATCTATAGTGGAAGCAACATGATTTTTATTCGTAGTCCTAGGGTGTTCTTCTACTTTAGCATTCTTTATTGATCTTTTCTTAGGTCGCAACTTCCTATTCTTCGATTGAGTGCTCCTAGGTCGTGAAGTGCGGACGCTTGGAAAAGATGCAACTATTCTGCTTTCAAGAGAGGGAAACACATTAGAAACTTGTGATTTGGCAAAGGGAATTCTAGGTTCACGATTACTAAGTGTGACTGGTGCTAATCTCTTAATCACAAGAGGCGGAAGTTGTTCATACTTTCCTAACATTTCCGTAACTTAGAGATGGTGTGAATCGATCTTGATTTTCGTAACTAATATTTCCAAAGAAAATTCATGACATCTCTAGTGTGAGCAAGATAGTGATCAAGTTCGCTTGATGCTTCAAGTCGAGTCTTTTGAGTAAATCAAATATGACACCATATTCTGCTTAACTTTTAAAAGTTCTTGTTCATATTTTGAGATTTGACTTTTCAAAGACACGCTTTGATCATCCAGCTTGCTCAATTTTAGGATCATAAGATTTGTCACTCACCGAGCGATTTTCTTTGAAAACTAAGTTGATGGTTGTGAATATCTTTTTCACACCAATGAAGACGACGCTTTGCATTGTAAATTTCCGTGTAATCGCTTATTTTCAGCTTTTAAAGACTCGATCCAAGCACATTATCGGTGTTTTCAACAGCTATAACAGCTTCAACAATATTAGCAGAGATATAATCGATGCAAATGGCAAAGCATGAAGTAACACAACATTATGGATATCAAGATGATGACATCTTCCAAGAGTCGATCAACATCTTTTCTCAATAGTTTCTTTTTATGTTTTGTGTTAGAAATAGATGTTTCGCTTTTCTCGAAAACGTTTTCATTACCCTAAGTTCCTTATGAAAATCCTTTTCCTGTGCAATTGCACAACTTTTCAAGTTTTTAACATTAGGTAAAAGATTTTTCCAAAAATGTCTCGTTGTTCTCGCGCTGAGGCGATTGAAAATGTTCAACTTGATTTTAGATCGATATTCTATCTCATGTTGTAAAATTTTGAGGTCACCATGAAATGTCAAAATATCAAGAATTTTTCGATTTTCGTTGTGAGTTTACTTCACTAATGGAAGGTAAAGGACCATAAGTTTGTGCAAAGTCCTGCTTTGGGATTAACAAGAGAAGACTCGTGTGTTTTGATGATAACCCTTGGTGTGTTAGTAGAATCCGTTGGTGACGAAGTGACCGCGCTTTTATAATTAAAAGGTTTGTTGTAAACAACATTTTTAATTTTGATCGACTCGCCTTCTCGTGATCTAATTCCTCTTGACGATGATATTCAACAACACTCATGATAGTATTATCAATTTTGTATTCTCGACCGAAACTTCGTGGAGTTGGTTTGAATGTTTTAGTGAAAGCTTTGGTTTGTAATCGCCAGATTTTTTCCATATCATTTTGGATTGGGTTTTAAGGTAAACTTTTCAATAGTCATACGGATTCACCATGTTTGTAAACAACAGCTTTAAACTCTTTAAGTTTGTTTTGCAAGTCGATGATTTCTTCAAGAAGGTCATCTACCCGATCGTTGAATGCTTTTTGTATGCGGAGAATCTTTTGACAATTTAACAACTCACCTTTTAGCTTTTGATTTTCCAAGGTGAGAGTGTTAATTTGTTTTTATGTTCATGTTTCATTGTTCTAATTCGCATAACAAAGCATTCTTCGAGGCGGCTAGATCACGATCCGTCTCTAAATATTTTTCGTTTTGATGAGATTTTGCAAAGCGGCTTCAAAACCTTTTTCACGGTTGTCTTGAGTTTTGAAAAAGTTGAGTTGCATTTGTAAACATTCAAAATCCTTGGTTAACAAGCATTTTTACTTTTTAAGGATTGATTTAATGCATAACATTCCTCCATTTTGATTTTATGGTCTTGAATTAACCGAGCAAAATCCGGATGAGGCAACAGATCATCTTGTTCAACGTGAGTCTCAACATGATCATTCTTTAGATCCTCGGCACGACCACGGAGTCAATTTGATTATCAAAGGAAACCATAAGGTCATCTTGATCGTCAAATGTAACTCTGTGGTTAACTT
Source organism: Chrysanthemum lavandulifolium (assembly GCA_022545495.1). Classification (NCBI taxonomy): domain Eukaryota; kingdom Viridiplantae; phylum Streptophyta; class Magnoliopsida; order Asterales; family Asteraceae; genus Chrysanthemum; species Chrysanthemum lavandulifolium. Next base: position 241,804,914 of record CM040238.1, on the reverse strand, counting down.
GAAAATCATCGTAAATGTATGTAGAAGACTCATTTTGAATAATCGATCCGCGCCGGATTCGGGATATTAGCGGAGATATTAGTTCGGATATGATGGTGGTTTGTTCGGTACCGAGACAAGCCATCGATGTCATACATCGGGCTCAGATTACTCATGTGCACTCATGCATATTAGCCATCAACATAACAAATGATTAGCCTGCAAGTCCTCCATATCATCATCGAGTCTCGATCCGCCATAAAGCTCGTTTTTGTCCGTAAGAGATCCACCACTTCATCCTTAAGAGCCAAAAGTAAAGCCTCTTTGAAATAAGCACCGCCCCTAGTCCTTGGCTTTGGGCATGCATTAGCTGTGTCCCTTCTTATTGCGCTTGTAGCATCTAAGACCATTTAACCAATTCTCGAGCATTTCTGCTCCATCACTGAGCTCATTGTTATTCCTACCCACAAGATTAAACCCTTGACCACCGCCCATCCGACGACCATAATCACGATTCGAACTTCAACACGTCCATTGTTCACAACAACTTGAGTCCGTGTGTTAGATGAGGAACGAATACGATTGTTGGATTTGTTGGTGTAACGCCAAAAGCATTAGTAATCATCACAAATCCTTGTTGCAATGCTTCAAATGGATCGATTTCTCAAGAGCTTCAACGACATATGCTTGAGCATTGTTGCCGTATGGAACCAATGGATTTTGTTGAGGTTGAGGTTGTCTGCCGTGAAGGTGTGTTTGAAGCGCTTGGTCGAGTTGATGGTCGAGAGGATAATTCGCTGAGCATACAAGGCAAGTTGTTGATTGTCCGGTTGTGATCGCTTAGTAATTTGAGCACGGAGAATCCTTTCCCGATCAACTTCCTTTTCATGAGGCTTCAAGTAATCATACAACAATCCATAAGTAGAAAGATGCATATTCTTCGCTGACGGAGAAAAATGACATACTTCTCCCATTCTCGACCAAGACTACTCAGAACTTAGTATTCACCGCAATTCTTGGCATGATGATGTTGTGTTTATCCAAATCATTGATGATGTCTCGAAAATCGATGATGATAGGACTCTAGTGTCTCTCGTGTTCAATCATGAAGTGTTCATAAGCCAAGTAAATTTTGGATTCCAAATCCTCCCGATTGAGTATGATCCTTCCATAAGAAGACTAATATGATCCCACATTTTTGTGCGCTCTTTTGAGCATCAACACTACGAAGAATTGGGTTTGGTAATCCTAAGAGGATGTATTCCATTGCAAGTTCATCGCCTTCATAGTGTAGAAGTTCAGAGGATTTAAATCGCAATGAGCAATGTTGGTTTGTTCATCTCTTGGTGGAACCGCGGTTGGATCTCCTGCACAATGACAAGAGGCATCTCAAATGGACCTTCCAAGATAACCTTCTTTAAGAACTTTCCATGTGGCTTCTTTAGATCACAAAACCTAAAAACCTTATCACCCATTGATCGTAGTTTCCGGAGTGAGCATTGGAGGTCTATCAAGTGATCCACTTCATGAATTGATTGTTGGTCGCTTAAAGCTTCACACATCTTTGCAAACCAAGTGGGTTCCTTCATAGTGCTTCGTGATGGATGTTGATTGAAATCGTTTGTGTAGGGTAGAGCTTGAAGACTTGGTGGTGGTGGTTGAACCATTTGTGGTAGTGGAATTGCACCAAGTTGTGGAGTATGTTACTGATTAAATTGTTGTTGATAAATGGCTTGTTGTTGATTCCATTGTTGATGTTGTGGAGTTAATTGTTGTTGTTGTTGATGATTATAAGTGTGAGGGAAATAGTTAGAGTATGGTGATTGAGACATGATGATAAACTTGTGTGGTAAAACGGATCTTTGTAGTCGAATGAACCTTTGTTGATGAAGTGTCCTTAGGCGAGAAAAGACAAGAACCAAGTAGCACTTATGCGTAAAACACCAAAAGTTACGCAGAACAATAAGGAGTTACGCGTAGGATTTAGCTTACGCGTAAGTAGGATAAAAGCACTAAAGTTATGCGAGACAAAAGTTAGGCGAGAAAGCTAGGCATAGGATTACCTTATGCGAGACCTTAGTTTACGCGTAAAGTGAATCTTATGCGTAAAATTTCTACGCCGTAAGCTTATGCTTATGCGTAATTTTAGGGTTTTGCTCAAATGATCTTTTACACTTCACAAAGGCAAAAGATGTCCAAAGTCGACGATTTTCGCACTTATCCAAGTAAGAAAACACGGAATAAACCAGAAAATGAAGATCAAGCCAGAACAAAGTTACGCGTAGTCCTACTCAGATAACTAGGGTTTTGATACGCGTAATCCTACCGTAAGAATGATTTCGTCCAAAGATGTTTCTAAACCGCTTTTGTGTGATGAAATAGCTTCAATAACACCAAAATAACACAAAAGTGTGAAACTTGATGATCCAAAGCACCTAAAACAGCTTCGCTGTAGGATAACACTTTCGATAAAAACAAGCTTAAAACAAGGAAATACACGTAAAGTTCCAAACTTTTGCCAAAACCAATAGTTTAACACCTAATAACGTTGAAAGTACAAGAATCTTGGATTCAAAAGTGTAAAAATCGCTTTTAAGCGTGACCAAGTTTAGGAACCGTGTTACGCGTAGGACCAAAACCCACTTCAAACACAATGATTCACCCAACTATTTGGCGATTGATACCATGTTAGGTCACTAGTTTTACAACACAAGCTTATAAGAGAAGAGATAAAGACGGACGAACAAGTATCAAACACAAACACACACAATATGGTATACGGTTTAGGCGTAGTGAGAGTGAATGAAGAGAAAACTTGAACAACCAACCTTCAAATGAAGGTTATTACAATGTTTATATAGGCAAGGAGCTAGGGCAACACTCCCTCTCCTTCCCTATTCCTTATTGGGCTTGGATCAAGCTTATGGGCCTTCTACATAAGCTTGACCTTAAACAAACATAAAGGCCATAATAAAGCTACCTATTACATATGAAATATAAATACTTGAAATACTGTTTAGGAGTGATTCCAACAAAAACATTAGAAAGACAAAAGGTATGATTTCAAAAGAATCGGATAGCTTATGAAGAAAAGATTAAGGTGCTTCAATTTGATCTAGATATTGCTGACATTAACTTAAAACGCACTGAAAAGGAAAAAGCTGATGCTATTGCTGAGAATCTAGAGCTTAAAGAGAAACTAGTGAGGAAATAGCTAGACATAAACAATGGTTAATATCGGTGACAATCTAGCTAGAGAAATCTATAATAGTCGACAAAGAACTCGAATAGGTTTAGGTTTTCAAAAGTATGTAGGATTAGAAGCTAGGCAAGATGGGCGAATCTCACCGCAAGCTTAGAACATTTTAAAAGGAAGGTAATTTACATGGTGTCCCCGGACCTATTAGAGGTGAATTCATGCCCACCGACCTTTCCATTATCGTTGACTTTGATGGATCACACCATTTATATGACAAAAGTAAAAGACTTGCTAGACACCGATGCTTCATCTTATGACTTTGTCTCTTTCTCCGACAAATGACAATTCATCGGATCAAGGGTCTACTTTCACCGTGATTCAAGTGATAAGTCGACATTCCCAAGCCCTCACCGAGCCTACACCCAAACCTCGCACCCAAATTTATCTACAAGCCATCTAGAGTAGTCACGAGGAATCAACTTCCAAGCCGCTTCCTCTCAAGACTTGTCTTTAAATCTTTGCATAATAATTCGTTAAAACAATTCCTTTAATGTTTCGGGTTTAAGTACTTCTACTTGTAATAGAACATCTTCTTTGTTGAATCAATCTTCCAAAAGGAAGACATGTTTTGTGTGTGGAAGTAAATTTCATCTAATTAAGGATTGTGATTTTTATGAGCAAAGATTGGGTGTTTGTGCTACTCAGCAGAAACCTAGACCAGTGTGGACCAATGTTAAGAATATTCCACCTTATGTCCCACAAGCTTCTTGTAATAACTCTCCTTGGAGGAGATCAGCTGATAGACCTTATGTGCCACCTACTAGCCCATACTTTAAACATGGTTATAGGCCCGCATATGTTGACTCTATGAATAATGGGAAAGGATGTTGGGGTATCATCAAGTCCACGTAAGGTTGTTCTTGGAATGATAAGGAACTAAATTTCAATGGAACCCCAAGAACAATGGTGGATCTTTCTTCTCTGTTAGAATCCCTTAACTGCAAAGTTTAAGGGAGGCATAGGCCTCAGGGGAGGCATATGCCTCAGGGGAGGATTTAGTAGTAAACTTTGTATCTATCTCAGATATTTTGTTCGCTAAACACTATATTGCTATTGTTTTTAGTCCATTTTGTCTCTGCTTTGTTCTTGTGTTTCTCCGAGTTTGTTTTGCGTAATGCCTGCTCAGCCAAGTTCATCTAGTGTGGTCCTTGGTATATGGTCTAGTAAGTCGAAAGCTTGTTTCCTCCGAAAGCTAAGTAATGTAGTGAGCAATTTGTTTCCACTGAAGATAAAGTACTGAAGACAATTTTTGAAGTTAAAATTGTTCATTCATTCATACAAATTACAGCTTACAGCTTACAACTTACAATAAACTTCAATGCAACTACAAGATAAGAGCTTTACATGATCTACTAATCCTAATCTAGTTCATATCATCTATTCCAACATCTAACGGGCTGTTGGATATGCATGATCGCTCACATCTTTCACACTAGATGTTGGATATGCATTTGTCATGTCTTGCATAACCACCTATTCCTTCTATCTCGATGGATGGATATGCATGACCTATACGATGAAGATGCTAAGGATCAAAATAGGAAGGATGGATTGATGCAAACGATGATGATGAAGATGACCACGCGTGTCCTTTGTGCTTCATCTACTTAGCTTCACCAAAAAGTAATCCATCCACCTTCCTTAAGCTCTTCCTCTATACGATGAGTGAAGTTGCACCAATACATGGCGCAGGTAGAGCGAGCACCACCTCCCCTTCGGCTCGAGGCCTTTGTTGAGGTTGAGGTGCTGGAGGTTGGGAGTAAGAAGTTATCTCAGTAGTGGGTTCCTCTGAGTCATCTAAAGACTCACTTGGATCCACTACGCTATCATCTTCAGAAGAAGGGAGAAATGGGGATGTCAAAGGACGAGGGTCAGGTGAACATGACCAAAACTGCAGGAAATCACTGGATGATGATGATGATGGAGAAGAGGTTGGGTTAACAACCTCTGGTTTAGTGCTCATGGTTGATAGTGGTTAATTTTGGAGCATTGTTGAAATTAGGGTTTGTGATGATATTTGGGGGTTTTTGATGAAGAGAAGTATGCTTTGGGATGATTAAATAGACGGATGCAAGAGTTAATGCAATTTAATGCGAGTTAGTTGGCACAGTAATTTTAGAATCCTTCCGAAGATATTATAGTCTTGGGGTGGTTTCTGCCGAAGCATATTATTTCAGCAGATTGGCTATGTGTTTCTGCTGAAGCATCAATCTGTCGTTGGTCAAGTTGAAATACACGTAGGATATGGTCAACTAAAGTTCTAATACTTTTGACTATATACCTGGTAACGGTTACCATTCCTCTAAACGCATTTCATCCACTTCAAAAGAAACAGTTCCCTCGTCAATTCAAAAATCATAACCCTAAAATCACATATCTCTCATGGCTCTTCAATTCAAGAAAGATCACAATAAAGTTGCATTTGGGTAAAGCAAAGGCGATGAATTGTATGAACCTATGGTGGAGTTCCCGAACGGTCCAAGATTCACTTTGCCCTAACACATTCCCTCGATGCGATTTATGAATCGCTCGGTTAAACAATTTGGGAATCAATAAAACGGTGAAACAGATTGTTGCTTTGATTGATGAAACAAAGAACGTGGTGACGGAGGACCTGATAAGGAGAAAGCTTAATTTGGAAGATGCTGATGGGGTTTATCACTTAAGTATAGAGGTGATTCTCTCTGGGCTGAGAGCCATTGGGTATCAAGGTACAAGAACGGACATATGGTTGAAAAGTAATTTTTGCCCTATGTGGAGATTTAGTTCACACTCGCTTGAAAGCATTAGCAACAACCGAGCGTGGGATCAATTATCTACTCAATTGGCTTGTGGTATTGTGTGTCTCATCTCAAGGATAACTTATAATTTTTCTAAATTTATTTTTGATAATATGGTTGAAAATATAAATAGGAAACAACATAAGTTTTTAATGTACCCTAGATTCTTACAAATTATCATAGACACCTCTACCCAAGTCCAGGCCTTTAATCCTATAGGAGCTCTTTCAGCTAAACTTTTTGCCTCTATGAGAACTAACTTTGAGGGGGCACATCATCCGTTGTCAGCAGCTATGTTGCCTCATGGCAATGAGGCTGCTGATGAGGAAAATGTTGCTGATATCCCACCCTCTTCAATGTTGCCGCCGATGGCAATCCATCGCTAATATAGATGAGGTCCTCTTTATCGTCAAACATCTCATATTGCTCCTGACCATTCTCCACCTGTACCATCACCCAGACCGAGTCTACCACCTACACTGGCTTCTATTGATGAGTTTGAGTCTGACCAGAACATGATGACCACACCCAGTCTTCAAAGGGAACCTTTTGATGATGTACCTCCTCATTTTGAGCATGACCCTATTTCCACTAAAAGGTCCAATGAAACTCCCATTACCACAGAGCAATCTGCTGGTGGAGCTGAGGACCCTATTACTCTCACATCTGTCTATGCTCTTGTTAATGTGCATGCAAATGAGGTGGATCGATCTAAAAAGGAGCTTACAGAGACCAAGTCTACTCTTGGTGATAAGATTGAGGAACTTTAATAAAGTTAAGGACCTAGAGGAGCGACTTGAAAAGAGTAGCAAAGGAAGTTAGTCATTTCTTCCGATGAGGAGGAAGAGGACTCTCGGCTTGCTCCTCTAAATATCTTAGCTAATGTGGCTCAGGAGATAGTTTTTCCTTCCTCAGTGGTTGCTGAATCCTCAAAGAATGAGGAACCTGTCCTTTATAGAAGAAGAAAGAGATCTCACTTGCATAAGGGTTCTGCTGAAGTCTCCAAGAAACCAAGTGTTAACTATACTACATCTGCTGAGGTTCAAATAGAGGATATTGCATCTGAAACTAATCATCATGTACCTGTTAAAGAACCATCATGTCCTACCCCTTCAGCAGATGATCATGTTGTATTTCATGTTGGAAGAAATTTTTATTTGGATCCTGCAACTGATATCCTTACCACACCTGTTGAAGATCTCTCTCAAAACGATTCCTCTGAAGTTCAAATTGGTGATTCTCCTCCAGCTGATGTTGTTCATGAGTCTACTAATAAAGAGAAAGGTGTAATGATTGAAGATGAGCTTGGTCCAGATCTGGTATCTGAACAAGAAAGGAGAGAACAAGAAAGCGGTGTTTGTTGAGTTTGCGTGATCGGAAGAAAAGTGAAGAAGTGGCTAAACAAATTGCGCACCATTCTACTTCTTCTTTGCCTCCTGAGAAATGAAGAGAATTGGATGTCTTAGCTACTCAGATGCCTGCTGTACAATGGGATGCTCTTACTAAGCAAACCACTTCTAATCCTACACTTGCTCAAAGTATCTTAGGTGCGGAATTTGATAGTGAAGATTTTGTGGCTCGAATGATGGAGCTTGGAGAACAAAGGAAGCAAGAAGCAGCTGCGAAAAGGAAGGCCCTGAGTACTGAAAAGAGTAAGGCAAAGAGAGAAAGACCTCTTACTGAAGCTCAGAAGAAAACAGAGATGAGGATTGCAGTGAAAAATCAAAGTTGTAATGTGCTTAACCGTGGTTTAACAATGAAGCAAGTAGTGGCTTTACCTAATGCAAGATTGTTTTACTTGTACAATATGATTATGAAGACTTCTTCTTCTGCTTTAACACCATCTTCCAACTTGAAAAGAATAGCTGGGAATGAAGTTGCACCAAAGGCCAAAAGACCCAAGTTTGTTGAGATAGTGATAACTTTGATGATATTCCACCAAAGACGATCTCTCAAATGGTTTCTTCAAGCAACTTCAAGCCACCCTTCATCTAACAAGGTTCCTTCTATTGAACCATCACCGCTTCCCACGAAGCACCGCTTTGCCCTCATCTCGACCCAAATGTGGCATCTGTCGCAAAAGAAAGTACTTTGGTTGGGAAGATGACCAGTTATCTCACTGAACTCGTTGTTGCATCTGCTGAAACTTCTTCAGAAGTCCCTAGCTCAACTGACAAGGTCTCATCTGCTGAACCGACCACCATTTTCCCTGAAGCACCTAATGTACAAGTTTTTGCTCCATCTGTGGAATCTTCTGGTATAGAAGAAGCTGGTTCGATTAAAGAAGCTAAAACCACAACTGTCAAAGCTAAAAAGGCAAGAAAGGTGCTTGAAAGAATTCATGCCCTTCGTGATGATGTCTCACCTAAATCCACATCTACTTCTTCAAGTCCTACTATTGATGTTAATGAAGAAACCAAAGATATTCCATCTTCGGAAATATATGTGCCTGGTAGAAGGATGAAGAGGATGGCCAAGAGAAAACTCACATCTCTGAGAAGATCTGTGAGAAAAGCAAGGTCTCATGCATCAAAAAATAAGCCATCACTCAAGCATGTTCCTTTGGGCCTAAAGGCTGATGACTCAACCTTTATTAAAGAAGGGTCTCCATCGATTTTCCGAGGATATCAAATGTGTTGGTCCAAAGGTCTCGATAAATGGTGAGATGAATGTCATTCATCGATTGATAAAACTTCAATGGAGTTCACCTTTTGAAGGAAATACTCCATTTGCAGACAGGCCGATATACTTACTCAGACACTCTCGCCACCAAACATTACCGCAATACCGCACCACAAGGCTCGATGTGCTTATTGGGAGATCTTCATGTCCCGATTGGCTCTCAATCTCCCAATGGTAAAGGGCATTTCATTTGGAAGAACTCACATCTATGGCGTGTTGAGTCCCGAGATATTATCCCCACCTTGTGTGCATGTAGTTGAGACAAAGGTGGAATCACAATCGCATGTTTGTCGAAGAATTTATCCATTGTCCAAGAGACTTATGGAAAGGATGTTGTGTCGTCGGTTGGAAATTCCTCTAGATCCGTGGGAAATGAAAGACCGATGTTTGAACGATCGTTGGATTGATCAAGACTCAACTTCGCAAGCTCAAGTCGCATCTTCATCATGAATGCGGTAATCTACATTGTCTTTTGTTATATGTACGCCTTTTGTTTTGTTTGTTAGTTTATTTTGTATTGTTTTATTTGGTTTCTTTTGTTTGTTACATTCTTAGTTAAAAAAAAAAAAAAAAAAAAAAAAAAAAAACTAACTTTCTCTTGCAGATTTGTTGTATTTTGTTGATGATTTTTAACTCACCAAATATACCTTGTGTATATCAAAGAGTTGGCTAGTCCAAAGGGTACAACTTTGGTAAAGACACATCAAATCTGTTGATAGTCGTAATGATTTGCTCAAAATCATAGGGTCTCGAACCACCCATGCTTAATTGTCGAGAGTTGTATGGTCATCAATTCACCATGATATATTCCGTGTTGGAATCCAAGAATTGGCTAGCCCACCAGTATATGGCTTGTGGTAAAGGCAATCGAATCCATATTTGGTTATCAATTCACCAATTCTAAGAATTGACTAGTCCCGAGCAAACGGCTATGGTAAAGACACATCAAATCCGCTTATATGGTTTCGGTTTTCCAATAAATCGATGGTTATCGATGTACCATAGTTTTCGAACTAAAACATTTGGCTACTCCAAGAGTAATGGATATTGGTAAAGAGACATCAAATCCATTATTTTCAATGATTCACCTCCCGTGAGTTAACACACCGGATGTGATGAGAATAGTATGCAACTAATGAATATTGATGTACACTATGTCATGTGTTCTTTGCAAGACCAAGCGTTTCAAAGTTTGGTCATCATAGAGATGCGATTATTCTTGGTTCTTTACTACGATGTGTGAGAACAATCCTCTAGTACTGCAGCCTCTAAAGATCTATCAAGGTCGGAAACCGAACTTAACCAAGTCAAATTCCAGTTTAGGGAGGATATATTGTTGGGAATTATGTGAAGTAGGATTTCCGTCAAATGTCGCCAAGGATTCTCATTGAAGTAGAAGCAGAATCTCAAGAAGAGATTCATCAAGTATAGAAGCCGTGCGTGTTTCACCAAGGGTGGAAGTCGACTAGGATCTGCATGCGCTTAATAATTTAAATGCTAACCCATCATTATTCTTGTACCGCCCGAGGTTAGCATGGGTATTATTGTACTGCTCAATATTGTTTAGTGTTTTAGTCATTAAATGTATGCTTGCATGTTTAGTCGATTAGGTAGTAATAGTTTAGGGTTCCTTGTCTATAAAAGGAACTTCATAGTTTGTAATAGGCAACTCATTTCGAAACATAGAGTTTCAGTTAATAAAAAGACCCATAGAGGATCTAAGTGTTCTTAGTTATAACAGCTTGTAGTTACATTCCGATATAGAATACGAGTTGTAGAGATTTTCTATTAGTTTGCTTATGATTACATAGGCAACACTAACGATCCACGAGTGCTCAAGATCTGTCAAGGTCTGTTAGTGTTCAACAGCTAGTGTTTACATACCTTGTAGAGTCAAATAAGTTACGACGTTTGTTCCATTAGACCAAGACCAAGACGAAGTAGGTTGAATTCCCGCTTCAACGGTTTGGTGAGGACGTTGTCTATGTTGTCTTCGGATGCTACCTTCTCAATAGAGATGTTCCATTTTTGAACATTGTATCTTTGGAAGTGATGAAGAATCTCTATATGCTTTGTGCGAGAATGCAATACCGGATTCTTGCTCAAGTCAATGGCACCTTTGTTGTCACATAGGATGGCTATGTCGCTTAGATGAATGTCGAGTCCATCACTACGCTTGTTTCATCCATAGTGCTTGTTGGCATGCTTTACCGTGAGACGTGCTCGGCTTCGGTTGTTGATATTGCAAGTGCCGTTTGTTTCTTAGAAAACCAAGATGTTAAGCAACATCCCATGAAAGTACATATCCCACTTGTACTTTTTCTATCAACGTAATCACCTACATGGTCGAATCAGATATACAATTGTTTCTACTCCCGTGCCTTAGGATACCATAATCCTAATTGTGTTGTACCCTTAATATATCTAAATATTCTTTTTACGGCTTCTAGGTGTGATGTTTTAGGGTCTTCTTGAAACCTAGCACATAAGCAAACACCAAACATGATATCCGGCCTACTTGCCATGAGGTAGAGAAGACTACCTATCATGCCATGATATTTAGTATTATCTACGGATTCTCCGCCTTCATCTTTTGTAAGTTTGGTGTCGGATGACATTGGAGTCCTAATTGGTTTCGACTCTTCTAAACCGAATTTCTTTAACATCTCCTTGATGTATTTAGATTGATTGAAGAAGATACCATCTTCTACTTGTTTTATTTGTAGACTAAGAAAGAAACTAAGTTCTCCCATCATACTCATCTCGAACTCGTCATGCATGATTTTAGAGAAATCATCACACATGTCTTGACAAGTGGATCCGAATATAATATCATCTACATATATTTGTACTATGATTATATGTGACTCTTTTTTCTTAGTAAAAAGTGTGTTGTCAACTAATCCCATGGTATAGTTGTGTTTAACTAGAAATGACTTGAGTCTATCATACCAAGCTTTTGGAGCTTGTTTAAGACCGTAAAGGGCTTTCTTTAATTTATACACATGTTTGGGTTTTTCAAAATCAATGAAGCCAGGAGGTTGAGCTACATATACTTCTTCATTAATGAAACAATTTAGAAAAGCGCTTTTGACATCCATTTGATAAAGCTTTAGATCATTAGCACAAGCCACGGGGGCGTAGGTCTCATCAAAGTCTATTCCCTCTTGTTGGTTATACCCTTGAGCAACGAGTCTAGCCTTATTCCTAGACACTACTCCGTTTGCATCTAATTTGTTTTTATAAACCCATTTGGTTCCTATTATGGTTTGATTACTAGGTGGAGGGACAAGTGTCCAAACATCATTAGAAACAAATTGATTTAGTTCTTCTTGCATAGCCATTACCCAACTCTCATGTTTTATGACTTCTTGTGTATTCTTAGGTTCTAAGGTTGAAACGAAACAAAACAAGCTACTTTGGTTTTGAACTTGAGACCTAAATGTTCGTTCGTTTAGTTTTCCTATGACTTTATCTACGGGGTGATCTTTGGACTCTTTAATGTTTATTATTTCATCACTTAGAGGTTCTTCTTCTTCACTTATCTTTTTCTTTAGCTTCACTTTCTATAATCTCGTCATTGACAAGAGGAGGAGAGGGTTTGGGTGGACTCTCATCAAATTTTATATTTAATGACTCTTCTACCTTCATTGTTTCTTTGTTTAATATGACGTAAGCTTTGCTATTTGGCGAGTAACCTAAAAAGATACCTTCGGTTGATTTAGGATCAAATTTTTTAAGGTAATCTTTAGTGTTAAGAATAAAACATTTACTACCAATGTAATACCTGAATTTCTAAAATTCACAAAAAGACCAAAATACCCTTATGATCAAAAATAAGAATAATTAAATAAAAACAATACCAAATGAGCTATGTAAATTCAGAAAACTTATAAGAAAATCACATATGATTCAAATAAATCTTGAATGACTATGTAAAGTTAATTTTATAGCTTATGATTTTATAAAAATTCATTTTGTATTTTTATTTAAATAACCGAATATATTTAAGAGTTTTATAAAAGAAATTACTTAGTAAAAGCCCAATATAAATTTATACTATTAAGAGACCATTTAATTTAAGTCCAATACATTATAAAGCCCACAAGAAAAATAGTAACTCAAGTATATATACATATATTCGGCTCACATAATCCCTAATTACCGATTATTATCAAACCGACTCCAAAACCCTCAACAAATCGATTTCCAGTTTCCAGAGTTTGAGACCATTTTATTGGAGAAGATTGAAGGTAAACAAGGTGGGAAAAATGGTGTTCGAAGTCCTAAGTTGCTGTGGTGATCGTTGAGAGTTTTTAAGAGAATTAGGGTTTTGGCAAATAGGGTTTTTGTGCTTCTTTTGTTCTAACGATTCAAGCTCATCAAGGGTATGTTCCTAATGTTGATTTCAGTCCTATAAGTCATATATAACACGTAAAAATCAGCCATGCATGTTAAATAAGTCGTATGGAATTAACTTGATATAAAACCCTAGAAATCGATATTAATAAATCTAATGGGTGTATAATATTTTAGAGATCATGAATCTATTTTTCCAGAAGCTATTACATGATATAAGACCTAGATAAATATATATCTTTGTGAATTGAAGCTTGTATGAATTGTTTTGAGTTTTAGGTTCGATTAAACATGGAAAAGGAAGGTTTTTAAAGGACGATTAGGGTTTTGCATAAACTAGGGTTTCTTGTAATCATTAAAGGTAATTAATGAAGTAATAATGATGAGTTAATGATGGGTTATACCTAGGTTTAGGGCTTGTACTTGAACTATGCACTATTCGGCTTTATATAAAAGTTTGGGTAGGTTTTGTAAATATTGAAACTTAAAGGTTACTTTTGTAAACAGTAAAATAAAGGTCTTAAACGTATAAAAATAAAGTGTGGGGGTTAAACATGTAATTTTGGATATTTTAAGGGCCATTCGAATTGTATTTAATTTATTAGGGTACGTTTTGTAAATCCTAAAACCTTTGGGTTAAAAGTGTAAAATCTGATAAAGTAAGGTGAGATTGTGAACTTAAAGATGTCAAGGGTGTAATTTGTAATTCTGAGTAATTATGGGTTCTACAAGTGTAAGTTGATTTTGTAGGACATGCATGAGTTAAGTTAATTACCGTTTGAGTTTTCATACGTGTAGGTCAAAGTGGAAATCATTAAAAGAAGTAATATGTGAAATTAATGCGTATTTAGTAATATTTAAAGAATATGGAAAACCCTAGGACCTAAAATAGGAAGTTGGAGAATTAATGAAGAATACCCTAAAATGTTGTAATTTAAATACGTCACTAAAATGAGAATATTCGACAACTCTAAAAGTATTAATGCGATAAACCGTTATAATATTAATGATTCTAATAAGTATTAAATAAATCATAATCCGTGTAGATTCCTTGGAGGAGACGCGACGTTACATCTTCGTATTCGTTCATTCGTTACTTTTCTCTCAATTGCTTTAAGGTACGGATATTCTGTCTTACTTTAAGACACTTGTGCTATCGTACAAGTATTCTGACCTTTTCAGTAATGGTCACTCATGTTTTCCTTCTTTGTCAGTACTCTTATGTTTATTAGGATTTCCAATGCCATTGCTATGAACCCTTTCCTGATTGTGTGATTTGTTGTTTATCTGAACTTATGTTTTATTGAACCATGCGTTATCTGATTTGGAACATTATGTTAGGAAGACTTTGATATGTGTAAGTGATGAACGTTGTTATATCTGAATATGAACCTTATGATATAATGTTATCTGATAAGTTATATGTGACCTTTATGATGAATTATGATCTGTGTCATTTATGACAATTTGTTTGACCTAAGTTAGTTTGACACCCGAGCCAAATAATAACTAGTCATGGGGTTCCATGTCCGTGTCGTTGATGCACCTCGACATGACTCTAGGGCGATAGAGTGATGTTACGCCACGTCCCTTATCTCGTTATTTGTTATGAGCTCGGTTGGTATTATATTACCTATATATGTCGTGGGCGTATGGATGCATCCTAGATCCGATCACATTATCCGATATGATTTGTCGGTGAATGATGTCATGTCTGTACGCTCTTCACAACTTCTGGGAGCTAGCTACTCCAAATGATTTTCTAAGATTATTATTATAAAGTATGATGTTTCGGATATGATATGTTCTGGGCTCGAGGTAGTTAACTAAATCTGTATTTGTTATTTATATGATAAGTATTTTGATTATGTTTTGGTATGTTGATGCTTATGATTATGTCTTCGGCTTATTATATGCTTATATGTGTTTAAGCTTTTGTATGTTATGTGACTACCGCTTGCTATGCTAAGATATAGTAATAGGTTTAAAATGATTTGCATGCTGTTATCTGGTGT
Organism: Chrysanthemum lavandulifolium; assembly: GCA_022545495.1. Classification (NCBI taxonomy): domain Eukaryota; kingdom Viridiplantae; phylum Streptophyta; class Magnoliopsida; order Asterales; family Asteraceae; genus Chrysanthemum; species Chrysanthemum lavandulifolium. The sequence continues at coordinate 241,789,840 of CM040238.1, read as the reverse complement.
TATGTTAGTTCTCGTTATGTGGATTCGTTGAACTTGTTAGTGTGATAGTTAGTATTTTATAAGTATAATATGTATAGTTTGATCAGTTAATTTTGGGAACTTTGCTTATATGTTAGTGTTTTATTGCCTATGTGACCTGCCATGTCTGAACTCTGCTGATGATAGGATTTGATCTAAGAACTGGTTTAGCTTATGATATCTGTTTGGATAATTGCTAATGGTTATGCTATGTTTTGTTTGGTCTTTCTAATTATAGTTTGTCTGCTATGTTTCTATTTGTTTGTGTGACTGCCATGATTGAACTGCTGTTTCCGTTGCTGCAATATTGAATTAAGTGTATTAAATGATTTGTATGAATGCCATGTTTATTTGCTAGAAAGTGTTTTCGTTAGCTTTAGACTTTTCGTTTGGTTTATATGAAACCTAATTGCTCTTGATATGTTGTATGTTTGGTTGTCCTGATATGTTTGTGTATGTGTCTTTGATGTGCTATGTGATGTTTAGCTGTTATGTGGTTGTTTGGATTTCTGTATATTTGTGCTTCCGCAGAATCCTGAAAGATCCTTCGTCATTATTTCATTTTATTTTGTTATTCGTATATTTGTTTTGCTTTTGTTTCGTTATATCCGTTCACCGAGCTTTGTAAGCTCACCAAGACTTTTCTTTTCCTCGCAAGCGGTATTAGCGTTCAAGATAAGCTTATGGGATAGCCGATCGGGTTGAGAGTAGAGTCGAGAGCAAGACTTTGACCATAGAGATCTTAGATTTATTTTGAATATAAGTTATTTATATTATCTTTTGTAAGTTTTGTAAAGGCTTCCATTATTGTATAGTTATTAAAGTTCGATATGAAACCAGATTGTGATATCTTTACCCTTGTCGGCCTGGGGGTGTTACAATTTATGGTATCGAGCTCTAGGTTTTAGGACCCTTAGAGCTTAGGCTATGACTGTGAGAAGTGGGTAGATTTAGGATTTTCCTTCTGCGTACTTCATTGCGCACCTATCGTATTTAAGTTTTCTTTGATAGTTGGCATTTCTTTTAGATGGTCATTCCCCGTCGCCTAGTACATCCGATAGGAATAATCAAGGATCGGCTAGGCAAATGAAGGAGAAGGCGGTGGGCGTTATCATTGCTAAGGGCCGCACGAGGTATGGTAAAGTGAAGCGGACTAATAAGAGGATAAAAGTTCCGCCTATATGTGGCCATGCACTATCGAGGAGAAGTCGACCACGAGGACCATTGGCGGAGAGGTGGTGGAAGAATATGAAACCAAGGTTGTTGACAACGGTTTCACTACTAGATATCCCGGAGGTGTCCCAAGTTCGTTGAGGATGAAGGAGTAGGGCGAGTGAGAGTCGCGATCCGTATGCCTTTGTGGATCGTGTCGGGAGGAGGAAGAGAGGAAGCGTAAAGGTGGCTTTGCTAGTCGCTACTACCACCGCATGAAGGAAACAAGAACGGATGGATAGCGAGGAAGGCGAGGAAGACGAAGAGGAAGAGGAAGAAGAGGATACGAGGTGGATTCGATTTAGAGTCTCGGCTACTAGTAGGTTCAATCCAACCCAAGAATAGGAATTTCGTTTCTGATGAGTTACTCTCCTTATGAGAATTTCTGACATTTGATTTTGAGCTAGGTGCTTTTGTTTTCATTTTGACGTTTGAGTTCCGGATTATTAAGTTTCATTTTGGGAGTTCATCTTTTGTCGACTTTGCAAATTTTGTTTGATGGATGGAAATAAAGCAAAATTTTGAAAGTATAGTTCTTGTCTGTTGTTACTTCGGCTAGATTCGTTGAGTTTCCGTTAGTTCTCATAAGTTTTGTCCGCTATTTTATTTTCTTAGCAATATTGTTTGATTTCCGTTTGGATGAAGTATGGCCATCATGATGGTATACTCATGTGTATCTGGTTTGTTATAGGATGTTACTTGCTATCTGTGTACGATCTGTATGTGGTATGTTTTGTTCTGATATTAGTTATGTGTTTGTCATGACCCGAGACCGAATATAATGACAATAAGAACTTGTTATGTGATGCAAGTATTATGACGCCTGATCAACGTAATAATACCGAGATCACATAATCTGAACTTATTGAAGGTATACGACGTCTGGGAAATGCCTGTGATTGATGTGTGTATAGACTTTGCCTTGTATCCGATATTTGGTACTTTTCATGTTGGGATGAGATTCTGTATCTGATTATGAGATTTTCGTCGATATTTGTTACATATAAGTTTTGTACGCTTAGAATCCGAAGTTGTTATGATATGTACGAACCTCTAGATTGCTATGACCACCTTAACCTTATATGTCTCCCCATATTTCTGCGACTATCGAGGCCGATAGTATTTATTTCGTCTATGCAATTGATGTCCTCATCATTTGATATCTGAATAAGTTAGAAATTGTCGTTTGATTTTCTGCTTCTCATCTGTTCTCCGCTATTATTTTGATACGTATGTTATTATTTATTATAAGTATTCGACTATTGATATGATTTCTGAATAAGTTTGAGTTTGAATATTTTGATAAGAAATTCATTTGTTCCGAGATAAGATTAACGTTCGTTATATTCCTAGAAATTCTGAAATCCGATTCGTTTTTTTTTTTCTCTGTTCCGTCTTGTCCAATTTCGAGGACGAAATTTTCTTTTAGAGGGGAAGAATTGTAATACCTGAATTTCTAAAATTCACAAAAAGACCAAAATACCCTTATGATCAAAAATAAGAATAATTAAATAAAAACAATACCAAATGAGCTATGTAAATTCAGAAAACTTATAAGAAAATCACATATGATTCAAATAAATCTTGAATGACTATGTAAAGTTAATTTTATAGCTTATGATTTTATAAAAATTCATTTTGTATTTTTATTTAAATAACCGAATATATTTAAGAGTTTTATAAAAGAAATTACTTAGTAAAAGCCCAATATAAATTTATACTATTAAGAGACCATTTAATTTAAGTCCAATACATTATAAAGCCCACAAGAAAAATAGTAACTCAAGTATATATACATATATTACTCACATAATCCCTAATTACGATTATTATCAAACGACTCCAAAACCCTCAACAAATCGATTTCAGGTTCCGAGAGTTTGAGACCATTTTCTTGGAGAAGATTGAAGGTAAACAAGGTGAGAAAATAGTTTCAAGTCCTAAGTTGCTGTGGTGATCGTTGAGAGTTTTAAGAGAATTAGGGTTTCGTGAAATAGGGTTTTGTGCTTCTTTTGTTCTAAAGATTCAAGCTCATCAAGGGTATGTTCCTAATGTTGATTTCAGTCCTATAAGTCATATATAACACGTAAAAATCAGCCATGCATGTTAAATAAGTCGTATGGAATTAACTTGATATAAAACCCTAGAAATCGTATATTAATAACGAATGGGTGTATAATATTTTTAGAGATCATGAATCTATTTTTCCAGAAGCTATTACATGATATAAGACCTGGATAAAATATATCTTTGTGAATTCGAAGCTTGTATGAATTGTTTTGAGTTTTAGGGTTCGATTAAACATGGAAAAAGGAAGGTTTTTAAAAGGGACGATTAGGGTTTTGCATAAACTAGGGTTTCTTGTAATCATTAAAGGTAATTAATGAAGTAATAATGATGAGTTAATGATGGGTTATACCTAGGTTTAGGGCTTGTACTTGAACTATGCACTATTCGGCTTTATATAAAAGTTTGGGTAGGTTTTGTAAATATTGAAACTTAAAGGTTACTTTTGTAAACAGTAAAATAAAGGTCTTAAACGTATAAAAATAAAGTGTGGGGTTAAACATGTAATTTTGGATATTTTAAGGGCCATTCAATTGTATTTAATTTATTAGGTACGCGTTTGTAAATCCTAAAACCTTTGGGTTAAAAGTGTAAAATCGATAAAGTAAGTCGAGATTGTGAACTTAAAGATGTCAAGGGTGTAATTTGTAATTCGAGTAATTATGGGTTCTACAAGTGTAAGTTGATTTTGTAGGACATGCATGAGTTAAGTTAATTACCGTTTGAGTTTTCGTACGTGTAGGTCAAAGTGGAAATCATTAAAAGAAGTAATATGTGAAATTAATGCGTATTTAGTAATATTTAAAGAATATGGAAAACCCTAGGACCTAAAATAGGAAGTTGGAGAATTAATGAAGAATACCCTAAAATGTTGTAATTTCGTCTGTCACTAAAATGAGAATATTCTGACAACTCTAAAAGTATTAATGCGATAAATCCATTATAATATTAATGATTCTAATAAGTATTAAATAAATCATAATCCGTGTAGATTCCTTGGAGGAGACGCGACGTTACATCTTCGTATTCGTTCATTCGTTACTTTTCTCTCAATTGCTTTAAGGTACGGATATTCTGTCTTACTTTAAGACACTTGTGTTATCGTACAAGTATTCTGACCTTTTCAGTAATGGTCACTCATGTTTTCCTTCTTTGTCAGTACTCTTATGTTTATTAGGATTTCCAATGCCATTGCTATGAACCCTTTCCTGATTGTGTGATTTGTTGTTTATCTGAACTTATGTTTTATTGAACCATGCGTTATCTGATTTGGAACATTATGTTAGGAAGACTTTGATATGTGTAAGTGATGAACGTTGTTATATCTGAATATGAACCTTATGATATAATGTTATCTGATAAGTTATATGTGACCTTTATGATGAATTATGATCTGTGTCATTTATGACAATTTGTTTGACCTAAGTTAGTTTGACACCCGAGCCAAATAATAACTAGTCATGGGGGTTCCATGTCCGTGTCAGTGATGCACCTCGACATGACTCTAGGGCGAGAGAGTGATGTTACGCCACGTCCCTTATCGTTATTTGTTATGAGCTCGGTTGGTATTATATTACCTATATATATCGTGGGCGATGGATGCATCCTAGATCCGATCTGTTATCCGATATGATTTGTCGGTGAATGATGTCGGTAATACGCTGCGTCTTCACAACTTCGGGAGCTAGCTACTCCAAATGATTTTCTAAGATTATTATTATAAAGTATGATGTTTGGATATGATATGTTACGGGCTCGAGGTAGTTAACTAAATCAGATTTGTTATTTATATGATAAGTATTTTGATTATGTTTTGGTATGTTGATGCTTATGATTATGTCTTCGGCTTATTATATGCTTATATGTGTTTAAGCTTTTGTATGTTATGTGACTACCGCTTGCTATGCTAAGATATAGTAATAGGTTTAAAATGATTTGCATGCTGTTATCTGGTGTTATGTTAGTTCTCGTTATGTGGATTCGTTGAACTTGTTAGTGTGATAGTTAGTATTTTATAAGTATAATATGTATAGTTTGATCGCTTAATTTTGGGAACTTTGCTTATATGTTAGTGTTTTATTGCCTATGTGACCGCCATGTCCGAACTCTGGCGATGATAGGATTTGATCTAAGAACCGGTTTAGCTTATGATATCTGTTTGGATAATTGCTAATGGTTATGCTATGTTTTGTTTGGTCTTTCTAATTATAGTTTGTCGCTATGTTTCTATTTGTTTGTGTGGATCGCCATGATTGAACTACTTTGTTTCAATTCCGCAATATTGAATTAAGTGTATTAAATGATTTGTATGAATGCCATGTTTATTTGCTAGAAAGTGTTTTCGTTAGCTTTAGACTTTTCGTTTGGTTTATATGAAACCTAATTGCTCTTGATATGTTGTATGTTTGGTTGTCTGATATGTTTGTGTATGTGTCTTTGATGTGCTATGTGATGTTTAACTTATGTGGTTGTTTGGATTTAGATATTTGTGCTTCCGCAAATCACGAAAGATCCTTCGTCATTATTTCATTTTATTTTGTTATTCGTATATTTGTTTTGCTTTTGTTTCGTTATATCCGTTCACCGAGCTTTGTAAGCTCACCGACTTTTCTTTTCTGCGGCGTATTAAGCGTTCAAGATAAGCTTATGGGATAGGCGATCCGGGTTGAGAGTAGAGTGAGAGCAAGACTTTGACCATAGAGATCTTAGATTTATTTTGAATATAAGTTATTTATATTATCTTTTGTAAGTTTTGTAAAGGCTTCCGCTATTGTATAGTTATTAAAGTTCGATATGAAACCAGACAGATATCTTTACCCTTGTCGGGTCGGGGTGTTACAACCAAAGACTCTAAAGTGATTTAACGTAGGCTTTTTGCCTCGAAGTAACTCATATGGAGTTTTTCCTAAGATTGGTCTAATTAAGACTCGATTGAGTATGTACGTTGAAGTATCAACGACATTACACCAAAACTTTTAAGGAATGGATTGTTCATTAAGCATGGTTCGACTCATTTCTTGTTAGGTTCTATTCTTTCTTTCTACTACCCCATTCGATTGTGGAGTGCGTGGGCCGAGAAGTTGTGAGTAATACCATTAGCGTCACAAAAGCTCGAATTGCACTGTTATCGAATTCCTACCATGATCCATCCTAATAGACACCGTGGGACTTCTAGTTATCTTTGTACCTTTTGCTTAATATTTCAAAATAATTAAAGGTTTCGTTTTGTTCTTTAAGAATTTTGTCCATGTATACCTAGAATAGTCATCCACTATGACCAAAGTGTAGTAGATGCCTCCATAACTTTGGATAGCGGATGGACCAAATAAATCCATATGTAGTAATTCTAGACACCTAGTTGTAGACACCATGTTTTTAGCTTTATGACTAGAATGAGCTTGTTCTCCTACATTACAAGCATCACAAAAATGATGTTCATATTTTAACTTAGGTAGATCTCTTACTAGATCTTTGAATGATAGCTATTGAAGAAGTCGCATGTTGGCGTGACCCAATCTTCGATGCCATAAGGTTGAAGTATCATCCATAGAGGTAAGACATAGTTTGTCTTTGGGTTCATTACCCATTTTAATGACATAGACTCCATGTTTCCTAATTCCTCTTCCTATGGTTATGCCATTTTTTAGTTTCTTACTACCAGTTTCGGTAAAAAGTACATTGCACTTTTTATCACATCTTTTTCCTATACTTAAGAGGTTAAAGTTTAGGTTTTCTACGTGACACACATCGTTAATGGTTAGAGATTTGTTAGAGATCGTACCTTTACCGATGATTCTACTTTTGCTATTTCCAAACACCACATTACCTCCATTTATGGATTCATATGTGGAGAATAGATCCATATTGCTAGTCATGTGCCTCGTGCACCCGCTATCCTTGACCCATTCATCGGGGTCTAGGTCGACCTTTATGCACACCTAAAACAATAATAAACTCAAAAGTTTGGTCCCACGATGAGTGTCTAAATACTCATCATTTTGTACAATATAAACTGCAAAATCATCGAAAACACTCGAAACACATCAAATGATCAAAATATCACAAATCGGTGTTTTATGTGTTTTAAATGCAAAATATCAAAATCGATAAAAACGTATCAAGTTTGCATAATTGGCGCTTTAGTCCCCAAGTTTCAAAACTTGTCAAAAAGCGATCCTGGTAAAACCAAATAAAGAGAAATATCATTTTGAGTCCTAGGATTCTTAAGTTGTCAAACTGGTCCTTGAGAATTAAATTTACAAATTTACAACTATGGTCCTTTAACTTTCAAAATGACAACTTAGGTCCCTAACTTTTAAATAATGACAAGTTAGGTCCCTAAACTTTCAAAGCTTGTCAATAATGGTCCCTTGAAGCAAGTTTGGAAAATTACAGGTTTGGTCCTTGGTCTTTTCAGAAAATACAAGTTTAGTCCTTGTAGTTATAAACCTAAAAGATTTGTCAAAACCTGCCTTGGACCCTGCCTTTTAGCATTTTGGACCCCCTGCCTCCCTTTTTGGACCTTTGGTCAAAACCAAGTCAAACAAAGCAGTAGCCCGCCCACTGTACACCTCCTTCCACTTGATGCCTGCTAGCCCTGCAACTCCCCTTTTTCCACCACCCTTATCCTACCATTATCTCTTCCATGACCCACTCATCATTACACCTCTCACCCCCCTAGCTACAATTTCAGAGCCACAGAGGTCAAATCTGGTTTCCGCCAAAGTGCAAAACAACTAAAATCACGAAAACTCTCCCATTGGCGGGAAAAGTGGTGGGATTCACTCATAAGGACACGTGGAAGTGCGGATGTATAAAAGGAAGAAAGAGGAAGAGAAAGCAGTAGTTAGTTTTAAGTTTTTTCTTTATGTCGTTTTTCAAGAAAATGTTGTAATTTAGATTAAAAGTTGTAATTTCAAGCTCATGTGTATCAAACTAAGTGGTTTAACAAGTACAATCCAGTTTTAAGGTTTAAATCAAAGTCTCATTTATATTTCACATGTTGGTGTTCCTTTGTTGGAATTTGCAAGTTAATGCTCCTATGTTAAAGCTTCCATTAGCTTATTTTCTCATTCAAATTAGTAAATTTAAACTTAATATAGCTTTTGAGTAGCACGGAAGCAGTTTCAATGAATTATCATTGATAGTCAACAAAGTCAATCGAGAGTTCATTGGGTCTTGAAAATGAAAAAAGTGATCAGAGCTTGAATTTGGATTGAGATTGGGTTATTTCGTGGATTAGATTAGAGACGGTGGTACTTTTGTTTCTTGGCATTCCAACGTGGATAGGACTTTTGGTAAGTGCATTTTCACAATTAATGCATAATCGAACTCGTGTTTAAATATAGTTCTTACTTGTTTATTTAGTTCTAATTAAGGTATTTGGACTCGGTTGGATCATACTTACAAGTTGGCTTAGTGTTTAGTTTATTTTAATTACAAAGCAAGATGCTTAAAGGGGTGTTTGGCAAGCACGCATAACTGCCTTTAGGGTGTATCGCGGTGGATAAGTCATTAGTTCATGCTTGTTATGACCAAATGTACTCATATCTGTCTTTGAATTGGGTGCGCTAGCATAAAAAGTCAAAATCCATCTAAGTGATCCTCAACAAAGTTCATTTGTTGGAATTTTAGAATATCAAAAGTTGTTTTGTGTTCCAATTTCATAGGTCTAGCTTATTTCGGTCTTAATTCATCATATTAAACCATTTTCGGTTCACAAATCATGATCAAAATCCGGTTAAGTCAACTTTCCACTTTTTCTTAAAAAGTCAAAATGGCTCAAGCTTGGCCATAATAGGTGGATTTTCATGCACTCATTTCTTGATCAATGCAAATGAAACTTGATGTTTTGAAATCTCATCTTTGGTCTAGTTTCTTGTTGTTATTTTGCTTAATTTTTGGAATTTTATAAGCCCCGGATAAGCTACTCAAATTGGTACCAAATCCACATGCGGGCATCAATTACTGCGGGGTTATCTGATATTGCGACCTTGCAATTGGTTCATTAGAGCTCCTCAAGGTCTGTACTTTGGCTTATAGATAGCTACCCAGTCCCCTTGAGGTGCCCATTTCGTTTACCTTTTAGCTTATTATGTATCTTGTCAAGTGCTTAAGTAGCACCCTATAAAGCGGTTTCAAGCAATAGCTCAAATCATCATAATCTGTTTTACTTGCAATCGAGGTTAAGAGCAATTGAGACTTGTTTATTTTGAGTTATTTTAGCTTAGTGTAGCTTGAGTATCGATTTGGTGGGCATTTGGTAGCTTTTGGCTTACTAAAGTGCTTATTTTAAGCACTTCCCACATCGATTGCTTATTCCTCCACACATGCACCCTTTTTCTATTTTTCCTTATTCCTTATATTATTTTAAGCATTTCTGAATTTTTCAGATTTTTCCTAGCTTGTTTGGTATTTTTCGCATTTTATCTAGTTTTTAAGTATTTTTAAATAGCTTTTAATATAAAAAATTAGAAAAGGTTCTAAAAAATAATCAACTTAAAACAGCTCAAGCACGAATGCAATGAAGATCAGGAGAGTATAGTGTTTCCCCAGGTCGTTAAGTCCCAACGAGCTGTGCGAGAATAGTCAGACGTGTAGTGATCGCGAGATTTGAACGGGAAAAGGATTTGGGAATAATTATAACTAAGGAAAAAGCCAACAAATAAAAACGGCTTAAATGCAAATTAAAGAAAGTTAAAAAGATAAAATCTATTAAATAAACGCTATCACTATATTTAAAATGATGAACGTTTAAAACTAAAAACTTAAAACTTACGTTTAAATTAAAATTACGTAAACGTGCAAAATAAAAACGTGAAACTTACACAATATTAAGCCTAAAAATATGAAAATACATTTTACAAACCTAATGATAAAAGAAAATTTATAGAAAAGAAAATTATTTTTATAACTATTTAATTAATTATTATTAATTAAAACTATTTTTAACTATTTAATAATTACCTAAAATACAAGAAATTAGGAAATAAAGCTAGAAAAATAAAATTATGAAATGGAAAAGTCTAAAATAACAAACTAGAATTTTCAAAACTATTTTTGTATTTTTATGATTATTTTTCTATTTTCTAGGAATTTTAAACTATTTAAAACTAATTAAATTATTTAAAAATACAAATTTAACTAAGAAAAATATGGAAAAATACTTTTTTGGGTTTTTATATTTATCTTAACTTAATAAAAATGAAAACTTATTTTTAGAACCTTTTCTAATTTTTATATTAAAAGCTATTTAAAAATACTTAAAAACTAGATAAAATGCGAAAAAATACCAAACAAGCTAGGAAAATCTGAAAAATTCAGGAAATGCTTAAAATAATATAAGGAATAAGGAAAAATAGAAAAAGGGTGCATGTGTGGAGGAATAAGCAATCGATGTGGGAAGTGCTTAAAAATAAGCACTTTAGTAAGCCAAAAGCTACCAAATGCCCACCAAACTGATACTCAAGCTACACTAAGCTAAAATAACTCAAAATAAACAAGTCTCAACTGCTCTTAACCTCTGATTGCAAGTAAAACAGATTATGATGATTTGAGCTTATTGCTTGAAACCAGTTTATAGGGTGCTACTTTAAGCACTTGCACAAGATACATAATAAGCTAAAAAGGTAAAACAGAAATGGGCACCTCAAGGGGACCTGGGTAGCTATCTATAAGCCAAAGTACAGACCTTGAGGAGCTCTAATGAACCAATTGCAAGGTCTGCAATATCTGTGTAACCCCTGTGCAGAATTGATGCCCTGCACAGGGGATTTGGTACCAATTTGAGTAGCTTATCTGGGGCTTATAAAAATTCCAAAAAATTAAGCAAAAATAACAACAAGAAACTAGACCAGCATGAGATTTCAAAACATCAAGTTTCATTTGCATTGATCAAGAAATGAGTGCATGAAAAATCCACCTATTATGGCCAAAACTGAGCTTGTGCATTTTTGACTTTTTAAGAAAAAGTGGAAAGTTGACTTAACTGGATTTTGATCATGATTTGTGAACTGAAAATGGTTTAATATGATGAATTAAGACTGAAATAAGCTAGACCTATGAAATTGGAACACAAAACAACTTTTTGATATTCTAAAATTCCAACAGTGAACCTGTTGAGGATCACTTAGATGGATTTTGACTTTTTATGCTAGCAAACCCAATTCAAAGACAGATATGAGTACATTTGGTCATAACAAGCATGAACTAACAGACTTATCCACTGCATACACCCTAAAGACAGATTGTGCAGGCTTGCCAAACACCCCTTTAAGCATACTGTTTTGTAATTAAAATAAACTAAACACTAAGCCAACTTGTAAGTATGATCCAACTGAGTCCAAATACCTTAATTAGAACTAAATAAACAAGTAAGAACTATATTTAAACACAGGATCAGATTATGCATTAATTGTGAAAATGCACTTACCAAAAGTCCTATCCACAGTGGAATGCCAAGAAACAAAAGTACCACTGTCCTAATCTAATCCTCGAAATAACCCAATCTCAATCCAAATTCAAGCTCGCATCACTTTTTCATTTTCAAGACCCAATGAACTCTCGGTTGACTTTTTTGACTATCAATGATAATTCATTGAAACTGCTTTCCAGCTACTCAAAAGCTATATTAAGTTTAAATTTACTAATTTGAATGAGAAAATAAGCTAATGGAAGCTTTAACATAGAGCATTAACTTGCAAATTCAACAGTGAACACCAACATGTGAAATATAAATGAGACTTTGATTTAAACCTTAAAAGCTGGATTGTACTTGTTAAACCACTTAGTTTGATACACATGAGCTTGAAATTACAACTTTTAATCTAAATTACAACATTTTCTTGAAAAACGACATAAAGAAAAACTTAAAACTAACTACTGCTTTCTCTTCCTCTTTCTTCCTTTTATACATCCAAATGACTTCCACGTGTCCTTATGAGTGAATCCCACCACTTTTCCTGGCCAATGGGAGAGTTTTGCGTATTTTAGCTGTTTTTGCACTTTTGGCGGGAAACCTGTATTTGACCTCTGTGGCTCTGAAATTGTAGCTAGGGGGGGTGAGAGGTGTAATGATGAGGTGGGTTGTGGAAGAGATAAGGGTAAGGATAAGGGTGGTGGAAAAAGGGGAGTTGCAGGGCTAGCAGGCATCAAGTGGAAGGAGGTGTACAGTGGGCGGGCTACTGCTTTGTTTGACTTGGTTTTGACCAAAGGTCCAAAAAGGGAGGCAGGGGGTCCAAAATGCTAAAAGCGAGGTCCAGCGGTTTTGACAAGTCTTTTAGGTTTATAACTACAAGGACTAAACTTGTATTTTCCGAAAGACCAAGGACCAAACCTCGTAATTTTCCAAACTTGCTTCAAGGACCATTATTGACAAGCTTTGAAAGTTTAGGGACCTAACTTGTCATTATTTGAAAGTTAAGGACCTAAGTTGTCATTTTGAAAGTTAAAGGACCATAGTTGTAAATTTGTAAATTTAATTCTCAAGGACCAGTTTGACAACTTAAGAATCCTAGGGACTCAAAATGATATTTCTCTTTATTTGGTTTTACCAGGACTATTTTGACAAGTTTTGAAACTTGGGGACTAAAGCGCCAATTATGCAAACTTGATACGCTTTTTATCGATTTTGATATTTTGCATTTAAAACACATAAAACACGATTTGTGATATTTTGATCATTTTGATGTGTTTACGAGTGTTTTCGATGATTTTGCGGTTTATATTGTACAAAAATGATTAGTATTTAGACACTCATCAATCCCCACACTAAGATATTGCTAGTCCCTAGCAATGTTTTGAAAAAATTAATGGATTTTATCTCTTTACCAAAAGCCATTACTTCGAGTAGCCAAATGTTTCAGCTTCAAGTAAGAACTTTGGTACACCGATAACCAGTGATTTTGAGCAAACCACCACTTTCAACGGTTTTGATTTGTCTTTACCGGCCGTTTGCTCGGACTAGCCAACTCTTAGATAAATTATTAATATTATCTTTGGTGAGTGATTACCAATTATGGGTTTTCCATCGCCTTTACCACAAGCCATAAACTTGCGGGCTAGCCAACTCTTCACTTTTAAGGATATGGTGAGTTGAATACCATACAATTTTGGGCAAATTGTAAGCCGTCAACGGATTTGAGATATCTTTACCAAGAGCCGTTTGCTCTGGATTAGCCAATCCTTATGTGGTTTAGACATGGTGGATGATTACCATTTGTTGTGTTTAGTACATAGTACTTCCACTAAATTTTTTTTAAAATTTGGCCATTTTGGGGAAAAGGGACTAAAAGGATACATTTATGATCAAAATTCGCGAATTTCCCCCCACTTAGAAATGAATATTGTCCTCAATATTCAAAGTACAGCTGTTATGCGAAACTTAGAACGTAAAAGATAACATTACTAGCTAAGTGTGGAAACACAACAATTATTCTCTTTTAATATATACAATTTTCAAAGTTTTTAGATCTATATACAACATGTGGGCATCTCCCCACACTAGGTGGTACACACGGTGAAAACCCATGTTAAGCTACTGTTTTGATTACCGAGTCGCTAGCTTGACTCGACCCCAATTAATTTGTTCATGGGGAAGTAAGTGGAAGAGACAATCTCCATCGGACTTTCATTCAAGATGTTTGGATAAACATTTGAAGTACGTGAAAGTTCCACACCGATGAGATATACAGACAGAGAACCGGCTCAAGAATGATAAATGAAAATGCCGGGATCAAAAATAGTGTCTTCATTCCCGAAGGAGTGAAGAACAGGAGAAGCCACGGGATAGGTGAAGAAGAGAAAGAAAATCATGATAAATATCATGACTAACTCATCATCTGCATCCATAGGAGGATCCATAATTTCAGGTTTATGAATCTCATCATTTAAGCTTATGTGATCAAGACAAATCTCGGGTGTGTCATGATCAAATTGGGAGTTATCATACTCCGGGAGATATGATATGAGTGAGTTCACCGGCGAACTCCTCGTGAAGAGAATTAATCACAAGATGTAAATCGTGGATTCTTGTTCCAATCGTAGATTCATCACTATCCTCAATCGAGTATCAAAGAGTGGATTCTCGATATTAAAGTGAATTCAGTCAATTCAAATAGAGGATTAGTTGTGGATTCTTGTTCCATCAGACTCATCACTATCCTCAATCTGAGTATCAAAGAGTGGATTCTCGAGAATTAAAGTGAATTCAGTCGAATTCAAATAGAGGATTAGTGAAAGTAGTTTTGAGTGTTTCGGGAACAAAGTGATTAACATTCTCAATTGAATTTGTTGGGATAAGAAGTGAGTGAGCGATCATTATCAAGGAGACTTTCGGTCTCCCCGGATCGACTTTGAATTCGAAAGACTATCATTACTTTCCGATGAAAGTGGATTGGTGTGAGTGAGCTCATTGGTGAACTCCTCAAAAGGATGATCGACATCGACCGTGATAGTGATGCCTCAACATACTCGATGTTTCCATGAGAAGTACAATCGTCGCTAACATCGGAGAAAGTTTCAAAATGATCTTTTGAACACTCAAGAGGGAGATAGAATCACACTTGATCGGAAGTTCCTGTGACTCTCTCGGGATTGGGACAAGGTTCTCAACACTAGACTTTATGAATTCGTCCGATTCCTTTTCGAACAGTGTCAAGATGCTCGTCCCCATGTTCGCAGAGAGTGAGTGGGAGCTTGGTGTGATAGCGATTGTTTGAGATGGAATCTCAACTGGGATATCATCGATGAACTTGATGAATCAAGTGTATCATCATCATCATCGTCATCGAGAATAAAGCGAAATTGAGAGCTAGATCCGTTGCTTTTGCTTTTGCAATTGATTCATTATGATTTCTCAAAGGCAATTTGGGATTTTATTTTAGCGACTGTTCTTGACCTAGCAATTCTTCCATGGATTTCTCATGTGAATTTTGAATGACGGATATTGTGGAGTGGAGATTTGTCAAACCGGAAGGTTGACATTGATAATCATCATGAGGACCCCACAATATACACAAGAAAAACTGGAATATTATGAAGTACAGTTTTATTGAACTCCTCACCTCTTTTCACTAACTCGAAGCTCTAGATAAGTGTCTTGTTGGGTTTGTTGAGGAGTTTGATTCATTTAGCACCGTGGAGGTTGGTCGTGATATGGATAGTCGTAATTGTTACAAGGATATGAATTCCTGTTTGACAATCGGTGAAATGGGACCTCCACGTTCTCACAACAAATGATTGTTGTGGGTGGTCATGTGAATAATATGGAATTTGGTCATTTCAAAGTCCCGAGTGTTACCGAAAACTGCTCATAGACAAACGTGTTTTCGGATTGACACTCAGATCCTTGGTGAGGACCTCCACAAAATTCACAAGCAGTAATGTTGGTTATATGAAGATAAGTCGGTGTGGTGGGTAATTGGAAATATTTGAGGGTCGTTAAATGAGTTCGATTAGGATCATAATCGCATGAATTCCTCGAACCACAAAACAAACAACTCCGTTACGGATATCATTACCACATTGTACACATGTACACCAACGATGTGGTGAACCATAAAGAGGCTCACCACAACCGACACAAGGAATAAGCGATTCTATTTGAGAATTATGAGAAGGAATCGATTATTCAAAGAATCAACAAAACCAACATGGTGATCTCGAATGACCGTCAAGTCTCGAAGAACATTTTGAAAAATTCGGAGGTGGGACAAGTGGTGTGCTCGAGAGCTAGCAATTTCCACCACTTCCGTTATGGTCTCCGGTTCTGGTTCTTGAGAAACGTGAAGATTAGGCAAGTCATTCTTGCTAGTCACCGGTCTAAATTCTGCATGTTTGCTTTTAACCGTAAATCGTGAAAGTTTAGAATCAATTCTAGATGGCTTATGAGCAATTGAGGGTTTAGAACTTTGGATAACCGTAGGTTGGACGTATTTAGAACTCCCATTATCAAAAGGAAGTACTTGGTCCTTTGTCACCCCGGGTTCTCGTTCCATTTCCCTACGCAGAATGAATGGATCATCACGAACAACACGAATTCTAGACATTTGTGACCGATCTGAAGTTTTCAACTTCGTCCCGAATTAGTCCTGAAAGATTCCATGAGAATAGAAGAAGTTAGAATCAAATGGATGAGGGTAAAGGGATGAAGAATCAAAATGGGTAAGAGGGTAAAGAGGAATATTTTGGTATTTTTGAAAACATTTTGCAAAAACAAAGAATGAAAATCTTTTGGATTTTTGAAAAGAAAATATAAACACATACGGATGGTATAGACAAAGAGTGAATATTCAAATCACTAATCGCTAGACGGAAGATAAGCCATGACTCCCCCAAGAATGGCGCAAAAATTTGATCCATGTGAGCAGTCAAGCTAAATCACTCAAACCCGCCACTTGTGAATGGCGGACCGTAATCGCCTTAAAACGGCTCAAGCACGAATGCAATGAAGATCGAGAGAGTATAGTGTTTCCCAGTCGTTAAGTCCCAACGGTACATGCGAGAATAGTCGGGCGTGTAGTGATCGCGAGATTTGAGCAGGAAAAGGATTTGGGAATAATTATAACTAAGGAAAAAGCCAACAAATAAAAGCGGCTTAAATGCAAATTAAAGAAAGTTAAAAGATAAAATCTATTAAATAAACGCTATCACTATATTTAAAATGATGAGCGTTTAAAACTAAAAACTTAAAACTTACGTTTAAATTAAAATTACGTAAACGTGCAAAATAAAAACGTGAAACTTACACAATATTAAGCCTAAAAATATGAAAAATACAAAAAGAAAATTATTTTTATAACTATTTAATTAATTATTATTAATTAAAAACTATTTTTTAACTATTTAATAATTACCTAAAATACAAGAAATTAGGAAATAAAGCTAGAAAAATAAAATTATGAAATGGAAAAGTCTAAAATAACAAACTAGAATTTTCAAAACTATTTTGTATTTTTATGATTATTTTCTATTTTCTAGGAATTTTAAACTATTTAAAACTAATTAAATTATTTAAAAATACAAATTTAACTAAGAAAAATATGGAAAAATACTTTTTGGGTTTTATATTTATCTTAACTTAATAAAATGAAAACTTATTTTTAGAACCTTTTCTAATTTTTTATATTAAAAGCTATTTAAAATACTTAAAACTAGATAAAATGCGAAAAATACCAAACAAGCTAGGAAAAATCTAAAACATTCAGGAAATGCTTAAAATAATATAAGGAATAAGGGAAAAATAGAAAAAAGGGTGCATGTGTGGAGGAATAAGCAACTGATGTGGGAAGTGCTTAAAAATAAGCACTTTAGTAAGCCAAAAGCTACCAAATGCCCACCAAACTGATACTCAAGCTACACTAAGCTAAAATAACTCAAAATAAACAAGTCTCAACTGCTCTTAACCTCGATTTCAAGTAAAGCAGATTATGATGATTTGAGCTTATTGCTTGAAACCGGTTTATAGGGTGCTACTTTAAGCACTTGACAAGATACATAATAAGCTAAAAGGTAAAAGCGAAATGGGCACCTCAAGGGGACCCGGTAGCTATCTATAAGCCAAAGTACGGACCTTGAGGAGCTCTAATGAACCAATTGCAAGGTCAAGAATATTCATGTAACCCCTGCGAAATTGATGCCACGCATGAGGATTTGGTACCAATTTGAGTAGCTTATCCGGGCTTATAAAATTCCAAAAATTAAGCAAAAATAACAACAAGAAACTAGACCGAAGATGAGATTTCAAAACATCAAGTTTCATTTGGATTGATCAAGAAATGAGTGCATGAAAATCCACCTATTATGGCCAAACGAGCTTTGCATTTTGACTTTTTAAGAAAAAGTGGAAAGTTGACTTAAGCGGATTTTGATCATGATTTGTGAACGAAAATGGTTTAATATGATGAATTAAGACGAAATAAGCTAGACCTATGAAATTGGAACACAAAACAACTTTTGATATTCTAAAATTCCAACAATGAACTGTTGAGGATCACTTAGATGGATTTTGACTTTTTATGCTAGCGAGACCCAATTCAAAGATGATATGAGTACATTTGGTCATAACAAGCATGAACTATGAGACTTATCCACTGCATACACCCTAAAGACAGATTGTGCAGGCTTGCCAAACACCCCTTTAAGCATACTGTTTTGTAATTAAAATAAACTAAACACTAAGCCAACTTGTAAGTATGATCCAACTGAGTCCAAATACCTTAATTAGAACTAAATAAACAAGTAAGAACTATATTTAAACACAGGTTCAGATTATGCATTAATTGTGAAAATGCACTTACCAAAAGTCCTATCCACAGTGGAGTGCCAAGAAACAAAAGTACCACTGTCCTAATCTAATCCCTGAAATAACCCAATCTCAATCCAAATTCAAGCTCTGCATCACTTTTTTTCATTTTCAAGACCCAATGAACTCTCAGTTGACTTTTGTTGACTATCAATGATAATTCATTGAAACTGTTTCCCAGGCTACTCAAAAGCTATATTAAGTTTAAATTTACTAATTTGAATGAGAAAATAAGCTAATGGAAGCTTTAACATAGGAGCATTAACTTGCAAATTCCAACAGTGAACACCAACATGTGAAATATAAATGAGACTTTGATTTAAACCTTAAAACTGGATTGTACTTGTTAAACCACTTAGTTTGATACACATGAGCTTGAAATTACAACTTTTAATCTAAATTACAACATTTTCTTGAAAAAACGACATAAAGAAAAAACTTAAAAACTAACTACTCGTTTTCTCTTCCTCTTTCTTCCTTTTTATACATCCAGCAGGTTCCACGTGTCCTTATGAGTGAATCCCACCACTTTTCCTGGCCAATGGGAGAGTTTTGCGTATTTTAGCTGTTTTTGCACTTTTGGCGGGAAACCTGTATTTGACCTCTGTGGCTCTGAAATTGTAGCTAGGGGGGGGGTGAGAGATGTAATGATGAGGTGGGTTGTGGAAGAGATAAGGGTAAGGATAAGGGTGGTGGAAAAAGGGGAGTTGCAGGGCTAGCAGGCATCAAGTGGAAGGAGGTGTACAGTGGGCGGGCTACTGCTTTGTTTGACTTGGTTTTGACCAAAGGTCCAAAAAGGGAGGCAGGGGGTCCAAAATGCTAAAAGGCAGGGTCCAAGGCAGGTTTTGACAAGTCTTTTAGGTTTATAACTACAAGGACTAAACTTGTATTTTCTGAAAAGACCAAGGACCAAACCTGTAATTTTCCAAACTTGCTTCAAGGGACCATTATTGACAAGCTTTGAAAGTTTAGGGACCTAACTTGTCATTATTTGAAAGTTAAGGGACCTAAGTTGTCATTTTTGAAAGTTAAAGGACCATAGTTGTAAATTTGTAAATTTAATTCTCAAGGACCAGTTTTGACAACTTAAGAATCCCTAGGGACTCAAAATGATATTTCTCTTTATTTGGTTTTACCAGGGACTGTTTTTGACAAGTTTTGAAACTTGGGGGACTAAAACTGCCAATTATGCAAACTTGATACGTTTTTTATCAGATTTTGATATTTTTGCATTTAAAACACATAAAACACTGATTTGTGATATTTTGATCATTTTGATGTGTTTCTGAGTGTTTTCAGATGATTTTGCAGTTTATATTGTACAAAAATGATGAGTATTTAGACACTCATCATCCCCATTTGTTCATGGGTCCATTAGTGTTAAACATTCCATTCATGTTAGACATGTATGGATAAGATGAGTATGCATTCCATGGAGCAAAGTTTTGAAAAGGAAATCCGTATTGCATATTTGGATTCCATCCTATTTGATGATTACTTTTCGGGTAAACGTTATTTGGTCTCCTAAATGAATTAGGTTTTGAAAAGGATGGAGCTTTGTTTCTTGCAAAAGTAGGATTATATTTTGGAGGTGGTTGTCTAGAGGTGACATGAGTTGGTTTCTTCCTATTAACGATAACAAATTCAGTTCTAGATGAAGAAGCTACGTTATTACCACTATTTGCTACAGCAGATCCACGGATCCCTGGCTGTACACTAGCCGGTTCCCTTATCAAGGGATCCGTGGGATCCGCCACAACAGTGGCTGGTTTTTCTAGTGCCTTAACAAAATTTGTTTCTTTATTTTCGCTAGTTGATGGATCAAGTAGTTGAACACCTAAACCTTTTTGGTTGTTGCCGGTTTTAACACCATCTAGTATCGTATCTAAAGTGTTCGTACTCATTCTAGCAATTTTAGAATCTAGATGATCAACTAGTGTTTGAAGTTGAACGCAAAGTTCACATTCACCACTTGCTATCTTACCCTTTTCCAAACGTTTTAGTTTTGCTTTTAGTTCTATGACTTCTTTGTCTAAACGTTGGTTTTGACTCTTTAAAATCTTGTTTTTGTTAACTAATTTTAAGCTAATGTTGCATAGTTTATCATATTCATTATGCAATGAGTCATCATCAAGTGATGAGCTACTATAGTATTCGTGACATACCTCGTTATTTGCCATGAGACAAATTTCTTCGTCCTCCTCGTCGCTCATTCCCCAGGTGCCGCTCACGAACGCCTTTTGATCATCTCGTTTGGGACACTTACTAATAAAGTGGTTTGGGTCCCCAAATTTAAAGCAAGTACGATCATCCTTTGGCTTCTCGTCCTCTTTGCTTTTTCGAAAGCCTTTCTTATCGTCATACGGTTGTTTAACGTATCTTCCCTTTCTTCTAAAGAACTTTTTAAAGTCCCTTACCGCCATGGCGTACTCCTCATCGTCACTACTTGAAGAGGAGTTCTCTTCATCGCTTGAAACCTTTTTGGCTTTAAGGGCAAGAGATTTGTGTTTCTATTTCACCTTTAAGGCTTCGGAGTCTTTAGCGAGGACAAGCTCGTAGACTTTTAGGTTGCCTATGAGTTCGTCGAGAGTAAGGATTGTCAAATCTTTTGACTCTTCGATCGCCATCACCTTGGATCTCCACTTCGATGGAAGTGCTCTTAGATATCTCCTAACATGGTTACGGCTAGAAAAAGATTCATCAAATGCTTGTAAAGATGTAATAATAGTATTAAAGTTAGCAAATGAATGATCTATAGTTTCCTCATTCGATATTGAAAATTGTTCATATTATTGAACATATAAATCAATTTTATTATTTTTAACTTGTTGGTTGCCTTGATGAGTTACAACTAAAGAATTCCAAACTTCTTTAGAGGTTTTGAGCATAGAAATTCTTTCAAATTCCTTCTTCGGTAAATCATTATATAAAACCATTTTTGCTTCACTATTTTTAGAAAGCATTTTCTTTATTTCATCAGTTAGCTTATCATGAGGTATGTTAACTAAATTCCCTTTATCATCTTTTGAGATAGCCTCAAAATCTCCTTCAACAATAATGTACCAAAGATCAATATCTTTAGACTTTACATATGTTTCGAATCTATTTTTCCAATATATAAAACCATTAGTTTCAAGAAGTGGTGGTCGTTGCATAGATTGCCCTTCCTTATAATTTTCATAACCCATAGTGATCGAAAAGTTTTTAAAATACAATTTTACTTTAAAACTTTTATAAACTTAGCTCTTGATGCCAATTATGGAAAACTAGAAGGGGGGTTGAATAGTTTTGCCGATTTTACGTTAGTTTCGAAAACTTTTAGATTCGTTAATATGTGAGATCTTATGGATGTAGAGAAAGTATAGATCTAATGATAAAGCAAGTAAATAAAGTAAAGCGAAGGGAAAGAAAAGAAACAACCGATGTATAGTGGTTCGGCTACAAGGACACCTTCCTTGCCCTACTCCACTCCCGAGTCACCTACTCGAGAGTTCAAGCACTATGTCAACAAACTCCTTCACTTGGTGGAGAAGCCTTCACAACGCGTTGCTTAAACTTTTACGGTACAAAGCTAAATACCGAGTCCGTAGCACGGTGGACCAAACCAACACGAATATTACACAACAAATATGTGAAATATCAAATACAAGATCTTTGCTACGAAAATCTTGCGGAGTGACAAATCAATCAAGGACCCCTTACTTGGATGACTTGTAGAATGCTCGTGATCTCGCCTTAGAAGGACCTATATAAGGATCACAAATAGAAAGAAAGAAGAACAACTCTCGGATCAAGTGATCTATATGTTAGAAGAGAATGAGAGTGTATGAGAGATTTAGTAAGAAGAGGGTGAGTTAGATTGAAGAAATGGCTCTCTATTTATTGGCAAAATTCTTCACTATTCCCCGGATCCCACGGATCCCTTCCACTTGGGATCCGTCTAGTGCAATCCTAGGGATCCGTGGAACGCTCCTCTTTGCCCATGGGTTTTTTGGTTATGGGTCATGGGTTATGGGTTAGTCCATGGGTTTTCTTTAGATTCAATGTATCTAAGTATACATTGTATCTAGTCTACTTGGGTATGGGTTAAGATCCACGGGTTATGGTCCATGGGTTATGGTTTTTACCCATCCTAATAAACTATTACAACAAATGATCAATTATTACATTTTTGTATTTAAATGGCTATATGTAAATGCTTTACAAAAATAACATGTATCCTTATAATTATACTTAAGATAACATTATATTTGTTATCAACAAAACACAAAGAGATTGCAAAATATTAATAAACTTTTTTACGGTTTATTTGTATTAACAAAGATCTTTCAAAATTATCATACCTGATACTAACAAACTTCCTCAAAAATTGAGGGGGAGAGTTGGTATATTCCACTATCAAAATAAAATTAATCAGACCACATTTTCCTCCCAAATTTTCTAAACTTATTTAAATCAATTGGGATCCAAAATCTCAAAAGGTTGGAAATTTTTGATAATGTGATTTAAATATGAAATCTGATAACAAGTGATCGTTTTGACTCAAAGTGCAGGTTCTCTCTAATATGTGCCAAACTCTTTCGAATATCGATGCACATATTGAGGGGGAGCGATTAAATGTTCTTTATCAGTAAAGGTTTAAAATAAATCTATATCTTTCACCAAAATGCTTTCTAAAGGATTTAAATCAATTGGGATCATAAATCTCAAACAGGTTTGAAATTTTTGATAGGGGGAGATATTGTGATTTAAATATCAAATCTGATTAAAGGGTGATTGTTGAGGGGGAGCTTTTACAAAGACTTAAACAAGCACTTCTTCCTCTATGTGATAAATGATTTAAAGCCAAAGCAAATATTGAGGAGGAGCATTTCTGAAAAATCAAAAATAATTGAGGTACAAAATACTTTGATTTTATATCACAAGTACCTTGATTGATTTTCAAATAGTTTTCATTTGGTTTCAAAGGCGGAAAGAACTGTACCAAAAGACCGACCACTTTACTTTATGCATTGAAGTTATAAGGCTGGTAAGGTTAGGTATAAGTTCCCATGATCCAGCCAGAACCAGAGGGATCTACCCAGGGACAATTCACTAGATAGTGTAGAAGTCCTTAGGTATGATAAAATAAAGGAGAAAAGTGAGAATAATGGAAGAGTGCCGACTGAGAAAGAGCTAGAATTGGAATAAACCCAACAAGGTTATAGTAATGAAGTCTCGGTAAGCACTGAAAGGGTTGAAGAATGAAAAAAGAAATAAAATGTGAAAAGGGTGAAAAGAAATAGCCCTCCATTACTTCAACCTTAGGGTAGAAACCAGGTTCAATACATATGCTATTGGTGGTTACCAATCTAACACATGTATTGAAGACAAGACGTCATGGACCCAGTGACACACTGCACTAAACTTCCCAAGCTACTCAAGTTCTCTTAAAAGGACTTGTTTTATTCTCACGGGGAACCTACATAATCTATCGACTTTCTCTTAGAGATGGCTGATATTGAAGAAAGAGACCCTCTCTATAGTATCTGAATAGGAAACCAAATGTGCACAATTAAGTCTAGAGCCAAGAGATCATCACAATAAATCTCACTAGGACACACAATTAATGAATACTTGCTGGTTTCATACAATGTGGAAAGTGAGAATATATATTGAGAGTCCTACGTATTATCCTCACGGTATTGCCAGAACATCCGAGTGAATATGTAAAAATAATCACGATGAAGATGGAAATCCTTCTAGAGCCTACATCAAACAAGCTCTTGGTGGGTAACATGTGAGATCTTTCAAAAGATCAAACTTGTGACAACTGGATAGAAACAATGGGGCGATTCACTCTTGAATCAACCTTGGTCCAGGAAATGAATTGACGAATACTTTTGAAAAAACTTTCGATGTGAAAATCTTCTTTTTTCTCTAGCACATCGACTATGTATTCATTTTCAAATACAAAAAGTATTTATGATTGAAGATTGATTTTTCTCATAAAACCTTCGTCGTATTGCAAAACTCTTTCTCTTAAGCAATACTCGATCGTTTTTCAAATCAATTTATCATCAATCAGTGAATCTCAATTCGCTGGTTCACTCACTCCGTGTTGTCTACTTTGGGACGCTCCGGTTTGAGAATGGCTAGATCAAGCTGCGAAACCCTGTCAAGGAGATTCTTAGGAATTATACCTAATCACAGGTAGTATTTATACTGGTCAATGGGGAACCATGGTTTTTGCAATCCCACTCAATGAAAATAAACAAAGACACTTTCATATGTTTTATTGCTAACTGTTTGGTTTGAAGGAACATTTGTCGGTTGCAGCTGATCGATATTGAGAAGTTAATTCACAACCGCATGCTCACAGCACACAGTTATAATTGAAGAAAATCATGACAATCAAAGACATACAACAATGCTTCTGCTACTCTGATGAAAAGATGTCATGATCCAGAAAGTGTGAGCATGTCGGTCTAAAAGTCACAACATCACATGAAGGCGATACAACAAAGGATGATCCAGAGATTTGTTGTGGCTAATGATCTCAAAGAAAGCTCAAGGATCACCAAGTCGTGGATCAGTTCAAAGACCTCCACTGAAAGTACAAAGTATTCAGACTTTGAAGAATCACTGCTAAAGCACAAAGATTACGGATATTGAAGAATTGAAGACTACGAGCTTGAGCATGAAGATAAAGATAGAATGCTAGGATGCAAAATGTATTTCATGGGGTGACCTCCCCAAGGGGGAGATTGTTGGGATTTGGAAAATCCATGTTGAAGAGTCGGTCACCCCAACTCCAGTCTAGCATACGTTAGCTCGTAGACATTACATTATTTATTAGTAAGTTAGCTAGTTATTAGTTAGATAGAGTAACACCGTGGAGGACGGATGGGTCTTTACCCAATGTATGCTTGATCCACAGCCCGACAGGAGGGCGTGTAGTATGTAACTATAAATACATCTTCCCACTTGGGAAAAGGTGGTGCTTTTCATTAATCTAACATTTTCTTTTTGTTTTACTTTCTCTCTCTAGAAAACACCCTCTCTTTACTTTCCCTCTCTAAAATGGCTTACTTGATCTATCATCATCCAAGACCACCCGAATCATCAAACAACATAGAATAATGATCCTACAAATATTGTTTACATCTTATAGAAAATGTATACGTATAACAACTAGTATTTACATTTTATAAAAATGTATATGTACTTTGTATATGTTGTAATGGGTAAGTAATGGGTAAAAACCAAAGTCCATAACCTATGACCCATGATCCATGATCCATTGACTAGGTACAATGAATGTTGTTGGGTAAAAACCAAAGTCCATAACCAATACCCATGGAGCATGATCCATAACCGATGACCCATTGCATGACATTATGCATGAAGTCATGTTGGATATTATCCATGAACCATGACCCAAAGTCCATGATCTATGAACCAAGATCCATAACCCAATGACTAGGTATATTGCATCTTGTTAGGTATTCATAATCCAATATCCATAACCCATGGTAACCCATAACCCATAACCCCTTGCAACCCGAAATTCGGACTAAACTGACCCAGTAGCCGGATCCCAGGTTTTGTACTAGCCGGATCCCTCTGGTGAGGGATCCACAAGAACCGTGGGACAGAAGACATGTTTAGTCTATAAATAGTGAGCCATTTCTCTGTTGCTCACCACCACCCTTAGATATACTTTCTCCCAGTATTCTAACATCACTAACCACATATCCAAAGGATATTTCTATGTAGTTTTATGTTTGTGTGATTCTCTAGGTTCATCTTAAAGGCGAGATCACCACCTCTTGAAGATGTGCAAGCTCAAGGTCATGAGTTCCTAAGGTTCGTCATCATCAAGACCACTGAAGTACATCTTGTTGATAGTTCTTTCCTCCCTTCATAGAAGTGTCATGTTGAAGGCATTAGTGAAAGGTGCCTAAAGGTCGTGTTGAAGGCATTAGTGAATATTGCCAAAGATGTACATTCGATATGGTGCATCGATGCACAAGTTAGTTAGTTTGGGTTAAAGGGCGTTGATATCCTTCTAGTGTTGTAACAAGGAGTGTGTCTTCTTTGGGTAATTGTGTTGTGCTGTAGTGTTGGGTAGTAGTTCCTCGTTTGTAATGAAACTCAATATCTAGCCTTGTACCAGATAAAGTGTAGGCGACGTTGTGATAGGTTTTGTTCTACCTCGTGGAAGAACTCGGTATCTAGCCATGTACTGGATTAAGAGTAGGCGACATTGTGAAGGCTTCTCCGCCACATTAAGGAGTTTGTGTTGTGTAGTGCTTACAAACTCTCGAGTGGGGTACTCGGGGAGTGGATTAAGGCAACGAATGTGTCCTTGTAGCCGAACCACTATAAATACTCGTGTTGTGGTTTTGTGTTTATTTACTCTTTATCTTTTGCATTACTTAATTATATGCTTATCTGTCTATATCAAACACACATACTAAATAGATTGACATAAGTCGATCTAAATACTTTAAAACGAAGTTTTAATCGGTAAAATTATTCAACCCCCTTCTATTTTTTATCGGTAAAACTATTGTAATTTCCTTGCATATATTTAATACTATGTAAAGTCACGTAGATTTAATACTGAAGTGCATCTTGTTGATAGTTCTTTCTTCCCTCCATAGAAGTGTCGTGTTGAAGGCATTAGTGAAAGGTGCCTAAGGGTCGTGTTTAAGGAATTAATGAATGGTGCCAAAGGTGTACATTCGATATGGTGCATCCATGCACAAGTTATTTAGTTTGGGTTAAAGGGTGTTGATATCCTTCTAGTGTTGTAACAAGGAGTGTGTCTCCATTGGGTAGTTGTGTTGTGTTGTAGTGTCGAGTAGTATTTCCTCCTTTGTAATGGAACTCGGTATCTAGCCTTGTACCGGATAAAGTGTAAGCAACGTTGTGATAGGTTTGGTTTCACCTCGTGGAAGAACTCGGTGTCTAGCCTTGTACCTGATAAATAGTAGGTGACGTTGTGAAGGCTTCTCCGCCACATTAAGGAGCTTGTGTTGTGTAGTGCTTACAAACTCTAGAGTGGGGTACTCGGGGAGTGGAGTAGGGTAAGGAAGGTGTCCTTGTAGCCGAACCACTATAAATAATCGTGTTGTGGTTTTGTGGTTCTTTACTCTTTATCTTTTGCATTACTTACTTATATGCTCATCTATTAATATCTAACACACATACCAAATAGATTGACATAAGTCGATCAAAATACTTTAAAACGAAGTTTTAATCGGTATACTATTCAACCCCTCTTCTAGTTTTCCACACATATGTATCAAATAAACATTCGTAAATTGCCATGTTTGTGTATCTTAATATTATTTTATTTTGCAGGTTGCATACACGCTTAGTGTTCTACCTTTGGAATAATTTTCATTAGATTTAGACAGAAACACAATGAGGCATGGGCAGCTTGAGAGTGTGGTGTTTCGATCTTTTCCTAGATCAGAGAATGAATTAACTATAATAAAGTTTATACTTTTTTGTTTCCCGTTGCTAAAGATAATCTATATTAGGATCAACGATTTAAGTGATGATGGGTATGAAAATATCAAGATAAATAGGGAGTTGGCTAGGAAGCCTTTGAAACTCCACCGAGCTTCCCTCATAGCCGTAGTAGACTTCTTTTAGTGGTTATAGTTTATGTATGGGTTGAATACCCTATGAAAACTAATCTTGTATAAAGTATTTTGGTATTTATGTATCTGGTTTGGTTCAATTTAGCTTATACATATATTGTTGGTTGTGCATATGTTGGTGATGCAAGTTTGACATTAGAAAGTCAAACTTCCATTTAGCATTTAAATTTGACTTTAGAAAGTAAAAATACAATCCGCGAGTAAAAAAATTTAGCATTTCCATTTTACTTTAGCTAGTCAACCTTCAAAGTGGTAAATGCCATTTTCTATTTACATTTTGACTCTCTGAAGTCAAAATTGCAAAACCATTAGTCAAATGTGCCAAAAAAGTCTATATATAAATGATTTAAATGACACATACAAATGAATTAGACCATATCTATTAGGGAGTTTTTGGATATGTTTTGCAAGTTTGACTTTAAAAATTCAAACTTCTAATTGTTTTGTGTTGTTTAATCATCAACTACATAGTAAACATAAATTTGTCAAATTGAGGCACCAATTATGTACAGTCAAGTAATTATTGGGCGGGAGTTTTAAGTATAACAACGGCAACCCAGACAAATTCAGGGGCCAAGTGAAAAAAAAGTCACTACTAGACCACTTGACCGCCTCTTCCCTAAGACGCTATTTACTTGTGTGCGCGAACCAATAAACCCATCCATAACCTTTTCCTCACACATTTTCCAATAAAAGATTTTCCTATTTTGAATGAACTCATGGAGGTTGCTGGTTCATCCAACTTACATGATCTTATGGCAGTGTGGTTTGGGCAAAAGGCTGTAGAAGAAGGGTTTTTGAAAAAGCTAATTCGTGACTGCATTGATTATCTCAAGAGGATGATCATCAGGCGTAGGAAGCTGATTCAGGAGAACGAAGCTTTGGGACCACATGGTGTGGCGCTTGATAGTTTGGATGCGCTGAGAAAAACCTTGGCCAGCACACCGACCTACTTGTTCGATTGATAAAGATTTTTGGTGAAACTGATGATAGTATTCATATGCAAGAAGGTCATGTTTCAAAAATGGTTGAACATAATGACTGACTTTTGGGTATTTGATGGAGGCAGTAAATGGGGTCTTTTGGGTGCTTGTTTTGGATTAATAGGTTGTTACAAGGGTATGTAAAATGGTTCTTTTGTTCTGTTGTTGATCATGGTTTGATCTAGTTATTGATGTTCTTTTAATCGACTATAATTATGATGAAATATTATCTAAGTTTTAGTATTCAATCTCTTCTTGTATTGTGCTATTGGGTGTATATTTTCTATCAGCAAAACCAAACAGCCACTTTGTATCAATAAAACCAAACACCCCCTTGTATCAGCAAAACCAAAGCCAGTGGTTTATAATGTTTTATGTGTTGGAAATGCAAATGCTTTAGCACTAAAACTTATTGTATTGACAATGGTGTATTGTTTAGAAAGAAAATGGTATGGTGTTAGTGTTGACACTGGGACTGAACAACCACAATGCCATAAATTGTAACATCTTGATTTTTGACTTCCCCAAG
The DNA here is from genome assembly GCA_022545495.1 of Chrysanthemum lavandulifolium. Taxonomy (NCBI): domain Eukaryota; kingdom Viridiplantae; phylum Streptophyta; class Magnoliopsida; order Asterales; family Asteraceae; genus Chrysanthemum; species Chrysanthemum lavandulifolium. The sequence continues at coordinate 241,760,074 of CM040238.1, read as the reverse complement.
TCAAACCAATTTAGCAAATGCCACAAATTGTACCTCTTTTTTTTTAACTTCGCTAAGTCAAACCTATTCACAAATGCACAACGAAATCTATCAGTTACAATGCCTAACACAATTTTATATTCAGAGTATGTCATTGTTAAAAGCAGGAGCTGGGTTTTTTTTTTTATCGATTTCACTTATAATATATTTGACTTCCCTAAGTCAAACACTAACACTTAAAATATGCTTGACTTCCCTAAGTCAAACATAATTACCAACGCACAACTAAAAACTAAAATAACAACTCATATTTTTATTGCTCGATTTCATGTTGACGATCATTACAAACTTTTCTTATCTAAACATACACTTAGCTAGATCCACAACTTTCCCTATCATCCTTTTCCTTCATTTCATTCCTTTCCTTAAGATATTTAAACAAAGCTTCCAGATTTTTAATCCTTTTTTTCAAATCATTAACTTTTGATAAGCCTCTTCCTTCTCCTCCTTAACACCCAAACCCTTTTCATTTGAAAATCTTCTTTCCTCAACGCACTCAACAAAGCCTTCCCCTTGTCGTTTTGTGTCATTCTTATTTATTGCTTTGGGTTGAATGTGTGTCGCTTGTATTTAGGGTTCAATGTATGTTCATGTTAATTACGCCAAATGTGTGTTGTTGGTACTAATAGGGTATTCGGTTGGGTTAGATTTAACTATGGTATAGTATAAATGTGTATGGTCTATTATACCCTCGAAAAATAACACAAAACTGACGTTGACTTTGGCATTACGGGTTAAAGGACCAGTTTGGCTCAAAAACCCATACTTTGGACTACTGACGAAGAAAAAACGATGTTACAGTTCCAGGCGATACTTTTTACCAAGTTTAAGGACCAACGGTGTATTTTAGTCCAAATAAAAACAAAAATAAAAATAATATTTTGGTCCAATTTGGTCCTCTTTGAAAAAAATATTTTCAAGTAAATTAAAATTTTTCACTTTTTATTGGCCACCATAATTTTCCTCATTTTGTCAATTTATGAAATTTTAAATTTCTTCATTTGACATACCAAATAGAATATTTGATGAAAATTAAAATGCAAATACCATGAAATCCTCTCAATATACACCAATTAATCGCACCCTTAGTGTATTTAATAAAAGAAATGTTATTCATCCATTATATATAGTATAGAAATGACAAAAATACAAAATCACATACACAAAAATAAATATATTGAGAATTTTGCATTTTTATACTCATCTCTCATAAGTAGACTTATTTATGTTTTTCTTTCATTTGTGGATATTGTTCTTTCTATTCTTTCAAAATGTAACTACTCATTTTGTATGTCTACACTCTCCCTCATATGCATAAAGCTTTTTACAAATAAATTTCACCAAAGAATGTATTATGTAATGTTTTTTTAGCTCCATATCCATTTTTATTAATTTTTGAAAAATGTTTTTGATAATTTTTTGCAACGTTGTCAAGATCGGGATCCTACCCAGGATCGGTTTCGTCTTTGCAAGATCGTGATCGTAAGATCAAATCGGGATCTTAAGATCCTACTCTAATGTTATTTCTTAATAGTTTATCTAATTTTATACAAATCTACAAATTCTAATATATTATAACTATAAAATACTATGAATGTTTCATATAAATGTTGTCCTAAATTATGATTATAAAATGTTTAAAAGATTAACGTGTTGTTTTTGAATTCTACAAACAAACAACCCATAAATTTATAGTTTTTAGTTTGTAATTCGAGAAAAGTAAGATCGGATCGGATTAGATCGTAAGATCGCATGGTAAAGATCGGGATCCTATAAGATCTTAAGCTTGCAAAGATCCCATGTAGGATCCGGATCGTTTTCTTTCTTGTATCGTAAAATCGTGAGATCACAAGATCGGGATCGGGATCGCGACAACTATGATTTTAAATGCGAATTTTAAGTGTGTTTAACAACTAGTCGCATCGAGCGCAAATAACCTAGCAGTATCATTATTATTTAAAAACTGGTATATCCAACTAAATGATTTGTAACCAGTAAATAATCTTAATCAATTTTATTTTTTATTTTATTTATTTATTTATTTTAAATAAATTGTGGATGTAGCATGCCATATATTTATTAAAATAAATAAATAAATAAATATAATAATAATTTTGTATAAATTTTATGGATGTAGCATCCTCTTACGGCACTTGCAATGGGGGTGTTATTTGCGTGTTAAATGCAAGTTAACCATTGCAACTTCGGTGTTATTTTGGGTGTTAAAGTTTCACGTTACCAAGTTAATGTGCGTTACTTGCAGTGGCGGAGCTAGAAGAAATTTCGTGGGAGGGCCAAAGCAAATTTTCTTCCGGAAAAACATTAAATGGGAGGGCCAAGATGAAATTTTTATTTTTTAACACATGAAATCGCGAAAAATCACTAATGAGAACTTAGCTCTCAGGAGGCGGGACCCTCCGGTCCTCACATACTCCGCCCATGGTTACTTGGGTGTATTTTTTTTTTTCTTTTTTTTTTTTCTGCCCCTAAATTAGGGGTTGTTTTGGTAAATTGTTGATGAGTTAATGTTTAACCTTGAGAATGTTATGATCGCGGGGGTTTTTTTTGATAAGTTAAGGTGAAATGTTAAAGCTGATGTGGCGCAGAGGTGGCAGGAGGTTAAACCATAACTTGCAAATGCTGTGTAGTATTATTTTCAGTTGAAAGATTGCTTAAACAAGCAAAGTGAATCATTGCTTACGTTGACACCTCTTAATTTATTACTCGATATACTCCGTATTATTTAGTACTAAGGCAGGCTGGCCTCTTAAATGCGCCAGAGTTTAGGGACCAGTGAATAATAACTTTCTATTTAAGACTACAGCGACTCATTAGGAGAACATATCATATTACGGTATTACCATTGAACTTCTTTCTCATAGTCAAATTTAATAAGTCAGCTTCGATCGATGGCTGATTCTTCCAAGAATGCTGATGATTCCGCCAGAACAGAACTCTTGAAATACATGCTAGCCTCAAATGTTAACGTTGCTAACTTTGTTTCGGTGAAGCTTTCTACCCAAGGAAACTACTATATATGGAAAGCTCAGATGCTTTGCCTTATGGAGAGTCAGATGATGCGAGGTATCATTGATCCTAAATTTCGCAAAACGGGGAATATGAGTGTTAAGATTGCTAAACAATATGACAGCCTTCTTAGAGGTTGGATTTTTGGTACTTTAAAGGAAGAAGTACTTGAGAATGTAGTTGGACTAGAATCAGCACGGGATGTATGGAAGAAGCTAGAATCCTTCTATGATCATGCAATAGGCTCCACAAAAGGTATGGGTTTATTAAACACCATTATGAAACAAATTAAGGAGGCCTTTGTCCTAGCGGTATGGTAAGTGGGTTAACTGTTAAGTCTGGGTTCACACATGTGTGAGGTGTGAGGCGTGCGGCGTGTGAATAATATGCCCTTTTTAAAGAAATAAGAATCTCTAGTACTCATAGTATAGACATGCTATTATAGACCGGTTTGAGCTGAATTTCGATTTATGCTCTATTATACATTCATTTTTGGTAAGTTGGTTTGCCATGTTAGGATGATGTTTTTTTTCCGATGAATCATTTTAATTGAAGTCCTGGTCTTAAGGCATCCGTTTTAGGTTTATAATGAAAGTTGAAACTTTGAATTGCAGGTTTAGCTTCACCTCAACTAATAATGAGACCAGGAATAGTAACAGTAACAGAAACAGAAAACAAAAACAACACCCCACGCAACATAGATTTGTACAATGCTACTGTTGACGGACACTGGTGGAAAGCAAAAGCCATACTGAACAAGCATAAAGACGCAGCCACAGAGCCGATAACTGAGAATGGCAACACCATGCTTCACTTAGCGGTCGGAATGAGCCAGAATTACTTTGTTGAAAATTTGCTGAATTTCATACAGGACGGAAAAGATTTGGAGAAGAAAAATTCAAATGGACGAACGGCACTTCATATTGCTGCAATCGTTGGCAACAAATATGCGGCCCAGCTCTTGGTTGACAAGAGGAAAGAACTGTTGGAAATTACAGATCATAAAGCACACTTACCATTGCTTAGTGCGTACAACAATATGAAGCTTAATACATATGTGTATTTGCTAGAAGCCACGAAAGCCATACAACGATCTCCTCCTTTAGACCACTATCCAGACACATATATCCGAAATGCAGTCAAACTTCTCATTACTGCTATTTTCACCAAACAATATGGTGAGTAGCTAGTTATATACAGTAGTAGATCATATATATTAAAATATTGGAATGTTTTAAAAGATTCTCATACCTTCTATCATAATATTCTTGCAGATTTAGCCTTAAAAATGGTCAAAATATATCCTACATTGGCTACAAGAGATAATCAAATATTGATGGCAATAGCTATAACATTTCCACCTGATCTTAGCTCTGCTAAATATAATACTACAATTTCTATTTCGCACGCAGCTTTGAACAATTTTTGTAACAAGACAGTTGAGAGAAGTTCTTTGCTATTCAATTCGGCTGATATTCTGAATAAAAGGGGTGAAGACATCTTATGGACAATGAGACACGCTAAAAACACGTATTATAGCTGGTTATCAGAATTTGTCACGATTTTACTTGGTGAGAGATTAGTCAGTATATGTAGAAAAACAAAGTTATATTTAAAATTTTCTATTCGTATACATGAAACTTTTTTAATCGTATCTAACTTGTTTCCTGTGCAGTACCAATAGCGATACTCTATCCAGTATATCAGTTGATACATGTCCTCGTTATGTATTTTCTTTTCCCCTTCTTTATGTTGTATTTTCTCATGTGTAAGGTTCTAGCCATTGTAGGTAAGATATATATTTTGCAGTAAAACCACTCACCATTATCCGTTTTGAGAAGGAAACTTGAGATAGTCTCCATTGTCTATGCAGTGATTGTGTTTAACTTTATTTTGTAAATTGTAGCCCATCGGGTCAAGCATATAGAGAAAAAGAAGAAAGAGTACAAAGAAGCTAAAGAGCTTTTGAGCGTGATATGTGATCATATCGATAGTTTAAAAGTCAGTGGGACTGACCAATCAAGTTACAATGAAGCAATTCTCGAGGCTGTTCATCAAGGTACATACGAGGTTGTTGATGAGATTCTTTACAGGTCACCTAATACAATAAACTGTAAGAATCAAGAAGGGCATAACGTCATTCAATTAGCAATAATAAACCGTTCAGAGAAAGTATACAACCTTATCTGTCACATAATTGAGCGTTCAGAATATTATAGAACAATGACACATTCTTCCTTGAACAATCTGGTGCACTTGGTTGGAAGATTGGCACCTTCACATGTTACTCAGCCGTACCACAGGTGCAGCACTACAATTACAAAGAGAGCTCCAATGGCGTGAGGTACATAAAATATATGTTATTAACTGTCATCGTGTTTTGCTACTCTGTATTTATCTGCATAACATACATATATAACTAGTTTAACTCTACAGGAAGTGGAGAGGCACATGCTACCTACAGAACTTATAAAAGAGAATATCTATATGGAGAATCCAAATATGGTGTTTACAAAGCAACACGAGGATTTGGTGAAGGAAGGGGAGCAGTGGATGAAAACGACAGCTGAATCTTGCAGTATCACAGCGGCTCTAATTGTTACGATCGTATTTGCAGCAGCAATCACAGTACCTGGTGGAAGCAATCAAGAAACAGGCATCCCTGTGTTTGAAAAAGAAGTTGCATTCGTTATCTTTGCAGTATCCGATGCAATTTCACTATTTACAGCTGCTACAGCACTGTTAGTGTTCTTATCAATTCTGACTACGCGTTTTGCTGAAAAAGATATTCTTGTGAGTTTACCGAGACGGTTGATAATTGGTCTTTGCGCATTATTCCTCTCTACAGCAGCGATGATGGTAGCCTTTGGTGCAATCTTGTTCCTAGTTTTTGGTGAACAAAGAGTGTGGATGTTGGGACCAATAGGTGGATTAACTTGCTTGCCGATTTTAGTTGTTGTTACTCTACAGTTCTCCTTCATGTTAGACCTGTTCAGATCAACATATTCCCCCAGATTTGGTAATCAAAGTTACATTAATTCATGTAAAACTAATCCAAACGACATACAATCTTTCCTCGGTAAGCCGGTATTCGATTATGTATAGCAATGAGGTGTTTGATCTGTATGCAATTTAAAAGTTCAATAGTGATCTGTTTCAAACGCTTCACCTTTGGAATGTTAATTAGTGTTTTTCTTTTATGGCTTTTCATCTTGTATACATAAACATGTATCTTCTTATAATTTCCTAATATTAAGTTTTTATCAATAACCAATTTCAGATCGGGGCTTGAATTTAGACTTTTGTTTGTAATGAACTCGTCGCACAGGTTCCAGTTCTGATCGAGTCAGGCGCTTTCCCAGCTGGGCTTGGGTTTTGCCCATTTATAGTAAACATTATCATTTTTTTTTTCCTTGAAAAAGCGAAATTTTTTATAAGATAATTAAGAACTCGCAAGAACCTACAGTTTATTCCAAATTTCAATACTCGGCCCTCGTTTCCCTCTTCCACTGGCGAGTCCCTAACGACAAATGAAAAGTTGTTAGATATTAACTTTCGGATTTAGCGTCTTGAAATTAGTCTTGGTTCTCATTACCAAAGTAATTTGAATAAATAAGTTTTTGCGAACCCATGTGTAATTCTTCTAATGATTTTTTGTCGAGGATGACAAATCCAGTGGTGGATGCATATATTTTCGGCTTGGGTCAGTTATCACATTAAGCAAAACAAAAAAAGAAAATGGTTTGCCAATCGTGATATTAGCTTGGATTTAATTAAGGTGAATCCGTATTGTGATTATTCATTGTAAAATGCTAATCAACATTATGTTCTTCAAAGAAGACTCACAAAGCTTGTTTCTACTTTACTTGGTTGTGTGACCACCCTAAATAAAAAAGCATACGAAACAGGAAGAATTTTTAAAATAGCCAAAATGATACGAGCATTCAAACATATAAACTTAGAAATCATGAAGTCACATTAAACTCATTTTTGTTCGAACACATATTACTATCGCAGCTAACCATTTGGTGATGTATTTAGTAGCGAGGTCACTTAAGTGTTTCTGTGAAATGGACAACTAAAAGTGGAAGTGATATTGATGAGGTCGAGTTATAGGCGGGGTTTTAAGGATGCAGTAAATATATGGGTGAATAGTATGGAGGGTAAAGAATGGTTAATGTGTCATAATCTATTATATATATATATTATATAATATATATTATTAGGAGTTGGGGTTTGTATAAAAATAATATAGATACATGAGGTGTTGTCATAATTTTATTGGCCTATTCTATTTTTTATACAAATTGTAGTACAAGAAAAAATGTTGTGGCACATAACCATTGGCTAATGTGTGTTGCAATCTTTACTGTTCACGTAAAGGAGCGTATGCATACAGTTACACATACATAATGTTATGTACGAATCTTTCATTATATCTTTTTCAACTTTCTATCATATCCTAGAAAATTCCAGCCCCTTTGACTCTTCTTCTCCATCTCATTAAAATCATCAATCTAAAATATTTTCACCAACACAACAAAACACACTAACTTAATCATCAAAAGTGCAAAAAACACGCATGACAACACAAATCCAAACATCTATCAATCAATTGTTATTCGATCAAAGCCACAAAAAAAATTGGGTTTCTTATATCTGATGGGAAGTAGAGTCGGGGGTGTAGGAAGGATTCCGGCGGTGTAAATAAAAACGATCCACATCCTAACAAAGCTGGTAATTGCAGTCCTATCGAATGGTCCACCTTACGAGATCTAATTTCAGAGGTTTGTATTCATTTTTCAAGCTATCTTCTTACTGTTTGCGTATAAGTTGTGTGGTGAACGTTGATCATTACCCTCTTTTAAGAAAAAAAAAATCAAGATAAAATTATTGGCTAAGTAATTACACAATTTTGTGCTGTTCGATATAAACAAGACCCTCAAATGAAAATGCGATAATATTCTGCTTAACATGGGTGTTTCATAATTTTTGTCGACCCTATTAGCTTACACATTATTTGTATTTCCTGAATATGTTGTTATAGGCATTTTTAAGCAGTTGAGGTGAGATTTCTTCGTGCATCTTATAGTGCCTTTTCAGATGTCTTAACACTAGCAACAAAAAACTATTGAACAATTCAACGTGGGCTTGGAGTTGCAGCAGTATTTTGTTGAAAAGCTTATGGGTTCGAGGTAAGTTGAGGAGATGTGTAAATCAACAACCAAGTTAAATGGTAACATAAATATATATATATATATATATATATATATATATATATATATTTGATGATGAAAGTTGGAAAAAGCCGTTTTGGATTTGTGTTTTTACAAACGTTTTGGGCTTTGATGATAGAAATTAATGTGTGTTTTTTGGTAAAGCTATTTTAGTTTGGGAGAAGATGAATGGTAGAGGGCGAGAGGCTATATATATATATGATTTGTCATAAGTTTACCTATTACGATATTCGCTTTTCTACATAATATGATATAAATTTTAATTTCTTACAGGTTGAAGTGATGGTTGCCCGTTGGCATTACATTTGTTGGCATCATTCGACTTCCACTGAGATTCAGGGCTCAAAATGCCGAGGAGATGGTAAGGGTAATGATTTTTCCAAATGTGTAGAATTGCACAGGTATGGAGCATTGGTTTTTCACAAGTTAGGCTATCTATTTCATGCTTGCACATTCAATAATAAGATTAAAACCTTTTTATTACTTATGGTGCATGTACTGTTACAGGCTTCGTTTTGAAAAGTCGTCTGAAATCAGGGTATTTACAAAGATGATAAATTCTTATTGTTTGGTAGCAAACAATGACTCTAAACGCTTCTACAGGTTTGCTTTTGTGATTGTTGTTTGTTTTTTCATCAAATGATCGTGAGGAGCTTGAAGTTGACCTTCAGGTTATTTGGTTTTCAATTTGTTTTTTACTCATTTAAGTTTTTTACATGTCTTATAAAAAATTATGTGATCTAAGGCTAATTTTTTTTTATAGGGGTTGTGCCTACAATATGTTTGATGAAAGACCTATTGGAATTGTTGGTAAGGTTGTTTACCTTCTTATTTTCCTTTAATTTTTGTTGTTTTTAATAAGAGATAGATATTAGTTGTGAGATAAACATGTAGTGAGATTATTCATATTGTGCAATCGTAACGAAGTTATTTAGTTATTCATAAATAGGGTCACGATATGAATAACTAAATATATATTTTACAAAAATAGGGTCACGATATGAATAACTACATAACTTCCTATTAAAACTGTTTAAATTCAGTAGTGCCCAATAGGGTCACGATATGAATAACTAAATATGAGCTTCCTACCAAAATAAAGTCACGATATGACTAACTAAATATCAGTACTGCCCAGCATTATGGTATCGTGAATTTAAATATGTAATGTTAAAAATAAATAGAATAATATAATATGAAATGATAAATCGAAGATGCCACACTTACGATTCGTTACCTGAAACAATTAATTTAAGATTAAGGGGGTGAGTTCATTGAATCAGTTCAGTGTTCAGGGGGGATGTGTTCACAAAGTGTGTTCAATTTCAAGTTGCACATGATCACTTTCTGGCATATGGATATAAAACAACTCATGTGTTCTTTTTAGGTTATCACAAGCTACAGCTGATCATCTTCGGTAACAACTCTGGATCAGGTGGTTCTTAAGGTAAAAAATCTATATGTGTTGCATCGTAAGCTAATATGTTGTTATGATATTCTTTTACAAAAACTTTGGATATCCTTTACACTGTGATAGTGTAAAAGATTTTTTTGGGCAAAACCTTAATTTTACGCGTAATCTTAAACCTTACGCGTAGAACTCTTTCCGCATAAGATTTTTCTTACGCCTAAGCTCTATTTTACACATAAGCTAATCCTACGCCTAACTTTCAGTTTACGCATAACTTTAGTGTTTCTCAATTCTTACGCGTAAGCTAATCCTACGTGTAAACATCACTTTTACGCGTAAGTTTGGTGTTTTTACGCCTAAGTGTTACCTTGCCTTTACGTGATTTCTACACCTAAGGATACTTCATCAACAACGGTTCACTCGACTATAAAGATCCATTTAACAACACAAGTTTTCAACATGTCACAACCACCATACTCTAGCCATTTCCCTTACAGTTATAATCAACAACAACAACTAAGTCCACAACATCAACAATTTAATCATCAACAACAAATTTATCAACAACAATTTAATCAACAACATACTCCACAACTTGCAGCAATTCCACAACCTCAAATGGTTCAACCACCACCAAGTCTTCAAGTACAACCTTACACAAACGTTTACAATCAACATCCATCAAGGAACACTATGAAGGAACCGACTTGGTTTGCAAAGATGTGCGAAGCTTTAAGTAGCCAACAATCCATTCATGAGGCTGGATCACTTGATAGACCTCCAATGCTCACTCCAGGAAACTACGATCAATGGGTAATTAGGTTCTTTTGGTTTTGTGATCTAAAGAAGCCACGTGGAAAGTTCTTGAAGAAGGTCATCTTGGAAGGCCCATTTCAGATGCCTCTTATCACTACACCCGGAGATCCTAATGTTGTTCCACCAAGAGATGATCTCACCAACATTGCAATTGTTGCTCAACTGTCTAGAGATGAACTTCTACACTATGAAGCTGATAAGCTTGCAATGCAATATATCCTTTTAGGATTACCAAACCTGATTCTTCACAGTGTTGATGCTCAAAAGACTGCAAAAGCAATGTGGGAACATATTCATCTTCACATGGAAGGCACTGCACTCAATCAGGAGGATATGGAATCCAAAATTTACTTGGCTTATGAACACTTCATGATTGAACCTGGAGAGACACTAGAGTCTTATCATCATCGATTCTCATACATCATCAATGATTGGATAAACACAACATCATCATGCCAAGAATTGCAGTTAATACTAAGTTCCTGAGTAGTCTTGGTCCTGAATGGGAGAAGTATGTCATTTTCCTCCGTCAAGCGAAGAATATGCATCATGCTACATACGGATTGTTGTACGACTACTTGAAGCCTCATAAAAAAGAAGTTGATAAGGAAAGGATTATCCGTAGCCAAACTGTTTCACCTTCACTTCCGGATAATCAACAACTTGATTTGTGGGCTCAAACTAGTTATCCTCCTCAACCAGCTCCTCAACCAACTGCCACAATCACACCATATGATCCATCACAGCAACAATCTCAACAAACTCAATTGGTTCCATAGAACAACAACAATGATCAAGCATTTGTCAGTGAAGCTAATGAGGACTCTGATCCGTTCGATGCATTGCAACAAGGATTTATTATGAGTGCTAAAGCTTTTGGACGTTATACAAAGAAATCCAACAATCACATTCATTCCTCATCAAACACAAGGAATCAGGCTGTTGTGAACAATGGACGAGTTGAAGTTCAGAATCGTGGTTATGGTCGTCAGATAGGTGATGGTCAAGGGTTTAATGCTATGGGTAGGAATAACAACAGAGCTCAAGTGGTTGAACAGGGTAATGCTCAGAATGGGTTGAATGGTCTTCGATGCTACAACTGTAATGAGAAGGGACATCTGGCTAATGCATGCCCAAAGCCGAGGACTAGGGGCAATGCTTATCACAAAGAGGCTTTACTTTTAGCTCTTAAGGATGAAGCTAGTGGAACTCTCACAGACAAAGAACATAGCTTTATGGCAGATGCAGACTCAGATGATGATATGGAGTACTTGCAGGCCAATGCAACAATTATGTTGATGGCTAATATGCACGAGCTACACATGAGTGATACAGGCCCATTGTATGACACAGATGACTTGTCTCAGGTACCCGAACAATCCATATTTATTTACGATCTAGTATCTCCGCCAACATCCCGAATCGGAGGCTCGGGGCGTTCAAAATGAGTCGTCCATCTCATTCGGCGATTCTCAACTAGACCCTTTAGTTACATTTGACGATCAAAATGACCTTATGGTTTCCTTTGATACCGAATTGACTCCGTGGTTATACTTGAGGATCGAATAATGATCATGTTGTGACTCACGTTGAACACTGGCGAACCTTGCCTAGTCCAAATGTTGATCTCTTGCTTAAGACCAACAATCCCGAATGGAAGAATGTCGTTCATTAAATCGACAATTAAAAGTAAAAATGCAATGTTAACCGGGGATATTGAATGCTTAAAGCGACAACTCAACTTTTTCAAAACTCAAGAAAAGCGTGAAAAATGTTTTGAAGCCGCTTTTGCTAAATCTCATCAAAGCGAACAATCTTTAGAGCGACGGATCGTGATCTAGCAGCTTGAAGAATGCGTTGTTGTCTCAAATAGAACAAGCTGAAACATGAACATAAACAACAAATTAACGCTCTTACCTTGAAACTCAAAACGCTAAAATTTGAGTTGTTAAATTATCAAAAACAGTTCTCTGCATACAAAAAGCATTCAACAAAACGAATAGATGACCATCTTGAATAAACTATCGGCTTACAAAACAAACTCAAAGAGTTTCAAAATGTTGTTTACAAACATGGTGAGTCAATCACAACTATTCAGAAGTTTACTTTAAAACCCAATCCAGATGGATATGGACCGAATCTTGCTGATTACAAACCTAAGCTTTCAACCAAAGCATTCAAACCAAATCCTAAAGTTTCGGTCTGAGAATATAAAATTGATGATTACATTATGAGTGTTGTTGAATATCATCGTCAATAGGAATTAGATGCAAGACGGCGAGTCGATCAAAATTAGAAAATTTTGTTTACAACAAACCTTTTACATATTCACAAGTCGTCACTTTAAGTCACACAAAGGATTCTTCTAACACACCAAGGATTATCACAAAAGCGTCTGAGTCTTCTAATGTTACTCCCAAACCAAATTATGCACAAATTTATGGTCTTTTACCTTCCATCAGTGAAGTAAATTCAAAACCTGAAAATCGTCATATTCTTAGATATTTTGACCTTTTCACGTCTGACCTCAAACTTTTAGAACATGAGATTGAATTTCATTACGAAATAAAGTTGAATATTTTCAATTGCCTCTGGCGCGAGAACAAAAGATATTTTTCGTAAAAGACTTTTACCCATGTTAAAACTTTGAAAATTGTGCATTGTATTGGGAAAAGGAATTTCATAAGGAACTTGGAATGATGAAAGTCGTTTTAGAAAAAGCGAAACATCTATTTCTAATACTAAGCGTAAAAAGAAAATGTTACGAAAAGATGTTGATCGACTCTTGGAAGATGTTATCTGTCTTTGATATCCATAATGTTGTGTTATTGCATTCTTTGCCATATGCATCGATTATATCTCTGCGACTTCGTTGATTACATTGTAATTGTTGAGAATCACGATAATGTGCCTCAAATCGAATCTTTAAAAGTTGAAAATGAGCGGTACATTAAACGAGCTTTCAAATTCAAAACGTCGTCTTTAATGGTGTCAAAAAGATTGTCAAAATCGTGAACTGGCTTTGCAAAACAAAATCAATCAGTTGCAATCCAAAACGTTTAATCCAAAAATTGAGCAACTGGATGATCAAAACGCGTCTTTGAAATGTCATATCTCAAAATATGAACAAGAACTTGTAAAAGTGAAAAAGGAATATGGTGTCATATTTGATTTACTCAAACAGACTCGTGATGAAGCATCAAACAAACTTGATCATTTTCTTGCACACACTAAAGAAGTCATGAATTTTTCTGAAAATCTTAGATTACGAAAATCAAGAATTGGTGCACACTATCTTTACGTTAAGAGAAATGTTAGGAAAGTATGAACATGTTCACCTAGCATCATTAAGAAAATTGCACCGGTAACACTTAGCAAACATGAACCCGCATTGCCCTTGCCAAACATAAGTTACTAATGTGCTTCCTCTCTGAAAGCAGAATAATTGCCTCTTTTCCTAATGTTCGCACTTCACGAACCTAGGAGTAATACAAGGAAGAATAGGAAGTTGGGCCTTAGAAAAGAACAATAAAGAATGCTGAAGTAGAAGAACACCCTAGGACTTTGAATAAGACTCCCGTTGCACCCACTTTAGATATTGCATCTGACAAATGTAATGGAAAAAGTGTTGTAACGAATGCTAAACCTTTAAGTACTTTTGATATTAAGTCTGATGCTTCTTGTGTTATTTGTCATAAAAGTATGCTTTCTGATTGTCATCACAAATGTGTTGCTAGAGCTATCTTGTCTCGCTTACGGAATCCTAAGACCCGGAATACCTCTAGGCCCACTAATTTTTCTAAGTTTGTGCTTGGTAAACCGCCCTCTTTAGATTCTAAGAATCGCATTGATGTCCCTGTAGCTCCAGTATCACCTCCAAGGACTGTAGTACTACCTAGTGCATTCACTAAGACTAAAGCTAAGACTAGTTGAAGATGGCATAAATGGATACATAATACACTAGGATTTAAATGGATACCTAAAATCATTGATGTATCTATTTCTAACATAAACCTTGGAACCCTCAACTCTTGGGTTCCACATCTACTCGATTCCATACGTATCGTATGTGTGTCTGGTGATCTGAGATCATCCTGGATTGTTGATAGCGGATGTTCTCGACACATGACGATCTTAAACTATTATCAAACTTTATTGCAAAGTTCATTGGCATTTGTCAGTTCGGGAATGATCACTTGGCGACTATCATGAGCTCTGAGATTATATCAATGGCAATATCGAAATTAGCGAGGCTTTATTATATAGAAGGCCTCGATCGCAATCTCTTTTAGTCGATCAATTACGTGATGGAGACTTGGAAGTTGCTTTTCGGAGAAAACTTGTTTCATTCGTGATCTACAAGGAAGCGATCTTATGTCCGGCTCGTAATTCTAGTGCATACACTATCTCAATGCAAGACATGGTTGCTTCATCTCCCATCTGCTACTCTCAGGCTACATAAAAAATCACGGCTGTAGCACCGCGTCTCTCACATCTAAACTTTCAAACTATTACCAACCTTGCTCGACACAAACTTGTTGAAGGTCTCTCGAGATTCCAAGTTCAAAGATCACCTATGCTCGACTTGTGAACAAGGGAAAAGAACTTCGTGCACATTTTCCTTCAAAGGTGGAACACTGACTCTCGACATGTGCTTCATCTTCTTCATGGATTGTGTGGCACGATGTGCGTGCAAACGATTAATGGCAAATGCTACATTTTGGTAATTGTCAATGACTACTCACGATGGACTTGGGTTTACTTCTTGCAAAGATCAAGCTCCATGAGATGATCATCGACTTTCTCACGAAAATTCAAGTTCGACTCGGAACAGTTACACAATCGAGCAGGACAAAGGCTGAATTTGTAAACCAAACTCTTCGAGAATTTTATGAGAAAGTTGGAATTGAGCATCGGACATTTATTGCACGAACACTAGAACAAAGCGGAGTTGGTGAAAGACGAAACCGTGCGTTAGTGGGCTGCAAGAACAATGTTAATCAATGCTAAACATCCAGATTACTTATGGGCAGAAGCTGTATCAACTGCATGCTATACTCAAAACCGTTCAATGATTACAAAACGCCATAACAAAACACCTTTTGAGCTTATCCATAACATAAAACCGAACCTCAAACACTTTCATGTATTTTGTTAGGTCACTAGTTTTACAAACACAAGTAATATAGAAAGAGGTTAAGGCGATTGAACAAGATCTAACACACACACAAACAATAATAATACCGGTTACGCATAGGTTTTATAGGAGGAAAGCTATGGCAGCACTCCTAGTTTCCATCCTTTCTTTAATGGGCTTGGGCCTAAGCTCATGGGCCTTCTACATAAGCTTAAGGCTAATAACAAACATAAAGGCCATAATAAGCTAACTATTACATATTAATTACAAACACTTGATTATGGTTTAGGAGTGATTCCAACAATCTCCCCTGTGTTGGTGATGAGCGGTGAAGGCGTTGATGTAATAGTAGCTCGGCGTCTTCGACATTCTTCTTTCTTGTGAGAAGAATTGCCTTGATTCGAACAATCTCCCGGTGTAGAGATAGTTTTCTTTTAACGGTTATGCTTTGGCGTCATCATTAACTTTCTTCTTTGATTATTGTTCTTTGTGGTGAAAGTGATAGTATGTTGTTATGCGCATCAAGTCTCGCCTCAGTGCGCTTTCTGCTCCAAAGTCTCCACGTCATTCTTCAACATGCTCACACGCTCTTTGGCGTTGGAATTCAATCTTGATGAAGTTCTTTAAGTCTTTAACTTTGTAGATTCTTTGGTTTGACGAAGAATCATTACGTCGTTGTGTTGCATCCGAATAGAACTTCCATTAGTGATGATGTTGGCATGAGCATGAGAAGAATCGCACGATCATCCCGCTCCGGAGCTTCCATAAGAAGAAAACATTTCAAGCGGTTAGTAATAAGCGGTTCCAGACTTACGGGTTTGAAATTTGAGAGAGTTATGACATAGTGTGAAAACCCAACTCTAATTCTTACAAAGGCCGTTCTGAGCTGGAGTCCCATAAGTGAGATAGCGATGTACGAAGTACATCTGATTCAGATGAGTCGTGAGGTATACCAAGCATCACCTCGATCAGTAGGCCGTTTGAGACATACTGCGTAATCCACGGGAGTTACCGGTGACTTCTTTGTCGGGGTTGTTTGATGTTGACCACAGCGGAGTTTCCATTCAATCACCGAGGATCACGGTTGTGAACCTCTCATAAATGTTCTCGACAGTTGCTAAGATGCATGAAGGACTCGATATGAACCATCGATGATCTTATTTGTTTATCAACAAGTGATGAGATGTCAGTGTTCCTAAGAGATCTTTGATGAATCTCGTGGCTCTAGACTCAATAGTGCATTTGGTTTTCTGACGGAGACTAGGAGAGGGTCTCCTTCTTCAATACCAGCGATCTCTAAGAAAGCCAATAGTTTATGTAGGGTTCCCAGTGAGAATGAAACAAGCTTACATTGAGATAAACTTGAGTGGCTAAGAAGGTTTAGTGCATGCGTCATTGGGTCCATGACGACTTTTAATCTTCAATACGGTGTCACTCACGTGACAACCCGATGCTATATGAATTGAACCCGATTATGCGCCCTAAGTTCAATAATCTGGAGGGCTATTTCTTTTCACCCTTTTCTTTACATTTCTTTTTGATTCTCCAACTCCTTCTTTCTCGATTCTCATTTCTCCTTTTATAATCATACCTAAGGACTTCTAAGTACTAACTATTTGTGATGTCCTTGGGTAGATCCCTCCAGCTCTGGCGGATCATGGGACGGTTATTCCTAACCTTAGTTACCTTATAACTCCATGACTAACCTATGTTGCCATTAAAACCATCATTGTGAAGAATCTCTCAAAGGGTTTGTTAATGAAAATCATGTTTGAACCACTGTGAGATAGGATTTTGCATAAATACTCCCCTCCACATGTGCTTAAGAGCTTTAACGGTTAAATGCAGGTGAGGAGGAAAGAAGCACATTTTCAATTGATCCTTTGGAGATAGAAAATCCCCATGAGACAGTTACGTTGCATAGTTAAAGAGTTACATTGTCGACTTTTAGGTGACAACTAGCTCTAATAACTACCTTGAAGGTGTAGACAAGCCTCGAAAGGTTGTCAAACCCGTCGAGTTCATGTCTATCAAGAGTTTCTCGAATGGTACATTCTACTCGAGACAAGTCCTTTGCGAGACACGTTTACATCACTAGCGAACTAGCTTGAAATTATTACCCGTCGAGACAAGTCTTTTCGAGTTACTACGCTTAAAGATTAGTCAATTCGTTGGTTAAGTACATTGCCGCGAAGATTCATGAGCAATTATACAACATATTTCTTATCACAAAATTTTCTCCCCTCAAAATGGCATATCAAATGTTATTTTTGAAAAGTTGACAATAAATATGACCATTTCGAGTGTTGCGGGAAGATGACCACTATGAACAATTTGTGAACAAAGTTTTCATCAAATACTCCCCTCAACTAGTGATATAAGCGGTTGAGGTTTTGAAAATCATATGGGAAGTACTTGTCTTTTGAGCAAAACCTTGAAAATGAAAGGTTTGATAGGTTTTACTCAAAATAATAAGCTTTAGCTCCTTTTATAAGGATTGTGGCATTGGGCGTACCACATGGTCCTTTCTTGACAATTCGGGTTGTACATTTATTATTTGTGCACAAGCCATGCATATATATATATCACACATCAAATTAATAATGAAGGAAACAATTCAAGGGGTACCAAGAAGTGCGATGATGTTCGAGTGTGCACTAGGCATTGAAAGCGGGTTATGTTAATCTGGGTGGACCACCGACATAAATCTCTAATCGTCTGGCGATCCTTGAAACAACCGTTCATCAATCATTGTGATGATCAGTCTCACATCCCTCACATCACGAGAATTCGGTAGCTTAGGAGACCCGATTTTCTCGTATATCCTTGACTGTATGCCATTCCATCCCTAACCGACCCAGAGTATGACCCAGAACTTGGGAGCTCGCTGCGCCATTAAGCGGTTTCTTTGAAGTTCACTATGGTAAACAACGCAAAAGGTTTCTTTGATGAGTGTATATTGAGATAGTGGTTGATATCGGGAAGAGTAAGCATTGGAGGAGTGAAGTTGACAGCGTCGATAAGATTCAACGACCGGTGGAGATCTTCTACGTTCCTTGATGACAATGCGTCTGATGAAGATGAGCAGTGACTTGATAAATTCACATTGTATTTCGGTTGAAAATTGTCTCATGCGACCCTGTACTTTGGCTAGTTACATGTCTTCTATATCGTTGAGAGACAAATTCTCAAAGTCAGCTTCACAAAATGCATAATCCCTTTCATCCTGTCTTTTGACCACAATCTTCTTGAGAAAGGTGTAGTCCCATTTGGATGAAAGACCAACATGTTAGATGGCAACGATGTCTTTAGTACTAAACACTTGCATGTTGTGACTTACGAACTGGCGACACATGTAGTAGATTCGTCGGCGTTACGGCGATGATGAATCCCATACAATGCATCTCGGTCATATGCTTCCTTGTGTTGGAGAGCAATGATTGGCACGTTCCTCAATAGCAATGTAGTTTGAGTAGATAGGCTGCGAGGAATGGAAGTGTCAAGGATGTAGCATATTTCCTTGAACCATCGCCACCACGGAGAAGAAATTCCGTCTCTGTTGAAGAAATATCGGAAGGAATCCTTGGTTCATTTGGTTGTGGTTGTTGGTAGAGGTTTGGTCCAATCGATTGTAGTATGGAGGTTGTCCCTTTGTGTGAAGTCAATGTGCTGCTTAGGGTTGAGCCAATCCATGTTGTTAGACATAGCTCGAGCAATGTTTTCAAGGTGATATTCGACCTCGAGGGCACTTTCGAGTCTGTCTTTTAGAAGTTGAAACGCTCATTCTTGATTCGCTTCAACTCGGTTTCGTCATTTTCTTCATGGAACTTTTCTTGCGGAATTTTAGCATGCTCCAATGTAGAACCGTCTACCAAATTCGACCTTCTTGAGGTGGGAGTTTGATTGACAAGTGTGGAGAACCATTCAAATTCTTCTTTTATCATCATCTAGCCATGATCGACTTGGTGAGTCGTGTTCTTCTTCTTTTAGAAGGCCTTGATAATGATTACGGTTTACGCACTTGTTTGGGAGAGGTGGGTTGTTGTAGGGCTCGAGGACCTCTTCATCGTCACCACCCGTATACTCAAAATGGTCACCGCTTTTTATAGTCGGGGTGGTAACTCGAATCGCCCTGAGGTTTACACCAGAAGAACGAGGAGGAGATTTATGTTGAGCAGGAGACCATTGGGGAGGAGGTCGCATCGAAGAAGATTCACCGAGTGCTTGACGTTTAGGTGCGAGTCTTTATCCTTATCCTTGTCTTCATCGTCTCTAGGCGTTTAGACCTTCACTCGAATCTACAAGCTTCTTGAAGTTGGTAGTCCAACAATGCTTGAAATAATTTTTCTTCTTGAATTGAACACTGCTGATTGTAACGACATTTGTGTTACCGGCTTGGCCACCAATTCATTATTTGAGAAAACTACCGGATCGGTTGGATTGATTGTAGCGGTTAAGGGCGTTGATCGAATAGTTTGCTTAGCGATCTGCATGAGATTTGGATAAAGTTGTTTGGTGAATAACTCCTTTGTGACTTTAGGAACGTACTCAGAAGGTGCTTTTCGTGTATCCTTGATCATTTAGTTCAGTTCCTCTTGGCGGTGATTTTTCAGAACTCTGAACAAACTTCCTTTCTCCTTTCATCTTTTCATTCTCGTCATCTGAGATCTTTGTATGTGATCGAAAGAAATTGACTTCTTGTTGAGCACTTCTTTCTTTCGACTTGTTTGATGACTTTGGTAATCCGTTCATGAGCTTGAGAATCCAAGATCGAGTGGTTTCTTCACAGATTGGATGTTTATTTTGTTGATTTCTTTGATGGTGGTGGTGAGGTGAGATGATGAGTCGATGAGGAGGAGACATGAGGAGATTCGGGTCCTTTGGAGGTGCTGAGTATCCTCCTTGGAGCGAGTTGGATTGTTGAGAAGAAGGTCATCATAATCCTCTTCGTCATCTTGTCCAGTTTAGCCTTTTCTTTCTTGATCCTTAGCTTCTTCATGCTTTTCTCTTTCTCGGTCTTATTCTTTTCGGTTCCTCAATGTTAAGATCGGTGACTCCTTCACAAGCGTTTGTTGTTGCAAGAGTGGTGGCACGGATCCTTTATCGGGTCGATTAACCGCATCGGGACACGGTGAAGAGTGGACAACACCACTCGATCCTCCGGGCCACCTATTTGATCTTTTGAAAATTCTTGACTTTTGAATTTGTCTAACTAATTTAAACTTCTTTCTCAGAGGATTGATCCAAGTAGCTCTTCTTCTTCTTGAGCTTTCATCATAAGGCACAAATCTTTGAGTCTTCCCTTTGTCATGTACAATGGAGGACTTGGATGTTTTGTACTAATGGAGTGTCATCATTTGCGGTTTAGTATGTAATCTCTTCATACGTATCAAGACCTTGTAGCTTTCGTACAAAAGCTTTCTTTGTGGTTGGGTTTGGGGATTGGGATGGAATAGCTTCCTTAGATGGAACAATCCTCTTTGTGGAGGGTTCCTCTTGGGAACTTCCTTTGACTCTATGCTTAATGCACTTCAAAGATCGCCTCTTACGGTTCTCCGAGTAGGTGTCCCGAAGCCTTTTCATCAAGATGGGCAACTTTTCCTTCTTTTACGGCTACCCGATACCTTTTATACGTTTCCGACTTTTTGATTTCCTTTGTAAGAAGGTGATCGGCAACTCGACTTCTGTTTCTTCATAGGCGATTCTTTGATTCGGCAGATAATATGGGCTCGATCAAGATGTCATGATTATCTGGGTCATTGAGTCTCACGGGATATCGGGATGAAGTCCAAGAGCTCGGATCAACAGTTTGGTGTATTTGACATAGGAATTTTGGAGCCAAGTTTCTTATGAGACAACATCATATCTTCCCATGCATGATGCTTCAATTATAATGTCCTTCTTGTTGATCAACGACCGAGAAAATTTACTGAGTTCCATGAGCTTGGGATGCTCATAGCCACCGTCATGACCAGACCGATTTGGTGATGATCATATAGAGTGTCCTCCATGGTTGAGGAATATTCTTGACTCCACATGAGAGTGCTTAGTAATGATTCCTTTAGCTTCATCATAACCAATATCTATCAAGAATTGCTTACGGTCTCTTGATGGGGGTAGCAAAGAAGTCGGTTGGAGCGATGTCCGGAATGATGAGAACGACCGTAAGTCATCGGGAGTGATAGTGACTTGTTTGTGATTAAGAGTCACATTCACAAAGATTTGACGGTGATCCTGCATAGAATCCGGAATTGTTGAATGTAGACCTCTGGGCGTGGCGGAGTGTGAGAGCATGTTCGGTAGGGATGATTCACGAGAATATCCACTGCAATGAGACAAGAAGATTACGAGCATGTGAGGGTGTCAAAGTCAACCCTAAGGTTGTTCTTTCCAAGCTTTCTCGGATAACCCTCGGAAAGATATCGATGGTTGTAAGAACTTGATGCATCCACATTCATTTGTTCGACCATGTCGTGATGCGAAATAACATTAGCCAAAAGAACCAACATATCGAAAGACATAATGTTAGTCAACGAAGGTCTTAATGTCTAGTTATTGAATATACGATGTCAATGATTATTCTGAGTCCTAAGTCACTTGTTTGTCCAATGGTCTAATGACGTACGTGAAATGTTTCGTGAGTTAGTTAACTTTAAGTTTTAAAGTTTATGTTATCACTTATTGTTCACAACATATCAAGCGATTAAGTTTATTAGTGACATTATTGGATTCGTGACGATATGATTAGTTTATTTACAAGTTTGTACACGTAACAATTCATTATGAAGGTCAATCCGGGCTTAAGCGTAGTTTGGCAAAGTTAAGCGTAACGAGAGATGATATCTGGCGTGAGCGAAAGCTACGTGGGATCCTAACTAGCGGCGTGAAATGTTGCAGCGTGGGAAAGAGGACCTTATCGTGGGGCTTACGCAGAGGCGTATATATACCTTACGCGTAAGGCTTACCGTGAGTAGATCTTATGCGTGAGGTCACTTGTTACGCATATCCTTCACGGGATACGCGTGGTCCCATTGTAGAACCTTCGCGTAATGGTTATGCGTGAATTATTCTTACGCGATAACTTGACTACGCGTAGGGTAATCCTTATGCGTAGAGTTTCAAATGACCTTGATTCTGAATATTATGCGTAGCAAGACCTGAAATAAGTTCATCAAATCATTAACATTAAAACAAAACTTCATTTTATCAACAAAACATGGCATGAATCATTCGTTAATAGTTACGCGTACAAAGTCATACGAGTAGGTCAAAACCCTAAGGGTTAAGAATTACGCGTATGATTTTTAACCATAGGATTTGCACCATATTAATTCTGGTAGGTCTAGAGTGTTGTTAGAGTCTTTAGGCCAAGTATTAACATCTAATTCGTTGAGAATCAAAATTACCCAAAGTTATGAACATTAAACCCTAATTCCAAATTGTTAAACAATTAGTGTTTACGGGTGGTTAACAACCATGGAAATCATCAATTCAACAACATATGACCATAACCCAACAATATTTTAGACCACAACACTTCACATTTGGAAAACCCAAATCGACTCATAAACCCTAATTTTCAAAAATCATTAATACGTGTTTCTGGGTAGGTTTTGATGGTTAAAATGATATCCTTGATGTATTTGAAGCGTTTTGACACTATCCATTTAACCAAAAAAACACACACAATGATTGTGTGTTCATACGCTTATGCGTAGAACACATAATCACTCAAAAAACACTTTTTAGCCGTTGGATTTACATGAAATTAAAACCCTTATCTTAAAAACATGTTTTAATCATAAAACAACTTACAAAGTGATGATCAAACGCACGGATTTCTTGATTAAATTTTAGGCGTAGGATGGTTAGGTTGTGTGTATTAAATGTGAAGTAAAAAATAGGTGGGAGGTGTTTTTATTAAAAGTAACTTTAACATTTTGACAGTTTTGGTCCCTCCACCTTTTCCTTTTTCAAACAAAGCCATTTAGCTTCCATTTTGGTTACCAAACAAAGTTTTTAGGAAAGAAACTTGTGACACTCCCCTCGACTTAAGAAATAATGAAAGGTTATAAATTTAGTCCGAGGAGTGTCATTTAACCGTAAACATTTACCACCATTGATAAAAGAAACAATCGGGATATAATAACATGCAAGTACACAGATGTTTTGAAGCAGTTAAGTGAAAATTTTCTCCCTCAACACTTGATCGTAAAAATCTTGAATTTTGAAAGATTATAGTGTTCAAGGAAGAAATGTACTTGCCATGTTGAAGGATTGTAGATTAGAAGAATATTTTGTTGTTTTATAAGATTTTATATTTTTGTATTTTGTTTTGAAAATTTATTTACAAAGAGAGTTTTGGTGTTTTGACAGTTTTAAAGATTGTTTTAAGAGTTCATCCAATTCCTCTTGAGTCAAACACCTCATACCAATCCGGTTGACCAACTCATTAAACCTAGCGGAGGCAAGGCTTTGGTGAGAAGATCTCGCCATTGGTATTCAAGACCCAAAGTATAATTCAACGGTACCTGTCCACGTGGTCCTTGATGAAATGATAGCGTAGATCGATGTGCTTTGATTTTGAGTCTTGAATCGAGGTTGCACGAGATCGCAATGGCACTCCGATTGTCGCGATACATCGGGATTACATCAAATGTGTAACCATAGTCTTTGAGTTGTGTTCGCATCCAAATGACTTGAGCACAACACCGACATGGCTACATATTACGCTTGGATTGATGACGATGTACAATCCTGTTTCTTTGATTGCCAAGACACGGTTTGTCACCAAGAAATTGTAGAGCTCTCAAGTACTTTTCCTTGAGTCTAAGCATCCTGCGTGGTCGGTCTGAAAAAGTGATTAGTTCAAAACCGAATCCTTCTGATACGGATCCCAGTTAATGGTTCCCTTTATGTATCGGAGGATTCTTTTAGCCTCGAGAGTGGGTTTCATTAGTCGCGATCGATAACGGGAGCGAGATAAGCGGCAAAGACAATATCGTCTGCTAGGCTGTTAGATACATGAGAGACCCAATAATACTTGGTGTTTGGTAGGGTCAACTAATTTCCCATGTAACTCAAAGATCTAGCTTCTTGGTATGAGCCATTGGTGTGGCATAAGTGTCACGAGTTGTCATTCCAAATTTGTTTAACGGTTCAAGGGCATATTTGGGTGACTCAAGAAAATACCACGAGGTGATTGATGAACTTGCAGGTCCTAGAAAGAACGCGAGTTCACCGTCATGGACATTTCAAAAGTTTTCTTCATTAGTTTTGCAAAAGCGGTTGAAAACTTTTATGTGTAGACCCAAAATGATGTCATCCACGTAAATTTGAACAATTAAGATATATGCCCGTGATATTGTATAAAAAGAGTTGGATCAACCGAACCTTTGGTGAAATTATTAGCAATGAGGAAAGATGATAGCTTATCGTACCATGCCCGAGGGGCTTGTTTGAGACCATAAAGAGCATTGTTCGGTCAGTAGACATGGTTCGGGCACTCGGATCAATCGAATCCTTCAGGTTGGTGACATAAACCGTTTCTTCAGTTGTCCATTGAGAAGCGCGGTTTTGACATCCATTTGAAAGACCGTCATGTTCATATGAGCCGCGAGCGAGAAATATCCGAACGACCTCAAGGCGAAAGCAAATCAAGCAAAAGATTCTTCAAAGTCTATTCCTTCTTCCCGACGATAACCCTTAGCAACTAGCGGTGACTTGTTTCGGATAACATTCCCTTGACATCCAATTTGTTTTCCAAATCCATTTTAGACCAATGACGTAGACCCTGTTGGTCTTTCAACCAATTCCCATACTTCAAGGCGTTTGAATTGGTTGAGTTCTTCTTCATGGATTCAATCCAGCTTATCTTTTGTCATTGCGTCTTTAATGTTTTTAGGCTCAGTTAGCGGGCGGTGAGTGCATAAATTCAATGTTCACCATCTCGTGTGAAGACGTTGTCTCGTAATGACCGTTGATTCGGGTTGCCAATAATATTAGCGGAGGATGGTCTTTAGTCCATCGATGTGTAAAGGTTGATGTTGGTATACATTGTGCGATTTTGAGGATTCAAATGGTTTGTTGAAGATTCGCGACATCGGTGCGGCATCTCATTAGCAAACGGGTTGAAGAACGATTTGGATCAAAATCTGCGGTGGGGTACTTCATTCGAAATATCATCGGCCGGTTCATCATTGTTGAGCGGTTTGTTCAACTGTTGTGTTGGAGTCAATGGGTGTAGGTGCATCTGCAGCGGTAGTTGTTGTAGCAGTGTATCGGTATAGGAATATTATCGGGTTGTGCGGTGAAACAGCGGATACACACGAGCACGTTCATCAATATCGTCACTTTGAGCGGAGGAAAATAACCTTTCCATTTGTTGACGAGTTAGTAGGGGCTTTGGTCGGTGATGATGGGGTTGAGGAAGTTTAAGCGGTTGTGTCCTAAGTCATTATACTCGAAGCCATTTCGGTGAGTTCATCAAAATGAGCATGAATCATTTCCATCACACTGCTTTGTCTGACGATTCGGATCCGGTAACCTTTAGAATTCTCACAATATCCAATAAAGACTCAATATCGACTTTGGCTTTGAGCTTTCCAAAATCATCACGATCATTATTCGGATAACAAAGGGATCCAAATACATGAAAGTGTTTGATATTTGGTTTATGGTCGTGGACAAGCTCGAAAGGTGTTTTGTTGTGGCGTTTGTGATTATAGAACGGTTTGAGTATAGCATGCAGATGATACAACTTACGCCCATAAGTAATCTGGAAGTTTAGCATTGATTAACATTGTTCTTGCAGCTATCACTAACGTTCGGTTTCGCTCTTTCAACAACTCTGTTTTGTTCGGTATACGTGCAATAGATGTTTGATGTCAATTCCACTTTCTCATAGAATTCACGAAGGGTTTGGTTAACAAATTCGGTTCCTTTGTTTGTTCTCGATTAGCTGACGGTGTTGGAGTCGAACTGTATTTTTGAGAAAGGTGATGATGATCCGTGGAGCTTGGTCTTTGCTTGAAGAAAATAGACCCAAGTCCATCATGAGTAGTCATCAACAATTACTAAGATGTAGCGTTTGCCATTGATTGTTTAGACGCGCATCGGGCCACACAAATCCATGTGAAGAAGATGAATGCTTTGAGAGCTGTGTTCCACCTTTGAAGGAAAATGAGCACGAGTGCTTTTCCTTATTCACGGTGAGCAAAGGTAATCTTTTGAATACCGGAATCGCGGAGACCTTCAACTAGTTTGTTTCGAGCAAGGTTGGTGATGGTTTGAAAGTTTAGATGTGAGAGCAGCGGTGCCATAGCCGAGATTTTGTTGATGTTGCCTTTAAAAGTAAGCGGATGGGAGATGAAGCAACCATGTCTTGCATAGAGATAGTGTAGAGACTAGAATTACGCGAGCGGACATAAGGTCATTTCCTTGTAGATCACGAATGAAACAAGTTTTCTCCCAAAGCAACCTCCAAATCTCCATCACAAACCGACCTCATCGAAAGCAGTTATGACCGAGGCCTTCCACATAGTAAACCTGGCGATTTCGATGTTCCCATTGATATAATCTCAGTAGCCCATGATAGCTGCAAGTGATCATTCCGAACCTCGACAAAGCCAATGAACTTTGCAATGAATTTTGATAATGATTTAAGGTTGCACGTCATGTGTCGAGAACATCGGCTATCAACAATCTAGAATGATCCGTATCACCGCATTATACATGACGACACGGATGGAATAAAGTAGATGTGGAACCCAAATGTTAGAGGGTTCCGCGGTGTTTATTAGAAATGCACATTAATGATTTTAGGCATCCATTTAAATCCTAGTGTGTTATATATCCATTTCTGCCATCTATAACTACTCTTTGCTTTAGTCTTAGTGAATGCACTAGGTGGTACTACATTCTTAGGAGGTTAAACTGGAGCTACAGGGACAACAATGCTTGCCTTAAAATCTAAAGAAGGCGGTCTACAAAGCACAGACTTAGAATGATTAGTGGGCCTAGAGGTATTCCGATTCTTAGGATTCCGTAAACGATAGATGATAGCTTTAGCAACACATTTGTCATGACAATCGAATTCATACTTTTACGACAAATAACACAAGGTGCATCGATCGAATATCAAAAGTGCTTAAAGGTTTAGCATGCTACATCACTATTTCTATTACATTTGCGGACGCAATATCTATAGTGGAAGCAACGTGAGTCTTATTCATAGTCCTAGGGTGTTCTTCTACTTTAGCATTCCTTATTGATCTTTTCTTAGGTCGCAACTTCCTATTCTTCGATTGAGTGCTCCTAGGCTGTGAAGTGCGGACGTTTGGAAAAGGCTCAACTATTCCTATTTCAGTAGAAGGAGACACGTTAGCAACTTGAGATTTGGCAGTAGGAATTCTAGGTTCACGATTACTAAGTGTTACAGGTGCTAATCTCTTAATGATGGTTGGTGGAAGTTGTTCATACTTTCCTAACATTTCTCTTAACTTAGAGATAGTGTGAATCAAATCTTGATTTTCAGAACGAATGTTACCAGCAAAATTCATGACTTCTCTAGTGTAAGCAAGATAGTGATCAAGTTCGTTGGATGCTTCATGACGAGTCTTATTGAGTAAATCAAATATGACACCATATTCCTGTTTAACTTTTACAAGTTCTTGTTCATATTTTGAGATTTGACTTTTCAAAGACACGTTTTGATCATCCATTGCTCAATTTTAGGATCAAAATATTTTGTTTGCAATCGAGCGATTTTCTGTTGAAACCTAAGTTGTTGATTGTGAATATCTTTTCACACCAATTAAGACGACATTTTGCATAGAAAAGTTCGGTAAGCAATCGCTCATTTTCGCTTTTAAAGACTCGATTTGAAGCATCTTATCAAGATTCTTAACAGCTACCACGAGTCAACATTATCGCCAGAGATATAATCGATGCATATGGCAAAGAATAGAGTAACACAACATTTTGGATATCGCTACGATAACATCTTTCAAGAGTCGATCAACATCTTTTCTCAACATTTTCTTTTGCGTTTAGTATTAGAAATAGATGTTTCAGTTTTCTCAAAACGACCTTCATAACTCCAAGTTCCTTATGAAAATCCTTTTCCCAAGCTAATGCACAACTTTTCAAATTTTTAACATTTGGTAAAAGATTTTTGAAAAATGTCTCTTTGTTCTCGCTAAAGGCAATTGAAAGTGTTGAACTTTGATTTGAGAATGATGTTCTATCTCATGTTCTAAAGTTTTGAGGTCGACCATGAAAATATCAAAATATCAAGAATTTTGCGATTTTCGTGTTTTGAGTTTACTTCACCGATTGAAGGTAAAGGACCATAAATTTGTGCATAATCGGTTGGGGATTAACATTAGAAGACTCGGGAGTTTTGATGATAACCCTTGGTGTGTTAGAAGAATCCGTTGGTGTGTGAAAGTGACCGGTTTGAATAATTAAAGGTTTGTGGTAAACAATGCTTTTAATTTTGATCGACTCGCCTTCTTCATCTAATTCCTCTTGACGATGGTATTCAACAACACTCATAACAAGATCATTAATTTTATATTCTTGACTGAAACTTCGTGATTTGGTTTGAATGTTTTTAATGAAAGCTTTGGTTTGTAATCGCCTAGATTTGGTCCATATCCTTTTGGATTGGGTTTTAAGGTAAACTTTTCAATAGTCATTCTCGATTTACCATGTTTGTAAACAACAGCTTTAAACTCTTTAAGTTTGTTTTGCAAGTCGATAATTTCTTCAAGAAGGTCATCTACCCGATTCGTTGAATGCTTTTTGTAAGCGGAGAACTGTTTTTGACAATTTAACAACTCAGCCTTATCTTTTTGATTTTCCAAGGTGAGAGTGTTAATTTGCTTTTTATGTTCATGTTTCAATTATTCTATTTCAGACAACAAAGCATTCTTCGAAGCGGCTAGATCATGCATCTGTCTCACTAAATATTTTTCGTTTTGATGAGATTTAGCAAAAGCGGCTTCAAAACCTTTTTCACGGTTTTCTTGAGTTTTGAAAAAGTTGAGTTGCATTTGTAAGCATTCAAAATCCTTGGTTAACAGTGCATGTTTGCTTTTTAAATCCTTATTTAATGCATAACATTCCTCCATTTTAATTTGATGGTCTTGAATTAGCCGAGCAAAATCTGGATGAGGCAACAGTTCATCTTGTTCAACGTGAGTGACAACATGATCATTCTTTAGATCCTCAAGTACAACCACGGAGTCAATTTGATTATCAAAGGAAACCATAAGGTAATCTTGATCGTCAAATGTAACTACTGTGGTTAACTTGAAAATCGTTAGAATGAGATGTAGATGACTCATTTTGAGCGATCGATCCGTGCTTGATTCGGATATTGGCGGAGATATTAGTTCGAGATATGATGATGGTTTGTTCGGTGCCGAGACAAGCCATTAGTGTCATACACTGGGCTGTTTCACTCATGTGCGGCTCATGCATATTAGCCATCAACATAACAATGTTGCATTGGCTTGCAAGTCCTCCATATCATCATCTCGAGTCTCATCCGCCATAAAGCTCGTTTTTGTTTGTGAGAGATCCACCAACTTCATCCTTAAGAGCCGAAGAAGAGCCTCTTTGAAATAAGCACGCCCCAAGTCCTTGGCTTTGGGCATGCATTAGCCAGTGTCCCTTCTCATTGCGCTTGTAGCATCAAGACCATTCAACCCATTCGAGGCATTTCTGTTCTACCACGTGAGCTCTGTAGTTATTCCTACCCATAGCATTAAACGCCACACCTCCCATTTGACGCACCATAACCACGATTCTCGAACTTCAACTCGTCCATTGTTCACAACAACGATTTCGTGTATTAGATGAGAGCGAATACGATTGTTGGATTTGTTGGTATAACGGCTAAAAGCATTAGCAATCATAACAAATCCTTGTTGCAATGCTTGAACGGATCGGATTCCTCATTAGTTTGACTATGAAGTGCTTGATCATTGTTGTTGTTGTAAGGAACCAATTGATTTTGTTGAGGTTGTTGTTGTGATTGATCGCTTGGTGTGGTGAGGTCATTGGTTGAGTTGCTTGTTGAGGAGGATAACTTTGTTGAGCATATAAGGCAAGTTGTTGATTTTCCGGATGTGTAGTTGGAGCAATTTGAGCATGGAGAATCCTTTCCGATCAACTTCCTTTTCATGAGGCTTCAAGTAATCATACAACAATCCATATGTAGAATGACGATATTCTTCGCAGACGGAGAAAGATGACATACTTCTCCCATTCGGGACCAAGACTACTCGGGAACTTAGTATTCATTGCAATTCTTGGCATGATGATGTTGTGTTTATCCAAATCATTGATGATGTCTCGAAAATGATGATGATAAGACTCTAGTGTCTCTCCGTGTTCAATCATGAAGTGTTCATAAGCCAAGTAAATTTTGGATTCCGATCCTCGATTGAGTACCGATCCTTCCATAAGAAGATGAATATGGTCCCACATTTCCTTTGTAGTCTTTTGAGCATCAACACTTGAAGAATTGGGTTAGGTAATCCTAAAAGGATATATTGCATTGCAAGCTCATCGACTTCATAGTGTAGAAGTTCTATTGGATTTAGATCCGCAATGAGAAATGTTTGTTTGTTCATCTCTTGGTGGAATAGCGATGGGATCTCCGGGTACAATGACATGAGGGCATCTCAAATGGACCTTCCAAGATAACCTTCTTTAAGAACTTTCCATGTGGCTTCTTTAGATCACAAAACCTAAAGAACCTTTTCACCCATTGATCATAGTTTCTGGGTGAGCATTGGAGGTCTATCAAGTGATCCACCTCATGAATTGATTGTTGGTCGCTTAAAGCTTCACACATCTTTGCAAACCAAGTGGGTTCCTTCATAGTGTTCCTTGATGGATGTTGATTGAAGTCATTTGTGTAGGGTTGAACTTGAAGACTTGGCGGAGGTTGAACCATTTGTGGTGGGGAATTGCACCAAGTTGTGGAGTATGTTGTTGATTAAATTGTTGTTGATAAATTGCTTGTTGTTGATTCCATTGTTGATGTTGTGGACTTAGTTCTTGTTGTCGCTGAGGATAAGTGTAAGGGAAATAGTTGAGTATGGTGGTTGAGACATTTTGAAAACTTGTGTTGGTAAAATGGATCTTTGTAGTCGAATGGACCTTTGTTGATGAAGTGTCCTTAGCGTAGTAGAGACAAGAACCAAGTAGCACTTATGCGTAAAAACACCAAAGTTACGCGTAATAATAAGGAGTTACGCGTAGGATTTAGCTTACGCGTAAGTAGGGAAAAGCACTAAAGTTAGGCGTGACAAAAGTTAGGTGTAGAAAGTTAGGCGTAGGATTTTCTTATCGTAAGACTAGTCTTAGGCGAGGGAAAAATCTTAGGCGTATTTCACGCGTAAGCTTATGCTTATGCGTAATTTTAGGGTTTTTGCTCAAATGATCTTTTACACTATCACGGTGAAAAAAGATATCCAAAGTCGACGTATTTTCGGACTTATCCAAGTAAGAAAACACGGAATAAACCACGAAAATGAAGATCAAACCAAGGAAGCACTTACGCGTAGTTTTAGGGTTTTACTACGGCGTAGAAATGCTCGTATCTTTGATTCTCGTCCAAAAGTGTTTCTAAACCGCTTTTGTGTGATAAAGTAGCTTCAATAATCACCAAAATACACAAAAGTGTGAAACTTGATGATCCAAAACCCTTAAAACAGCTTATGCGTGAAACGACACCCACGAATAAAAACTAGCTCAAAACAATGATCCACGATAAAGTTTGAAACTTTTGCCAAAACAAGTATTTTAACACCTTAAAACGTTGAAAGTACAAGAATCTTGGATTAAAAAGTGTAAAAACAAGTTTTAAGCGAACCAAAGAATACGTTAACTTTACGCGTAAGACACAAAACCAAAAACTTCAAAAACAAAAGTGTGCACCCAACTATTTGGCGATTGATACCACTGTTAGGTCACTAGTTTTACAAACACAAGTAATATAGAAAGAGGTTAAGGTGATTGAACAAGATCTAACACACACACAAACAATAATAATACCGGTTCTGGCGTGGGTGAATGTGAAAGAGAAAAACTTGAACAACCAACCTTCAAATGAAGGTTTACAAGAGTATTTATAGGAGGAAAGCTAGGGCAACACTCCTAGTTTCCATCCTTTCTTTAATGTGCTTGGGCCTAAGCTCATGGGCCTTCTACATAAGCTTAAGGCTAATAACAAACATAAAGGCCATAATAAGCTAACTATTACATATTAATTACAAACACTTGATTATGGTTTAGGAGTGATTCCAACATATTTGGATCCCTTTGCTACCCAAATAATGATCGTGATGACTTTGGAAAGCTAAAAGCCAAAGTCGACATTGGAGTCTTTATTGGATATTGTGAGAATTCTAAAGGTTACGGATCTCGAATCGTCAGACAAAGCGAGTTATAGAAGCGATTCATGCTAATTTTGATGAGCTTACGAGAATGGCTTCGAGCATATGACTTGGAACCCGGTCACAACCGTTTAAACTTCCCTCAAACCCCATCATCAACTGAACCAAGCCCCCAACTTACTCGTGGATGACATCATTCTTGGGTCAACACATAAAAAGTACTCAATCGCTTTTGCAAACTAATGAAAAAACATTTTGAAATGTCCATGATGGGTGAACTTACGTTCTTTCTAGGACTGCAAGTTCATCAATCAACCCGTGGTATTTTCTTGAGTCAGTCCAAATATGCCCTTGAAATTCTTAACAAATTTGGAATGCAAACTTGTGACACCTATGTCACACCAATGGCTCATACCAAGAAGTTAGACGCTGATTTACATGGAAAATTGGTGGACCCTACCAAATACCGAAGTATCATTGGGTCTCTCATGTATCTAACACCAGCGACGACATTGTTTTTGTTGTATATCTCGCTCCGTTATCGATCGAGACCAACTAAACCCACCTCTACGAGGCTAAAAGAATCCTCCGATACATCAAGGAACCATTAATTTGGAGATCGGTATCCGAAGGATTCGTTTTAAACTAATAGCTTTTTCAGACGTCGATCACGCGGTATGCTTAGATTCACGAAAAGTACTTGAGAGCATTACAATTTCTTGGTGATAAACCGGTGTCATGGCAATCGAAGAAGCGGGATTGTACATCACCGTCCTCAATGTAAGCGAAATATGTAGCCATTTCGGCGTATTGCTCAAGTTATTTGGATGAGAACACAACTCAAAGACTATGGTTATGTATTTGACGAGATCCCGATGTCTGCGACAATCGAAGTGCTATTGCGATCTCGTGCGACTCAAGACAACATTCAAAATCAAAGCATATCGATCTTGATATCATTTCATTAAGGACCACGTGGAGCGGTACTATTGAATTATACTTTGTGGGTGCAGAATACCAATTGGCGGATCTCCTCACTAAAGCCTTAGCTCCTCGCTAGGTTTAATGAGTTGGTCCACCGGATTGGTATGCGGTGTTTGACTCAAGAGGAACTGGATGAACTCTTAAAACATTCTTAAAAACCAATAAACACCAAAACCTCTTTTGTAAATATTTTTCAAAATAAAATACAAAATTATAAAATCGATAAAACAACAAAAATATTCTTCTATCTATATTTCTTTTAACATGGCAAGTACAAATCTTCCGTCAACACTCCAATCTTTCAAAATTCAATATTTTTTCGATCAAGTATTGAGGGGGAGAAAGTAAATATTTTTTTATTTCATAAAACCTTGTACTTGCATGTTACCTTATTACGGTTGTTTCTTTTAATGGTGGTCACATTTCTGGTTTACTGACACTCCTCGGACTAAAATTTATAAAACTTTATTATTTCTTAAGTCGAGGGGGAGCGTCGTCAAAATTCTTTCCAAATATTCTTCATTTGGTAACCAAAATTAATGTTATGGGCGTTGGATGTAAATGGTTAAGGTGGAGGGACTGAAATTGTCAAAAGCTTAAAATAATTTTTTACAAAACCTCCTCCTAACTTTTTCATATCATTAACTCTTCTCATTTATTACACCAACAACCTTCATCCTACGCCTATCATACAATCTCCAAATCCGCTTTCTTGATCATCACTTTGTAAGTGATTTCGTAATCTAAACGTGTTTACAAACAATGGTTTTGAATTATATGCAAATCCAACGGCTAAATCTTGTGTTTGGATGATCTTCGTGTTCTACGCGTAAGCATATGAACACAAGATCATCAGGTGTGAGTTTTTTTATAATATAATGGTGTTAAAATGTTCAAAACTATATACCAAAACCATTTTTATCAATCTAATCCACCCAGAAACATGAATTGTCCGTTTTTCAAAATTAGGGTTCATAAGTCGATTTGAGGGTTTTCATATGTGAGTGTTTTTGGTTAAAAAGATTGTTGTGTGATGTTGTTTACATGATGAATTGACTATATCCATATTTAGAATCAACCCAGAAACACTAATTGCTAGTTAATTAGAAATTAGGGTTTATGTTCTTGATAGTTGGGTGTTTTCGATTAGCTTAGAATTTGATGTTAAAACTTGGACAGAACAACTCACTATGCTTCTTAGACTTACCAGAATTAATTTGATGCAATTCCTATGGCTAGATAACTTACACGTAAAAATTGAGCCTTAGGGTTTAGGTTTACGCATAAGTCTTCTTACGCCGTGAATCGTTATATGAGTATTCATGATTTGATCCGAAAATAATTGAATGTATGTGTTAATATTGGTGCTATGATGAACTTATTTCGAGTTTATTACGCGGAAAATTCACAATCAAGGTATTTGCCATCTACGCATACGGATCACCCACGCAGAACATGTTATCGTAAGAGAAATCTACGCATAGCGCTTCTGCCGTGGGTTCTACATAAGGGACCACGCGTATCCTGAAGGATATGCGTAAGCAGATGAACTCTACGCATAAGGTCGACTTTTACGAGTAAGCCTTACGCGTAAGGTTCCATATACGCTTACGCGTAAGCTCTACGCATAAGGTCCTCTTTTCCTACGCGTAATATTTCTTACGCGTAAGTCAAGATCCTACGCATACGCTTGCGTTTACGTGTATATCACTCATGTTTACGCATAACCTTGCTAATTTTACGCCTAAGCCTAGTTTAACCTTAATTATGAATTGTTACGCGTGCAAACTTGTAAATAAATAAATTATAACGCCACAATAATAAGTGAAAAAATGAACTTTAAAACTTAAAGTTAATCAACTCATGAAACTTATCACAACGCTATTGGACTATTGGACAAACAAGTGACATTGGACTCAGAATAATCATCGACATATCACATTCAATAATTAGACAATAAAACCATCCGCTGACTAATATAATGTCTTTCGATATCTTTGGTTCTTTGGCTAAATATCTTTACGATCACGACATGGACGCTTTCAAATGCGTAATGTGGAAGCACCAAATGTTCTCACCGTTCTCGATATCTTCCTCATGGTTATCCGATGAAGATAGGAAAGAACAACCTTCGTGTTGATTTTGATACTCTCACCGCTCCGAATCTTCTTGCTTGATTCTTGTGGATATTCAAGAATCATCCTTATCGAACATGCTCACCAACTCGCTACAATGCCCGAGATCTATATTCACCGGTCCCGGAATACAATGCAAAAGATCAAAGGACAAAATGTCATGACGTTGTCTCTCAATAACAAACAAGTCACCATCACACCGGCAGACTTAAGGGCTATTCTTCTCATCCCTGTCATCGAACCAACTGAATACAATGCCGCACCTACTGAAGATAACGTTCTGCAATCATGATCAACATTGGTTATGACAAAGCTACAGGAGTAATCACAAAGCATTTATACGTGGATCTTAAGAATATTCCTCAGCCATGGATAACTCTCTACATAATCATCACCAAATCTGTTTCTGGACATAACAGTGGCTATGAGCATCCCAAGCTCATGGAACTACAAATCTTTTGGGCTTTGGTCAACATGAAACACATCGAAGTTGAAGTTCTTATATGGGACGACATGATGTCATTCCTCAAAAAGCTTGGCTCCAAAATCCCATACATCAGATATACAAAATTGTTGATCCAAAGAGCTCTAGGGTATAATCCTCGATATCCCCAAGAGACTCAATGACCCAACAATCACTCCATGTTGTATGAGCCTATACTCACAATCGATTCAAGGAATCTACAACAAAGAAAAGGGTCTTTGTGTTGCGGATCACCTTCTTTCTCGATGCAATCAAAAGCTTTACTCATACAAAAGGTATCCGTAGCGGTTGATGAAGGCAAAGTTGGTTTCTTGATGAAAGTCTTCGTACACCTACTAGGAAAACCGGAAGAGGCAGTGAAGTGTTGTGTTGCAGAGTCGATTTAAAGTTCCCAAGAGGAAACCTCCACTCAAAAGGACATTTCCTCTAAGAAAGCTGCTCCCATTCCCAAGTCCGAACCGCAAAGAAAGCTAGTGGATGAAAGCTCGAGGAAACCGAATCGACAAAGATGTCACCTACTCAAACCGCAACCGACGTAACTCCAACAAAGAGCTAAACCTCCCAAATCAACACCGACCAAGGAAAAGGGAAGACTCGAGTGATTGAGGAAGAAGAAGAAAGCTCGGATGAAGAGCCACTGAAACCGACTTCAAGAAGAAGTTCAAAATCATTAGACTCCAACACAAGGCAAAACAATGAGCAGGGATCAAATGCGTGGCCGGAGGGTCAAGTGGTGGTATCTATCTACACCAATTCCGATGCGGTTAATCAACCCGATAAGGGAATTGGTGCCACCACTTGAGCAACAACAAAAGCGCTGGAGGATTCTATTGATTATGACGTTGAGGAACCGAAAGCAGAAGTCTCGAGAAAGAAAAGTCGATGAGGAAGCTCGGATTCAGTCAAGTAAAGGCTAACTGACAAGATGACGAAGTGAACTATGATGATTTTCTTCTCAGCGGTCCAATTCGCTCCAAGAAGAAAACTTCGAACCTCCTAAGGACCCCGAATCTCCTCATGTCTCTTCATCATCGATTCATCATCTCACTCTTCACCACCACCATCCGGAAGAACAACCAAATCCACATCCAAACGTGAAGAAGCCAATGCACTCTTGGATTTATCCGCAAAACAAGGATCGTTAAAGCCGTCAAGCGGTCGGGAAGAAAGACGTGCTTTACAAAAGTCGAATTTTCTCACGACCGTGCATGATCTTCAAGGACGAGAATGATAAGATGTCACCGAAAAGGAGTACATCCGTAAATTCATGCAACATGATCTTCGCGGAAATGAACGAGATGATCAAAGGTTACACTCACAAGTTCCTTCTTTACATCGTTCCTGGTATGACAAAAGAAATGTACACCAGACAACTCTATCCGAATCTATTGCATTTGGCCAAGAAAACTATGAGATAACACCCATGACAGTAAACATCAATCCAACTGATCCCATAATATTCTCAGATGCTAAATTGGTTTCCAGGCTAGTATCTCAAATGTCTAAACGATCTGCAACATTTACTTCTTACGAAGGTAAATTGTTTGAAGCATTGCTGGAATACCAACTCAAATAAGCATGCAGAGAGAAGAAGATCAAAGGCCTAAACGCCCAAGAGACGATGAAG
Organism: Chrysanthemum lavandulifolium; assembly: GCA_022545495.1. Taxonomy (NCBI): domain Eukaryota; kingdom Viridiplantae; phylum Streptophyta; class Magnoliopsida; order Asterales; family Asteraceae; genus Chrysanthemum; species Chrysanthemum lavandulifolium. Next base: position 241,721,763 of record CM040238.1, on the reverse strand, counting down.
ACAAGGATAAGTATAAAAATGACGAGCCTAAACGCCCAGCGGTCCTGAGAACCATCATCTATGCCACCACCACCCCAAGGACTTCACCACCAAGACGATCTCCTCCTCGCTCACGACAAACCTCGGGACTCGAGTAACCACCCAGCACGGAGAAAACCATTATCACTTTAAGTACACCGGTGGTGATGATGAGGAAGTCCCCGAGCCCCAACAACAACCCACCTCTCCCGCTTCAACAAAGAAACCATCATCCTCATCAAGGCCAAAGAAGAAGAAGAAGTCTCCTAGCGCCGATGTCGCCTCATGGCTGAGCGAAGATAACACCGAGTTTGAATGGTTTTCTAAGCTTGTTGATGCCACTCCCGCCCTAACTGATAATCCAGATATGGTAGAAGGTCGTACTTTGGAGCATGCTAAGTTACTGCAAGAAAAGTTCCGTGTGAAGAAGATGACGAAATCAGAGTTGAAACGAATCAAGAATGAAGCATTTAAACTACTCAAAGACAGCTCGGAAAGTGCTATTGAAGTTGAATATCACCTTGAAAATATAGCACGAGCCATGTCTAACAACATTCATTGGCTCAACCCTGAAGCAAACATCGACTTCACCGTAAGGAAAACCCTTCATACTACAACGACGGGTCTAAACCTCTCCCAACGACACAACCGATCAACCTAAGATTCCATTCCGCTACTTCTTCAACAAAGACTTGGAATTTCTTCTACACGTAGTGATAGTTCAAAGAAATATGCTACATCACTTACACTTCCGCTCCGTGACCATATACTCGGATCGCATAGCCATCGAAGAAAAGGCTACCCACATGTTTTCCAACAGCGTGAATGGTATGACATTGATGCAATGTACGGATTCACCATTGGTCAAACGACGAATCTACTACAAAAGCTGCCGGTGCGAAAGTCTCAACATGAAGTGTACGAAGGATAAAGGGATCGTTGTTGTTAAGCATGTCACTCTTTCGCCTAAATGGGATTACACCTTCCTCAAGACTATCGTGGTCAAAAGACAAGACGAAAGGGACTATGAATTACGTGAAGCGGACTTTCGTAACTTGTCTCTCAACTACATTGAAGATCCAGATATTGCCAAAGTACAGGGGAAGAATGAGACATTTCTCGATTGAAATTCAACGTGAATACATCAAGTCCTGCTCATCTTCATCGAAGCATAGTGATCCAGAACGGTAGAAGATTTAAAACTTGTTGTTGAATCCTATCGCACCGTGTCAACTTCACCAAACCTCGCCTTGAACTTCCCGATATCAACCATCTACCACAATACACTCTTGTCGAAAACCGCTTGGAGTAGTTTACCGCAGTGAACTACAACGCAATCGCTTGATGGCGTGTGAGATCTTCATAAGTTTGAGATCACACATGAAGAGTGTCGGGGATGGCTTCGCTTATAGGTTGAAGGAGATACATGAAGGAATTGGTTCTCCAAAGCGATGGAATTCTCGGGACCAGACGAGATGTTAAGAGGATCATCACTAGGATCGATGAAAGGTTGTATGAAGAGACCGATTCGTAACATCGAGAGCTTTGTAGGTGGTCGTCCCAGATTTCTCTAACCGCTATCAACGCCTGATCGCATTCTTGGAAAGATTGATGGACTACCCGGTACCCCTTAAACTGTTTCAATTTCATATTAATTTGGATGTGTGATCCTATAATGACAATGGTTTGTGCACACATAACAGTGTACAACCCGTACTTGTAATTAAAGGACCCTGTGGTACGCTTCATTGCCACAATCCTTATAAAAGGAGCGAAAGCTTCTTCCTTTTGAGTAAAACTTATCAAACCTTTCACTTTTCAAAGGTTTTGCTCAACAGAACAAGTACTTCCCCTAATGTTTTTCAAAGCCTCAACCGTTTATATCACTTGTTGAGGGGGAGTATTTGATCAAAAACTTTGTTCACCAAAATGTTCTTCGTGTAATCTTCCCACAAAACTCAAAATGGTCATATTTATTCTCAACATTTCTTCAAAAATAACATCTTTATATGCCATTTTTTAGGGGGAGAAAAATCAAGTGATAAGAAATAAGTTGTGTTTTGCTATTGAATCCTCGTGTGAAAAGACTTCAACCCATGAATTAACGGGATCTGAACAGTCATACATTGAAAAGATTTGTCTTCCAAGACTTATCCAAGTAAATTGTACCCATTCGAGAAGCTCTTGATAGACATGAACTTTGACGGGTTTGACAACCTTTAGGGGCTGTCCACATCTTCAAGGTAGTTATTAGAGCTAGTTGTCACCTAAAAGCTGACAAGGTATCTCTTTAACTATGCAAAGTAATCGTGTCTCGCAAGGAATTATCTATCTTGAGTCGATCAATTCAAAAGTGCTTTCTCTCCTTTGTGCGATTTCGTAAAAACTCTTAAGCACATGTGGAGGGGGAGTATTCTTGAAAATCCAAAACTCTTGAAGTGTACAAACATGTTTTTAATTCACAAACACTTCGAGAGATTTTCATGAAAAATGGTTTTATGGAAATGGAGTTATAAGGTGATTAAGGTTAGGAATAACCGTCCTATGATCCGCCAGAGCCGGAGGGATCTACCCCAGGACTCTACCAATAGTTAGAATAAGAAGTCCTCAGGTATGATTATAAAAAGGAGAAAATGAGAATAAGAGAAAGAAGGAGTTGAAGAACTAAAAAGAAAAACAAAGAAAAAGGGTGAAAAGAAATATCCTTCCAGATTATTCAACTTAGGCGACACTAGGTTCAATTCATATGCTCTTGGTCATCACTTGATGACGCCGGTATTGAAGATTAAAAGTCGTCATGGACCCAAAGGACGCATGCACTAAACTTTCTTAGCCACTCAATTTTCTCTCAAAGTGTTTTTTCATTCTCACAGGAACCCTACGTAAACTATCGGCTTTCTCTTAGAGATTGCCGGTATTGAAGAAGGAGACCCTCTCCTAGTCTCCGTCAGAAAACCAAAGCGCACTATTGAGTCTAGAGCCACGAGATTCATCAAAAGATCTCATAGGTACACTTGACATTTCATCACTTGTTGTTCAACAATAAGAACAACAAAGGGTACGTTATCGATTCCTACACGTATCCTAGCAACTGTCGAGAACATCTATGAGAGGTTCACTATTGTGATCCTCGGTGATTGAATGGAAACTCTGCCGGTCAACATCAAATGACCTTGACAAAGGTCACTTCGGTAACTCCCCGTGGATTACACTTAGTGTGTCTCAAACGGTCTAAGATCCCGAGGCGATGCTTGTGTACCTCAATGACTCATCCGAATCAGAGGTGTACTTGCAGACATCGCGTTATCTCACTTGTGGGACTCAGGTTCAGAACGGCCTTTGTAAGAATTAGAGTTATGTTTTCACACTATGTCATTAACACTCTCAAGTTCAAACTTGTAAGTGCGGAACCGCTTATTACTAACCATTCTTATGTTTTCTTTTATGGAAGCTCGAGCGGATTGATCGTGCAGATTCTTCACATGCTCATACCAACAACATCACTAATGGAAGTATTATCAAAAGACAGCACAAAAGTCTGAAAGATTCTTCGTCAAGTCAAAGAATCTACAAAGTTAAAGACTAAGAGAACTTCATCAGTACTGTAATCCATCGTTAAAGAGCGTGAGAGCATGTTGAAGAATGACGTGAAGACACTTGAGCAACGAAGCAGACGTGATGCAGACAACAACAACATACTATCACTACCATCACAAAGAACAAAGATCATAGAACAAAGACGACGTCAAAGCGTAATACTTAAAAGGAAACAATTTCTACACCGGGAGATTGTTTGAATCAAGACAATTCTTCTCACAAGAAAGAAGAATGTCAAGACGCCAAAGCTACTATTACATCAAGACCTACAACATTTATCACTCTTTCATTCATCACCAACACTTAGGGGAGATTGTTGGAAACACTCCTAAACCTTAATTCAAGTGTTAGTGATTCATATGTAATAGTTAGCTTAATATGGCTTTTATGTTAGTAATCATGCCAAGGCTTATGTAGAAAGCCCATGAGCCTTGGCCCAGTCCCATAAGGAAAGGAAGGGACCAGGAGTGTTTCCTAGCTCCTCTCCTATAAATACTTTGTATAACCCTCACTGAGGGTTGGTTATTCAATTACTTTCATTCTCTACGCATAACCTTTCTTTATATCTGTACGTGTGTGTTTGTAATTTTTCATCCGATCTCTTCTTTCTTATTTCTTCATATTGATGTTTGTGTTACAAATATGGGAACCTAACAGAAAGCTTTAGTCTTCTAGAATAGGTAGATTCCTTTAGATGTTTGAAAACCACAAAAGCATACATGAAATAATGGAAGCAAGTATGATATTTAAACACCTTTTGTATACAAATATACCAATAAGTCATATTGTTTTCCACCAGGCACCAACTGTATTGATAGTTGGAAGGCTAAAAGAACAAGAAAAAGAAGGCGGCCACTAAGTTTCCTAAAGGAGTTCAAGTTCTACATACCAACAAATGGAAGAAAAACAGCGTAAGTATGTGAGATTTAAATTGTAATATAAACTTAAATAACACTGTGCTTTTATGCCCCATTTTGCTAAATCCACTGGGTAACACCTTTCATTATTTTAAGTTTGGGAACTGTTTTTATTTATGTTTTAACTCAGTTCTTATAGTACTAAATGATGAATTGATAAAGTTCAAATCTGTATTATCTGTTATGGCATCTTAACGTCGTATTTCAGACGGAATTTTTATTTTGTATTGCCAGGTCCATCGATAAGCTATTTTTTCTAAAACGTCTAATAGCCTCAAAGAAAAAGGTGTACTTGAAGCGATCACCAAGTGATCGATGAAATGCCTCAAAGAAAAAGGTATGATTGTTTTCTTTTATATTTTTGGTTTTTTTTCTTCTAGAATCTAAAGTGAAACATGTGTTGTTTTTATTACATTAGATGAGATATTCTGTTTGGTTTTGTTAGTATAGAATCTGACTTTTTTCATAGAATATGTTCGTTGTGTGTCACAGTACATATATGATTAGTGTTTGTGTTGGTACCATTGTTTCTTACTAATTAGGAGATAATCGCTAATTAAAAATGTACTAAAACAAATTGGATGGGTATTTTGTATTTTTAGATGCTAAAACACCTAACATAATTAATTCAAAGTTAGGTGTTTTGAGGGGTGTTTGGGATATGTTGATTACAAATGTTTATATGTTTTTTTTGGTTTCAATAACAAAAAAAAGAGAAAAACAGGTTTGTGGGCGTTTGTTTGCATCTAGGGATGGATTCTATAAGTGGGAAGAGCACCAACTTTTATATAAAGGGAGCCGTAACGGACAAACAATCTTAAATCTAATTCAGTTGACAATGTTTTGGATTTTTATGGACCAGAAAAACCTGTTTTCAGGAAATTATGTTTGACAAGAAAATAAGGAATTTTGGATTGAAATCTTTCCTATATCAGAAGTGATACATGTATTTATTAGAATAATGAAAAAGAAAGTTGCATTTAATTAGGAAAAAGAGTATTTGTTAACTATATTCACCATATTTTACCTCATTATTGGTATTAATGGTGTTTCAGGTGCGAAGGCTTCTCAACCTACCCATGAACACATGACTTCGTTCATGCTAATGGTTTATTCAGATGGTACCAGGCGAGGTAAGTCTCATCATTTTTATCGAGTTTTTGTATATTTATACATCCATTTAAGGGAAACTAGTCATTTTGAGTTTTAGTTGACTAATTACGGGGTCAAACAGGTGAAACTATTAACTCTAACGATAACTAAAATTATAATGGGTCAGAGTGTTAAACAAAAGTAACAGTTCAAAAGTCACCTAAAATATGCTTTTCACTGACGCATCGATATGGATATACAGTTTGACATATTGCGTTATTTTTTCAGCTACTTTTCTGCTTAAAATCAGGTAGACTAATGTTCATTTTTGATTTTTTTTAAAGGGTTTTAATTTTTTGGATGTTAGTTCGTTAAGGATTTTGCATAAACCATTTGTGCCTAATGGAGAAATGTTAATTGGGGATGTTTTTCTTTCGGAACTATCAAGTGAACTGTATGCCTTTTCGAATATGAAACGATCATGACATGACGTGCACATACAAGCAGACACACAAAACATTTGTCTTTTCTGAAGTGGCTGAAGCTGCAACATTATCATTGCCCAAACAAGGTTCATATCGAGTATAAAGTATCACCAGAGTCTAACATGAGGCCATCACCATTCTACAATAAGAGTGGTTCTGTATTGGGAAGAATGAATAACAAAGACAATGCCATTAAGGAAGTTGAGGTAATGGGTGTTGGGAATCAAATGGCCATGTTACAGCAACAAAAGCCTGACCACAAAGGGCGAACAAGTTTGCCAAAAGAATGAGTTCGCATTTTCAGTCACTATGTCAGGTAAATCACTATGTATTATATTTGAGTAAGAAACTATATGTAAAAGAAAGTCACTATTAATGTTGGCTCATACTAGCATGGTTTTAGGTTTGTAACTTTCATATCGTCTTTATGTTATTGACATGTTAGCTAACTTTAATATAGAACTACATATGTGATATGTTTGATACTCTTTTTAGTTGAATTAATATAGTCTTAAATGTTATAATGTACTTCATTTACTTCCGAATTTGTAAAATAAGTGTTAGTGCATAATAAAACATTAACATAATTTTTCTAAGTATAAACGCAGCCACCCCGCAGCAACGCGCGGGTTTCAACAGCTCGTTTTAACTAATAAAATAGAGCCTCTCTCTTCATCAATTTTTTCCAAATATATCTTGGCCTAACAGTGTGACACCTGTCCATAAAAGCTTTCTATATTCTTTCTTTAGATGTTGATGTGAATGTGGGTTTCATCCGAATATCTAATCCAATTAAATCAAAAGGTTAGTCTTCAGTTTTCTTTTTTCTTAATCAAAAGGTTAATTACGTTCATTTTATTAGAATATGCATGGACTAATTAAGGGTAACTTGAATTGGCTTTTTGTTTCGACAACAGGATTTAGATTAAAAAAATATGTATGTTATTATAAGGTTGCTCTTTTAAGCTTTTTTAAATCTTTGCTTTATTATAACTAGATTAGATTCTGCGCGTTCATTCATGCAGACTTTAAATAAAATTTTCTGGTGAATCATGTATTTTAATTTATTATGTTCTTTTTTACACTAAATTTACGGATATCAAAAATTTTATATGTACTTCAACTCTTTAACTAATGACAATGTTTTTCATTATACAGTTGTGATAATAATATTTTAGTAAGCAATGTTTTTCGTCGTTCAAAATATTTATTTAATTATATAAAGCTAAGTTTTATTGGTACGTGTCAAAAAAATCTATAAAACCGACAAATCGAGCCGACCCATTCAATCCGAAATCGCAAAAAACGATAACTAAGAAATCTAATCTGAGTAAAATAGAAATCGGATAAACCTTCTTTAATGCAGATTGTGTTTAATTTGATTTTATAATATCTTGATAATTTGTATAAAGTCAAACTAAAATTCGGCCCAATGGGAGGGTCAATCCTCCTATTTTCCCCCGCCACGCCGCCTTCCTCTCCAAATGACCTTCGCGCGATTGGGTGCCCTAGTAAGACGACCTAGACTACATAAAACATACCCCACAAATATACATTTTATATTTATTAAATACACACAAAAAAAAGAAAGAAAGAAAAAAGAAATGAAACCAAGAAGTCGATCGTGTAATCACTTCCCTCCGGAAACCATGAATCGATTGAATGGCCACAAAAGAGCAATCGACATTGAATCGATCATATGAATCGATCGAGTTGTGTTACTGCATCCTGCCTAAAAGAAAGTAGACATAGCAATCATCTACTAAAAACTGAAACTTTTAAAGACCTAATCACATTTTGCATAAAGTCAAACTAAAAGAAAATAAACATAGCAATCTTCCTCTGCACGATCATTAACTATAGTAACAGTTACGTGCATTCTTCCTCTATATGATCCTTCACAATCAGTTACGTTCATTTTTGTCTCTTAATCTTTTTTTGGCATCATTTATGATATGTTGTAATCCGGTAAGTGAGATTTTGTGGTTTCATTCTTTTGATTATTGGTGACTTATCAAGTGCTGCTTATTAATTTGTTAGTTGTATAAAAGTAAGGATTCTCAATTTGTTCGTTTTGTTTGTTCTTCATAGGTGGGACTGGAATGATAGCACTTATATGGTTCTTATAAAAGCTGGTACTTCGCGTAGATCACTCATAGTATTCTTCCTGGTATGTCTTTTACTAATTTTAATTCATGATTATTTAATCTTTAGATTATCCTTTAGCTATTATTTTTTATTGCAACTTTATTTTGCAAACATGTTTGATGAAATGTTTGTGTAGTAAAAGACGTCAACAAGTGTTTGTTGACAATAAGATATATTTTGCACTTAATTGGATATCCATGATGTTTGATTCAAAGTTGAGCATTTATTAACAACAAGGTATATTTTTTATGGGTTAAAAGAGTTTAGTATGGCTTTTGAAAATCATTAAGTAAAATTTTACTTTTGAAAGTTATTTATGAGATGAGCTACAAGTCATTTTAGCTAAAAGCCTTATACTTATATAGAATTTCTTAAGATGGGCTTATTTAGAAGTTGCAATGCAAATTTCTTTGTCAAACCTTAGGCATCATACATGGATAAAGTTTTGGCAAAGGTTTGCAGTAGTGTTGTTGATCATTAGAGAAGCTTAAAGTGTATAGCAATCAGAAGTCTGTAATTTTGGCCTTTTGGGTTAGTATTATGCTGTGACACTGATTTTGTAAGGGTTGGGTGTGTATTAAGCTGTTATACTTAATAAAATTACTTATTGTAACTTATACAAACTAAATTTTCATTCAACTTATATGAAAAAAAGGATCAGGGTTAGAAGAAAATTTATTCTGTCAAGGGGTAATATACATTTATATAATGTTATAGCCTCTAATATGATTTTATTACGATTCATACTATGTTAATCAATTTTTATGAACATAATGTTATAATGGAACAACATAGCAATCTTATGTTAATTGTATTTGATGAACCCCTTTCTGTGATTTTATAGCATCTCAAAACATACAATGCCGAAAACCTTGAAAATCAAATGTGCGTGTTCGGTTGATAAGCCATCTTCTTCAAATTAGCTTGCTTTCACATATTTCTTATATGACTAACTACATCATGATATGCAGTTTTCACTCGACAAGTCTTGAGCCAATGCTACTTTTATATCTTCTGAAAAGATATTAATGCAGTACCGGCCGGTTTGCTACAGCTGCAAAAAAATAAAATCTATTTGCAAATAATGGCATACAAAATATGCAAAGGCTTTTGTTGCATGAAGGTGAGATCTTGAGATATACCCAAATCCTATTCTCCTAATCACATCTCTATCTCTTTTTCTCACTATTTATTGCTAATTTTCATTCATTTCACGATGTATAACAAACAATGAAATATTAGGAAATGATGATTTAAAAAACATTATTACATGACGAGTTGAGCAATGCATATTAGGATTTATAAAAGACATTTACTATAATGAGTTTGCAGATTACTATTTATCACTTTATATAACAATTTAACATATTCGTCATCAATAATCTCAGCAAGCCTTCCAATCTTTTGTATGGTTAATGCTAAATGCAAAGGGAATCTGTCTTTGCTTTTTTCGAATGGTTCAGATACCATTGGATCCACTAAAGATGAACGTAATGTTAGTGATTTAAGTTATGTCACCAATTCCTCAACTCTTGCTTAATGCTGCCAGCACCCTAACGGATAAAAGATTCAAACTTTGTACTTCTAATCATATATAGATAATAAAATCCAATATGTGATGTCAAAGCTAATGAAAAACTAGCAGATATAGATGAACAATTCATTGTCATAGTTATAGTTACTTTTTTTGCCATTTATATTTATATATACTATGTCTTATTAACTAATCAATGTAGCACCCGATGGAACGGATATGTAATAACGAGGATACTTAGAACGGCACCTAAGACCAACGCCACCCTTGAGAAGTAGTCGATTCTCTTGTAGTAAGTATTTGAATTTGGTGAGTGTAGTCTCGGTCCCACATGATTCTCTTGTTGTAAGTATGTGGCATGGGTAATGCTTATTCTCTAGACCTATGGACTCATTACTCGGATTACGGACATGTGTCGAGTCATTACGCATGTCAAGAATGCCATATTTTTTTTACTCTAGGATGCATATCTCTAATCAAAGTGCAATTGCAGGTTCTGCTTTGTATCACAGGTTGTTGTTTGTTCGGCGATTGGAGCCCGATTGGCATATAGACGATAGACTCGAATAGAGAAATTAGTACACAGTTGGCGGTATGTACACAATAACACAATCTTTAAGCTAATTAACATAAATATGAAATGTTAGTGTTGATTATGGTAGAGGCTGTAATAGATCTACTCGCCACAATAAGAAGTACAAGGACAGGGGAAGGGGTGATATTTGAGTTATTCCTCATATTGTATCATGGTCAAAGGTGACTATTGACTTGAAGCACATAGGTTCTCTTGTTGACTTTAGGGGTTTGTTTGAAGCACATACGTACACACCATGGAAGTTTATAGCTTATCATGTTAGAGGTGTGAATTTAGGGTTTTTTTGTAACATCTTAAATTTTTTTTAAAGCTAAATAGGGAATGTGTCAAATGGGTTGAAAGTCACCCAAAGTCTTTTTTCATTGTATACAATCTTTGTTGTTCTCATTAAATATTTAGACTATTATTGTTATAACTTATTATTGCTTTTGTGATTAACGCACAAATCTTCTATAACTTTTTTTCTAAAACATGGACAAAAACGTGTTAGTGTGTCAACCTAAGCGGCCTGGCCCGTACTTATAAATGGTCTATTGACCTGAACCAATTTTGACATGTTACATAGTCCTCTCAATAGGTGACTACTGAGCGAGAAGGGCTGAAGCTTGAAAACTAGCCTTTGTTGAATCTTGTGAAAGGGTTGTTGCGGGAAGTCCTACTCATGAAACTTATGCACAATTCAAATCTAGAATGTCAAGCGTATAGGAACCCCTAATTATTTGAGATCATTATTTTTGATGATGTTATTGTATAATAGTTAGCCCCAACCTAAATCTGTTTGGTCACAAACTTCGAAACATCGTTCTGAAGACATACTTATGAAGCAAAGGAAGTTGGAAATGTTCCAAGTAAATGAACTAACTTTTCTATATATTTATCTTTTTAATATGTCAGTCCTTAAAAAATCACATGTTATGGGTTAACTTTTTACCCATTTTAATTAGTCGATTAGATTATTACCCATTTTGATAGGACGAGTTAATTTTTTTTACCCATTATGATTACTGGATCAGATTCTTACCCATTTGAAATAAAAGGTCAAGCTTTTACCATTTTGATAATCTTGGTGAGGTTATTGCCTATTTTGATACTTAAAGTCAAGCAAACCTTTTTTTTATTACTAAAACTTGCATATTGAGTTTAACACAACACGACATTCTTACTAAAACTGCAAACAATGAAATGAATTTGCTTTAGATTGGAACTGCAATACGAAAGACAACTACAAAGACAACATTTACGAATTAAAAAAACAAAATAGACCAAATTTACAAGTATAATTTCTTTTTATTATTTTGGACCTAGAACATAACAAAGTATAATTTCTTTTTATTATTTTGGATATGCTAATGTCATGCCAGAAAATATGTCTATACTAATGTCATGTCCAGAAAAGATGTTTCAAGGCTTGCTTATTTCATTCAAATGTTTTAGAAATTGAGGGTTTTAATGGGTGAAAATACAGATGATTGCACAAAAAATACAAAGTTCTTACTTTTTGATGTAATTAACCCATACCATTTCGGCCCATATCCTTTTAATTTTTAATGTGCTTTAATATTACAGCCCGCTTTAATTCTCCATGGTAACAAAGAAATTGTTGTGGCAAAGCTGGTTCCTAAGGCCTTTGCACTTCATGGGTTGAGCATATGTAAGTTTGTTTTTGTTTTTTTTTTGTTTTTTTGTTTTTTTTAAGTTATAGCCATCTTTTCCATGTCTCAAACGAATAATGTTACACATTTTAATCAAGCTATTCGTTTGTGTAGCTTCATCGGGTGGAAAAACGCGTATCGTCGTTGGTCAACTTGAAGAATGGTTATTATACAAAGAAGTCACTAAATTTTGCGCAAAATTTGTCCTAAGTCACTAAAGTTTCAAAGTTGTCATCCAGGTTACTAAACTATAAAAAGCAAACACGTCTATAATTTCAGTGATTTTTACGTATATTTTTTTGATATGTTAAGTAACATAAATGTCATTTATATACAAGTTCAGTAACCTGGATGACAACTTTCATAAGTTTAGTAACCTTGATGACAACTTTCATAAGTTTAGTAACCTGAATGACAACTTTAAAACTTTAGTGACTTAGGACATATTTCGCGCAAACTTTAGTGACTTCTATGCATTATAACCCTTATATGAATTGGTAATGTAACTCATGAAACTATTCCATAATGCTACCTCACATGTTCTAAGACAATCATCAAAAGTCAAGGACACTCGCTCGGGCAAGTTGGTTTGTATTTGCCACGATCTATTTTGACACATGGGCAACTATATGTAGTCGTCTCTCGCGTTAGGAGCAAAAAAGGATTGAAGATAGTTGTTCATGATGAAGAAGGAAAATCACACTAATACCACCACCAACGTGGTCTACAAAGAAGTGCTACACAATCTATGATCATACTTACATGTACATGTATCTCGCATTGGTAGAAATAAAGGATTGAAGATGTTTATTTTCTTTTCTGGATTTTTTTAACTATTGTGTTTCATATAATGTATGTTTGATTATTACTAACTGTATACTTTACGTTCATTTATCTAGATGTGGCTCTTTATAACTTATAACTTCATAATACACAATGTCATTTACTACTTCTTTTGACGTTCTTTAAAAATACCCGTAAATTTTACGGGTCTTTTAGCTAGTTTTATGTATATGGATCATTTTGATCCGTGTACATATCAATTGCCGTTGAAAAATGGTAAAATTGGATAATAATATGGTAAGTTACAAGCTTTATGCATCAAATATGTATTTAAATTTATCAGTAATCTTGTGAATTGTTGAAGAGAAAAATTAGACTTAAAAAGTAATCTGAAACTAATTCTAAATAGCATAGGCGGCAAGTGAGATGCATCACTCATAGTTTTAAGATTTCAAACTTAATTTTAGAATCTTACAAATTTACATTACTACAAAGCAAAAGTGAACCGGATCGTACGTAGGATTTTAGCAAGCTTTAGATTTATCTTTACTATCGGATCTTAAGATCTAATTCGACCTGATCATACTTTTCTCGAACCGCAAGCCAATAAAACTACAAAGTTATGGATTATGTTTTATAGAATTTAAAAGTGTTAATAGCATGTAATAACAACGTACTTTCCAATTTGTTCAAATCTATATATTTAATAAAAGAAGGTTTTTTTGAAACTTGACATCTCATTTAATCCATGTTGGCACTCCATCCACGTCACTAAAGCCACATCAACTATTCCACGTGTAATTCTGCCTTCTTTTATGGTTTTTTTGACCTGCAACATCAAGATAATTTTCAAGGTTCGCTCATCTAAAATTCATCTTAGACTACAAATCACACTATTTAATAGTCTATTATTTCATCTAATTCCACAATCTTTTTCATCTCAATTCCTATAAGGTATGTTAACTTCACAGTTTTTGTTTTCCCATTTGTGTTAATCGGTTTTATCAGAAGTGCAACAAAATTAGGGTTGTAATTCATATGTTTCAAATTCTAATTTTTCTTCAAATTTTGAAGTTGTAATTCATATCATTCTGTCTTTAATCTCAAAGATAGAATCATTCTGATTTTTAATGTTTTTGAACAGATGGTGTGGGGTTTTTACGTTGATATAGATCAAATCGATTAAGTTTAACGAGGTGTCATAAATTGATTCAGTCTTGTAGGTTGATATACTAGATCTCATGGGCTCAAAAAATGGTGGAAACAGATTAACATATATGATAAATCTTGCATACTTCTACTTGTTCATGGAAGGTAACCTTACATACTAAAGTGGTTGTTTGGGATAGCTTATTAAAACTACTTAATTGCTACAAATTAGGTTGTTTGAGCCTTTGGGGTTGCTTATCAACAAGGATGTCGCTGTAGAGTTTTATTCATCAGTGTATGTTTAGGATTGACATTGCTTGTGACAATTCTCTCTTATACATGTTATTTCTTTTTTGTTACTTCGTATTACTTACACTTGTCATTTAGTGCTAAAATGGGGCAAATACAAGGATGTTCTTTTGGTGCTCATGTTTGATGACGTATAGTCTATATCCGGGTCACGGACCCAACTAAAGTCCAATACTAGCTTGGTCCGGTACGACCTGGGCTAAGCCAACTAGCGTTTGGGCTCACGAAGGCCCAAACCCGAATCTATTCAGAGAATAGATATCCGGTATCTTCTAAAATAGATAGATAATCATTCCCAACCGACTAAGGCGGGATACGCCGAAGGTTGAGGAACACGGAACCAACAAGGACTCCGTGCGTATATAAAAGGAATCACATCCCTTGTTTAAGGTACGATCTCATAACCCTAACACTCCTTAAACCCTAAACCGATTACTTACTCTCACGCCGGAGGATAATCGTGGGAGACAATCCCACGGTAAGCCTAACGGTGTTTTCTGTCTCTTAGTGCGCAGGTCTCAGATAACAATCAGCAATTGGTAGAAGAACCAGAGCCCCAGCAAGGAACGCCCAGCTTTTGTATCAACAAGTGGCGCCATCTGTGGGACCATTCACTGAGAACCAAGACTAGAATGACGAAGCATGAAAATCGCCGATCGCAATGACCTCATGGGAAAGAAGCCGCAAAGCGGATCAACCCCAAACAGATCACGGGACAACCAATACGCCAAACAAGGGATCGTGACAAGACTCGATCTTCCCATCAGGAACCACGCCGGGGACAACCTAAGCCATCGCAACTACCGCCAGAAGAGATCCATCGCAGACCGCTCACCACTCCCTTTCAATCGCTAGAAACCGACCGACAAAGGCACCGGATGCACCAAATCGAATAAGAGCATAGCAAGAGAAACAAACGCACTCGCTCTGAAGGAGTTGCGCCAAGAACTATCGCCGTAAGATTTCGTGTCTCAAAACTACAAGTCTTAGCTACTCTCATGCAAGAGGAAGAAAAGAAGAGATCAGTCGGAACTTGCAAGCCCGACTAAATTTTGATTCTCAATACGACATTCCCCACCGCGCCGTCGAAAAAGAAGCGCTGAAGAAACGCCGCCGACCCCCAAGATTCAACAGATCGGAAGGAGGATCGAGGATGATGAGACATCCCACCTCACCACTTAAGCGATAGTGATGAAGGTGAACGCGCACCGGTGTCATGATAGACCTGGTAGCCGTAGTGCATGACAGAACTTGGGCGGAGGTACTCCCCAAGTGAAAGTCCTTCCATCCGCACTGAGATAACCGCGAAAGCGCCAAGGAAGGAAAACTCATCCTTCGATAACTCCTGACAACGAGGATAGTGATCTGAGACATTGAAGTCCGTATGCACACAATGACCAAGAGAAGGACATGTCTCTCCCATGGCGCCATCGGAAGGTGGACGCGTTTACTAGACGATTAGCGATTTCTCGAGAGAACAAGAAGAGGCGCATGCCTGCTAATGTCAAGACCTATGACGGAACAGGTGATCCAGACGATCACCTAAAAATTTTCGAATCAGCCGCAACTATTGAGAATTGGCCACAACCAGTGTGGTGCCATATGTTTAATTCCACACTAGTGGGAAGCGCGCGGAACTGGTTTAACAAACTTCCACGACGAAGTATAAATGGTTTTGAAGAATTAAGAAAGGCGTTCCGCCTAAATTTTACTCAACGGAAAAAGTGCGCTAAAAACCCTGTCGAACTTGCCAGGGTAAAGCAGCGCCAAGGAGAAACTACGAGCGCATTCATGGAGCGTTTTAAGGATGAATGCATGCAAGTTAAAGCATGCCCGGAAGTGCTAAAGATCTCCGGTTTCATGAATGGAATTAATAACCCAGAACTCATCAAGAGATTGAATGACAAGATTCCTGAAACTTTTGATGAACTCATGAAACGCCTAGGTCCTTCGTCTAGGAGAAGCCGCGGCGATAGCAAAAGAAACTCCTCCAACTACCGGTCGCGGGAACAACTCGGGAGACCCAATGACCGGAGTAGCAACCATAATAAAGCTATCGCGGTCGGGGAGCGGAGGGATAACGATGATACACCTCACCGACAAATACCCTAAAGGAAATACTCATGATGTAAGGGGCGAACTTCCCAAGACCACCACAAATGCGCACCCCAGAGGATCGGCGCACTGGGAATGGATATTGTGACTACCAGGGCCACACCACTAATGAATGTGTCCAACTGCTCCAACTCATTGACAAGATGGTCAAAGAGGGCAGATTGGACCATTTGGTCAAGAATATAAAAGAAGGAAAGGACAAACAGAAGAGTGGCAATAAGAAAGAGACACCTAAAGACAAGCCCGACACCATTTACATGATACAATCATGGCAGCGGGTCACAAGGCAGAAGGTCAGCCAGGATTTTTTACGTGGAAAAGAGATCACTTTCCCCACCTTAACCGCGGACAATGCAGTGGTGGAACCACTCACTATAGAGATAAGCGCGGGGGGTCACGACATCCACCGCATGTATGTTGATGGTGGAGATTCTGCCGACATCATGTACGAGCATTGTTTCAAATGATTGTGTCTCAAATACGCATCGATTAATCCCGGTCGAGCAGTTGATGGTTTCTGTGTGAAGATATGGCCTATGGGCAAATACGACACTGTTAGCATTGAAACGAAGAGCACTCATAACGGCCTGGATGGAATTCATGGTGATTAAATCTCCTCACCATACAATGGCATTATTGGGAGACTTGGAATATCGGCTATGCGCGAGCAAGCCATCAACAACGCATGGGATGCTTAAATTCGATGAAGGTGGTATTGTTACTCTTTACAACACCACTATACCACACAGAGAATGCAACATGATTGCATGCGAGACGGCACCGACTCAAAGACAAAGAGACAACCGAGTTCCAAATCGAAGTAGCACCACCCCAATACCCGAACAGAAATATCCATTGGAGGTTCATTGTCGGACAACGGCAAAACAACGTATGTGCACTCTGCAGAAGAATTTGGATATTTTGGCATGGGAGCCTAAACACATGACAGAGTACCACGCCTGTCACGAGCATAAACCGAGAACCGGCAGGATACTCACCCATACGCCGAAGAAGCGCGCCAATCCTGAGGGCGCGCAAGCAATCTTGGCGAGGTACAAAACCGGTAGAGGGGGATCATGCGGGAAGTTTACTACCATGACCGGCTTTCCAATCCACCATGGTAAAGAAGAGCGACGGCAGCTGGCGAATGTGTAGACTTCACCGACCTTAACAAAGCATGTCCACAAGACTGCTATCCTTTACCAGAGATAGATTGGAAAATAGAGTCTCTGTGCGGATATACATTGAAGTGCTTCCTCGACGCGTACAAGGGATATCATCAAATCCAAATGGCTAGGGAGGACGAGGAAACAACTGCCTTTCATACAAGCCAAGGTGTTTACTGCTACACAAAAATGCCCTTCGGCTTGAAAAATGCAGGCGCCACCTACCAGAGGTTAGTGGATAACGCTGTCGAAAAACAGGTGGACCGCAACCTAGAGGTCTATGTTGATGACCTGGTCATAAAAAGCCATACCAAGATGAGCTAGTCGCGACATCGAGGAAACGCTCAAAACTCTAAGAGAGATCAATATGAAGCTGAATCCTAGGAAGCGTACCTTCGGCGCTACTGAAGGCATGTTCCTTGGATACCTGATAGAACCCGACGGCATAAAACCATGCCCAGAAAAGACAAAAGCGGTCATCGAACTTCCTTCACCACGCACGTTGAAGGAAGTCCAATCTCTCAACGGAAAGTTGGCCGGCTTAAACAGGTTCTTATCCAAATCAGTAGAAAAATCGCTACCTCTTTTCAAAACACTCAAGAAGTGTATAAAGAAAGTTGATTTCAGATGGACTACGGAGGCAGAAGAGGCCTTCACTTAGCTTAAACAACATCTGGCAACGCTCCCAACACTTGTCGCACCCCGACCAGGGGAAGAGCTAATCATGTATTTGTCTGCGATCAAGGCGCAGATCAAGCGATGTTACTAACAGATAGGGACTCAAGACAAACTCCCATCTACTTCGTAAGCAAGGCACCAAAGAAGACGGAGATAAACTATAGTGCCATGGAAAATTAGTTCGGCGTTGGTATTTGTCGCTAAATCCGCTGCAGTACTTCCAAGCACACCCAATAGCGGTAATCACGATCAACCGATCAAGCGGATCATTTCCAAACCCGACGATCGTAGACCGCGAAGTGGAGTGTATTGCTAGTGAGCATAACATCTCGCATGCACCACGCATCGCAATCAAAGGATGATTCGCGGACTTCATCATTGAAAAGCCGACAAAGAACGAGGTATCCACACCAATTAAGACCGAAATGCAAGATCCATGGATCTTGTTTACGATGGATCCTCATGCATTGATGGCTCAGAGCGGGCCTCATTCTCACAAATCTAAAGGGAATGGAATTCACTTACGCAATGAGCTTTGAATTTACAAAGAACAAATAATGAGACAGAGTGCGAAGCCCCGTCACCGGACTACGATTGCAATGAATGGGTGTACGAACCTAGAGGCAAATGCGATTCCCGCTTAGTGGCCAACCACGTGTTGGGTGAATACGCCAAAGAAGATAATATGATCCAGTACCTTGATAAAACCAAGACACTGATAAGAAGCTTTGATAGGTTCACTATAAAGCAAGTTCCTAGAGGGGAAAACCGCAAGGCGGATGCACTAAGCAAGATTGCCTCGACAAGCTTTGCACACCTATCAAAGCAAGTGCTGGTGGAAACACTAAAAAGCAAGTCAATTTCGGAGATGGATATCTCCACGATAATAGAGGAGGAAGGTCCTACATGGATGACACCGATAATGGACTTCCTGAGCAAGGAACATTACCCCAAGAGCGTAGGAAGCTCGCGAGGATACGGCGACAACAAGAAAGATTCGAATCATGAGACAACATATTGTACCGATGTTCCTTCCTGCAACCATGGCTCCGCTTGTGTCGGCCCTTTACAAGCAAATTACGATCGTGAGAAATCCATGACGGTTCATGCAAGATGCACTCGTGACCACGGTCCGTTGTGGCACGCGCCATGCGATCGGATACCATCGGCGACCATGCACCGTGACGCGCGGGACTTAATAAGGAAATGCAACGATTACCAAGTTCATAGACCCATCCCACGCCAACCACAGCACGAGCTAACCCCAATAACTTCACCATGGCCATTCTACAAGTGGGGTATTGACATCGCGGGCCCTTTTCCTATCGCAATGGTGGACTAAAATTTCATAGTCGCCATAGACTACTTCACCAAATGGATCGAAGCGAAGGCAAGTGGTAACAATCACGGCAACGGTGAAGCGCCAGATGGGAAAACATTGTATGCCGCTTCGGCCTCCCTGGGGAAATCATCTCGGACAACGGGAAACAATTATGTGATAACCCTTTCAGGGACTGGTGCGAGAAGCTTAACATAACACAACACTTTGCGTCAGTTAAGCATCCACAAACCAACGGCCTAGTGGAACGAGCGAATCGAAGCTTGGGTGAAGGAATTAAGGCACGCCTAGAAAAGGACAAAGGAAGATGGGTAGAAGAGCTATCACATGTCTTGTGGGCGCACCGCACCTCAATCAAGACCAGCACTGGCGACACTCCCTTCTCTTTAGTCTATGGGACAGAAGCAATCATACCGGCAGAGATCGGCATGCCAACTATCCGCACTGCTGAAATCAATGTGGCAACCAATGATGACGATAGGCGCATCGACTTAGATCTGCTAGAAGAAAGGCACGAACACGCAGCTATACGGGAAGCAAAATCAAAGTCAAGGATGAAAGGATACTATGATGCTAAAGTGCGCAATGTTTCATTCGCACTGTGATTTTGTCTACCGCGCCAATGACGCGAGCCACCGAACACACAGTAAGCTTGGACCAAAGTGGGAAGGACCCTATGAGGTTACCAAGCACTAGGAACAGGCGCATACAAACTCCGAGGCTTGGATGGTTGTGAATTGCCACGCACATGGAACGTCTGCAACCTCAAGAGGTGCTATCTATAGGAATGGCTACGGCCTAGCGCACAGACGCTCTCGCACTTTCAGTGCCCAATAAACATCTATGCATTTACTTTTTTTTTGCTTAGAATAATTGTCTTGTTTACTTATTATAAAAATTTGCAAGTATCAATAAAACGCCGCGGTTTCTAGCTAACTCCACGGCATATTTGTTATTTCCATATACTCTATGTCTTAATAACTTTTTTATTTCTTGCCCACGATGGCGCAGCATGCACCATAATAAACCCATGATGGTAAAAGGATAAGTTCACCTACTAAACAACTTGTTGAATAAGAGGGTTGCAAACCCATCAACACCGGATCACGATCCTTGTTAAACACCTTATTATCAAGACGTTGAATAAGTTTTGTACACCTCCCACGACGGATGCGCAACAACGCACATGTGCATCGTTTAACAACTTTGGAACCAAAATACTTGATTCCTTAAAGTGATATTTAAAGTACGCTGCATATCACAACATACACGACTATGCCACAAACGCTATACTTAGTTACTTAAGTATACTACAACTTTCATACATGACTATGAGCTTTGCACCAATAAACAATTCCTAATACATACTTCTTTCACGCAAAGACATTACAAATTGCAACAACATTCACACGAACTCAACAAGAGATATTTTCATTAGATAACCACGAGTTATTACAAAAGGTTTGTTACTTTACAATACATAAACCTACCAGCTATTACAACGCTCAAGGGGAGAGCCACCTACGCGGTTTTTCGACTGCTTAATCTCGTTCAAACTCTTTAACAAATCAGAATCTTGACGAGATACTGTGGCGACATTCACAGGCACCCCATCAGAACGAGGGAGATGCGCCGCGCCAACACCACACAAAATGGCTTTACCCTTGACACCCTTCTTCTTAGCGAGCCTTGTGGCATGAGCTTCCGGGACTGCGCCAACGGACTTCTTTTTCCAACAAAACGGGTCCAAGATATCACGAGGGCGAACAAAAACAGTACCGCAATCGAGATTCGTTAGGCTTCAAAAAGTAATCGGGTTGCGCCTCTGCATCCTCAGAACGGTGCTTTGCCAAAGTCAACCCCTCCATTATTACCCCAATCAGATAGTCTTGGTCGCGCTCCAATTCAGAAATCATTGGAAACTCTAGAGACTTCAACCGCTCCATGGCGTACACCAAACTCAAGATATGCTCACAGATTATACCTGTGCACCTCCTCCAAAGGCACATTTAGAAGACCCCCCTCATGCGCTTTTTCATCGCTTGGCCTTACCACGCCCAGACGTATTGAACAATCCTCCGAACGCGCCTACCACTTCCTTGGATTCCAGCAGTAGTAAGCGCAAAGAGGCGCAAGCCATGGCCTATGAGCCATCCAAGGCCCGCAATAGTGGACAAGAGTCGGGATACAACCTCGTCGTATTTATGCTCGACATTACGCAGCTTCATCTCCTGCGCTTCAAGGGCACTCTTGACCGTGGCACCAAACTCTTCAAGTTGGGATGTCATCGCATCTTTGCCCTTCTCAAGATATTTAAGTACCCAGTGGCACGCAGACTACCCGGCAACATCCGCACGCTCTTGTTTTATTTGGCACATCAGGGCCATCTTTTCTTCAGCCTGTTTCTGAGCGTACGCATTCAGATCCTTTGCCTCAGCCTGGGCGCATTCCAACTGCGCCCGAGTGCTCGCCATTGCGCCCAAAGAACGCCATCAGATGATCCTTTGCGAATCTTGACTACTCCTACCGTAAACTTGGTCTTCGGCTTCACAATTAGCGAAGCTCGATGTGCGAGAGACCGCACCAACTCTTCGACCAGCTGCTCCATAGGCGCATCCACATCGACATGTCTTCATCGCTCGACTATGCGGCTCAAGATGCGAGAACGTCAGACTAGCCTTGGGGCGACTCGCAAACCGCCCACCCCGTACGCTTACGGAGAATTGTTAGGCTCTATGTAACACAACCGGCTCATCAATCAACAAAAAAATAATAAAAAACAATATATATTGAAGGCATCACTTCATCGCGGTCCAAAGATAGTAGCGAGGTGCGAAGACGCTCATCGATGGACGATACCTCCACAGCCGAGGATCACAGGTGTTTTTCCTTGAAGGCTCGCGCCATCCTCTCCGATGGATCGCTATGCTTAACCCACCTCGACTCCTCTTCTTCTTCGTCCATAGGTGGCTCCGCTGCTACAGGGGGGGTGCGCTTCTGAGAAGGCACTTTGGGCTGGGAACACTTTGTAGTGGTGTCGCCCATCGCAACAAAGGAACTCAGACTGCTTCCCCATGTTCATCTCCATGACATGACCAGCAGTGGCCGCCAGTATAGGTTCCTCCCCTTGTTTTAGGGGACGTACTCCTGTCCTTACCTCAACGGGCTTCGCCAAATGCACAACAGTAAACAGATCCATCTATGCGCACAAGGAAACAACAAACGACATCGGTTATATAATGTGTGGACGAAAGAAGACAAATTCTTACATTAACTACAAAAGGGGGTGCGGAAGAGCGAGTACCCACCCTGGCCATTGGCGCCTAAGAAGATCGGGATCTCATCTTCGGGACCAAAGTAGTTAAGGCTGATGCCCATATGCACTAAAAACTCCTCAGGATAAGAACTGATAGGGATGCGGTTTGATTTACCGCCCGCATCCCGGAGACATATGATCCGTGCAAAGGGCACTCGCCTCTCGGCAGCTGCACTCGGGTGTAAAATTATAACGCCACGGGAAGCATGTGTCGCCCACCCAAAAAGGACTCTCTCAATTCCTCAACAGATCTAGCTTCTCAAGATAGCATCAAGCTCGCCAACAAGCTTCGCAAAGGAAACCCACTCATGCGCCCATGTTGTATGGTAGAATGTGCGTAATAGGTTGATTGTGGGGTTAACCGCCAAAGAACGGCAGCTCACCTCAAAATTGGTAATTTGGCCGCACCAATACAAAGGTAATTGGATAGGTGCAACTCGTAATAATTTAGCACATCGCACAGAAATCGGGATATAGGCACACGTTGATTGGCGAACTCAAAGAAACGTGTGTATACCCCTATGTTCCCTTCGGGGAAATTGGCAATAAGGGCCCGTGCACCCGGAACAACCGGATGCACGTAAAGTGGGATATAGTAATCCGAGGTGAATTCTAAAAGATCACTCGTGGACAGATCAGAGGTGAAATCATGCAGTTGTTTGACCATGGTGTTTGATTTACAAAGGCGCACGCGCGGCTACCTTGAAGTGGTTTAGTTTCTGGATTACAGCTGCAGATTATGTTTTAACAATGGCGGATTGTTTTTTTTTTACGGTGAGTGCCATTGTGAAAATGAAATGGTGGTTTATATCCTATTTCTCATCCACAAGATACGTGACACGTGGATCCCACTAACTTCACTTGTGTGGTTGAGATTGATTCGATGGGTCGCGGGACAGTAACTTTCCCCCGAATAACGAGGCGTTTCCTATCCAATCTCATGTCTAGGTACAACGTACCGGAGGGTATATGTTTATGGCTTCTTGCATACGCTTCAAAGTTTTTTAACTGGCTACGGATTATTAGTCTAGCATCCGCAGTTAGTCACTACGCATACTAGACTGGGGGGACATGATGACGTATAGTCTATATCCGGGTCACGGACCCAACTAAAGTACAATACTAGCTTGGTCCGGTACGACCTGGGCTAAGCCAACTAGCATTTGGGCTCACGAAGGCCCAAACCTGAATCTATTCAGAGAATAGATATCCGGTATCTTCTAAAATAGATAGATAATCATTCCCAACCGACTAAGGCGGGATACGCCGAAGGTTGAGGAACACGGAACCAACAAGGACTCCGTGCGTATATAAAGGGAATCACATCCCTTGTTTAAGGTACGATCTTATAACCCTAACACTCCTTAAACCCTAAACCGATTACTTACTCTCACGCCGGAGGATAATCGTGGGAGACAATCCCACGGTAAGCCTAACGGTGTTTTCTGTCTCTTAGTGCGCAGGTCTCAGATAACAATCAGCAATTGGTACAAGAACCAGAGCCCCAGCAAGGAACGCCCAGCTTTTGTATCAACAATGTTTTCATTCACATTTCATAAAAGGTTGTGTTATTTCCTTTTAGCCATTTAACTTGCTACAATTATGCATGAAGTTATTGTAATAGCTGTAGCTACTGAGCAAGGTCATTTCCGTGGAATCAAATGTTCTAAGGTCACCACGAAATTGAAAACCGAAGTTAATCCAATTTAAAATTATTGCAGAATTATGTGATCCCATTCAATTTATGTTTATGATCACCCCAGACAGGATTTATGTTTATCGTTGCTCATATATGAAAATGACATAACTAAGGTTGCTTGATAATGTTGGGACTTTCCAATAGAAAGGTTGGGCCAACAAGCATAAATTCCAAAAGTTCATGATCAGTGCTTACATGTGTTATCGAGTCTTGGTGCAAGGTAATATGATTTTTCAAGTTCGTTAGTGCTTTTGTCTGTTGTTAAAACATAAAGGGATACCGGAGTCTTTAGTCTCAAATAGCATATGACAATTACAAATTTAATTTATATCTAATAAATTGATGATGACATTGAGTGATGACTATTGAGCACTTAGTTTATATATATAGATTTAGCTATAAATATAAACACAATAAGGGGATGCATTTCAATCTCATGAACTTAAACATAGAGTCAATCCACGCCAATCAATATTGAAGGGATCATGTAACTTATGCTACAATCTTAATCCACCTGTAAATACTTGCACATTATAAATAAGGCTTTTGAACCATTTTTAATTGTGTTTTATATATAACTAAGATTTTTGACCCTTTTTTAACTAAGTTATATTATCTAAAAGTTACATGTTTGAACTTTTATAGGAAAAAAGATAATAATGTGAAAACTATTCTTATATAAATGGGTCACTGTAACCTCTTTCAAATTTGATCGATCAATCTTAAAATGTTTAGTGAGTTCAAACTTGATGTTGGCCATATCGGGACTTGGTTAATGTGGTAAATGGAACTTACAACTCAAAGTTATAGTGTGGTGGAGGCATTATTGTTCAAAAAATGCTTCATTTTTCTACACCATGTAAGTTCATTGAAGACTCTCTGCATCTCTATTGTAGCAAGAAAGAGGTTGGATTAAAATTTGGAGGGTCGTCAATAAAGTCATGAAAATTTACTAAGTGCAAAATTGTAAAGAAAAGCTTTGTTCGACTGTCTTTGATCAACTTTATAATATGCAATATTATGATCTTGGCATATCTCATACATTTATTGAGGAATTCCTTTTGAAGGTTTTCAACTCATTATATTATAATAGATATTAGTACGCAAATGATGATTGTCGGATGGATTGTGGAGGTTTTCAACTCATTATATTATAATAGATATTAGTACGCAAATGATGATTGTCGGATGGATTGCGGTGTGGCTCAAAATGGAGCAAAATATGAAGAATGTTAAACGAGTGGGGTTGAACTCACTCTTTTTCTGGTCCTTTTTTTTGAAGTTTGTAATACTTTGTGTTAATTTATGCTTACATAAACTATTATTTGGTCTTCCAACCTGCACTTGCAAGCATGTATTGTAGGATTATCCATGTGAAGTTGTACCAATGGATATGTAAGGCATGCATACCTAATTATACTATAATATCTAATTAGTTTTGTATATGTTTTACTCTATATATTTTGGTGCACAAAATGAACCGACATACATGTTGTGTGATTGTTCCTAAACTAGTCATCTTTATATAGTCAACCACTTGTGAATGGTCAATCATAAAAGTCAAACTAATCTAGGACCAAAGACAATTAAAATCCATGGGAGTATAGAATTATATCCCCGGTCGTTAAATCCCAACGAGGTGTGAAAACTCGTGAATACAACGATCGCAATGTCTTTGGAATGATATTGAATATACAAAAGCAGAATCATTGACTAACACTAGAATGTGAATAGTAATAGCTCTGTCACAGCTATATCGTTAAAAACGTGCAATCGTAAACTTAAAACGTAAAAGATATACAAACGACGCTTAACTTAAATTAAACGTAAACGTATAAAAATAAAACGATTATAACTATAGTAGGGATTTGCATGCCTTAGGGGCTTAAATGCAAATTAAACAAACTTAAAATTTTTATTTATAATTTACAAATTTATATAAAAGTTAAGAAAACTTAAAAATCTAAAACATGTACGTTTACGTAACAATTACGTAAGAGTACCAAAATAAAAAGGTGAATTTGGTCCAATACAACTCCCACAAATGTGAAAATCATATTTTTGGAATCCTAAAAAAGATAAGAAAATTATTAGAAAATTAAAATAAATTTTTACTCTATTAAATTAATTAATATAAATTAAAAATGAATTAAATGTATTTAAAAATGAATTAAATAATAAGAAAATCTAAAATTAACTTAAATAAATGAAACAAAGAATCAAAAATCTAAAATATTATAAAATGAATTTTAAACTGAAAATGTATTTTTACACTCTTTATCTATTTATTATTAATTATTTACTATCGTTAATTATTAAAATTATTATTGATTTATTAAAATATTAAATGAATAAAGAAAATCAAACTTTTACATAATTCTAAAATAAATAAAGGAAGCTAGGAAAAATATAAAAACTATATGTTATTAACAGAAATAAGCTAATAAGCAATTAAGCTTCTAAAGAGAAGCTATCACTTAGCTTTAAAGTGGATCTTTTTGGCTTTTCTTTTTCTGAAACTCAATATGTACTGATATTATACAAGTTTAATGAAAACAAAACTTTACAAACTGAGAAATAAGCAAGTTGTGAGCTTGTGAGTCCAACAGTTAAGCTTTTGGCTTCACAGTGGAGTTAAAGCTTGAAATAAGCTAGGAAAAAAAACTTTACAAAGTAAACAAAAGAAAAAATAATATAAACACAAGTCCAATGGATAAATATAAACAATAAAATGGACTGAAATGGTGCACAAGTGTGAGCTTATGGTTTAGACAGTTAAGCTTTTTGGGCTTAACTTGGATGGAGTGAAAGCTTGTAAAAGCTTGGTATAAGCTCCACACTGGAAAGTAAAAGGAAAAGTAATATAAGTACAAGTGATATGAACAAGTATAAACAAGCATGTGTACTGGATTTCATCAAATAAGCTTGTAATAAGCTAATAAGCAATTCAATAGAATCCGAATCTTCACGAACCATTGCAAGGTCTTCACGACAATGATAAGCCACTGCAAATTCTAGCAAATAGGGTCGCAAGGTGAAATTTGAGCACAAGATCCTTAAGTTGGGTATAAGCTCCACGTGGAACTAAATCTCACAAGCTCATGATCACTAAGGAGCTTTTTAGAGCTGTTGGTAATGGTGTAAGTTCACCGAGTACTCAAGAACTGCTGAGAATGGGCAAACAACAAGCTCTAAATTAACTTATCAAATTAGCTCATGAGAGCTCAACAAGCACTGAAACACTGAGTATGATAGATTAGCCTCACATAAGGCCAAAAATCACAAGCTCAAGCTCAATGAGGAACTTTTCATGATCTTAGGAAAACAACTCCACTACACAGTTTGCTTTTGTGTAGTGAGTAAGATAGGACAAAAAAGGTGGGTTGATTAAGCTAATTAAATAAGCTATAAATGAAAAACAAGCATACACATAATAAAAAGGCCATAAGGTCAACACAAAGCAGCCAAGTGCACTGGATAGGGCCAACTCCACAAGCTTTTGCAAGCTCATGGTTTTAACAGTCCTAACCATGGTGCAGGGCAAAAACAAGCTATAAAAAGCTATAAAATAAGCAGTTAAACATGACATATAAAAATTAACAAAAATAGAATAAACAAGAATAGCAACAAAACTAAAACATCCTAAAAGCACAGATCTAAAAAGCTAATATTAAGTCCTATACAAAATTATCTAGTTTATTCAAAAACTGCAAAAAGGAAAATTTGACTTTTTGAATAAAACTAAAAAGTTGACTTTGATGAACTTTGAACTTTAACTACTGATTAGTTAAGTTAATATAAGCTATAAGAACATGAAATAAACATAGATACACAAGAATTAAACACATATGCAAGATTCTAGGATCCAACAACCTCACAGTGCTCATAATGAGATTGTCAAGTGTCAAATTGACTTTCTACCATGCTACACCCTTTGGTTAGTATTTCACTGAGTTACTTAGGCCATATGAAGAGTACATCAAACAAGAGAAACCACAAACACAGCCTTAAACACAGTTTCATTATCAAATCCAAACAACCTTAAAAATGGACTGTTTTGAGGTTTTCAAAGCAAAAGAGAGTGTTTACCAATTCCATCAAATCCAGAGGTACCAAAGTGTCAAATGGACCTTTTCAAGACAAACAAGATGTCAAACAAGTCTAAGCCTATGAACATCAAAAATTGGCATATTGTCAGTCTAAATGCAATATCAAACCACAACCAAATCCAAAACATAACAACCTAAGATTAAGCTATAACATCATTAACAAACAACAAAGAAACACAGAAACATGAAAATTATAGCATCTAAAGCACTAAAACAGTAAAATGCAAAAAAATGGTAAAAAGGGCTTACAAATGAAATCCTGCTTGAAACTGAGAACCATGGTCACAGAACACATCCTAAGGCTTTCCACAAAGCTTCTAAACCAAAGGCAATCCACAATTAACCTTGCTCCATGCAGTTTCACCAAGATCACATGATTATTTTTGGATTTTCATTGTTTTTCTTGATATTTAGTATTTTCTGAATTTAAAAGACTAAACCTGTTTTAAGGTCTCTAAAAGCTTTAAAGCTTTGTCAGGAGCTTATATGAGCTATAGAGGTCCATTAAACAACTACATAACATGAAATTAAAATGACATGAAAATTAAAGATAACTAAGCAAAAACTTGAGACTAAAAAGAAACTTAAAATTAAACTGGAAATAAAGTTTCATTACACTACTTTGTTAAAAATTACAACATTAAAACTGTAAATGACAAGTAATTTAAAGAAAGGATTTTAAAATTACACTACGTGAACAATGGCTAGTCCAAAGTTATCATCTTCTCTTCCTTCTCTTCTCTTTTATAGCATTCTGAATTCCCACTAGCATTTCAGTCAAATCCCACTTGCAATCTTGACCTTTGATTGCTCTGAATTCATCCTAGCCGTTTAAATTACTTTTTGCGCCAAAAGTCATACACGCTACTAGGGACAGTTTTATTGCAATTAAAGAAGTTTGGGAGGATGTGGAGGTGGAGGAGAGTGGTTAAACAGCTGGATAACAGGTGGAAAGGTGGAAAAACCACTCTGGTTTTGGATTGCAGGATTGGGTGAGGAAGATGAACAGTGCTTCTGGTATTTTGGCGCGCGTTGACCGTTTGACCGAGATATTAATAAGTCTGGGGGTTCATGTGGGATTTTGGCAGGGTTCAAATGGGTTTGGCTGGGGTTCAAAATGCACAAAAGGGGTCCATTTGGTTGTAGTTTTATCACAAGGACCATTTGTGTAATTTGGCAAAACTTGAGGGGCTGAATTAGCAACTTTTCCAAAGTTAACACAAGGACTAAACCTGCAATTAATGGTTAGCACAAGGACCAATATTGCATAAAATTCCATTTTTATAAATCCAAGGACCAAAACTGCTAACTTTGTAACTCCAGGGACCAAACTTGTAATTTTCTCAAAACTTATCATATAAGGACCAAATATGCCACATTTGAATAGTACAAGGGTGTAGTTTGAATAATTTCCATTTTAAACACCTGTGGACCGATTTTGACACTTTGTAAAGTTGAGGGACCAAAGTTGTAAATTGTGATTTTTGAACTTCAAAGGACAATTTCTTACAACTTGTGAATCCCAAGGACCTTTTATGACTTTTTATAAGTTTTGGAATTACCAGGGACTAGTTTTGCCAATTTGTGAAACTCTAGGGACTGAAAATACAATTATGTGAACTTTGCATGCCTTTCACTTGTTTTCAATCTTTTTGTACCTGAATCGCATAAAAACACATTTTAATGATATTTGTAACATTTATATGGTCATTTGTGTGTTTTTGGTCGTTTTTGTGGGTTTAAACAATGTAAAATATATGTGTATTTAGACACATATCATTGTGATATATAAATGGAAAGGCTTAAAGGTTCGATATATGAAAATAACAATAAAGAATCCAATAGTATGTTGAATCGTTGTTTATCATGAAGTGCTCCATAAAACTTGAAATGACCAACATTGTTTAATTCTACAGTCTAATGAAAACTTTAGTTTTATGTTGGATTTTTTATATGTCACACTTATTTGTGTCGAGATACTCTTTCAATTGTTGTGCATGTTTTCCCTTATTGTTTGAAAATTAAGATTATTTGCTTCAACTATCTGAACAAGGATTGTAAACGTCATATACTTATATATAGATAAGCATAGATGCACTATTAATCAGATTAAAAAGAATTGGAAGATGGGTTCTTATGGAATGTGTGTGAAAAAGTGTGTTTTTATGAACAAGTTTATTTTTTTACTTTTTATAAGCCACCCGTGATTTATCACGGGGTTTATAGGCTAGTATCATATATAAACCCAAACAAAATACCATAATACCCATCCAACTTTCAAATTTTGTTTCATTATCATACAATTTTGCATCATCTCTTTGCACCGTTAGTCCTTTTGACTAACGATCGTTAGTCATCTCTTTGCACCGTTAGTCCTTTTTATACGTTTTCATACGTTTTTATCCATTTATACGTTTCCGCCCATTTTCTTACGTTTTTGTTCGTTTTCAAACGTCTTCATCCATTTTTATACGTTTTCAAGCGTTTTATACGTTTTCTTAAGGTTTTATACGTTTTTATATGTATTCTTACGTTTTTGTCCGTTTTTATACATTTGCGTCTCTTTTAATACGTTTTCATCCATTTTTATATGTTTTATATGTTTTACGCTTTTCCGTATTTATACGTTTTCATATGTTTTTGCCCGTTTGTATACGTTTTCTTACATTTTTTTTTGTTTTTATACGTTTTCATTAGTATTATACGGTTTATACGTTTTCATTAGTATTATACGGTTTTTACGTTTTCATACGTTTTTTCTCGTTTCTATACGTTTTCTTACGTTTTTGTTTGTTTTTATACATTTTCGTCGGTTTTTTATGGTTTTTACGTTCTTATATGTTTCCATACGTTTATGTCCTCTTTTAAACGTTTTATTACGTTTTCATCCATCTTTATACAGTTTTTACGTTTTCAGATGTTTTGCCCATTTTTATACGTTTTCATCCATTTTTATACGGTTTTTATACGTGTTCCTATATTTTCATATGTTTTTGTTCGCTTTTAAACGTTTTCATCCGTTTTTATATATTTTCAAGCGTTTTTATATGTTTTCCTTTACGTTTTTATCCGTTTTTATACGTTTGCGTCCGTTTTACGTTTTCGTCGGTTTTTTATACGTTTTTATCCGTTTTCGTCGGTTTTCATACGTTTTTGTTCGTTTTTAAATGTTTTCGTCTCTCTTCAAACGTTTTCAAGCATCCTTATACGTTTTTTTTTGTTTTTATACGTTTTTCTAGCGTTTTCATACATTTTTGTCCATTTTATACGTATTATTACGTTTTTGTTTATTTTTATACGTTTTCATCCATCTTTATACGGTTTTTACGTTTTCATACGTTTTGCCTGTTTTTGTTCGTAAGAATACGTATAAAAACGGATTAAAACGTATGAAAACGTTAGAAAAACGTATAGAAACGGATGAAAATGTATAAAAATGCTTGCAAACGTATGAAGACGAACGAAAACGTTTAAAACTGAACAAAAACGTATGAAAACGTATAAAAATGGATAAAAACGTCAAAAACGTATAAAAACCGATGAAAACGTATAAAAACATATGAAAACGTAAGTAAATGTATAAAAACGGATAAAACGTAAGAAAAACGTATAAAACGAACAAAAACATATAAAAATGCTTGAAAACGTATAAAAACGGACGAAAACGTTTAAAAGTGAATAAAAATGTATGAAAATGTAAAAACACGGGCGAAAATGTATAAAAGGGACAAAAACGTATGAAAATGTAAGAAAACGGATAAAAACGTAATAAAACATATTTTTGAGTTGATTACAAACGGTCGTTAGTCAAAAGGACTAACGGTGCAACTAAAACGTATGGTAATGAAATAAATGGAAAAGTACATTTCTATTACATGCCTAACGGACTAACGGTGCAAAGAGTTAGATGGGTATTGTGGTATTTTTTTGGGTTCATATATGATATTTGAACAAATGAGAAAGTAGGTTGCTATTACATATCATTAATCCGATTTAAAAACAAAATGCCAATCCTCTTAAATATTCAATAATCATAATTTAGGCCGTCATTTTCATGAAACATTCACATAAGTTTCATGAAACATGTAGGATCGTAATATTTATTGTGTTGATGATTCGGATGGTCTTGGATGATGAAAATACATGTTTACCATAGTTAGAGAGAAAGAGATGAGAGGGGGTTTCTTGCTAGAGACTTGGTTAACAAATGAAAGGTTAGATTGAAAGAAAAGCTCTACCCCATCCATGGATGGAAGGGGTATTTATAGTTACAAAATACACGACTTCCTATCGGCCTGTGGATCAGGTATACAGTGGGTAAAGACCCGTCATTCCTCCACGGTGTTGCACCAAACTAATCTACGCTACAAATTAACTACTGAACAATGTAAATAACTACAAATCTACGAGCTACCTTATGCTAGATAATATTTGGGGTGACCGACTCTTCACAATGGAATTTCCAATTCCTAACAATCTCCCCCTAAGGGAGGTCACCCCATGTTTTACATTTCGAATCCTAGCATTCTATTATCGACTTTGTTCTTGAGCTCGTAGACTTCAATTCTTCAATTCCGAAATCTTTGTGCTTTGGTAGCGATTCTTCAAAGTCCGCATTGACTTGTACTTTTAGTGGAGGCCTTTAACTGATCCACATCTTTGATAATCTTCGAGCTTTAATTGGGATCATCAGCCACAGTAAATCTCTGGATCACCCTTTATTGTGTTGCCATCATGTGATGTTGTGACTTTTGGACCGACATGCTCACACCTTTTGAATCATGACATCGTTCATGATATTTGCAGCAGCGTAGCAGAAACATCATATATAAATATTAGAGCCAGGTTCTATAGATTTGCACAAGTCATGATTTCTTCAATTAAGTGTGGATGTTGTGAGCATGCGACTTTGGATTGACTCTCAATTCGATCGCTTGCAATCGTCGGGGTGTACCGCACAAGACAGCTTAGCAATAAAACGCACGAAAGTGTCTTTGATCACTTTCGTTGAATTGAGGTACACGCCCACGGTTCCTCGCTGATCGAGACAAGTCTTCGCTGTGATCGTGTATAATTCAAGAATCTCCTTGACAGGGTTTCGCAATGCTCTAGTGTTCTCAAACCGAACGCCTCAAAGAAGACAACACG
Source organism: Chrysanthemum lavandulifolium (assembly GCA_022545495.1). Lineage (NCBI taxonomy): Eukaryota > Viridiplantae > Streptophyta > Magnoliopsida > Asterales > Asteraceae > Chrysanthemum > Chrysanthemum lavandulifolium. Next base: position 241,687,914 of record CM040238.1, on the reverse strand, counting down.
GTGAGTGAACCAGCAAATTGAGATTCACTGATTGATGAAAAATTGATTTGAAAACCAATCGCGTATTGCTTGAAGAAAGAGTTTTGCAATACGACAAAGGTTTTATAAGAAAGATCAATTTTCAATCAAAAATAGTTTTTGTATTTTAAAAGAGTACACATTCGACGTGCTAGAGAAAAGAAGAGATTTACACATCGAACGGTTTTTCCAAAAGTATTTTTCAATCAGAGATACTTTTTGTGTTTGAAAATGAATACACATTCGATGCGCTAGAAAAGAAGATTTGCACATCGAACGGTTTTTCCAAAAGTATTCGCTCAATTCATTTCTCGACCAAGGTTGATTCAAGATTGAATCTCCCATCGCTTCTATCCGCTTGTCACAAGCTTGATCTTTTGCAAGATTTCACATATCACCCACCAAGAGCTTGTTTGATGTTGGCTCTGAAGGATTTCCATCTTCATCATGAATATTTTCATATCACTCGGATGTTCTGGCAATACCACAAGGATAAAGCGTAGGACTCTTAATATATTCTCACTTTCCACATTGTGAGAAACAGCAAGTCTTCATTAATTTTGTGTACTAACGAGATATTGTGGATGATCTCTTGGCTCTAGACTCAATAGTGCACATTTGGTTCCTATGCCGGAGACTAGTGAGAGGGTCTCCTTCTTCAATATCAACAATCTCTAAGAGAAAGTCGATAGATTATGTAGGTTCCCTGTGAGAATGAAACAAGCCCTTTTAAGACGAACTTGAGTAGTTTGGGAAGTTAGGTGCACTGCGTCACTGGGTCCATAACATCTTGTCTTCAATACCAGTTGTAGGATCGTATATTTTATTGTGTTGATGATTCGGGTGGTCTTGGATGATCCAAATACATGTTTGCCATAGTTAGAGAGTTAGTAGAGAGAGAGGATGTTCTTGCTAGAGGTTTACACAAATAAAATATTAGATTAAAATGAGAAGAAGCACCACCCCTTCCATGGATAGAAGGGGTATTTATAGTTACAAACATACCGTCCTCCTATCGGACTGTGGATCAGGTATACAGCGGGTAAAGACCCGTCCTTCCTCCACGGTGTTGCGCTAAACTATTTTACGCTACTGACTAACTAATTAACTACATAATAAAGTAAATAACGACAAGTCTACGAGCTAACTTATGCTAGATAATATTTGGGGTGACCGACTCTTCACTATGGAATTTTCTAATTCCTAACAATCTCCCCCTAAGGGAGGTCACCCCATGTTTTACATTTCGAGTCCTAGCATTCTATTCTTGAATTTGTTCTTGAGCTCGTAGACTTCAATTCTTCAATACTGCAATCTTTGTGCTTTAGCAGTGCAATTCTTCAAAGTCCGCATAGATTTGTACTTTCAGTGGAGGCCTTTAACTGATCCACATCTTTGATGATCTTCGAGCTTTCATTGAGATCATCACCACGAGAAATCTCTGGATCATCCATAGTTGTGTTGCCTTCATGTGATGTTGTGACTTTTGGACCGACATGCTCACACTTTTGAATCATGACATCTTTCCATCGAGTAGCGGAAGCCTTATCGGTTCATGATATTTGCGCAGAATGAAGGAAGCATAGTATGAAATATCGAGCCGGGTTATGTAGATATGCACCGCCATGATTTCTTCAAATTAAGTGTGGATCTTTGTGAGCATGCGGCTTTGGATTGACTCCTCAATTCGATCACCGCAACCGTCCAAATGTACCGCAAACAACAGCTTAGCAATAAAGCGCACGAAAGTGTCTTTGATCACTTCGTTGAATTGAGGTACACGCCCACGGTTCCCGCTGATCGACAAGCATCGCCGTGATCGTAGGATTCCTAAGAATCTCCTCGACAGAGTTTCGCGTTGTTCTAGTTGTTCTCAAACCGAACGTCTCAAAGAAGACAACACGGAGTGAGTGAACCAACAATTGAGATTCACCGATTGATGAAAATCGATTTAAAAACAATCGTGCATTGCTTGAAGAAAGAGTTTTGCAATCTGACGAAGGTTTTATTAGAAAGATCAATTTTCAATCAAAATACTTTTGTATTAGAGAATGAGTACACATTCGACGCTAGCGAAAAGAAGAAATTCGCACATCGAACGGTTTTTCTAAAAGTATTTTCAATCGATATACTTTTGAATTTGAAATGAATACACATTCGACGTGCTAGAGAAAAGAAGGTTTGCACATCGAACGGTTTTTCCAAAAGTATTCGTCAATTCCATTCTGGACCAAGGTTGATTCAAGAATGAATCTCCCATCGCTTTCTATCCGATTGTCACAAGCTTGATCTTTTGCAAGATTTCACATGTCACCCACCAAGAGCTTGTTAGATGTTGGCTCTAGAAGGATTTCCATCTTCATTGTGAATATTTTTACATATCACTCGGATGTTCGGCAATACCACAAGGATAATCGTGGGACTCTTAATATGTATACTTACTTTCCACATTGTGTGAAAAGCAAGTCTTCAAGAATTTAGTGTCCTAGCGAGATATTGTGGATGATCTCTTGGCTCTAGACTCAATAGTGCATTTTTTGGTTCCTTTGCGGAGACTGTGGAGAGGTCTCCTTCTTCAATATCAACAATCTCTAAGAGAAAGTCGATAGATTATGTAGGTTCCCGTGAGAATGAAACAAGCCCTTTTAAGAGTAACTTGAGTGGTTTGGGAAGTTTAGTGCGGTGCATCACCGGGTCCATGATGTCTTGTCTTCAATACCGGTGTTACCTTAGTAACCACCAAGAGCATATGAATTGAACCCGGTTTCACCCTAAGGTTGAATTGATGGAGGCTATTTCTTTTCACCCTTTATCATTCATTTCTTTTCATTCTTCAACCCTTCATGCTTACCGAGACTTCATAACTAGAACCTTGTTGGGTTTATTCCAAGACTAGCTCGGCCTCGACCGCACTCTTCCCATTCCTCGCTTTTCTCCTTTTTCAATATACCTAAGGACTCTACACTATCTAGTGGGTTGTCCCTGGGTAGATCCCTCCAGTTCTGGCGGATCGTGGGAACGAATACCTAACCTAACCATCCTTATAACTCCATGCATAAAATAAATTGGTCGGTCTTTTGGTATTGTTATTTCCTTCATGAAACCAATTGAAAAATCATTCGGAAAACCAATCAAGGTACTTGTGATATGAGATCAAAGCATTTTGTACCTTAATAGTTTTGATCATTTAGAAAACCTCCCCCTCAACATGTGCATATGATTTAGAAATTGTTCAGCACAAGGAGACAAGAGGACTTTGAAATATTTTCTTTGATCACAATTTTCATACGAAAAAGCCATTTGATTTTCATGGTAAAATTCTCCCCCTCAATATGTGCATAAGATATTTGAAAACATTTTATCACATAGAGGCAAGAGTTAATTTGAAGCACATCCACAATCACAAGAGCCATTAAGAAACCATTTGAAAACTCAATCAAGGTACTTTATAAATCAATTTAAAAAGCTTTCGTACCTCGATAGTTTATTTGCTCCCTTTCAATATGTGCTCAAGATTCGAAAGCGTTTAGCACATATGAGCGAACAGCCTGCACAATTAAATCAAAACGATCACCTTTTATCAAATTTCATTATTAAATCACAAATTCTCCCCCGATCAAAATATCAAACCCTTTGAGATTTTGGATCCCAAGTGATTTAATAAGGTTTATAAAACATTGGAGAAAATGTGCCGATTTAAAACTCATCTAGTTTTGGATAAATGCTCCCTCAACATGTGCATTGTGTATCTCAAATCGTTTGGCACATGGAGGTGGAGTGCCTATAAAGGACTAAAACCGATTCCATTAAAACAGATTTGAGATTTAAATCACGATCTCTCCTTGATCAAAATTTCAAACCAATTGAGATTTGTAATCCAAAAGATTTAAATTATTTAGAAAATTTTAGGGAAAGACGTGGCAAGATTTAATTACGAAAGATGATGATAGAACAGATTTAAACATTAAAGATTGTTAGTGTCGTATGATTTGTTTTAAGAGACCTTTAAGTAAAATAAAACAATTTCACAATCAAACAAGAACAGAAAATTTTTCATTTTGACAAATCTTCGAGTTTTAAAGAAAATCATACCATGACATAACATTAAATCTTTAGATCACCACATAATTTCGTACAAGCGGACTTCTGATGAAATATTGTTTGAAAATATTTTATTTTAAATCACTCTCCCCCTCAATCCATGACAGAAGTCAATAATTGAGTGACTTAGGTTTTGATAACATGAAGTCCGGTGATTTTCAAAAATTAGTCCAATATATTTTCAAAACAATATTTTCCATTTTCAAAACAATTTAATTAAATTATTCAAAATTGTTTAAAAATGGTATCCCGCACAAAGATACATTAGGTGGTTGAGAAGCTTCGTTGTTGTTGCCGTAGGGTTTGAAGAAAACCGTCTGCAGATGCAGTGAGACTTCTTCTTACGTTGCATTTGAATGCCAAATGAGGTCAAATTTAGCTCTGCTTCTTCAATCACTTAGAAGAAAACCATCTGCGATGCAATGAGACCTCTTACGTTGCATTTTATGCCAACTCTTCATAGAAGTCCAATTAAGCTCCGCTTTCTTCATCATCAACCCAAGAAATAGTTACCCTTTCCTTTCGGCATCCAATCATCTTCAATTGTGGGATCCGGATCGGGAACATTCTTTTAAACCAATATACTTGCATACGTTAGTGAACACACATACAGATATATGGTGGTCGACATCACCCAAACAACAATCGACTAATTCAAGTCATTTCAACATATCAATCAGTTCATATAAGGCATGGGGTTTATGTGTTAATCAAACTCTAATCATCTAAACCTAACAATCATATCCTAAATTCCTAGTCCTTCGACACGTGCAAATATCATTTTAATTAAGCACGTGGGATAATTAAGAAAGCTCGTTAGATGAAATAGATTTGAAAACATTCTCCCCTCAATCAATGACTCATTTTTCCGAAAGGTTAAAAGCTGAAGTCATTGATTGAGTTTTCAATTTTTACGAAAACTTTGAAACTGATTGTTTTCAAGCAACTTATTTCCCACCATTTTTGAAAGCAACAAATATTTTTCTGAAGAATTATAGACGGAAAAACATTTGTTTAGGAACAGAAGTCCTTCGACATACTTTCCTCAAAATTTGTTATTAGGATAAGTGCACGAAATATTTTGAAAATTGATTTAGCGTGACTTTCCTTCCTAGAAGAGCGGGTTGCTATCGAAATAATAGCAAGCCATGGTTTAAGCGCCGTCACGGTCGAAGTAATCAGAAGCCATCATTTGAAACCCGGGTTACAATCAAATAATCAGAAGCCATATTTTGTGACATGTTAAGAAAAGAATATTTACACCTCCTGCTCGAACTTCATCTATGGTCCGTGCATTATTGAATGACATTTCTAAGACCGTAGATGTTATCGATACCAGAAGACATGTCATGAGAAAACAATATTTTTGGTCGTTTTAAATTTTCTGATTTTTATGGGTTTTTGTTGATTTTATATTTTTCTATTTTGTTTTGCTGGTTTTATATTTTTGTATTTGGTTTTTTTTTAATAAATATATACAAAGATAGAATAGATGATATAGTTAAAGAGGATGATGATACGAGTACCGAGATAAGGATATCGGGCAGCACGTCGTAGAAGATAGAATTCGTCATCTCTTAAACATCCACCACCAAAGCTTCCAAGGGCTCTTGAATTGAAAGAAATAGAACCATCCGAAGTGAGACTTTGGCGCTTCCCCAAACCGAAAATCCTTTGGATGAGCAGATTCAAGCTCTATTTCAAGCTTTCCTTAGCTGTGCATGATATGCACACCATAATCATAAATCCATTGCCTATTTAAGAACGATAATCGAGGTTCTCCGTTCGGGTTATATCATCCAAGAGAAGAACAACAACGTTACATCCCACTCTTTAAATTTCTTCTCAAATTTCATTACCACTGAAGTCCAAGCAATCCATTCCAAAAGTTGTCAAGAGACCACTTCCCCGTGTAGTTGAACCGATGCAATCAAATCTCTTAGTATAATGCTCAAGAACTCTCCGAATACACTTCATGAGGGAATGAATAACACCTTCCCATGTTCACATTTTTCTTCCCCGATGATCGTGTATGAGCTCAAGAACCCAAGTACACCAACACCCAAGAGCTCTCCGAATACACATCATGAGGGAATGAAACACCTCCCATGTTCACATTTTTCTTCCCCGATGATCGTGTATAAAGCTCAAGTATCCGGTATACCAATACCCAAGGAAGGAATAATCGATAACATTGAAGAAGCAAGCCAAGTCATCGATTATCTCTGCGGATGACAATCTCTGGGATGTCAACTCCGAATAAGTGATTATATCTCGAATCACCGATTAAGCCCTCAGTGAAATAGTGGCGCCTACAATGTACACAATTCTCTCCTCCGATGATTGTGATAACATCGAGATCATCACGCACTTGTGTACCTCTTTTATCTTCGAAACTAACTCTTCCATCGCTTCCCCACATAGTTGGAATAAGAATACTAAACGCCTTGATGAGTAAAACCTTGAGTTTCTCTGCGGTCATGACATTTGTTTTCCCGGGATATCTTCAATCACTTAGAAGAATTAAGTTCATCAAGTTTACTCGTCATGAGTCAAACCTTGAGTTTCTCTGCGGTAATAACATTTGTCTTCCCGGGGTATCTTCAATTACTTAGAAGTATTAAGTTCATCAAGTTTACTCGCGTTTAGGTGCTTGTCTCCTTACGCCTTGCTGGTTTTTGACACTTCAGAATCAGCAACTCTTTGTAAGTCCGTATACTAGAAATATTTTGAGAAGAACATCATTAGCTCAGATGTATCTGTGAGAATCAACTTACTGAAGAGTAACGTGAGCAAGTCTAATTAGGGATTAAGTTTGGCATTTCACATTCCCCCAATTAGTGCTCTCCCCTAGACCGACAATCTTTTTGATAAATGCCCAAATTAAGAAGAAGTCTTTAGATCATTAAATGCAACTCGTCTTTGGTCTTCTAACATATATGAAGAAATGTAGAATGATGTAGACTCGACCTTCTTCAAGATTGTCCATTGGGAATAGATAATTAACATCTTCAACTCACACCAAAAGCATCCCACCAAAAGCATCCCAATTAACACATCTTGCAAATCCCTTAACTAAAATCCTCCCAATCAAACAAGAACGTAAAGATGTTCATCAAGGAAATCAAGAATCGGCCGCAACGAACACACAAGATGGTAACACCAAACTACCAATTACATCAAACAAGAACAGAGATTGTTCGGAAACATCATGTTGATGTATACGTGAAGCATTAACCGAAGCACTTTGTCGATAAACTCATCAATCCAAGTGAAGATGTCAACCAACGGCTCTTAGAAGAGAAAACTCCATGTGAAGATAACCCGATAAGAAGAGGCTCGGTTCTTACATGAGTTTAGAGCCGTATGACCATTTATATTCTCAAATATCAATCAACAATGCAAAAAAATTCACACTTCTTCTCCCCTCAAGAATTGCATACGGAGATGCCATTCTTGACTAAATAAGTGAAATCATCCAAATGTTCTATTCACACTTCTCCCGCAAAATCAAAGACATGATGTCGCCATCTTCATTATAATCGAGCAAGTGGAATGAGAAAACAATCGATGATAGCCCGGTTCACTTGATGACTGAAGCACATGGAAAAAGTATGAAGCATGTTGTTGAGAATGGTCATAATAAGAAGATTTCTCTTCTTGAAGATAAAGCGCACTCAATCGCACACTTTTCTTTTCTTTAGAGTACGAGGCCCGAATCAAGTGAACAGACGCCATAATCTCTCTTTTCTCGCTCTTAGCAAAACATGTAATCATCCCCATTATCATTCTCAGAGGCTCTTTGTAGTGACAACCGATGGAGAAAACCCAATATGATGAATTTAACCTCAAGTAAACTAACCCGAACTCGTGACTTAAACTTGCACATATGTAACAAAGAGCGGTGCCGAAATTCATGCTCCATTGAATCTCTTAAGTACTCTATACTCTTCAACCAACCAACCATCGAGTATAAGACGATATCACCTCTTGAAAATCCACAATTGAATGTGACACTGAGCACTACAACGTAACTCCTTTAAGTGATAGTTATTTTGAGGTGATAAGAGCCCAGTTCCCCCAAGTGGTAAAAGAAAAGGTAAAAGACACCCAAAAATAACTAGATTTCCAAGTCTTTGTTTTTGATAATAAGCTCGAACAAGGATCTCGAAGAATCTTCATCCAAACATCCCCGATACCTTCAGATAGTAAGTACACTCGCCCATGATATTTCACTTCAACCTCAAATAAATAATACTGAATTAACGCCGTTGTCACATCTTCTTGTTAAAAGCTCAAATCTAGCCTTCTTTGACGATTTAAGTGAACTCGATAATGGTTTCATCCGACCATGGTTAAAGGCACGAACCCCGTAAAACCAAGCAATAACCAAACCGCAATGACGAATATCCAAACACACATCCAATTTATGAAGTACACCTTTTATCCTTCTTCAAATGAAACCGTAGCACCAAAGATCAAGTAAGATCCGAATTACACTTTCCTCTCTAGGATGGTTCCATCATCACGGATTTTACAATTCTATGGTCTAAACCGAGAAATAGTTTCTTCATGGATTTTACAAGACTAAGAATAAACCGTAAGATGGATCCGAAATGCACTTTACTATTACCGTGATGTTTCCATTGTCACGGATTTTACAAGTCTATGATTCAAACCGAGAAATAGGTTCTTTCACGATTTTACAAAATCAAGACAAAACCGTAAACAATGTCGACTTGAACGTGTTATGACAACTTTGGTTTTGGTGAATATCTGCTTTAGGGAACATGCGCGGTTCATCAACGGTTCAAACACCAACATCAATAACATCATCAACCATCCAAAAGACACTTTGGTAAACACATCATTCACGCTTCGCTTACATTGTTGTGACCAATTGGTGAAGTAAACCCGATATGTCAAACTTGATCATGAAGTAAAATTCCCAGTTTGTTACTTAAACTTGTACTAATCCACGTGAAAAAGAAACGTGTACCCAATGTGACAAAACCTCATGACATATCCTCAACTGCGTGAGACACCGAAGTGATAGCTACGTTGTGGGTTAAGCGATAAAGGAATCATAACCATAACTAAATAGCCAAGTCTTTATCACACTCAATAAACGCTCAAACAAGTCATCTTCGCGGAAGGGTAGAAAGAAAGAAGATGAAATAAGTAAACTCGCCTGGAAAACCTCACTTCAAATCCAAATATGAAATACCGTTCAAACAACTCCGTAGTCCATATTTTTCCAATAAACACTTCAAGCCGCGACATAATAATCTTCGTGAAAATGTATACACCAAGTTATCAATCCAAATAATCATAACGTATCTCAACCTCATCAAATCTCTTCAACAAGTCACATATCATCAAAACACATGTATACTATCCAAATTTGAGAAGCCCAACTAATAACACCATATCTTGCAGCACTTGCCAACGAATGAGATAGCAACTCAAAGCTCAAATCCATTCTTAAAATCATACTCGGTTCGTTAGAAAGGCCAATCCAACTTTATTCCATAGCGAATTTAAATCCAATGCTGGCCCGATCCAAATAATTGTATTCCATGATGACCCATTCAAATCAACAAACAGACCCTGATCCAATGACATAACCGGAATATTTAACTTAACCACATAGAAATATGCCTACCAACGTCACAGTATATCCAACTCACATATAATACTTGTACAAACAACTACACCCGGCCCAATCAAAGTCTCCTAAACAACCAAAACATACGGCCCATTTACACCCCGAGCATATTCACTCAATCCTAAAAATTAGGGTGTAAATAATCCTCACGTAAGATTAGTTGCCCTAATATTACACCCAAACAAAAAAAAAACGCACGCCTCCCTGGTAAATAATACATCTCCACAAACCCTAATCACAATTCCTCCGCCCCCATTTTTCTTTCACACATATCCGAACACAAAACAAATTCAGTACACATCTCTTTATCAGCTTCAAAAATGGGTTAATCCTAGCCACATGGATGGCTTGAAGGACAATGAATAGGCCACAGGGATGGCTAAAGGATGGAGACGGCTTAAGGTAGGATCAGTTAACAAGTAGATTTCCTTTTGATTTGTATAGTGTTAACGAACAAAAAGAATGATTTAACATCAATTGTTAACATCATCTTATGTTTCGAATATTTTGTTTGAAATCACTTTTACATTAATTATTATACTTAAACCGAACAAGAGTAGAGAACACAACCTCATAATGGTTTTGTTTCTTTCTTGAGTGTATCGGAAATTAATGTAAGTCATAGATCGATGATGGGTTTACATTTATCTTCTCATGAGTGTGTCCTTTGTAGTTTAATGAACCAATGAAAAACATGAGAAATAAACAAATCTGAGATCTTGAGATGATAAGACATTAAGAAACTTTGATTGGATCGATGATAGATAACTGATTTCGTGTTATAGGCCTTCACGGTCTTGATGAATAAATGACAATCACGAAATATGCATCTGAGATTCATTTAGATTAGATTAATTTTTCATTATGAGTCGATGTCTTAATGATTGATCAGTGATGAGAGGGGTTCACACAAACATAGTTTTGTGTAGATTGGACGTAACTTGAACCCATTCTGAGATCCTTCCTTTTTTGATCCTTTTGATTTATTCACGTTCTAGGATGATAAGGACAAGTTTTGAGGTTGTTGCATTTGATAATATTTGGCAGTGTTGGAGATGATTGATACAATTGGACAACCTTTTTAAGATTGAAGTTGTGGTTGGACTGATGATGGTTTTAACCCTGAAGTCGTGTGATGTATTGATTGGTGTTTGGTATTTGTTGGTCATGAGTTCGAGTTCAATTTCATCTTCTTCTTCTTCCTGTCTGTCAAGTCACTCATGGGTCATAAGGCCAAATCGATATGCCAAGTAGCACGACTAAGTCGCTAGGCCAATTAGCCCGACTAAGTCGCTAGACTAAGTCGCTAGGACAAGTCGCTAGACTAAGTCGCTAGGATAAGTCGCTAGACTAAGTCGCTAGGACAGGTCGCTACGACTTGTTCAGTAACAAGTCACTACATTGATTCATGTCGCTACCACATTTATGTCAAGTCGCTAGCTGTAAATACAACTCGCTAGCATAACTGCTACTTATATACAACGAATCTAGACGACTTGTAAAGACAAGTCGCCACCATTGGTTGTACCAAGTCGCTAGATAGATCTTTGAAAACTTCCGGTGTATTACCCGACTAAGTTCCGACCATATGCATAATGAACCCAGAAAACGTGACAAAGGCAGCTACATATGACTGTTTTGACCCAGTTTGACCTCAAAAACAAGACCAAGTCGCCATTAAGAAACAAGGACACAAGTTGCTATCAAGAACCATGTTTGAAAACAGTTTCAATAAAACCTACTCAAAGACTGATAAAGATTCAACATAACTTGTGACATTAATAAACATATCTTGAGACATTAATAGACCATAGCATGACAGGAACAGATTTAGAAACAGCTTGTGATATTAATAAAACAGTCGACGAAATCGGTACCACACCATAACATGCTTCAACCCACGAAACAAGACACATCAAACCAACCAATCCATCCAAGAGACCGTATAAACCACACACAACCGTATAAAACCATACGATGAAAACCACACAAAAACATCAAAACACAAAACCTTAGCTCTGGTACCAATTGTAGGATCGTATATTTTATTGTGTTGAAGATTCGGGTGGTCTTGGATGATCAAAATACATGTTTGCCATAGTTAGAGAGTTAGTAGAGAGAGGTGTTCTTGCTAGAGGTTTACACAAATGAAAGATTAGATTAAAATGAGAAGAAGCACCACCCTTCCATGGATGGAAGGGGTATTTATAGTTACAAACATACCGTCCTCCCATCGGATGTGGATCGTGCATACGATGGGTAAAGACCGTCCTTCCTCCACGGTGTTGCGCTAAACTATTTTACGCCACCGACTAACTAATTAACTACATAATAAAGTAAATAACGACAAGTCTATGAGCTAACTTATGCTAGATAATATTTGGGGTGACCGACTCTTCACTATGGAATTTTCTAATTCCTAACACCAGTGTTACCTTAGTAACCACTAGTAGCATATGTATTGAACCCGGTTTCTGCCCTAAGGTTGACTTATTGGAGGGCTATTTCTTTTCACCCTTTTTACATTTAATTCTTTTTCATTCTTCAACCCCTTCATTGCTTACCGAGACTTCATAACTAGAACCTTGTTGGGTTTATTCCAAGACTAGCTCTGTCTCGATCCGCACTCTTCCCATATCTCACTTTTCTCCTTTTTTTCATCATACCTAAGGAGTCCACACTATCTAGTGGATTGTCACTGGGTAGATCCCTCCGGTTCTGGCAGATCATGGGAACTAATACCTAACCTCATCATCCTTATAACTCCATGCATAAAGTAAAATGGTAGGTCTTTTGGTACAGTTCATTCCTTCTCAAAACCAATTGAAAAATCATTTGGAAAAACAATCAAGGTACTCGTGATACGAGATCAAAGCATGTTGTACCTTAATAGTTTTGATCATTTAGAAAACCTCCCCCTCAACATGTGCATATGATTTAGAAATTATTTATCACATGGAGGCAAGAGGACTTTGAAATATTTTCTTTGATCACTATTTTCATAGAAAAGGCCATTTGATTTTCTTGGTAAATTCTCCCCCTCAATATATGCATAGGATATTTGAAATCATTTTATCACATAGAGGCAAGAGGTTTTTTGAAGTACTTCCACGATTGCATTGCCATACAGAAAACCATTTAGAAAACTCAATCAAGGTACTTTATGTTAAAACATAAAAGCTTTTGTACCTCGATAGTTTATTTTCTTTTAAAATGCTCCCCCTCAATATGTGCTTCGTGATTCGAAAGGGTTTAGCACATATGAGATAGCAGCCTGCACAATTGAATCAAAACAATCACCTTTTATCAAATTTCATTATTAAATCACAAATTCTCCCCCGATCAAAAATATCAAACCCTTTGAGATTTTGGATCCCACGTGATTTAATAAGGTTTAGAAAACATGGGAGAAAATGTGCATGATTTAAAAGCTCATCTTGTTTTTGCATAAATGCTCCCCCTCAACATGTGCATTATGTATATTGAAATCGTTTGGCACATGGAGGCAAGAGTGCCTTTGAAGGACTAAAACCAATTCCATTAAAACCGATTTGAGATTTAAATCACGATCTCTCCCCTGATCAACAAATTTCAAACCATTTGAGATTTGTGCTCCCAAAAAGATTTAAATCATTCAGAAAATTTGGGGAAAGACGTGGCAATATTTGATTTTGAAAAATGACAGATAAGGAACATTTTAAGACATTAAAGATTGTTAGTGTCAGGTATGATTGTTTTAAGAGATCTTTTTAGTAAAATAAAACAATTTCACAATCAAACAAGAACAGAAAGAATTTCATTTTGATAGATGTTTGAGTTTTAAAGAAAATCATGCCATGAGATAACATTAAATCTTTAGATCACCACATTTTAATGTACAAACCGGAACTTTTATGAAGAAATATTGTATGAAAATATTATATTTTAAATCACTCTCCCCCTTAATCGATGACCGAAGTCGATAATTGAGTGACATAGGTTTTGATAAAAAGAAGTCCGGTGATTTTCAAAATTTAGTCCAATTTATTTTCAAAACAATATTTTTCCATTTTCAAAACAATATTTTCCAGATTGTTTAAAAATTGTATCATTCACTACTTTTCCTGCACAAGGTACGTTAGGTGGTATGGAAGCTACTTCTGTTGTTGATGTAAGGCTGGAAGAAAACCGTCTGCTGATGCAGTGAGACTTCTGACGTTGCATTTGTCATGCCAACTCTTCATAGAGGTCCAATTAAGCTCCGTTTCTTCATTTGGTGATGAAGAAAACCATCTGCTGATGCAGTGAGACCTCTTACATTGCATTCCATGCCAGTTTTCCTTAGAAGTCAAATTAAGCTCCGTTTCTTTATTTGTCAACCCAAGATATAGTTACCCTTTCCATTCGGCATCCAATCATCTTCATTTGTGGGATCCGGATCGGGAACATTCTTATATACCAATATACCTGCATACGTTAGTGAACACACATACAGATATATGATGGTCGACATCACCCAAACAACAATCGACTAATAACAGTCAATTCAACATATCAATCAGATCATGTAAAGCATGGGAATAATGTGTTTCTCAAACTCTAATCATCTAATCCTAACAATCTTATCCTAGGCACTTACTCCTTCAACGTAGGTTAACATAACTTTAATTAAGCATATAGGATAATTAAGAAAGCCCGTTAGATGATATAGATTAAAAAACATTATCCCCTCAATCAATGACTAATTTTCTGAAAAGTTTAAAAGTCTCAAGTCATTGATCGAGTTATCAATTTTACGAAAACTCGAACCGATTGATTTTCAAGCAACTCATTTACCACCATTATTGAAAACAACAAATATTTTTCTCAAGAATTTATAGAAGGAAAAACATTTGTGTAGGAACAACAGTCTTTTGACGACATGCCTTCCTTGTTTTGTTTTAGGATAAGTGCATGAATTATTTGAAAATTGGTTTAGCGCAACACTTTCCTCTTTGAAGAGCGGGTTGCTATCAAATATAATAGCAAGTCATTTTAGAAGACATGTTTCGGAAAAATAATATTTACACCTCCTGCTCGAACTTCATCTATGGTCCCGTGCTATTATTGAATGATATTTCTAAGACCGCAGATGTTATCGATACCAGAAGACATGTCTTGAGAAAACAATATTTTTGGTATTTTTCAAATTTTTTTATTTTTATGGGTTTTTGAAGATTTTATATTTTTCTATTTTCTTTTTGTTGGTTTTATATTTTTGTATTTTGTTTT
This sequence comes from Chrysanthemum lavandulifolium, assembly GCA_022545495.1. Lineage (NCBI taxonomy): Eukaryota > Viridiplantae > Streptophyta > Magnoliopsida > Asterales > Asteraceae > Chrysanthemum > Chrysanthemum lavandulifolium. The sequence continues at coordinate 241,672,877 of CM040238.1, read as the reverse complement.
TCAGATAAATATATACAAAGATAGAGTAGATGATATAATTTAAGAAAGATGATGATACGAGTACCGAGATAAGGATATCGAACAGCCCCGTTGTAGAAGATAGAAGTCATCATCTCTTTAAAATTCACCACCAAAGCTTCCAAGGGCTCTTGAATTGAAAGAAATTGAACCATCTCGAAGTGAGACTTTGGCGCCTTCCCCCAAACCGAAAATCCATTAGATGAGCGATTCAAGCTCTATTTCAAGCTTGCCTTCCGTGTGCAGAGAAGCACACCATTATCATAAATCCAGCGCTCCTTTTAAGAATGATCATCGTGATTCATCGTTCGGGTTATATCATCCAATAAAAGAACAGCAATGTATCATCCCATATATGAATAACTCTTCTCAAATTCCTTTTCCACTGAAGTCTGGAGCGATCCATTCCAAAAGGTGTCAAGAGACCACTTCCATCAAGTAGATGAATTGATGCAGTCAGCCTCTTTGTATAATGCTCAAGAACTCTCCCAAATACAAATCATGAGGGGAATGAAAACACCTCCCCATGTTCACATTTTTCTTCCCTGATAATCGTGTATGAAGCTCAAGAACCCGAAGTACACCAGTTCCCAAGAGCTCTCCCGAATACACATCATGAGGGGAATGAAAACACCTACCTAATGTTCACATTTTTTCTTCCCTGATGATCGTGTATGAAGCTCAAGAACCAGAAGTACACAAAATCCCAAAGAAAGAATAACTGATAACATTGAATAAGTAGGCCGAGTCACTGATTATCTCTGCGGATGTCAACTCCGGAATAAGTGATTATATCTCTGAATCACTGATTAAGCACTCAAGTGAAACAACTGAGTAACCCCAATGCACACAATATCTCTCCCTAAATATTTCATACTTGTGTACCTCTTTTATCTTCAGAAACTAACGCTTCCATATCTTCCCCCACATAGATGGAATAAGGACACTAAACGTCATGAGTCAAACCTTGAGTTTCTCTGCGGTCATGACATTCGTCTTCCTGGGATATCTTCAATCACTTAGAAGAATTAAGTTCATCAAGTTTACTCGCGTTTAGATGCTTGTCTCATTGCCCCTTTCTGGTTTGATACTTCAGAATCAGCAACAAATAATAAGCCCGTATACTAGAAATTTGTAAAGAAGAACATCATAAGCTCAGATGTATCTGTGAGAATCAACTTGTTGAAGAATATGAGCAAGTCTAATTGGGGATTAAATTTGGCATTTCAATATCCCCTAATTTGTGCTCTCCCCTAAACTGACAAAGATTTTCAAGTGTTCTTCTCAGCCCGGATTAAGAAGAAGTCTTTAGATCATCAAATGCAATTCGTCTTTAGTCTTCTAACATGCACCAGAAAATGTAGAACAAACTGTAGACTCGACCTTCTTCAAGGTTTTCCGAATGGGGAATAGATAGTAATTAACATCTTCATCACACTAAAAAGCATCCCAATTAACTTACATCTTGCAAATCCCCTTAACTAAAATCCTTTCCAATCAAACAAGAACAGAAAGATGTTCATCAAGGAAATTAGCAATCAGCCCGCAACGAACACACGAAATGGTAACACCAAGCAAGCAATCACATCAAACAAGAACAAAAGGTCATTCAGGATCATCATGTTGATGTGCACGTGAAGCATTAAACGGAAGCACTTTGTCGATAAACTCATCAGTCCATGAGAAGATGTCAACCAACGGCTCTTAGAAGAAACATCATGTGAAGATGACCCGATAATAAGAAGCTCGGTTCTTACATGAGTTTGGAGCCGTTTGACCATTTATTCTCAAATATCAATCAACCATGCAAAAAATTCACACTTCTTCTCCCCCTTAAGAATTGCATACGGAGATGCCATTCTTGATTAAACAAGTGATTATCATCCAAATGTATTCTATTCACACTTCTCCCCCGCAAAGTTAGCACATAATGTCGCCATCGTCATTACATTGAGCACGTGGAATAAGAAAACAATCAACAGTAGTCCGGTTCACTTGATGACTGAAGCGCATGGAAAAAGCATGAAGCAGGTTGATGAGAATGGTTATAATAGAGAAGATTTATCTTCTTCCGAAGATAATGCGCACTGAAGCGTGCGCATTTGTTTTCTTTAGAGTACGAGGCATGAACTGTTGTGTTCATACGTCATAATGTTGAAGTACGAGGCCTGAACTGATGTGAACAAACGTCATAATCTCTCTCTTTTCAAACTCTCTTGGCAAAACATGTAATCCACCCCATTATCATTCAGTAGGCTCTTTGTAGTGACAGCTGATGGAGAAAACCCAATATGATGAATTTGACCCTGATGAGTGTGTAAATACTCATCATTTTTGGTTAAATCTGAACTGCAAAACATTTAAAAATGCTCGAAATGCATCAAAATACCAAAATATCTCAAAATTTCATTTTATATGTTTGGATGCAAAATGTTTAAAATCGATGAAAATGAGCTAAGTTTGCATAATTGGCGCTTTGGTCCCCAATTTTCAAATCTTGTCAAAAAGCAGTCCCCGAGCACTTATTTTAAAAGAAAAGTCACCAAAGGTCCTTTTAAAATCATAAGTTGTCAAAATTAGTCCTTTGGTGAAAAATGTCAAAAGTTTTGAGAAATTACAAGTTTGGTCCTTCAAGTTTTAAAATTGGCAAAAATAGTCCTTGGAAATTTGAAAATGTCTTTTATGGTCCTTGTACTATTGAAACTTGTCAAAAGTGACCCTTGAAACAACTTTGAGAAATTGGCAGCTTTGGTCCTCCAAATATCAGAAATTGCATATTGGTCCTTGTTATTTAATACAAACCATAAACCCTTTGGACCTTGACCCCTGCCAAAACCACCTTTGAACCCCCCTGTTTTGACCCCTTCCACAATAATACACCCCAGGTCAAACCAGTCAAACTCCCACCCACTGTTTTTTCCCTCCAAAGTCTCCTCTTCACCTGCCATGCCTGCAACACTCCATCACCCTCTCCTCTAGCTCACCATCTCCACACCATGTTCCCTCCACCTCAACAACCAAACAAGATGCATTTAATGCTTCCTTCCCCCCTTGCACTCAACCCCAGCTGTTAAAAACCATTTTGGCGCCAAAAATTAATCAAACGGCCAAAATTGTCTCAAAGGATCCAATGGCCCCAAATGCAAGTGGGAAATGCTCAGATAGGAGAGAGAAGACATTTTGCATATAAAGAGAGGAAGAAGATAGAGAGGAGGCAAGATTAGTTTTTATTTTCATATGTATGTCGTTTTAAAATTTCCATGTCTTAAATAAGTCTAAGTTGTAATTTCAAGCTTTGTTGTATGAAACTTAGTTGGTTCATTGTATTGTAACCTTTTCAAATATTAATTTCAAGTTCTATCAAGATTTATGTTTTCACATTTCTCTTATTCAAGACAGTTTCAAATGTATTAAGTGCCGTGCTTCAATAAGCTTTTTATAACTCAAATAAGCCTACTAAAGCTTCATATAGCTTTTAGTAAGCTTATAAAACAGATTCAAGCAAGTTTGGTGTTTGGTCAACAAAAGTCAAACTGAGAAGAGATTTTGGTTAAGCAGGCATGGAAGTGGATATGGGTTGATGCAGAATTGGATATAGGTTGAATTTGAGTTAGGGTATGGTTTAGAATAGGTTAGTGGTTCTTTGATTCTTGGCAAGCCATAGTGGATGTGGACACAAGTGAGTTTTCACACAATCCATATATGTCATAATCTTATTTTTTTAGCCTATTGTTCATTTGATTGTGTTTGTTGGTGAAATAGCATACTTTAGGTGTTAGTTGAATTAATGATTAGGATTAAATGTTAGAATACAAGGATCAAGTAGAGTAGTAGCAAAACTGCTTCTAATAGTGTGTTTGGATCAGTGGGCTTATTTGAAATTGAGCCTTGGTTTGCACTTGACATCTGCATACTCAGTCTTAATAAGGGTCACCTGAATCATTTTAGTCATCACTTTGCTTCTGCATAAGCTTTAAGTCAAAATCACCTTGAACCTGTCATAATTTCATATCTGATAGAATTTTGTAAAATCAAAAGCTTGAATTGTGTTTAGATATCAGTATAATAGCTTAATATAGCTTTATTTTACCTTAAAACATCATAATCGGCTCATGATTTAAGCTCAAATCTCATTTTGGTCAAAGTTAGCAAAACTGTTAAGAAAGTCAAATTGAAAAAGTCATTTTCAGCTCAACTTGGGTGATTTTTAATTGTTTCATTATTGGATCAAATCAAGTGAAACTTTGGGTTTAAAAACTTGCTTGGTCAAGAATGGAAAAGTGATTTTTGGAAATTTTTGTAAGTCATTATAAGCTCCAAATAAGTCAATAAAGTCGCAAAGTGCCTGTGTACACTCAAAGATACACCGAGTGTGAGACAGCACCTTGAACCTTGCATAGGCTTGGTTTTAGATCCTTAGGGTCCGAAACTTGGTTTAGAGACGTTAAGTTGGTTGTCTTGAGATCTCTAGTTTTGTTTTTCACAAAGCTTCTTCAATAAGCTTGTGCTTAAGCTTCAAAATAGATGAAAACTGCTTAGCACTTGATTTTCTAATATATCAAATCATGGCAGTTAGCCCTTAAGAGGTTTAGGATAGTGGTAATTAGTTGCTTTTGAGTAGTTTTAGCATATTATAGCTTCTGTGATCATTTGGTTCTCTGTTGTGGCCTTTAGCTTATTTTGAGTGCTTATTTATAAGCACTCTTCACTGCAGCCTCATATTCCTTCACATAAGTGATGAGTGTCTAAATACTCATCATTTTTGTACCAATTAAACTGCAAAAACATCTGAAAACACTCGAAATGCATCAAAATGATAAAATATCACAAACAAGTGTTTTATGTGTTTTAAATGCAAAATGTCAAAATCGGTGAAAACGTATCAAGTTTGCATAATTTGCGCTTTAGTCCCCAAGTTTCAAAAGTTGTCAAAAATACCCCTGGTAAAACCAAATAAAGAGAAATATCATTTTGAGTCCTAGGGATTCTTAAGTTGTCAAAACTGGTCCTTGAGAATTAAATTTACAAATTTACAACTATGGTCCTTTAACTTTCAAAATGACAACTTAGGTCCCTTAACTTTCAAATAATGACAAGTTAGGTCCCTAAACTTTCAAAGCTTGTCAATAATGGTCCTTGAAGAAAGTTTGGAAAATTACAGGTTTGGTCCTTGGTCTTTTCGAAATTACAAGTTTAATCCTTGTAATATAAAACTAACTATGACCCTAAAACCTTTTGACCCTGTCTTTTCCTTTTTGACTCCAAATCATTAGCTATTTTGACCCCTTGGTCAAACCAAGTCAAAAGCGTATAAAAGGCGCCTACACTGTTTATCTCCCCCACTTGAGCCCTGCAACCACTGGCCACCTCTCCTCTCATCACCTCACCTTTCCACCCCCCTCATCATCATATTCACCTACTTTTACCACCACAATTAATGCCACCCCCCCCCCCTACCTACAAATTCAGAGGTCTACTAGTCAAATTCCATTTCCCGCCAAATTGAGCATACACTCAACACTCTCCCATTGGCTACAAAGAGTGGTGGGATTCAATCAAAGACACGTGGCAACATCATTGGAGCTATAAAAGGGGAAGAAAGACAGAGAAGCCACCAACTTTGGTTTTTACCTTAGTTCATGTAGTGTAGTCTTTACAAGCTTTCTTTAATTTCCATGTCATTTACTGTTTTAATGTCATTATCTTTCTTAAATTAGTGTAATGGAATTTACTTTCCAGTTTAAATTTCAGTTAATTACAAGTTTCATGTTTTGCTTTATTTACCTTTAATTTTCAAGTCGTTTTAATTTCATGTTATCTAGATGTTTTATGAATTCTATAGCTTGAATAAGCTCTTGACAAAAGCTCACTAGGCTAAAAGATTCATTAAAACAAGCTAGACTTTAAAATTCGAAAAGTACTAAAAATCCAAAATAAGTCCATGGAAGTCAAATGTGGTCTAATAGGCAGTCTTGGGGTATGGAAGCTAAGCTAGATGGATTTTCTGGTTTTTGGCTTATTGACAGTAAGCTAGAAGGAGTTTCTGAACCTTGGTGCTCAATCTTAGTTTTGATCATGTGTGAGTTCCATTTTTACCATTTTTTACCTTTTACTGTTTTAATACTTTTTATGCTTTAATTTTCATGTTTTCCTGCTTCTTTGTTAATGTTTAATGTTATTATAAGTTAATATAAGCAGTTGTTCATTATAATTCACTTGTGCTCTAAAATTGGAAAGCTACTTAGTTAAAATGCAAATATGACAAATCTGTGTTCTTAACTGTGTTCTTGACTGTTTTAGGCTCTAATGATCTTATTATGTGTTAGTATAATGACTGGATTCTGTTTTATGCTTAAATTCATTAAAACCTTTTTTGTTCATGTGACAAGTGAAGTTAAAGGGTTGTTTGGATTTGCTGATAAACTAGTACTCCAGTGTTTATTTTTAGTTGTTTGTCATTGCTTCATGTTACATTAGGTACTAATAGCTCAAATAAGTCATAATATTGAGTCCTTGTTTTGTAAAAAAGTCAAATCTCTTTTTAATGTCTTCTTACAGTTAACTGTCATGGTTTTAGCTTGTGAAATTCATAGAAATAGCTTAAAACTTGATAGCCTAGCTCTAGATAACTTTATTACAGTCTATTATATCATATTCAGTCTATAAATTCGATTTTAAAGTCATTATAGTCAAACTTTTATGTTCTTGTTAAAAGTCAATTTCATAACTGTTATGCCCTGCACCATGGTTTTTCTGTCAAAACCATGAGCTTGCATAAGCTCATGGATTTGATCCTAGCTGATGTATTTGGCTTTTATGTGTTGCCTTAGTGGCTTGCTTGTTATTTTCATGCTTGTTTTACAATTTTAGCTTATTTCCATAGCTTAATCTTCAAAATCTTTTTGTCCCATGTTACTCACTTCACTGAAGCAAACAGTGAAGTTGAGTAAGTTTTCCCAAGCTCATGGAAAGTTCTCCACTAAGCTTGAGCTTGTGAGCTTTAGCTTTTCACAAAGCTTAACTGCCCATCTCAATGTTCCAGTGTTGATTGAGCTATCATAAGCTTGTTGGGAAAGTATATAGGAGCTTGTTGTTTGCTCATTCACAACAATGGACTGCTTGTGCAGTCCATTTACACCATTTCCTTCAGCTCCTAATAAGCTCATTTATGGTCATATGCTTGTATGGTTTAGTTTTTTGTAAAGCTCATCCACCCAAATTTATGATCCAGTACTTATTTTCCATGTTGCAGCCTATTATCTAGGGCTGCAACTAGCTTTTAGTTTGTCCCAAACCGAGTATCAAGCACACTCAAGAACTATAGCAACTTCATAAGCTTCTAAAAAGCTCATCTGTGAACCAGACAGGATGAATCTTAGCTTTTTGGAATCCTTGCCAACTCAGCTTGCTACTCCAATTCATATTTTGCCATTTTAAGCTCATATACTCAGCTTAATTTGTCATTAAATAAGTATGCAAGTCTGTTTGGTAATTCAGTGCACTGTAAGAGCTTATGAGCTTATAACAAGCTTATAGGTGATTATCAGTGCACATACTTGTTCATAGTTGTCAATATTGTTTGTATACATACTATTTTTCTTTACCTTTAAGTGTGGAGCTTATTACGTGCTTGTGAGGCCTCAATTCCATCCAAGTCGAGCCTTTGGCTTGATTGTCTAAACCATAAGCTCACACCATTTATGTCCAATTTTCTTGTTTATACTTATCTATTGGACTTATATTCATCTCGGTTTACCTTTTGTTTCATCTCGTATAGCTTTTCCTAGCTTATTAGTAGCTTGAGCTCAACAGTTAAGCTAAAAGCTTCTTGTTGGACTCGAAAGCTCTTATATAGCTTATTTCTTTAGTTTGTAAAGTTCCATTTTCAGTAACCATGTATATTATCGGATTTATTTAGTTCCGGAAAAGAAAAACCAAAAGAACCACTATAAGCTCAGTGATAGCTTCTTTTTAAGAAGCTTATTGCCTATTAGCTTATTTTTGCACATAAGCTATCATTTTTATACTTTTCCTAGTTTCTTTTAGTTATTTTAGAATTTTGTAAAAGTTTCGATTTTTCTTTAATCATTTAGTATTTTTAATAAATCGCTTTTAATTTTAGTAATTAATAATAGTAAATAATTAATAATAAATATATAAAAGCATAAAAATATCTTTTCTGTTTTAAAATTAGTTTTATCATATTTTAGATTTTTCAAAGTTTAAATTTTATTTTTCCAAGTTTATTTTATATTTTCTAGTATTTAAGTGTATTTTAAATAGTTATTAATTAGTAATAATTAAATAAAAGTGTGAAAATATATTTTAGTTTTAAAATTAGTTTTATAGTATTTTAGATTTTTCTGAATCATAAGTTTATTTTTCTAGCCTTATTTTGCATTTTCTTCTATTTTAGAGTAATTTTAATAGTTAAAATAGTTTTTAATTATTAATAAATAAATAAATAGATGTAAAATAATTTTATTTTTCTAATAATTTTCCTTTATTATTAGGATTGTAAAATGTCATTTTCATGTTTGTAGGCCTTTTATTTCTTTGAACTCACGTTTTATTTTGTACGTTTACGTAATTATTTAAACGTCGTTTTAGGTTATAAACGCTCATCGATTTGTAAAAATAGTGATAGCGTTTATTTAATAGATTTTAACTTTATTTTCTTTAATTTGCATTTAAGTCGCTAGACATGCAAATCCTATTATAGTTATAGTCGTTTCGTTTTTAAACGTTTACGCTTTTAGTAACGCACGTTTGTGTATCTTTACGTTTCTAGGTTTCGATTATGCGCTTTTATTGACATAGTCGTGATGAGCTATTACTATTCACATTCGGTGTTAGTCAATCGATTCTGCTTTTGTACATTCTATATCATTTCAAGATTTACAAGTCATTGTATGTGGAATATCACCTCACCAGGACATAAACCATCCAAGGATATTTTTAATCCTTGGTAAACTTGTATTTCTCTCCCGGGCTGTTGCCCTTTATCATCTGTTAATGTTGACCGTTCGCAAGCGGTTGGCTAGTGTGACGGAGAAATAAAAGAGGGTGGTTCGGGAGGAATCAATTTTACGCCGCTTGCTTGGGAGGCTAGTCACAGATTATGACTTGTATTTTGTATTTTGTTGAAATACCTATCCTTGTATGTAAATTACATATACTTCATTTCATATAAACAATATAAAATAAAAAAGATTTTATGGTTGAAATCTATATGTGCTTTGATTTGCATTTGATCATCAATTTTCCTAATCTTGATATTCCTAGGTCTAAATTTTGGCTAAACACCATGTTTACACTAAAAAGGATTTATTGTGCTTAGTATAATTCACGGAATGTGATAGATTAGGTTTAAATCGCTTTCATGTATTGATAATCTCATTTAGGTTTCCTTTTAGCCAATTTTATTTTTCGTTTCATTTATATTATATCAAAACCCAAAAAATTTTTCTTTCTTTTATAAATCAAAAATCAAAAGATTCTTCTAGCCTTTTCGAGTTTCTTTCTAAGATTCTTAGACTCATCTTAGTGATGCTTATTCATAATTCGCGGTGGAAATCCCACCCATTTCCCACTAAATCCACGAGTGGCAATCCCACCCACTTCCCCATGAACAATTTAATTGGGTCGAGTCAAGCTAGCGACTCGGTAATCAAAAACAAGAGCTAAACATGGGTTTTCACCCGTGTGTACCACCCTAGTGTGGGGAGATGCCCCACATGTTGTATATAGATCTAAAAATGAATGAAAATTGTAAATATTTAAAAGAGAATAATTGTTGTGTTTCTACACTTAGCTAGTAATGTTATCTTTTTACGTTCTAAGTTTCTGATAACGTTTTGACTTTGAATATTGAGGACAATATTCATTTCTAAGTGTGGGAAATTCGCAATTTTGATCGTAAATGTACCCTTTTAGTCCCTTTTTCCCCAAAATGGCCAAATTTTAAAAAATTTTTTACTATGTACTAAACACAACAAATGGTAATCAGTCCACCATGTCTAACCCACATAAGGATTGGCTAATCCAGAGCAAACGGCTCTTGGTAAAGATATCTCAAATCAGTTGACGCCACAATTTGCCCAAAATTGTATGGTATTCACCACCATATCCTTAAAAGTGAAGAGTTGGCTAGCCATGCAAGTTTATGGCTTGTGGTAAAGGCGATGGAAAAACCATAATTGGTAATCACTCACCAAAGATAATATTGATAATTTATCTAAGAGTTGGCTAGTCCGTAAGGGTACGGCTTCGTAAAGACAAATCAAATCCGTTGAAAGTCGGTGGTTTGCTCAAAATCACTTGGTTACCGTGTACCAAGGTTCTTACTTGAACTGAAACATTTGGCTACTCCGAGTAATGGCTTTTGGTAAAGAGATAAAATCCATTAATTTTTCTCAAATCATTGCTAGGGACTAGCAATATCTTAGTGTGGGGATTGATGAGGTGTCTAAATACTCATCATTTTGTACCAATTAAACCGCAAAAACATCCGAAAACACTCATAAATGCATCAAAATGATAAAATATCACAAACAAGTGTTTTATGTGTTTTAAATGCAAAATGTCAAAATCGGTGAAAACGTATCAAGTTTGCATAATTTGCGCTTTAGTCCCCAAGTTTCAAAAGTTGTCAAAAAGCAGGTCCTGGTAAAACCAAATAAAGAGAAATATCATTTTGAGTCCCTAGGATTCTTAAGTTGTCAAAACTGGTCCTTGAGAATTAAATTTACAAATTTACAACTATGGTCCTTTAACTTTCAAAATGACAACTTAGGTCCCTTAACTTTCAAATAATGACAAGTTAGGTCCCTAAACTTTCAAAGCTTGTCAATAATGGTCCCTTGAAGCAAGTTTGGAAAATTACGTGTTTGGTCCTTGGTCTTTTCGTAAATTACAAGTTTAATCCTTGTAATATAAAACTAACTATGACCCTAAAACCTTTTGACCCCTCGTTTTTCCCTTTTGGACTCCCAACATTAGCTATTTTGACCCTTGGTCAAACCAAGTCAAAAGCAGATAAAAGGCGCCTACACTGTTTATCTCCCCCACTTGAGCCCTGCAACCACTGGCCACCTCTCCTCTCATCACCTCACCTTTCCACCCCCTCATCATCATATTCACCTACTTTTACCACCACAATTAATGCCACCCCCCCCCTACCTACAAATTCAGAGGTCTACTAGTCAAATTCCATTTCCCGCCAAATTGAGCATACACTCAACACTCTCCCATTGGCTACAAAGAGTGGTGGATTCAATCAAAGACACGTGCAACATCATTGAGCTATAAAAGGGAAGAAAGACAGAGAAGCCACCAAATTTGGTTTTTACCTTAGTTCATGTAGTGTAGTCTTTACAAGCTTTCTTTAATTTCCATGTCATTTACTGTTTTAATGTCATTATCTTTCTTAAATTAGTGTAATGGAATTTACTTTCCAGTTTAAATTTCAGTTAATTACAAGTTTCATGTTTTGCTTTATTTACCTTTAATTTTCAAGTCGTTTTAATTTCATGTTATCTAGATGTTTTATGAATTCTATAGCTTGAATAAGCTCTTGACAAAAGCTCACTAGGCTAAAAGATTCATTAAAACAAGCTAGACTTTTAAAATTCAGAAAAGTACTAAAAATCCAAAATAAGTCCATGGAAGTCAAATGTGGTCTAATAGGCAGTCCTGGGGTATGGAAGCTAAGCTAGATGGATTTTCTGGTTTTTGGCTTATTGACAGTAAGCTAGAAGGAGTTTCTGAACCTTGGTGCTCAATCTTAGTTTTGATCATGTGTGAGTTCCATTTTTACCATTTTTTACCTTTTACTGTTTTAATACTTTTTATGCTTTAATTTTCATGTTTTCCTGCTTCTTTGTTAATGTTTAATGTTATTATAAGTTAATATAAGCGATTGTTCATTATAATTCACTTGTGCTCTAAAATTGGAAAGCTACTTAGTTAAAATGCAAATATGACAAATCGTGTTCTTAATCGTGTTCTTGACTGTTTTAGGCTCTAATGATCTTATTATGTGTTAGTATAATGACTGGATTCTGTTTTATGCTTAAATTCATTAAAACCTTTTTTGTTCATGTGACAAGTGAAGTTAAAGGGTTGTTTGGATTTGCTGATAAACTAGTACTCCAGTGTTTATTTTTAGTTGTTTGTCATTGCTTCATGTTACATTAGGTACTAATAGCTCAAATAAGTCATAATATTGAGTCCTTGTTTTGTAAAAAAGTCAAATCTCTTTTTAATGTCTTCTTACAGTTAACTGTCATGGTTTTAGCTTGTGAAATTCATAGAAATAGCTTAAAACTTGATAGCCTAGCTCTAGATAACTTTATTACGATCTATTATATCATATTCAGTCTATAAATTGATTTTAAAGTCATTATAGTCAAACTTTTATGTTCTTGTTAAAAGTCAATTTCATAACTCGTATGCCTCAGACCATGGTTTTGTTTGTTAAAACCATGAGCTTGCATAAGCTCATGGATTTGATCCTAGCGATGTATTTGGCTTTTATGTGTTGCCTTAGTGGCTTGCTTGTTATTTTCATGCTTGTTTTTACAATTTTAGCTTATTTCCATAGCTTAATCTTCAAAATCTTTTTGTCCCATGTTACTTGTTAATACAAATATCGTCATTAAACGTTATTTATATTTTTGATCTTTGCCTAAGTTTTGTTAACGACAAAAGTAAATTTAATTTATAAAAGCTTAAAGCTTGTCAAGTTTATTAGATATTAAAACAAGCTTTCTTAAACAATATATTCATCATTCAAGCATTTACATTTATGATTAGTAACATCTTGATATGACTCTAATCATTATGTATGATAGTAGTTTGTAGAATGTGTTAGGTTCCTAAAACCAAACACTACTTAAGCATTTGCATATTTCTATTAATAGTAATACAACATTTGACATCATGTATTACATCATGGGAATCATTTGTAGATTCCATTAGATATTTTGTGAAGATTTATACTCTCCATATCTTGCACAATCTCTTAGATTGAGTTGACTTTAAGCAAGATTTGATATCTTGACTTGTCGATCCGGCGGTACCAAAATGGTACACGCGGAACCCTTTAAGGGTCCGCCGTCCGTGGACGCCTCCCCGTCCATTTTGGCTATAAATAGCAATGCCAAGCCAAGTAGTTTCTCATCCCTTTCTAACATACTCTCATACATATCTTCTCTAACCTTTCTAACTCGGTTGCATATCATATTAGTGATCTCTTTGTAGCAAAGAAGATCAAGTCATATTCAAGCTTCAACGAGAAGTTGGAAGTCTTGTTTGTTTAGTGTTGTATGATCTAGTGTTGATTCATACTTCATTGTTGTATCAAACCATCATAATCTTGTGAGTGAGAGTGGTTAGTATTTTAGTCCTCAAAATACATTTGTGTGTGGGAGTTGTTGTACCCTTGGAAAGAACTCGACATCTAGCTTAGTGTCGGAAATAGTGTAAGCGAAGTGTAAAGGTTTTCTCCGCGGTGAAAGGAGCTTGTTGACTAGTGAAGTTAAACTCTCGAGTGTGAGACTCGGGGAGTGGAGTAGGGCAAGGAAAAAGAGTCCTTGTAGGCGAACCACTATAAACAACTTGTTGTGGTTTGATCATTTCTTTCCTTATTTACTTATTACATATTGCTTGCATATTTCATTAACATACTTAAGATCAATATCAATTGATCTTTCTATAAGTTCAAAACAAAGTTTTTAATCGGTAAACTATTCAACCCCCTTCTAGTTTTCTACAATTGGTACCAGAGCCTCGTTGCTCAAGAATTTCTAAAATAACTTGTATTTTATAAACTTGAAACGATCCATGGATTCTGAAAACTTTAAAGAAGGGCAATCTATGCAAAGACCACCACTCTTTGAAACCAATGGATTTATCTATTGGAAAAACCGTTTTGAAACATATGTAAAATCAAAGGATATAGATCTTTGGTTTATTATTGTTAAAGGAGATTTTAGTTCTACAACAAAAGATATTTCCGTTGATGAACAAAAGAAATTAGTTGCTAAGAATAATGAAGCTAAAATGATGCTTTATAATGCTTTACCTAGAAAAGAATATGAAAGAATTTTTATGTGTGAAACCGCTAAAGATATTTGGGAATCTTTAATTGTTACACATCAAGGTAATTCACAAGTCAAGGATAACAAAATTGATCTTCTTGTTCAACAATATGAACAATTTGTTATCCCCAAGATGAAACCATTGATTGTGGCTTTGCTCGCTTTAACACTATCATTACATCACTTAAAGCACTTGACGAATCTTTTCGTAGTAAGAACTTTGTCGAAATTTCTTAGAGCACTCCATCCCAAATGGAGAGCTAAAGTGACCGCTATTGAAGAATCAAAAGATCTCTCAATAATGTCACTAGACGAGCTAATTGGCAACCTCAAAGTTCACGAAATGGTAATGGAGAAAGATTCTGAGATCATCAAAGGAAGAAAGAAGAAGATCAAAAGTGAAAGAAAGTGTTTTAGATGTGGTGATGCAAGTCATCTCATAGGAGAATGTCCCAAGCCACCTAAGAGCAAAACTCAACGAGCTTTTGTAAGCGGTGCTTGGAGTGATAGTGAAGACGATGAAGAATCAAGCAAGGAAGAGATCGCTCTAATGGCACATGAGTCAAATGAGGTACTTTCCGATTCTTCTTATTCTTCCATAGATGATGACACCTTGCAAAACAATATAATCAATTGTGTGAGCTAAGTCTAAAAATCATAACTAAAATAAATTTCTAAAACTAAAAAGGAGTTTTTGGAAAATGAGGTATATGAGTTAAAAGAAAAGCTAAACGACTTGAAAAAGGAAAAGCAAATGACAATGATTGCAAATCATGTCAAGAACTAAATCTTGAAATAGAAAAACTAAAGCTCACACAAGAAGTTTTAATAGAAAATAATTCTAAGTTTAAAAGGTTTAACAAAAACATCGCTATTGCCGATGAAATAGTTAAAATCCATAAAACACCGTGAGACATGAATGGGCTAGGGTTTAATGAAGTTTTAATACCTAAGAGTCAAAACAAAGCGGCCGAAAAGACGAACATTCTCATCCAATCTGTCACTGACAAGACGGACCGACGAACGGAACCAAAATAAGGGTTCCGTCCGTTGTCAAAACGGTACCTTGGTACTTCAAAGCAGTAATGAATGTTCGTAATACGGACCGTCTTGAATTTGTTAAAATAACAAAGAAAACCAATGATAATGTTAAACTAAAACCAGCCATTATATCGAGAGTAGGACTTATTAAAATGAATTTAGATCAAAACTACTCAACAACGACATAAAACTTCTTTTGCCAAACGCCTTTCCTAAGAGCAACCACAACGTTCAACATAACTACCAACACAACGGTTGGAATCAAAACTTTCCTAGACCATATCAAACTCAGATTACATGCCATGGAACCCTTATCCATCATTTCCATACATGAATCAAATAAATGGTATGTTTAACCCAAACGGACCCATGAGATATTGGGGACCAAATGTTTGAGTTATTCGCTTCTTAGGTATGTTTGAAAGTTGGATTGGAACCCGATGAATGGATAAAAGATAGTGGATGCTCACGACACATGACGGGCAACAAAGTCTCTTCTCATCATACCAAGAGTATGACGGAGGTAATGTCACTTTCGGTAGCAATCTCAAAAGCAAAATCATTGGCAAAGGTACGATTGCTCATAACTCTCTAACCATTGAAAATGTTGCTCATGTGGATAGGTTAGGATTTAATCTACTTAGTATTAGTCAACTATGTGATAAAAAGTATAAAGTACTATTTGATGAAAATGGTAGTAAAATACTAAAAGATGGTATCACCATAGCTAAAGGAGTTAGGAAAAATAACATATCGTCATGAAAATAGATAAAACATATAATGACAAACTTTGCCTAACAACATTAGACGATAGCTCATCTCTTTGGCATAGGCGCTTAGGTCATGCTAATATGAGACTTATACAAAACCTATCTTCAAAAGAGTTAGTTAGGAATTTGCCAAAACTAAAATATGACCAACACTTTTATGACGCTTGCAAAATTGGTAAACAAACACATAGTAGTCACAAATCTAAAAATATGATATCTACATCTAAGTGTCTAGAATTATTACATATGGATTTGTTTGGACCATCCGCTATAAGAAGCTATGGAGGCAACTTATACACTTTGGTCATAGTAGATGATTACTCAAGGTTTACTTGGACATTATTTTTGAAAACCAAAAATGAAGCTTTTGATAAATTTGAAATACTTAGCAAGAAAATTCAAAATCTTCTAGGTGTCAAAATTGTGTCGATCCGAACGGATCATGGTCGTGAATTTGACAACGAAACTCAATTTGGAAACTTTTGTGATACAAATGGTATAACACATAACTTTTCCGCTCCACGAACACCTCAATCTAATGGAGTAATAGAACGTAAAAATAGAACAATTCAAGAAATGAGTAGAACAATGCTTAATGAACAAAACATTCCTCAAAAGTTTTGGTGCAATGCCATTGATACTTCTACGTATATTTTAAATAGAGTCCTAATCGTCCTTTCCTAAACAAAACACCATATGAACTTTATAAAGGTAAAAGCCAACATTAGGATATTTTAAAGTCTTTGGTTGCAAATGTTTTATTCTTAACACTAAGGATTATCTCACCAAGTTTGACCCAAAGTCTTATGAAGGTGTTTTTCTTGGTTACTCTCAAACTAGTAAAGCTTACATTGTCCTAAATAAAGAAACAATGATAGTCGAGGAATCGTTGAACATAACATTTGACGAAAGTCCACCTCCTCTAAGACATCACCTTTGGTAGATGATGACTTAGTTGAAAGTCAAATAATTGAAAGTCAAATTAAAATAACAAGGAAGATGAACCATTAAATAAGGAAATTATCAACATAAAAGAATCTAAAAGTCATCCATTAGAAAAGGTCATAGGAAAACTTAATCAAAGAACCTTAAGATCACAAGCTCAAAATCAAAGTAATCATTTTTGTTTTGTATCCACCATTGAACCAAAAACCATAAATGAAGCAATAAAAGATGAATCATGGGTAATGGCCATGCAAGAAGAATTAAACCAATTCGTTAGAAATGATGTTTGGAAACTAGTTCCAAAACCTAAAGATCAAACTATAATTGGAACAAAATGGGTCTTTCAAAACAAAATGGACGAAAATGGTATAGTATCTAGAAACAAAGCTAGGCTTGTTGCACAAGGTTATAATCAACAAGAAGGAATTGACTATGATGAAACTTATGCACCGGTAGCTAGACTTGAATCTATTAGAATATTACTTGCTTATGCATGTGCTTATGATTTCAAATTATTTCAAATGGATGTTAAAAGTGCTTTTCTTAATGGGTTTATTAACGAAGAAGTGTATGTTGCTCAACCTCCGGTTTTACCAACTTTGAGAAACCACATCATGTCTTCAAACTCAAGAAAGCATTATACGGCCTTAAACAAGCACCTAAAGCTTGGTACGACCGTCTTAAGACTTTTCTTATTGATAACAAATATACTATGGGATTAGTAGATAATACTCTTTTTACTAAGAAAAAAGAATCGCAAATTATTATTGTTCAAATATATGTTGATGACATTATATTCGGATCAACTTGTCAAGAACTATGTAATGATTTCTCTAAAATCATGCATGACGAGTTTGAAATGAGTATGATGGGTGAGTTAAACTTCTTTCTAGGACTTCAAATTAAACAACTAGAAGATGGTATTTTCTTTAACCAATCTAAATATATAAAAGACATGCTTAAGAAATTTGGTCTTGAAGATTCCAAACCAACTAAAACACCCATGTCTTCGGACACTAAACTCACCAAGGACGAAGAAGGTGAATCCAGATAACACTAAATATAGAGGAATGATTGGTAGCCTACTCTATCTTACGGCTAGTAGACCCGACATTATGTTTAGTGTTTGTCTATGTGCTCTTTTCAAGAAAACCCAAAGGCATCACACTTAGAAGCATTAAAAAGGATTTTAGATATATTAAGGGAACAACATGTTTAGGATTATGGTATCCCAAAGGAACGGGTATAGAAACCATAGTGTATGCCGACTCGGATCATGCCGGTGATTATGTCGATAGAAAAGTACAAGTGGTATTTGCACTTTTGTTGGACATTGTCTCACCTCATGGTTTGCAAAGAAGCAAACGGCTTTAGCCATCTCTACTCATCAAGCGAATACGTCTCACCGGAAAAGCATGTCAACAAGCTCTTTGGATGAAGCAAGCTCTCGAGACTACGAATTCATCTCAACGACATTGTGATACTTTGCGACAACAAAGGAGCCATCGATCTCAAGAAGAATCCGCTCAACATGCTCGCACTAAGCACATTGAAATCCGTCATCACTTTCTTGACAATGTTCAAAAGGAAACATTTCAATCGAGAAAGTATCCTCCAAGACAACATTGCCGACATCCTTACTAAACCTCCTAAACGAGAACCTTTTAATCTCCTTAGACTTGGTTTAGGGTTAATGGAACCAAACATGTAGGATAAACATAGCCTAAAACATTAGAATAGTCAAACCAAAACAATTTAGCCTTGTATGCGCTCAGTAGCCACGGCACCAAACGACCACACGGACGGAACCAAAAATTTGGTGTCGTCGTCCGTGGTGTCTCTGTACAAAACGACTTTTATACATAACATCTTCTTCCTCACAACCCACTTTACCAAAACGTGTAAAACTTAAACCAAGCTCATTATTGTCATCTTCCCACTCACTAATCATGAAGATAACATCATTGTAAGTATCCTAACTACATTTCATCTCTTAATTACGAGTCTAGGATTCTTATTTATGCACAAAACTATCACAAATCATTACATGGGGTTTTATGTATGCTTTTATACCAAATATGAATTCAATTGGCAAATTGCATAACTAGTCATTCAAATTAGGTACTACATTATCATATTGCATAAACAAATCATGTTTCCCACTAATTGATAGATAATAAATATAAGGCCTTATTCAAACAACCAAACACCCCATGTCAAAAGTTTTGAAAATCTTCTCACTTATAGGAAAACATTTTTCATTGCTAATACAAATAAAAACGTTAAAATTTTCATCACTTGCATGCTCTTGAATACTAAAGGTATTGCATAACTAATATGCACTCCCGGGTATATTCAAATGTAGCCACATTGAATTAGGAGCATTTGGGTTATCTCATGGTATTTGCCAAACACTCCACTAAAACCATTTTGTGCATAAAATGAGTCGAGATAACCGCAACTCCAAATTGTTTTCATATAGGCACACACTAGAATCAAAAATATTAAAATTCATTTTCATTTTTAACATGTTAATTCTTGTCCTTAGGAATAACCATGGTAGCCGCAAGATTCTATGATCACAAAGACACTCTTAACTACATTCCCAAACACCACAAAACCAAAGGACTCACCAAGGAACAAGTAGAAATATTTAGGGGTCTAGAATCAAGGTATTTCCACGGGTAGAACCATTCACTCATCCTTCCTTGAGCATACCAATCTTCGTGAAGAACTAGCCGCCATTCAATTCGATTGTCTTCTTGACATTGATGAACCAATTTGTCCTAGGTTCGTATTAGAATTCTATGCTAGTGTGACGGTTTTAGTGATGAAGATGATGAGTTTTGTCTTAGCTTTAGAATCAACCAAAATGACTACACCATCACTTTAAGTGACTTTGCTAGAGTACTAGGAATTCCAAACCGTGGAACTTGTGTCTACACGGATAAGTGGTCACTCACCGCCCTTGATGCAATCAATGACCGCTCTCTCCCCTACATAACCCGTTTAGCCGATAAGGATGTCATCCGTGAACACCTTTTTAACCCAAAAACGGATACAACCCGAGTCACCCGAAAGGGAAAAGAGGTAGACCGAGATCCATATGGAATGGAGCTCAATGAACTCAAGCACGAATTTAAGAAATGGGAGGAGTTACTTAGAGCAAACGTCATTAGCACCATAGGAAATAGGGATCACATAAACGCTTGTCTTTGTCACATGCTTTACAACTTGTCCACCCGACAACCATTCAACTTAGCCTACTACATAGCTAGGAGAATGATTGATATTCCAACTCAAGGATCCGTTGCTCTTCCATACGGGATGCTTCTCACCCGTCTATATAGAAACTTCGCCCAATTCCACCAACCCCAAAGGGATGCACCTTCAATATGATCTCATCCTCACATCTTTGTGCCCTTGAGTGATGCTCGAGTTGCTAAGACTAAAGGCAAGAGAGCTAAACCTCCAACTCCTTCATCATCATCATCAAATAGCTCAGGGATGGTCTTCCAAGCTCGTCTTCCACCTCAAGAGTATTACACATCTCTTCCCGAAATTGAGAATGAATCGGTAAATTCAAGCAAACTAAGGGAATGTTCAAGTGCCTTGGTAGGATGATGAACAAGATTTACAAGTTGGACAAATAAGGGTACTTTAAGGAGTGTTTGGAACAATGCATTATCGTTAATGTTTGATACTATTTAGTTGTTTTTATTATGTAGGATGACAATATAACTTGAAACAATGGTGTATGCTAACAATCTCATGCAGGGGGATAGCACAAGTATGCTATCAAATTTTACCCATTTTCACTATATTGTGAAAATCAATAAGCCTTGCTCTTAATCTATGCTCCAATGTGTTTACATATGTGTTATTTACTTTTCCTAACTAGAAATGTTTAGTATAACAGGTTTTGAGAAAATTTTTCAGATTTCGGAAATTTCAGTTTTTAGGAAACTTTCATCCAAATTTCAAGACTCCACGGATCGACGGCACCTTTATTTTGGTACCGTCCTTTATGAATTTTGTACCGCCATATCTCATGAGTGGACCAGGCGGCACCCTTTTTGGGTTCCGTCTGTATGATTTGGTGCCGTGGATCCTCCGGTACTTTTCGAATTTCGACTCTTTCGTAATTCCAAATTATCTTCCATCACTCATAAATCAATCTTAACTAGTTTATACTATTATTAGAACTAGTATTATTCACTAAGGGATGTAAGAAATCCATTTCCCACCAAAATTCAAAAATTTGAAAAATCCACCCAAGGAGCCCTTTGGCTAAAGGAAGGAACCAAAATTTTGGTACCTTCAAATCCGTGGGTAATCTGAATATTAGGAATTTCCACTCACTAGAACACATTTATTGCATATCTTTTCTTCTTCACTCCATCTTCTTTGAATGGATTGACTTGGGTGACATGACTAGCATTCAACCCACTTCCAAATCATGAGGAACCTCATCTCTTCAATGGTTCAACATCAAATCAAACACATCTCTCAACATTTTTAAACCTCTATAAATTGAAAGGCTTTACCATGATCATCCTCACACCTTTCTCATTCTCATTACTATCTAGCAAATCAAAACCCAAGTTAAAAATGACTAAATCATCACCAAAACCTTGCAAGAAAACCGCTAGAATTAGCGTAAGACCTTGTTGTCTTACTCATCTTAGCTCATCATCCGACTCCTCACCACTTACAATCTCATCTCCCATTAGAGATGATACATACCTTACCTTAGCAACACCCACTTCATCACACATTGTGATCACCACTCCACCACCATCAAAAGCACCTACTTCACCTCCACCGGCACCCATCCAAACATCCAAAACACCCTCACCTCCTTCACCAAGATCTCCCACTCTCACTCCCATGGAATTATTTTCTACTCCACCAACATCACCAAATCCTTTCCTAGAGGACTTGGAAGACTTACCACCTAGGCCAAGTCATCCACCACCATTGCCATCCTTTGGCACCATTGAGCGAATCGCTCAAGAATCACCTCGGTCATCCATTGACCCAAACGCCCCATTAGGGCCAAGACCTCTCCTTTTCCACCCCATTCACAAGGACATTCATGGTCCTTTATACGGGGATCATCCACTTCCATCATCAATGTCCCCTCACATTGAGGACATTCCGGAGAGCATGTGGGATGACAATCCCACTAGAGAGGAGATTCAAGCAGAACTCCACAACCTCCACCAATTCAAAGGCATGGTGGATTCTCACTTAAGTGAGACAATGCAAATGCAAAATGCTTTGCTTGCATCCATCATGACCACTCCAAACATCTCCAACACCACCAACACATCCACCATTCCTCCACCACAACCTCCGCAAACTTTCTACCCACTAAGACATGGTTGCTCAACTTGTGAGCAAGCGGGTCAAACAAATGGAACGGACCCGGATTATGGTCCATGACTTCCACGAAGAAATGAGGTTCATCCTCAACCACATTCTTGAGCGTCTCAACGCTTTTTCCCATCCACCATCTCTTTAGGATGGTTTTAGAATAGTCTTTTATTTGTTTTTGTTTTTAGGATAATTTTTTTTTTCTTTTTCTATTTTCTCTTGTACTAGAAACACATCATTGTGTTCTCTTTTCATGATCTTTACTCATGAAAAATTTTAACAAATGAATGTTGTTTATTATGTTGTTGGTGTCATTACATAGTGTTTGGAAATGCTTATGAATGATCATTATTACTAACAATTTTTTTTGTAGCTTTATTTTCACAATCCATGTATCTTCCCATTAAAGCACCCAATTTAGGGGAGCTTTGAACAAGGGGAGATAATAAGCTCGGGCTCATTACATTCCATGATAACCTCTTCTTTTTGTTGAGACAAAAAGGGGGAGAAAATATAGAACTTTGAAATTATTTATATTTGACTTTTCTGAAAAAGTCAAACTGCATACAATTGACTTTCTAAAAGTCAAACAGGAACCCTCATTGGTAATACTTGACTTTTCTTAAAAAGGTCAAACTGCACACTTTGACTTTCTGAAAAAGTCAACATCATGCATCAACTAGTGAATTCTTTGACTTTCATAAAAAGTCAAATTTCATACACTTACATTATCATTTCCTTTTCAAGTTCTAAAACTAATATTTTTATAACTCTTGTACAAACTTTGTTTCTTTTATAAAAATAAAATTTATATTTTGTCCTCAACAAAAAGGGGGAGATTGTTAATACAAATATCGTCATTAAACGTTATTTATATTTTTGATCTTTGCCTAAGTTTTGTTAACGACAAAAGTAAATTTAATTTATAAAAGCTTAAAGCTTGTCAAGTTTATTAGATATTAAAACAAGCTTTCTTAAACAATATATTCATCATTCAAGCATTTACATTTATGATTAGTAACATCTTGATATGACTCTAATCATTATGTATGATAGTAGTTTGTAGAATGTGTTAGGTTCCTAAAACCAAACACTACTTAAGCATTTGCATATTTCTATTAATAGTAATACAACATTTGACATCATGTATTACATCATGGGAATCATTTGTAGATTCCATTAGATATTTTGTGAAGATTTATACTCTCCATATCTTGCACAATCTCTCTTAGATTGAGTTGACTTTAAGCAAGATTTGATATCTTGACTGTCAGACCGGCGGTACCAAAATGGTACACGGGCGGAACCCTTTTAAGGGGTCCGCCGTCCGTGGACGCTCCTGTCCATTTTGGCTATAAATAGCAATGCCAAGCCAAGTAGTTTCTCATCCCTTTCTAACATACTCTCATACATATCTTCTCTCTAACCTTTCTAACTCAGTTGCATATCATATTAGTGATCTCTTTTGTAGCAAAGAAGATCAAGTCATATTCAAGCTTCAACGAGAAGTTGGAAGTCTTGTTTGTTTAGTGTTGTATGATCTAGTGTTGATTCATACTTCATTGTTGTATCAAACCATCATAATCTTGTGAGTGAGAGTGGTTAGTATTTTAGTCCTCAAAATACATTTGTGTGTGGGAGTTGTTGTACCTTGGAAAGAACTCGACATCTAGCTTAGTGTCGGAAATAGTGTAAGCGAAGTGTAAAGGTTTTCTCCGCGGTGAAAGGAGCTTGTTGACTAGTGAAGTTAAACTCTCGAGTGTGAGACTCGGGAGTGGAGTAGGGCAAGGAAAAAGAGTCCTTGTAGGCGAACCACTATAAACAACTTGTTGTGGTTTGATCATTTCTTTCCTTATTTACTTATTACATATTGCTTGCATATTTCATTAACATACTTAAGATCAATATCAATTGATCTTTCTATAAGTTTCAAAACAAAGTTTTTAATCGGTAAACTATTCAACCCCCTTCTAGTTTTCTACAATTGGTACGAGCCTCGTTGCTCAAGAATTTCTAAAATAACTTGTATTTTATAAACTTGAAGCGATCCATGGATTACGAAAACTTTAAAGAAGGGCAATCTATACAAAGACCACCACTCTTTGAAACCAATGGATTTATCTATTGGAAAAACCGTTTGAAACATATGTAAAATCAAAGGATATAGATCTTTGGTTTATTATTGTTAAAGGAGATTTTAGTTCTACAACAAAAGATATTTCCGTTGATGAACAAAAGAAATTAGTTGCTAAGAATAATGAAGCTAAAATGATGCTTTATAATGCTTTACCTAGAAAAGAATATGAAAGAATTTTTATGTGTGAAACCGCTAAAGATATTTGGGAATCTTTAATTGTTACACATCAAGGTAATTCACAAGTCAAGGATAACAAAATTGATCTTCTTGTTCAACAATATGAACAATTTGTTATCCCCAAGATGAAACCATTGATTGTGGCTTTGCTCGTTTAACACTATCATTACATCACTTAAAGCACTTGACGAATCTTTTCGTAGTAAGAACTTTGTCGGAAATTTCTTAGAGCACTCCATCCCAAATGGAGAGCTAAAGTGACCGCTATTGAAGAATCAAAGATCTCTCAATAATGTCACTAGACGAGCTAATTGGCAACCTCAAAGTTCACGAAATGGTAATGGAGAAAGATTCTGAGATCATCAAAGGAAGAAAGAAGAAGATCAAAAGTGAAAGAAAGTGTTTTAGATGTGGTGATGCAAGTCATCTCATAGGAGAATGTCCCAAGCCACCTAAGAGCAAAACTCAACCACTGGCCACCTCTCCTCTCATCACCTCACCTTTCCACCCCCCCTCATCATCATATTCACCTACTTTTACCACCACAATTAATGCCACCCCCCCCCCTACCTACAAATTCAGAGGTCTACTAGTCAAATTCCATTTCCCGCCAAATTGAGCATACACTCAACACTCTCCCATTGGCTACAAAGAGTGGTGGGATTCAATCAAAGACACGTGGCAACATCATTGGAGCTATAAAAGGGGAAGAAAGACAGAGAAGCCACCAACTTTGGTTTTTACCTTAGTTCATGTAGTGTAGTCTTTACAAGCTTTCTTTAATTTCCATGTCATTCTTGTTTTAATGTCATTATCTTTCTTAAATTAGTGTAATGGAATTTACTTTCCAGTTTAAATTTCAGTTAATTACAAGTTTCATGTTTTGCTTTATTTACCTTTAATTTTCAAGTCGTTTTAATTTCATGTTATCTAGATGTTTTATGAATTCTATAGCTTGAATAAGCTCTTGACAAAAGCTCACTAGGCTAAAGATTCATTAAAACAAGCTAGACTTTTAAAATTCGAAAAGTACTAAAAATCCAAAATAAGTCCATGGAAGTCAAATGTGGTCTAATAGGCGGTCTGGGGTATGGAAGCTAAGCTAGATGGATTTTACGGTTTTGGCTTATTGATGATAGCTAGAAGGAGTTTCGAACCTTGGTGCTCAATCTTAGTTTTGATCATGTGAGTTCCATTTTTACCATTTTTACCTTTTCTTTGTTTTAATACTTTTATGCTTTAATTTTCATGTTTTCCTCCTTCTTTGTTAATGTTTAATGTTATTATAAGTTAATATAAGCGGTTGTTCATTATAATTCACTTGTGCTCTAAAATTGGAAAGCTACTTAGTTAAAATGCAAATATGACAAATCGTGTTCTTAAGCGTGTTCTTGACTGCTTTAGGCTCTAATGATCTTATTATGTGTTAGTATAATGACGGATTACATTTTATGCTTAAATTCATTAAAACCTTTTTGTTCATGTGACAAGTGAAGTTAAAGGGTCATTTGGATTTCTTGATAAACTAGTACTCCAGTGTTTATTTTTAGTTGTTTGTCATTGCTTCATGTTACATTAGGTACTAATAGCTCAAATAAGTCATAATATTGAGTCCTTGTTTTGTAAAAAAGTCAAATCTCTTTTTAATGTCTTCTTACAGTTAACTGTCATGGTTTTAGCTTGTGAAATTCATAGAAATAGCTTAAAACTTGATAGCCTAGCTCTAGATAACTTTATTACAGTCTATTATATCATATTCAGTCTATAAATTCGATTTTAAAGTCATTATAGTCAAACTTTTATGTTCTTGTTAAAAGTCAATTTCATAACTGTTATGCCCTGCACCATGGTTTTGCTGTCAAAACCATGAGCTTGCATAAGCTCATGGATTTGATCCTAGCCGATGTATTTGGCTTTTATGTGTTGCCTTAGTGGCTTGCTTGTTATTTTCATGCTTGTTTTACAATTTTAGCTTATTTCCATAGCTTAATCTTCAAAATCTTTTTGTCCCATATTACTCACTTCATTGAAGCAAGCAATGAAGTTGAGTAAGTTTTCCCAAGCTCATGGAAAGTTCTCCACTAAGCTTGAGCTTGTGAGCTTTAGCTTTTCACAAAGCTTAACCGCCCATCTCAATGTTCCGGTGTTGATTGAGCTATCATAAGCTTGTTGGGAAAGTATATAGGAGCTTGTTGTTTGCTCATTCACAACAATGGACCGCTTGTGATCCATTTACACCATTCCTTCACTCTAATAAGCTCATTTATGGTCATATGCTTGTATGGTTTAGTTTTTGTAAAGCTCATCCACCCAAATTTATGATCCAAGATTATTTTCCATGTTGCGACCTATTATCTAGAACGCAACTAGCTTTTAGTTTGTCCCAAACGAGTATTGAAGCACACTCAAGAACCATAGCAACTTCATAAGCTTCTAAAAAGCTCATCTGTGAACCAGACAGGATGAATCTTAGCTTTTTGGAATCCTTGCCAACTCAGCTTGCTACTCCAATTCATATTTTGCCATTTTAAGCTCATATACTCAGCTTAATTTGTCATTAAATAAGTATGCAAGTCTGTTTGGTAATTCAGTGCACTGTAAGAGCTTATGAGCTTATAACAAGCTTATAGGTGATTATCAGTGCACATACTTGTTCATAGTTGTCAATATTGTTTGTATACATACTAATTTTCTTTTACCTTTAAGTGTGGAGCTTATTACAGGCTTGTGAGGCCTCAATTCCATCCAAGTCAAGCCTTTGGCTTGATTGTCTAAACCATAAGCTCACACCATTTATGTCCAATTTTCTTGTTTATACTTATCTATTGGACTTATATTCATCTCAGTTTACCTTTTGTTTCATCTGTATAGCTTTTTCCTAGCTTATTAGTAGCTTGAGCTCAACAGTTAAGCTAAAAGCTTCTTGTTGGACTCGAAGCTCTTATATAGCTTATTTCTTTAGTTTGTAAAGTTCCATTTCAGTAACCATGTATATTATCGGTATTTATTTAGTTCGAGAAAAGAAAAACCAAAAGAACCACTATAAGCTCAGTGATAGCTTCTTTTAAGAAGCTTATTGCCCATTAGCTTATTTTTGCACATAAGCTATCATTTTTATACTTTTCCTAGTTTCTTTTAGTTATTTTAGAATTTTGTAAAAAGTTTCAGATTTTTCTTTAATCATTTAGTATTTTTAATAAATCAGTTTTAATTTTTAGTAATTAATAATAGTAAATAATTAATAATAAATATATAAAAAGCATAAAAAATATCTTTTCTGTTTTAAAATTAGTTTTATCATATTTTAGATTTTTCAAAGTTTAAATTTTATTTTTCCAAGTTTATTTTATATTTTCTAGTATTTAAGTGTATTTTAAATAGTTATTAATTAGTAATAATTAAATAAAAAGTGTGAAAAATATATTTTTAGTTTTAAAATTAGTTTTATAGTATTTTAGATTTTTCTGAATCATAAGTTTATTTTTCTAGCCTTATTTTGCATTTTCTTCTATTTTAGAGTAATTTTTAATAGTTAAAATAGTTTTTAATTAATAATAAATAAATAAATAGATGTAAAAATAATTTTATTTTTCTAATAATTTTCCTTTATTATTAGGATTGTAAAAATGTCATTTTCATGTTTGTAGGCCTTTTATTTCTTTGAACTCACGTTTTATTTTGTACGTTTACGTAATTATTTAAACGTACGTTTTAGGTTATAAACGTTCATCGATTTGTAAAAATAGTGATAGCGTTTATTTAATAGATTTTAACTTTTATTTTCTTTAATTTGCATTTAAGTCGCTTAGACATGCAAATCCCTATTATAGTTATAGTCGTTTCGTTTTTAAACGTTTACGTTTTAATAACGTCGTTTGTGTATCTTTACGTTTCTGGGTTTACGATTATGCGTTTTTATTGACATAGGCATGTGTAGCTATTACTATTCACATTCGGTGTTAGTCAATCGATTCTGTTTTTGTACATTCTATATCATTTCGGCATTCACAAGTCATTGTATGTGGAATATCACGCCTCGGCGAGGACATAAGCGATCCAAGGATATTTTAATCCTTGGTAAACTTACATTCTCTCCGGTTGTTGCCTTTTATCATCTGTTAATGTTGACCGTTCATGCAATGGTTGGCTAGTGTGAGGAGAAATAAAGAGGGTGGTTCGGGAGGAATCAATAAGCCACTATTTTATATTTTCATAGACTAAGAATATAATTTTAGAATTTTCACGAAATTTTCATAATTTTTCATCACTATTTGCTATTTTTCTTTATTTTAAAAGCAGGTTTTAGGCATTTTATTTAGCTTTTATTGCAATTAAATCGAAAAAGTTTCAAAAAAATAAGTTTTCATTTTCCTAGTTTAAGATAAATATAAAAGCAAAAAATAATTTTTCAGATTTTTATTAGTTAAATTTGTAATTTTAGCAATTTAATTAATTTTAAATAGTTTTAATTCATAGAAAATAGAAAATAATCAAAAAATACAAAATTAGTTTTGAAAATTTTCTTTAGTTATTTTAGATTTTCTAAGTCATAATTGCATTTTTCTAGCTTTATTTCCTATTTTCTTGTATTTTAGGGTATTATTAAATAGGTAAAATAGTTTTTAATTAATAATAATTAAATAAATAGTAATAAAAATAATTTTCTTTTTCTAAAAATTTCTCTTATCATTAGGTTTGTAAAATGTCATTTTATATTTTTAGGATTAATCTTTGTTTCATTTTCACATTTTCTTTTATGCGTTACGTAATTTTTAATTTAAATTTATAAAGAAAAATCAAAACATCGATTTTAAAAATAGTGATAGCGTTTATTTAATATAATTTATCTTTTAATTTTCTTTAATTTGCATTTAAGCCCTGTAATTTATAAACTTTTCTTTAGGTATAATCAATCAAACCATATTCGCTTCAAATTCACCCGATCACTATAAGTTTGGTAATTCGATTACACATTTCGTTGGGACTTAAAGACACGGGAAACACTAAACTCCTCTTGATCTTCATTGCATTGGTGTCCGAAATTGTTTGAAGTTTATTACGGTTGACCATTCACAAGTGGTTAGCTTGTGTGATAAAACAGCGGTTTGGCATCGATCAAATTTTTACGCCACGCTTGAGTCGTGCTAATTATCTTCCGTTTAGCGATTAGTGATTTGAATATTCACTCTTTGTTCATACCATCTATATCTATATATATTTTCTTATAAAAATCCAAAACCCAAAAACATCTTAAAACATATAAAACACAAAAATATTTTTCTTTTGTTTCTACATATATATATATCATCATAAAACTCAAAAGATTCTTCTTTTCCCATTTTCATAATTCCTTCCTTAACTCGAGATTCCTTAGAGTTAACTCTAGTGTATCTTTTCGCTCTTCTAGATCGTAAGCCCATTTCGTGAGCTTGTCGGGATTCCAGAAGGCGTGTCGTGACGTTCGCCCCATCGATCGGATCGAGATCCGGATCGCTCACACTACTTCGTTATCATGGCGGAAGAACGTCCTATGTGTGAGCTTCTCCGGGCACCCATCGGCGGGTATGGAGATGCTATTGTTATCCGACCATTGTGGTGAAAATTTTGAACTCAAACCGGGTTACTAAATCTTGTAACCTCAAGTCAATTCTATGGTTTTGGCGGGATGATCCTCATGCTCATATTCGATGGTTTAACAAGATTGCATCTACCATCAAATACAAGAATGTCCTACGATCTTTGTCAAGCTTCTTACATTCCCATTTTCTCTTGAGGACAAGCCCGAATTTGGCTTGAAAACAACCCCTCAATCAATCGAAACATGGGAAGACCTAGTGAAGAGATTTGTGAGCAATTCTATCCACCTTCCAAAACCACGAGTCTTAAAAATGAAATCATCAAGTTCACACAAAAGTTTGATGAATCCTTCGAGTGAATCGTGGGATCGTTTTAAGGAGTTGCTCATGAATGTCCTCACCACGGTTTCTCCGAGTTGATGCAACTCGATACTTTCTATAATGGAGTGAGTCAATCGATCAAGATTCTCTCAATTCCTCCATTGGAGGAAATTTCTTGAGCAAAAGCGTAAAAGAAGCTTTAGCGATCATTGAAAACAAGTCTAAAGTCCGCCTTTGCAAGCAAACCGGTTGTTTCCCAGTCGGTGTTGGTCCTTCTACGTCATCGCGGTGAGTCAATCTAGCACCGATGCTAAGATTGACAAACTCACGAAGCAATTCAAGCTTTGGTTCTCTCCAACCAAAGAAAGTTTCTTTTCACAAACTTCACCTCCTGTGAAGTTAAGAAAGTGGAAGTCGTGTTACTGCGGTGGCCCCACGCCTATTACAACTGTATGGCCACCGATGGTAACCCTTTGAAGCAAACAAGCGGGCGGGATTTCTAATTCAGAGGCAACCAATACCGTGCTCCTATAGACCGAACCACCGTCCTAACCACTACCTACGGACCTCCGGTTTCAACCAAAACCAAAACCGTAATCAAAATCGAATAGAACGAACCAAGGTTTTCAAAACCAAGGTAACTTTAATCCAAATAACGGTTTTCAAAATCAAAGTCAAAACTTCCAACACCAAGGAAACTTTAATAGAAACCGTCGTCGTAAATTTCAACCTGGGGTATTTTCATGGCAATAATCAAGGAAATTTCCAAAATCAAGGCCCTAATCCAAACAATAGAGGCGAAATTTTCACTGCAAAATCAAGCCATTGTTCCAACTAGACCATCATCGATGAGTTGTTGAAGCAATTCATGAAATCGAAGAGGAAATGAATAGGTTGTTGGTTAGCCGATTTACGACATTAAGAAGTCTTTAGCGATCGACCCTCGGGCTCGGTACTTTACCTAGCAACACGATCGCTAATCCGAGGCGATGCAAAGCGATCACAACCGAAGTGGTGCTTCATATGATGGACCCACTATTCCTACTACCTCTTCTTCTTCTCCCGGGTAGTGGAAAGTGAACACGAGGCGACAAAGGACCAAGTGCAACCTACTAGCTCACAAAGTACAACACATGTCCATCCTCAAGTTGTCTCGAAACCCAAAACCAAACACGGAGTTGTTTTTGAACCTCCGGTTGATAACCCCAATCAAAACTTCTATTCCTTACCCTCACGTTTAAATGAGCAAAACTCCGCGAAAAAGCCGGTCATCAAATGGAAAAATTCTTTCAAATTTTCCAAGAACTACATTTTGACATAAGCTTTGCGGATGCCATCATCTTGATGCCCAAGTTTGCATCAACTCTCAAACACATGTTAAGCAACAAGGAAAAGTTGTTTGAAATGGCTATAACTCCTTTGAGCGAGCGCTCGATGGTTTTGTTAAAGAAGCTTCCCAGAAGCTTGGAGATCTGGAAAATTTCTTCTTCCTTGTGTTTTCCGAGGATGATTGAATGCTTTGCCCTTGCCGATCTGGAGCAAGCATCAATCGATGCCTTATTCAAGATGGAAGAAACTTTCTCTTCGAACTTATTCCTACCGCATGACTCTTGAGCTTGCGGATCGTTCTATATCGCGTCCTCTTGGCATCGCCGAGGATGTATTCGTGAAAGTAGGAAAGTTCCATTTTCGGTGACTTTGTGGTTGTTGATTTCGATGCGATCATCGGGTTCCCTCATTGTTGGACGAGGATTCACGAGAACGGGACGTGCTCTCATTGATGTATTTGAGCAAGAAATCACGTTACGTGTGGGTAATGAAGTCATTACCTTTAACCTTGATCAAACTTGAGGTACTCCTCAAATTATGATCTTGAATCGGTTAATCGAGTCGATGTAATTGATATTGCTTGAGGAGTACTCTCAAGAGTTTCTTGGTTATTTTCATAATTACGTGAGTGGGGATTCCACCACATCTTCTCAACCAATCATTGCCGACTCTTCCCCTCTCTCACTCCGTTTGAGGGTGACTTCTTCTTGAAGAGATCGATGAGTTTCTTGCTAATGATGAATCAATTCTCACGGAATTGATGGTGTTTATGATTCGAGGAGATATCCTTTATCTTGAGCAATTGTTAAATGAAGATCCATTACCTTCACTCCTCCGAAAGAGATCACAATTGAGGAAATCAAATCAATACAAACATCTCTTGAAGAATTTCCAAGTTGAACTTAAGGACCTACCTCCTCATCTCGAGTATGCATTCTTGGAGGGTGATGATAAATTACCCGTCATAATTGCTAAGGACTTAGCGAGGAGGAGAAGATCGCTCTCATAAAGGTCTTGAAGTCGCACAGCAAGCAATTGCTTGGAAACTCTCCGACATTAAGGGTATCAACCACGAGTTTTGTACTCACAAAATCTTGATGGAGGATGACTTCAAACCAAAGAATCCAACATCGAGAAGGGTGAATCCTAAGATTCACGAGGTAATCAAACAAGAGGTTCTCAAACTTCTTGATGCGGTTTAATTTACCCGATCTCGATAGTCCTTGGGTCGATCCATCCACCGTGTTCGAAAAGGGTGGCATAATCATTGTCACAAATGAAGAAAGCGAGTTAATTCCAACTCGATTGGTTACGGGATGGCGTGTGTGTATTGACTATCGCAAGTTAAGCGAAGCCACCCGTAAGACCATTTTCCTCTACCCTTCATGGATCGGATGCTTGAGAGATTAGCGAGGAACGAGTACTATTGTTTCCTTGATGGTTTCTCGGGTTATTTTCAGATCCCCATTGATCCGCTGGATCAAGAAAGACCACATTCACCGCCCATACGGAACTTTTGCCTACGGACGTATGCCTTTTGGCCTATGTAATGCTCCCGCACGTTCCAACGATGTATGATGGCAATTTTCCACGACATGATCGGGAAACAATGGAGGTGTTTATGGATGACTTCTCGGTCATTGGGGACTCATTTCAAACATGTCTCTCCTAGTTAGATAAAATGCTAAAACGGTGTGAAGACACCAATCTTTGTCTAAATTGGGAGAAGAGCCACTTTATGGTCAAAGAAGGCATAGTCCTTGGCCATAAGATTTCCAAAAATGGGATTGAGATGGATAGAGCAAAATTTGATGTTATTGCCAAATTGCCTCATCCTACTACCGTCAAAGGTATTAGGAGTTTTCTAGGTCATGTCGGGTTTTATCGTAGATTCATACAAGATTTCTCTAAAATCGCTCGACCTATGACCCATCTTCTTGAAAAGATGCTCCTTTTATCTTCTCACTGAGTGCATCGAGCTTTTGAAACATTAAAGAAAAAGCTACGGGCACCCATTCTAGTTGCCCCGATCGGGATTTACCCTTTGAACTCATGTGCGATGCAAGTGATTTTGCTATCGGTGCGGTCTTAGGGCAACGAAAAACCAAGCATTTTCAGCCTATCCACTACGCGAGTAAGACTATGATGAAGCTCAAACCCATTACACCACTACTGAAAAAGAATTATTAGGCGTGGTGTATGCGTTTGAGAAATTTCGCCATACCTTATATTGACCAAATGCGTGGTGTATCACGGATCACTCGGCTCTCAAATATCTCTTTGCAAAACAAGATGCAAAGCCGAGATTGCTCCGTTGGGTTCTCCTCCTACAAGAATTTGATATCATTATACGTGATAAAAAGGAGCCGAGAACACAGTGGCGATCATCTGTCCGTCTAGAAAACCCTCACCAAGATGTGTTCGAGAAAAAGGAAATAAATGAAACATTTCCTCTCGAAACACTCAATGTGGTTTCTTTTCGTGGAGACTCTTCTACCCCATGGTTTCTTGACTTTGCAAATTACCATGCGGGTAACTTTGTGGTGAAAGGGATGTCGTCCCAGCGGAAAAACAAATTCTTTAAAGATGTAAAACATTACTCGGGACGACCCTACTTATTCAAAATTTGTGCGGATCAAGTCATCGAGCGATGTGTGTATGGTCGGGAAGCCATTGACATTCTCAAGGCTTGCCATTACGGACCTCTTGGGGACATCATAGCCCCAACTACACCGCCAAGAAGGTGTTTGATTCGGATTCTATTGGCCCACGATTTACAAGGATGCCCGAATTTGTCAAAACACAGTGACGCTTGTCAACGTCATGGAAATATCTCACAAAGAAATGAAATGCCGCAAACGCCATTCAAGTGTGTAAGATTTTTGACATCCGGGGCATTGACTTTATGGGGCCATTTCTTCTTCTAGAGGTAATAAATACATACTCGTGGCGTTGACTATTTGTCAAAATGGGTTGAAGCGAAAGCTTTACCTACCAATGATGCCCGAGTTGTTGTGAAATTCTTGAAATCTCTTTTGCTAGGTTTGGAACTCCACGAGCTATAATCGGTGATCGTGGTACGCATTTCAGAATGACCGGTTTGATAGAGTCATGCAAAAGTATGGTGTAACTCACCGTCTCTCTGCGTACCACCCCAAACAAGTGGGCAAGTGGAAGTTGCCAACCGAGGATTAAAAGAATTACGGAGAGGACGAGGCGGCAACCGTGCCTCTTGGTCGGATAAGCTAGATGACGCTCTGGGCCTTCCGTGCGACTTATAAAACACCCATCGGTGCACTCCATACAAGCTAGTGTACGGAAGGCGTGTCATCTGCCGGTTGAGCTTGAGCACAAGGCATCTGGGCCTTGAAACATGCCAACTTCGATATTTAGGCGGTGGTGATCACCGGAAAGTTCAAATGAATGAATTAAATGAACTCCGTGATCAAGCATACGAGAACTCTTTGATCTACAAAGAAAAGACAAAAAGATTCATGACTCAAAATCAAAACCGCGTTTTCAACGTCGGTGATCGAGTCCTTCTTTTCAATTCAAGATTGAAGATTTTCTCGGAAAACTAAAATCCCGGTCGGGACCATTCACCATCACTAAAGTATTTCCTTATGGAACCATTGAATTATCTCAACCCGATGGTCCAAATTTTAAAGTGAATGGTCATCGGTTGAAGCATTATTTTGGAGAGGACATTCCTCCCGTGGTTGTCCCGGATCTACAAACTTTCCCCATGAACCAATGAATGCGGGGATCGAGTCAAGCTAGCGACTCGGGAATCAAAAATGAGCATGCCATATGGGTTTCACCCGTATTTCGACTTCTTTCTACTTTCTACCACCCTAGTGTGGGGAGTTGCCCATTGTTGTATATAAGTTTTCAAAAAAAATCTTTTCAAAATAATGGCCGTAGTATTTCCCTTTTCGTTGTATGTTTGGCATAACGGTACTTTGAATATTGAGCTAATATTCATTTCTAGTGTGGGGAATTCTCACGAATTTTATCATGTAATTATACCACCCATTCCCTCATTTTGGCAAAATTTTTTTGAAGTGTTTT
Source organism: Chrysanthemum lavandulifolium (assembly GCA_022545495.1). Taxonomy (NCBI): domain Eukaryota; kingdom Viridiplantae; phylum Streptophyta; class Magnoliopsida; order Asterales; family Asteraceae; genus Chrysanthemum; species Chrysanthemum lavandulifolium. The sequence goes on along the minus strand of CM040238.1, from coordinate 241,637,011 downwards.
CACTTACTCGACTTATGGTTATCGATCCGCCATGTCTAATAAACAAAAGAATTGGCTAATCCGAGAGCAAGCGGCTCTTGGTAAAGATATCTCAAATCCGTTGACACTTGCAATTTGCCCAAATTGTATGGTATTCATTCACCATATCCTTAAAAGTGAAGAGTTGGCTAGCCCGCAAGTTTATGGCTTGTGGTAAAGGCGATTGGAAAACAATAATTGGTAATCGACTCACCAAAGATAGATATTTTATCTAAGAGTTGGCTAGTCCGAAGCAAATGGCTTCGGTAAAGACAAATCAAATCCGTTGGAAGTCGGTGATTTGCTTAAAATCATATGGTTATCGATGTACCATAGTTCTTACTTGAACTGAAACATTTGGCTACTCGAGTAATGGCTTTAAAGAGATTCAAATCCATTAAGTTTTCTCAAAAGATTGCTAGGGACTAGCAATAGTTTAGTGTGGGGATTGATGAGTGTGTAAATACTCATCATTTTGGTTAATCTGAATCTGCAAAACATTTAAAAATGCTCGAAATGCATCAAAATCTCGAAAATATCTCAAAATTGCATTTTATATGTTTCGGATGCAAAATGTTTAAAATCGGATGAAAAATGAGCTAAGTTTGCATAATTGGCGGTTTGGTCCCCAACTTTCAAATCTTGTCAAAATAGTCCACGAGAACTTATTATAAAAGAAAAGTCACCAAAGGTCCTTATAAAATCATAAGCTGTCAAAATTAGTCCTTTGGTAAAAAATGTCAAAAGTTTTGAGAAATTACAAGTTTGATCCTTCAAGTTTCAAAATTGGCAAAAATAGTCCTTGGAAATTTGAAAATGTCTTTTATGGTTCTTGTACTATTGAAACTTGGCAAATGTGACCCTTGAAACAACTTTGAGAAATTGGCAGCTTTGGTCCTCCAAATATCAGAAATTGCATATTGGTCCTTGTTATTTAATACAAGCCATAAACCCTTTGGACCTTGACCCCTGCCAAAACCACCTTTGAACCCCCCTGTTTTGACCCCTTCCACAATAATACACCCAGGTCAAACCAACAAACTCCCACCCACCTGCTTTTTCCTCCAAAGTCTCCTCTTCACCGCCATGCCTGCAACACTCCATCACCCTCTCCTCCAGCTCACCATCTCCACACCATGTTCCCTCCACCTCAACAACCAAACAAGATGCATTTAATGCTTCTCTCCCCCTTGCACTCAACCCCAGCTGTTAAAAACCATTTTGGCGCCAAAAATTAATCAAACGGCTAAAATTGTCTCAAAGGATCCAATGGCCCCAAATGCAAGTGGGAAATGCTCAGATAGGAGAGAGAAGACATTTTGCATATAAAGAGAGGAAGAAGATAGAGAGAGGAGGCAGTACTTAGTTTTTATTTTCATATGTATGTCGTTTTTAAAATTTCCATGTCTTAAATAAGTCTAAGTTGTAATTTCAAGCTTTGTTGTATGAAACTTAGTTGGTTCATTGTATTTTAACCTTTTTCAAAGATTAATTTCAAGTTCTATCAAGATTTATGTTTTCACATTTCTCTTATTCAAGACAGTTTCAAATGTATTAAGTGCCGGGCTTGAATAAGCTTTTTATAACTCAAATAAGCCTACTAAAGCTTCATATAGCTTTTAGTAAGCTTATAAAACAGATTCAAGCAAGTTTGGTGTTTGGTCAACAAAAGTCAAACTGAGAAGAGATTTTGGTTAAGCAGGCATGGAAGTGGATATGGGTTGAATTTGAGTTAGGGTATGGTTTAGAATAGGTTAGTGGTTCTTTGATTCTTGGCAAGCCATAGTGGCTGTGGACACAAGTGAGTTTTCACACAATCCATATCTGTCATAATCTTATTTTTTAGCCTATTGTTCATTTGATTGTGTTTGTTGGTGAAATAGCATACTTTAGGTGTTAGTTGAATTAATGATTAGGATTAAATGTTAGAATACAAGGATCAAGTAGAGTAGTAGCAAAACTGCTTCTAATAGTGTTTTTGGATCAGTGGGCTTATTTGAAATTGAGCCTTGGTTTGCACTTGACATCTGCATACTCAGTCTTAATAAGGGTCACCTGAATCATTTTAGTCATCACTTTGCTTCTGCATAAGCTTTAAGTCAAAATCACCTTGAACCTGTCATAATTTCATATCTGATAGAATTTTGTAAAATCAAAAGCTTGAATTGTGTTTAGATATCAGTAGAATAGCTTAATATAGCTTTATTTTACCTTAAAACATCATAATCAGCTCATGGTTTAAGCTCAAATCTCATTTTGGTCAAAGTTAGCAAAACTGTTAAGAAAGTCAAATTGAAAAAGTCATTTTCAGCTCAACTTAGGTGATTTTTAATTGTTTCATTATTGGATCAAATCAAGTGAAACTTTGGGTTTAAAAACTTCAGTTGGTCAAGAATGGAAAAGTGATTTTGGAAATTTTTTAAGTCATTATAAGCTCCAAACAAGTGCAATAAGGCCGCAAGTGCCTGTGCACACTCAAGATACACCGAGTGTGAGGCAGTGCACCTTGCAGAACCTAAGTGGGCTTGGTTTTAGATCCTTAGGGTCTCGAAACTTGGTTTAGAGACGCTTAATTTGGTTGTCTTGAGATCTCTAGTTTTGTTTTTCACAAAGCTTCTTCAATAAGCTTGTGCTTAAGCTTCAAAATAGACAGAAAACTGTTTAGCACTAGATTTTCTAATACATCAAATCATGGCAGTTAGCACTTAAGAGGTTTAGGATAGTGGTAATTAGTTGCTTTTGAGTAGTTTTAGCATATTATAGCTTCTATGATCATTTGGTTCTCTGTTGTGGCCTTTAGCTTATTTTGAGTGCTTATTTATAAGCACTCTTCACTGCAGCCTCATATTCCTTCACATAAGCCACTGTTTTTATATTTTTCATAGACTAAGAATATAATTTTAGACTTTTCCTGAAATTTTCATAGTTTTTCATCACTGTTTGCTATTTTTATTTATTTTAAACAGTTTTTAGGCATTTTAATTAGCTTTTATTGCAATTAAATCAGAAAAGTTTCAAAAAAAATAAGTTTTCATTTTTCCTAGGTTAAGATAAATATAAAAAGCAAAAAAATAATTTTTCCAGATTTTTCTTAGTTAAATTTGTAATTTTTAGCAATTTAATTAGTTTTAAATAGTTTTTAATTCATAGAAAATAGAAAAATAATCAGAAAAATACAAAATTAGTTTTGAAAATTTTCTTTAGTTATTTTAGATTTTTCTAATTCATAATTTCATTTTTATAGCTTTATTTCCTATTTTCTTGTATTTTAGGTTATTATTAAATAGGTAAAATAGTTTTTAATTAATAATAATTAAATAAATAGTAATAAAAATAATTTTCTTTTTCTAAAAATTTCTCTTATCATTAGGTTTGTAAAATGTCATTTTATATTTTTAGGATTAATCTTGTTTCATTTTCACATTTTCTTTTATGCGTTACGTAATTTTAATTTTAATTTATAAAAGAAAAATCAAAAACATCAGATTTTAAAAATAGTGATAGCGTTTATTTAATTTAATTTATCTTTTTAATTTTCTTTAATTTGCATTTAAGCCCCTGTAATTTATAAACTTTTTCTTTAGGTATAATCAATCAAACCTTATTCCCGTTCAAATTCACCCGATCACTATAAGTTTGGTAATTCAGTGCACAACTCGTTGGGACTTAACGACCTGGGGAAACACTAAACTCCTCTTGATCTTCATTGCAATTGTGTCTGAGCTGTTTGAAGTTTATTACGGTTGACCATTCACAAGTGGTTAGCTTGTGTGATAAAACTTGACGGTTTGGCATCGATCAGACCCTGAAGTAAACTACCCCGAACTCGTGACTTAAACTTGCACATATGTAACAAAGAGCGGTGCCGAGACTTCATGCCCATTTGAATCTCTAAGTACTCTATACTCTTCAACCAACCAACCATCGAGTATTAGACGTATATCACCTCTTGAAAATCCACAATTGAATGTGACACTGAGCACTATAACGTAACTCCTTTAAGTGATAGTTATTTTGTGGTGGTAAGAGCCCAATTCCCCCAAGTGGTAAAAGAAAAAGAAAAAGTCACCCAACAATAACTAGATTTCCAAGTCTTTATTTTTTTATAAGAAGCTCAAACAAGGATCATGAAGAATCTTCATCCAACCATCCCCGATACCTTAAGATACTAAGTACACTCGCCCGTGATATTTCACTTCAACCTCAAATAAATAATAGTGAATTAACTCCGTTGTCAAATCTTCTTGGTTAAAAGCTCAAATCTAGCCTCCTTTGACGTTTTCAGTGAACTCTGATAATGGCTTTCATCCTGACCATGGTTTAAAAGCACATAACCTCGTAAAACCATGTAATAACCAAACTGCCATGAAGAAAATCCAAGAAATCACCCAATTCATGAAGTACACCCTTTTATCCCTTCTTTGAAGTAGAAACCGTAGCACCAGCATCAAATAAGATCCCGAAACACACTTTCCTTTCGCCAGGATGACTCCATTGTCACGGAATTTTACAAGTCTATGATTTAAACCGAGAAATAGATTCTTTCGCGGGATTTTACAAAATCAAGACAAAACCGTAAACAATGTCAGCTTGAAAGTGTTATGACAACTTTGGTTTCGGTGAATATCTATTTTAGGGGAACATGCAGCGGTTCAACAACAGTACATTAACCAACATCAATAATATCATCAACCATCCAGTGAACACTTTGGTAAACACATCATTCACGCAATCTGTCGGCTATTGCAGTGACCACATGGAGAAGTAAACCTGATATATCAAACTCGAACATGGCGTAAAATTCCTCGATTTGTTACTTAAGCTTGTACTAATCCTTGTGAAGAAGAAACGGTGTACCCATGTACAAAACCTCTTGGCGTATCCTCATTGCGTGAGACACGAGTGATAGTTACTTTGTGAGTTAAGCGAGAAAGAATCACAAAATTAACTAAATAGCCAAGTCTTTATCACACTCTTTAAGTGCCCAAACAAGTTATCTTCGCGGAAGGGTAGAAAGAAGGAAGACGAAACAAGTAAACGCGCCCAGAAAAACATCACATCAAATCCAAAAAAAGAAATGCCGTCCAAACAACCCCGTAGTCGACATTTTCCAATATCAATTGAAACCGTGACAAAAAAAACCTCCGTGAAAATGTATAAACCAAAGTATCAAACCGCATATCACAACAAATCTCATCATCAAAACTCGTCGACAAAACTCATCAAATAGCAAGTCTTACATTATAAGCCTATGATAATTGCAAGACCACATAAGCCTATGATAATTGCAAAACCATCCAACCCTTTTTCAATTCACATAAAATGCACACATAAGCCTATGATAATTGCAAAACCATCCAACCCTTTTTCAATTCCAAGCTTCATGGCCCAATTTTCAAAAGAACTTGTATATCAATCACTTATATTCCCGTTATGATAAAATAGAAATTGTAAGAAAATTTCCAAAATTTATATCAACCTCCAAATGAAAAAAACGTGATTATTCCATTCAAACTCCAAAGCCCAAGTGAGGTCACCACCTTCACTAATTCATTTCACAAATATTAAGCTCAAGTCGTGATCTTATGTATCCTTCCGTTAAATTTGACCATACCTCAATACCACTCATTTGACAAAATTAAAATTGTATCAAAATTTTGAACAAAATTCGGATAATCAACTTTTTATATCCCATCCCATTCAATCTTAGATGTATATTTCAACATCCAAAACCATTCAAATCCCTCAGTCCAACTCTAATATAAGCACACAACACTAAAGCCCAAAACCATATCCAATCAAATGGAAATAATCGATACATAAGCCCATCAGACTGCCTGACACGATCCAATCCAGAAAAATTTATAACCGTGTATAAGAATAACATTACTCACTTCAACCCTAAACCTAAAATCTGATATGCACGCCTACCACACTAGACGCTCCTCTCCACTAACTACTCATCACAATCTCAATCACAGTTTTCCATCAAAACCGATTAACAAATATCTTATTCTAAGTTCCCATTTATCATTAGTCATATCCGGTGTTCATTATCAATCACAACCCATGAGCACAACAATTCTTTTGTTGATCAAACACGCTCGCCACAGGGATGGCTTGAGCTTGGACCTCAATGCCACAAAGATGGTGTGGAACATAAGGACGCGGCTTCAAGATCATTTTATAATGGTCTCAGGTAGGTTAATGAATGTTTTGATGTATTCATTTTTGTGATTGTGCAAAGAATGAACTAAAGAGACGTTTGTAACATATTTGTTATAACACGTTCTTTTGCTTTTCGGATATGAAATAGGATGTATTATTCCACATGGATCTATGATGGAGATGATTCGTCAAAAAAGATCTTGAAAAGATTGAAAGACGAATCAATTATGAGATCATTAAATTCGAGTCTAGATTGAGTTTGATATGAGATTGTAGTTACAAGTGTAGGATGAGTGATTTTTTGTTTCGGATCTGTTAGAGAATGGTTCGTTCTCGTCTTCAATTTTCTTGGACCAATGATTGTTTAGAACTGAGGTCAAGAGTCTGATTAAGGTATTGGTATTTGGTTTTTGATATAGTGGACATGGTCTTGAGGTCAAAGCTTCTTCTACCTTTCTGTCAAGTCGCTAGGTTTTGTTTCAAATCGCTACCTGTTATTTAATGAGCCAAGTCGCTACCAGTTTGACTCAAGAGTCAAACCGCCACTTTTTCCATGAGTCGCTACCATATTCATTCAAGTCGCTAGCAGAGTTTTGGAGTCAAGTCGCTAGCATGTAAATACAAGTTTCTAGGTCATTTAACTTAACAAATCGCTACATATTTCTGTTAACAACTCGCTAGCATAACTCGCTACTTCTATACAATGAATCTAGACGACTTGTAAAGACAAGTCGCTACAAGTGATAGAAACAAGTCGCTAGGTAGATTCAATGAATTTGGAAATTTTCCGATGAGTTTTTCGACCATATTCATAATAAACCCAGAAAAAACATCTAACTGCATCCGTCTTGACCCATTATTGACTCAGTTTGACTGTTAAAAATCTGACCAGATGACCCACGAATGTATTACAGATATAACTTGGTACAAAAAGACTAGTCTCAAAAGGACAGTTTGGACAAAAGACATAAACCAGATATTAGACCACTTGACAAATTTGTTTAACCAAAAAGGATACACAAAACAAGTTAAAAACTGATATCACAAAGAAGTAGGAACAAATATCTTTCCGACACAAAAAAGTTGGTACGAAATCAGTTAAAAACAAGTATTTGAGCCATAATAATACATCAAAACACAACAACCTTGGCTCTGGTACCAATTGTAGGATCGTAATATTTATTGTGTTGATGATTCGGGTGGTCTTGGATGATGAAAATACATGTTTGCCATAGTTAGAGAGAAAGAGATGAGAGGGAGTTTCTTGCTAGAGACTTGGTTAACAAATGAAAGGTTAGATTGAAAGAAAAGCTCCACCCCTTCCATGGATGGAAGGAGTATTTATAGTTACAAAATACACGACCTCCTATCGGCCTGGGATCAAGTATACAGTGGGTAAAGACCCGTCCTTCCTCCACGGTGTTGCACCAAACTAATCTACGCTACAAACTAACTAATTAACTACTGAACAACATAAATAACTACAAATCTACGAGCTACCTTATGCTAGATAATATTTGGGGTGACCGACTTTTCACAATGGAATTTCCATTTCCTAACAAAACAAATGAGAAAGTAGGTTGCATATTTGAATAATATTACAAACACTATTAAGAAAATGACATTATAGTAGGATTTTAAGAACACGATCAGATCTTGTAAAAATGAAAACGATCTTAAGTAAGATCCTGATCTTAAAAACCTTGGCATCATTTACTATCATATTATGTTTTCTCTTTTATCTTTCTCATGCTTCATATTTTGTTGACACATATGTTATCAAAATATTTTTGGTAAAAATTTTGCGAGCACAACGTTTCTCATAATTGAATCGTGACATAACCAACTTAATGAATGCATTGTTACAAAATGAACCCAAAAGAGTACCTAAGTAGTATGGTGATCAATTAGGTTGAGTGAGGTCATGTTTTTAGATTAAAACAACAACAATATTCCCAATTTTATCGAAGCAAGGTTAGCATTGAAGACGGTTTCTTCATTCCTATGCGTGTCACCACAAATCACAAAGGGCCATTTGGCCCATTTGCATAACGAAAACAAAAAAATTATTCTCGGAGATGTAAATAAACAGACCATATGACACGCCCAGTCCCCAAAAATGCAAATAAGCAAACACAAATTGGGCTAAATGTAAACACGGAAAAAACACACAGAGTTATATGGATTGGGGAAAAATGCTCTGAAAAAAATTAATGACGCCTCCGGTGAGAGTGACAGTAGGTTTCAAAAGGGTGGTTGCCACGTCATTATCATCCATGTATGTATGAGACATAAGCTGAAGCAGAAACATAAGCTGAACTAGAAGAAGAATCTAGGGCCCGTTTGGTTTGTTGCTAGGAATGACAATGGGTATCAAATTTGAAATGAGAATGACAATGGGTATGAAAAATTGCATCATTACGATTGTTTATGTTTCGTTGATAAAATATGGTATGAAAAAGTGTATAGATATTTGAATTTTGTAGTGGTAAAAAGAGGGGCGCACGGGAATGAATTTCATAGATACCAAATTAGTGTGTAATGAATTTATGACTAAGATATACCCATTTGATTACCGGACCCACAAAACAAAACAAAACAAACACCAACTATGACTTTGAAAGTCATAATCTCATTCCCATTTATGTTAACCAAGCGGGCCCTAAGATATTACCTATCGGGAATTGAACCCACAACCTCTCATTATCTAATGGTACTTTTTACCACGACCCATTAAATCAACAACCCTTTAAAGCTTCTTATGCAATTGTAGGTAAGGGATTATACAGTACGTTAATCTTATCACCACCATCAATGGTAATGAAAATTTTAACTGGTTTGTCTATTCAATGATCGTGTTGTAACTAATTTGTCTGAATTGCAGCCACGCCAGTCAAGAATTTAGAGAATTAACAAAAGGAATACAAAAAACCTAAAAGGATTCTAAACTTCATATGTGATGAAATCGACAAATCGCGCGTGTGTGATACCAACCATCCCTATGACAGTGGACCAATCCTTGAGGTTGAGGTTGTACATCAAGATGCTTACAAGGTTGTTCAAAAGATTCTAAGTTGGTCATATAATATAATCGACTTTAAGAATCAACAAGGGCATAACATTATACAGTTAGCTGTAATAAATCGTTCTGAGAAAGTATACAATCTTTGCTATCCAATAATCAAGCGCACGGAATCTTATAGCACAATGACCGATTCTTCCATGAACAATCGGTGCATTTGGTGGAAGATTAGCACCTTCATATGTACTAAGCCGCACCCGCAGTGCAACCGCAATTATAGCGTGAGCTCGAATGGCGTGAGGTACACCTCTCATATAAGTTGTGAATCATCATATATGTTATTTTGCTCGTTAGTTGTATAAATTAAATCCAGATAAATTTGAATTCTTCAGGAAATGGAGAAGCTCATGTTACCCACCCACCTTCTGAAGGAGAATATCAACTTGGAGACACCGGAAATGGTATTTACAAGGGAACATGCACCTTTGGTGAAGGAAGGAGAGCGATGGATGAAAGGAATCATGCGGCATCATCCGCCGCACTCATTGTCACAATTGTATTTGCAAAGACTATAATCTGTATTGTGGAAGCAATCAGAAACAGGCATCCCGTTGTTTAGAAAAGAAATTACTTTTACTATCTTTGCGATGGCGATGCAATCTCACTTTTTTAACCGCGACTTCACTATTAGTCTTCTTATCAATCCTCACTACATGTTTTTCCGAAAAGGATTTTCTTGTGATTTTACCAAGGCGACTAATTCTTGGTCTCTGCGTGCTATTCATCTCTGCAACTGCGATGATGGTAGCCTTCTACGCGACCTTGTATCTTGTCTTTTGTGATCAAAGACCATGGATGTTGGCACCAATAGGTGGATTAGCTTGCTTACCGATTGCAGTTATCACAACTCTACAATTTCCCCTCGTGGTAGACCTGTTCATATCAACATATTTCCCCATCTTTCATAAGAAGAAGTTCGATTTTGTTGAATCCGAAATTTTGTTACAAATGGATGAATAGTAAATGTAAAAGTTTGGATTCAATATTAAAATAGTTTTTACGTTAATTATCTTTGTTTAATTTTATCAAATTAGATGTTGAAACTGTCAATCGGTGTCAGTGAGGTGTAGATTGATATGCAATATTTTAGATGTCTGTTATGTAACGATGACATTGAATACGTGGATTTTGTTAACTTTTTGGAACCTAAATTGTATTGTATAGGCTATAGCATTACCAGATTTCTATTGGGTTAATCCCAATCGACCCATTACAATACCCAAATCGACCCAGTCAACACCCAGACGACCCGGTCAACCCAGAAGTCAAAGAAGAGAGTCAACCATGGTAGTTTTATGACAGTTACAAAAATAACTGTTATATGGCAGTTATGCCATCAACCGACATATATGTTGGTTCATTTGAACCAACACAACGTTTCAATTTGTACCATTTCAAAGTGTATAAATAGATAGAATCTGTAACAAACATTGATGACTGATAAATAAAAGAAAGTCTTTACGATTCAATTGTTTATTGTTATTACCGGTATATTTTGATTAAAGATCCATAAAAACGGGCCAACAATTGGTATCAGAGCCAAAATCATCATATACCATACTGTTTTAGTTCGAATCAAATCAAAGAAAAAATAGTTTCGACAAAATTTACGCAAATCGATAAGAACACAAAAATCCAAGGCGTCATTTTCTTGTGTTTCACACTCAATATAGCAGGGTATAACCATGATAGTGATTACTCTCAACCCAAGAACAAAAAATCGCAAAATTGTTTTTACTTTTATCCAAAACCATCTATTTCACCCAATCCAGTAGGATTAGATAAAACGAATAAAATCGTTTTCATTTGATTCAAATTAAGAAAAACTAAACGAGCGTCATCAATTAGGGCACAAACCAAAGATTCGAATTAGAACAGACACACCTGTTCATAAACGGAATCAAGCCCAGAAGGATCAATTGAACCCCAATTGATTCATTTGTATACTCCAATCGTAAAATTACTCACGGATTATAAAACCCCAAATCAATTCGAAACCCTAGGTTTCAAATTGGAGGAATAACTGTGCTCATAAAAGAACACCCATACCGGAGAAAGAAGAAGAGGCGGTCAAAACACAGCCATTTAAAGGCCAGTCAACCGTCGTTAATTGGAGAAGGAGAAGACATAGTTATCTTCCCTAGAGAGAGAGAGAGAGGACTGAAAGTCTTTGTCTCGAAAAAGAAAAATATACGAGTTAAATTTTTATCTCAACAAAAAAGGAGATAAGAAAACAAAGGCGCGTACAACTGAGGGCCACACAAAAAGGATTTTATTTATTAGGGCATCGGGTTAAACCATCAACCCCTTCAGGTTTCAAAAGATTACAAATACCACTTTTTATTTTTTACTTTATATATTACTTTGATATATATTGTTTTTATTTTTGATAAGTTATCTTTAAAATTAGAATCTTATCATATTTTGAATAATATATCTAACCTAGTGATTACAATGCTTAGTATACTGATTAGGAATAATTTGTAAGGAGTAATTAACCTTAGGTTATTTATTTTGAATTTATAATCTTCGAGGATAGTTTTAAATTTAAAAACCATTCCTATAAAGTTTTATAGCCTATAAGGAAAAATAAAACATTTTTTCAACACACCTCGTGTTAGATTTTTGGAGATGTATATATTTTTTTTAAATATGACGAAAGGAAATGGAAATAAAGAACCTAGTACTAATTTTACAAATAGTACACCCCAATTTCAATGCCAAATCCTAAAGCCCGCGAATTACTCATTATGGGCAATTCGCATGAAAATCATTCTCGAAGCAAATAACTTATGGGAAACAATAGAGCCGACTGAGTCGACTCAACCCAATAAGACAAAAGAGAAAACCGCTATTGCTTTCCTTTATCAAGCCTTACCCGAGGAACAATTACTTCAAATAACAAAGCACAAAACCGCGAAGGACATTGGGAATGCTTTGAAAACTAGACACGTTGACGAAGACAGTGTTCAACAAGCAAGACTACAAACACTCAAATCTGATTTTGAGATGTTACAAATGAAGGAAGACTAGACAATCGACACCTTCACCACAAAACTCACAACTCTCGTAAACAAAGTCGCTAGTCTAGGACACACCATAGAAGATGAAACCTTAGTACGGAAACTACTAAATGTTGTACCCGATAGGTATCTGCAAATAGTCGCATCAATAGAGCAATACTCCGACCTAAGTGAAATGACGATGGAAGAAGCAATTGTGAGACTCAAGACATACGAGGAAAGCATAAAGTTTAAGAAGAATAAGGACAATAACGATCAAGATAAGTTATTGTTTACACATCACAATAATAACATTACTCACGGAAGACATTGTGAAAAATGTGGACATGATTTGTTGCGAGGCCAAGAAAATAATTTCAAGGAAAAATCAAACAGCAACTCAAATAAATTTACTCATGATAAGAGTAAGGTGATGTGTTTTAAATGCAAGGAATATGGGCATTTTTCAAACAAATGTCCATCAAAGAGAAGAACAATCTAATCTCATTGAAGAAGACTTAGAACCAACATTGCTTATGGCAACTGTTGAAGAAGCACCAGAAAAATAGGATCAGCCTGGAATTAAGGAAGATCACAAAAATAAAGGTGGAAATAACGAGAAGAACATGATCAACTTGGACTTAAAGAAGATCACAACAACGAAGGTGGAAATAACCAGAAGAACATGATCAACCTGAAATTAAGGAAGATCACAACAACAAAGGTGGAAATAACCAGAAGAACATGATCAACCTGGACTTAAGGAAGACCACAAAGGTGGAAATAACCATATCAACATGGACATAATGAAGATCACAGAAGTAAAGGTGGAAATAATCGAAGGAAAATTGATTTACCTGGATATAAGGATGATCACAAGCACTACAAGAAATTAAAAGCTCATATGGTGGATTTAACAGTAAGATGAATCAAGAAGACTTAAAGACCTACGTCGCGTGATTGTGATTAAGGGGAGAATATTGGGTTAATCCCAATCGACCCATTACAATACCCAAATCGACCCGGTCAACACCGAACGACCGGTCAACCCGAAGTCAAAGAAGAAAGTCAACCATGGCGGTTTATGACAGATTACAAAATAATCGTTATATGCGGTTATGCCATCAACGACATATATGTTGGTTCATTTGAACCAACACAACGTTTCAATTTGTACCATTTCAAAGTGTATAAATAGATAGAATCTGTAACAAACATTGATGACTGATAAATAAAAGAAAGTCTTTACGATTCAATTGTTTATTGTTATTACCGGTATATTTTGATTAAAGATCCATAAAAACGGGCCAACAATTTCTCCTGTCATATTTATTTCCCTGGAAACAAAAAAGGTGCTATAATGCTATCCCTGGAATTATATTGGTGTGGGAACTAAGGAAAGCTCCAGGTTTAGTTGTATTTGGTCATGTATCTGTAAAATTTAAATCGCAAGTTGTAAAAGGTGATGAACATAGTATTATTCTGCATTTATTTTTTCCGAGCATACTGGATAATGGGTGAAATTCGGCCAGTATCTTCGTGAGGCAACTCGACCTGATATTTGTTTGCAGCCATGGCGGATTCATTTCACTATTTTATTACGGTTCAGTATTCACATATCTAGCCAAACAATTTTTACACTCAAGACCAAATGAGGCTATTTTAGAGAGGGTGGAAGCCAAACAATTTTACACCTAAGCACCGAAAAAAGGCTATTTGCATAACAGACTGTAATCAAGATTGATTCCATTGTGGTTCGGTCTCGGCTCATAATAGTTGATTGATCTTCAGTTTGTCATATGTAACATTTTAGTATATGAAAATATTGAAAGTGTTTGTGAAGCCTTGAGCATAAAATGACACAATTTTCTACATTTTCACTAGCTTTTTGCTAGATGTTTTCTGTAAATATGCCGTTGAAAAAAGAAGTAACATATGGTTATGAACTTATAACATAGCATGAAAGCGTATTATATTTGGTTTTAGATGTAAAAACCGAACTTGTTTTTTTCTTTTTTTTTTTTTTGAACGGCAATTTAACCTATACCACCTATCTCACAATATATCTCACAAATGATTCCAGCGAGGCTTGAACATACACTGATGTGTTGTCACTCTCAAGTTGTGTTGTCACTCTCAATTTAATAAGCAACCAAACAACCTCAATGATGTGTTGTCACTCTCAAGTTGCTTAACCTTTTCTCCCACTCTCACCACTGTTTTTGAAGCCGTCGTGCAATCTACACTTTGGATCCTATGGCGCTTTACAAATGAGTCAACTTTTGCAGCTAAAACACCAAACAAAAGTCTTATTTTAAATGACATAAAGCAATTTACTTACACTTGGATCTCTAATAGACTTCATGACGTGTCTATTAATTGGATAGAGTGGCTTTTTAATCGTTGTAACGCTCTATCCTACCGTTTGTAATTGTTTGTGACTAGCTTCTCGTTAGTTTTTAATATACCGCCGTTCAAAAAAAAAGATGGCTAAATGTGTGAAATTAGGATTGTACTCAGTTTTAATTGCCTTGATTCATAAAATTTTCTCTAGATAAAAAGTGACAAATCAAAACGTTTTTAAAAGAGTTAAAATGCATGCATGGAGAAACATGTACTTATCTTAGTTGTCATATTCAAAGTTATCCTACGTCTCGACGATTTCGCTTTTCCACCAAAACTTAGAAATGTCGTATGTTGTTGATAACATGCAATCTCTATGAAGTTGATGAAGCATGAATGGAGATGAGATATTGAGATGTGTCTATCGTATGTGGACAGGAATCGCCTCCACGTATATATGGAAAGATAAGACTACAGGAGATAATAATGGTGCGTACATGTAACGCCTTCTATTAACGCCTTAGGCCGGCCCAGTAAGGAACCTCAATCCCCCATTTTACCGCCATCGCGTCTTCTCTCTTTAATGACCTTCGGCGATTAGGTCTTGCGAAGAAGCGACCAATTTCAATTTAAAAGAAAAAAAAAAAACATTTTAACACAAAATAAAATCTCATTAATAATTAAAGCGTTATATAATAATTCAAATAAAATTAAAACATTCGACAATACAACGACTAAACTAGTTTTGATTACGGCGATCTAAATGTCTTCCACCAAATCGAACTTTGAGGCTTAAGATGAGTTGTTACATTGCATATCTCATTGGTAATTTCCAACGATTCTACATGCGTTAACATGGGATCATAAGAACGGTCTTCTTCTTTGGAAAGAATACGGAGATATCGCCGTCATTCGTCACGAATTATCATATTATGTTATATGATACATGTAGACATTATACGCGATGGACGCTCTTTGTCAAACCCTCTGGGGATATTTAATCATTAATACCTTCTTTAAGACACCAAAAGCACGTGAGACTTTTTACGAGGCTTGAATAGCCTCCCAAAGACTCTTCATGAAACATCATAAATTCGAAGATTAACTTCTTTTCATCATCCAGATGATGGTCGTGATGAATAGCTCGTAAAATTAAAACTCATAGTGTGTAAAGAATATAGAGAATGTGTGAAATGAGATTTGTGAGTTTAGTGTGTAAATATCTTGTGTATTTATAGGATAGTTTTAGTTGTATATATATATATATATATATATATATATATATATATATATATATATATATATATATATATATATATATATATATATATATATATATATATATATATATATATTTAAGCTCAAACGTTTTTTTTTTTTTTTTTTGGTTTGGATTGCAACGTAAACATTTAAACGGTAATAACATGCTTTTGTCTCGATCGTGCATGCGATTCATTTGGTAAATATTGTATGTGATCGACTTGACCCACAATAATGCCGATTGAATGAAATCGATCCCCAGAGGCAACGATCGAGTGTGAATCGCCCTCATTGGGGCTAGCCTAACACCGTTAACTAATATAATGCTATTTTATGCAGTGTATTAAAAATGAATCCGTATACAATGCTTATTTTACCTCAAAATAAACACTAAAATCTCTTATGTAATAAGAGATTTTCAAAATTTTTAAAAATGATGTTGAAAAACTCAACTGGACCAATGAGAGTACTATTCTACGTACATGACAAAATTGAGCATTGTTATTAGCTAATTGAAAGTTAAAATTGACTTCAATTTGATCAAATTTATTTAAATTTTATCTAACAACATACGCGTATCGATATTGTAAAAAAAAAAAAAAACTTGAAAGTAAGAGAGTAATTAATTAAATTTTAGTTGTTATATTTTTAGTAAATTAAATAGACTTAAGTACACTTAAAATTTCATATTTGTTTTAACAATTTTATAAAAACCGGGGTTAAATGGTGCGTCATGGCGGTCTAAGACGCGCTAAGGCGTGAGTGTGACCTCCACGTTAAAAGCGGTCAGGCGTTGATTCTAGGCGTCTTGTGAGATGAGATGTGGAAAAGCGATAAAGCGCTCTAAGTATGGCGTGACACCTTTTTTTTAATTTAACTCGATGAAAAATATATGTTTTGAAAGAAATAAAGATTATTACATGAAAGGATAGTTTATTAGCTTAATTCCTTATTTATAACAATTTTTAAAACTCGATCTATATGAAATATAATATAATATCTAAGTAACTTTTTTTTTTCTTTCATATTTTGTGCTTTTAAGGCGTGAGGTTTGACGATGCCGTCTATAAACTTTATACTCTTATACTTTATATTTTATAAAAAAATATTATACATATGTTGTTATTTATTAATATTATTATTGATATATATTAAATTAATATATTTTACGAAATTATAAATATTAAAATAAAAACACGAGTTACTTAGATAATGTAAATGAATATACGATATTATACATATGCGCATGACTCATGTTATTTCTCTTTATGAGATTAACTATCCGAAATAGAATTTTATTGCTTTAATTATGTGTATTCAATAACGACTCATATTATTCTTCTTTATATAGTTAAACCATGTGTGATGTAATTCGAGTATCATCAATAAGTAAACAAGAATTTACGTTGTGTAAATGAAGGAAACATATGAAAGTTTAAGAGCTCGTATATGGTCAATCGTATGATGTTACAAACTCAAAGTTTACACACTCAGTGGCAACACAATTGTTTTTTTGAAAGTGAAAACAAATTAAGCACCCAACTAGATATATACCGGTGCCATGCATGTAGTTGTGTTTTACGTATATACTTAGCTAGTTGTGTGCTTAATTTGTTTTCACTTTTAAAAGAAACAATTGTATTGCCACTTGAGTGTGCTTAATTACCCCTTTTTCGGTGGTCATATATCGTTAAGTTATAGGTACATTTGGTCCGTTTCTTAAATTAATTAATAATGCGCTTGACAAATTCTTGAAAACCTTGAATTTAGAAAGTCAAGATAAGCATATTAAATATAGTGCCATGTGACTTAAATCGCAGTTTTTTTTTTTTTTTTTAACGGTTATAAATACATCATGCCATTGCTCATATATACAGGGTTTCAAATGCGTCTATTCTACCTTCGAATGTCAAAGATTAAAAAAGTTTCATTCAAATTTAGAAAGTTAAAATAAAATAATGTTTTACTGGAGAACAATAAAATACGACCTGCATGCTGGGAAATATATTTTACAAAGGTTGACTGTCAAAAACGGCAAAATAAAATATACTTTTTTTCATGTCAAAAAGTAACAATAAAGTACCGATTTCATACAAATATATATGAAATCTTCAAAAGTTAAAAGTAATAAGCACCAGAGTAGTCAACTGTTTGTTTTTTCAATTTGCATCTATCCAAACAATTTCGAAAAGTTTTAAGCAGGTGTACGTATTGTGGCATTGTTAGACGAAATTTATATTTTTAGATCAACATATATATCATAATTGCAATATTATTTGTATAACATTAATATTTGTATTGCACCTTTATATATTACGTTAGTGAATTCCTTAAAGTGCACAAATAGAAATGATCATGATACCTTATCAACAATGAATCAATATAATATAAAGTATTAAAAACTTTGAATTCAGAAAGTCAAGATAATCTATACGATTACATATGCATGTCAAAAATACTACATTACGAAGTGATAATCAATTGATCAACCACATAAAATGTCAACTATATGGTATTTTGTTGTATTTTGAATATTTCAATAGTCAAACATTTTTAGGTGTGAGATGCTAGCTTGTAAGATAATCTCACTTGTTTTTCAAATCAATTCAATGTTTTATAAAGCAAGTTTTCCACGTCTAAATGAAATAGATAAATATTCATTATTTATTTGCTTGAAAATAACTTTTAACACGTAGGATATGAAAAAAGACCTAGCTTAATCAGGATGTTGTTTTAATAAACATTGTACTGATCTTGAACAGAGACATATCAGGACGTGCGAGGTATGTTGCCGTACAGAGCTTTCAAATTATAAAGGCCTTAAATTTTGTATTTAGTATGTATATATATTTTATAAAAGTAACTACATGTATATGTTTTGAGAAGTTGCATCAATAATTGCTAGCCAAAGTATTTTGAAAATGATTATTTTTCAATTTATTTTTAAAAATTATTTACTTTTTATTTTAAGCATCACTTTTATTATTAAATTGAATTCTAAAATAATCTATTTTAGTAGTATATTACACGAGACTTTTCGTAAATAAATGTCCGCCTTTAGTTGAGCTACAAAATTTAGAAATCATTTACACCTAAGCGATATGTCATTTCATTTCATTATTGAGTATCACTTTTGTATCTATAAATAGAATGTACAAGTATGTATAATTTGCATGTTTTATAACAACAAATAACAATGTCTCTTTTCACACTCATATTTGTCTTGCTCTTTAGCTCTTCATTAGCAACTTCAAATAATCCCCATGAAAACTTCATACGATGCCTAATCAATTCACCACAACTTACTACTCCAATCGCCGGAGCAATCTTCACTCCGGACAACTCTACGTTCCCAGCCGTGTTGCAAAGATACATTCGTAACCTTCGGTTTAACGAATCCACCACCCCGAAACCATACATAATTGTCACAGCATTAGACCTTTCCCATGTTCAAGCCTCCATCTTATGTGCTAAACAGCACAAACTATTAATGAAAACCCGAAGTGGAGGTCATGATTATGAGGGTCTATCTTATGTCGCGAAAGATCCTAGCTTTCTTTATACTTGATATGTTCAATTTTCGATCAATTAATGTCTCAATTGAAGATGAGACTGCATGGGTTCAAGCTGGTGCAACCCTTGGTGAACTTTACTATAGGATCGCTGAGAAAAGTGCCACGCATGGTTTTCCAGCCGGTGTTTGCCCTACTGTTGGTGTTGGTGGACATATTAGTGGTGGAGGATATGGTAACATGATGAGAAAATACGGTCTTACTGTAGATAATGTCATCGATGCTGAAATTGTTGATGTTAATGGGAAACTTTTAAATCGTGCATCGATGGGTGAAGATTTGTTTTGGGCTATTACAGGTGGTGGAGGTGTGAGTTTCGGTGTGGTTATATCGTATAAAGTAAATTTAGTTAGGGTACCTAACAAGGTTACAGTTTTCCAGGTGAGAAGGACGTCCCAACAAAATGTTACTGACGTCGCTCACAAGTGGCTACAAGTAGCCGATAAGTTAGATAATAATCTATTTATTCGTATGGTTTTTGACGTCGTTAACAACACAAACGGCGAGAGAACCATACGTGCTTCTTTTCCAAGCTTGTTTCTCGGAAACACCACAACCCTAATCAATATTATGGATCAAACCTTCCCAGAGCTAGGATTACAAGTATCTGATTGTCAAGAAATGAATTGGACTCAGTCGGTTCTATGGTACTACAACTTTCCCCCTAATTCCCCAGACTCGACTCTGCTTAGTCGAATCCCACGATCACTCACTCATCTCAAAAGAAAATCCGACTACGTAAAAAACCCTATTTCAAAACTAGGGTTAGGGTTAATCTTCAAGAAAATGATCGAGTTACAACTTCCTGTCCTAACTTTTAATCCTTATGGTGGACGAATGGCCGAGATTTCTGAGTTTGCAAAACCTTTCCCTCATCGAGCTGGAAACATAGCGAAAATCCAATATGCAGCTGATTGGAGCCAAGACGGTGTTGATATCGCAAACCATAACGTAAACCTAACAAGGTTTTGCGTAAATTTATGACACCATTTGTGTCAAAGAATCCTAGAGAAGCTTTCTTGAATTATAGGGATTTGGATATTGGTGTAAATAATAATGGGAAAATAGCTTTGAAGGGACTGTTTATGGAGTCAAGTATTTCAAGGAGACTAATTTCAAGAGGTTAGTGAAGGTAAAAACAATGGTGGATCCTGATAACTTTTTAGAAATGAACAAAGTATTCCAACTTTGCCAACTTCTAGGAAGTAAACTATATATGGTATATATGTCATTCATTGGCTCATAGTATTTGTTTGTAAAATATAGCTTGTAAATCATATAATCATCTTTGTAATAATCAAAATAAGACTTTGAAGTTGTTTAGTTAACTTTCATGTGTTTAGAATCAAAAGAAATATACCATGCTCATTATTTATGTTTGACAAAAAATGAGTAGTAAAATACCAACGGTATTATCAACGACTACCAAGTTACAAGATAAAGAAGTTTTTCTATGGTGGTGTGCCCTCGCTTAAATAATTTTTTTCATGCCTAATCACCCACCAATTATATCCTTCCATCTCATCCCATATCAATCTCATACCTAATAATATATTTTAGTGCGAACCACGCCTAACTCATACCTCATCTAATTTTATTTTTATTTTTTTATATTTATAATTATATTAAACAAGTGATATAGGAGTGTCCTTTATCTTCATCATCATCCAACTTATATATACAACACATATCTCTCATTCCCAAAAGCTGCCCACAAACCATTTTCTCTCAAACTTTAATCCACCGAAGAAGAATCATCAATTCAACATATTTCAAAAGCAATCATCTAAAGAAGCAACAACCTTCAAATATGGATCTTAACTACAAAGCAACTGAGCTAAGGTTAGCCTTGCCAGGAACCACTGATGATGACATGCCAGGAATCATTTGACTTGTAAATTTTTTTTAAAGAGCCCAACGGCTAGAAAATTAATGGCCAACGGATATAATTTTGGTCCAACGTCTCTTTTCTCTTCATGCCAAATCGGGTTACTTTGCCGATTTCACATTTCCTCCTTCCATGCCGTGTGATGCCGAAATGGAGGCAGCACTCATGCCGCTCGGCATGATCCAAACCGGCGGCAAACCAAGGGTGTTGCAGTACTTAATACCAATAATTGTGTCAACGTTCACCACCACAAAAAGAAAGAGCAACGACACTTTGGCGACAAAATAAATCGCCGCAAAGGGTTGCTAAAAAAAAAAAAAAAAAAAAAAAAAAAAAAAACTCAATTTTCTCTTTAACCTTGTCAAAAACTTGGAAAAAGTTGCCTGAAAAATTTTGAAATGACATTTTGGCAACAACATTTCATCGCCAAAGGCTATGACCGTTTCCCATACTTTAATAATTTCTCTCTCAGTTTTTCCGTCATACTTTCAGCAACGCCATGTCCTCTCACTCCCCACTATAAGCCAAAAAAATGTCGTCGCCAGTAGATCTAGTGTAGTGGTACATGATTTTATTTAATTGAGTAAATTACATGGATCGTCCTTGTAGTTTGTTCAAAATTGCATTTGAAGTCCCTAAAACTTTTTTGTTGCATTCACGGTCCTTATTTTTACAAAGAATCACACTTGCCATCCTTGGTTTTAACTTTCGTTAACATTTTTTTGTCATACCCCTCATGTTGCATGCACATGAGGGTAAACTTGTTTTTTCCTCTCATATTTTCTTTCTTTATCCTACCCAAATACTCCATGAATATCATAAACTAACATTTTCAGGCACCGTCCTTATCATCAACATCTCAAACCTTAAGAGTTAAGAGTTAAGACCTACAAATACAAACACTTTCTTATCCTTTTCACTTTCATTTCTGACAAAATGCAGCCATCACTCTAACTTTCTTATCATTTTCCCTTTGTTTTTTTTTTCTTACAACCTCTACTACAAAAACACTCATCTCTTTATCTTCTCAAAAAGAAATCAAAACAACCAATCTAAACTAAAACTTTAATACCCTTAATCTCGTGTTGAGTCTTTTTGGAGGGTTCCAACCAGTTGTTGATATGTGCAAAAAAAATATTTCTTGTTGTTCTTACTCTTCTTTATTTAATCCGAACTCAAAATCACAACCTTTTTGTTTCTCGTTTGTAATCCTTAAGGGTTTCAGACCAGGTAGGTGTTTTGATTCTTGGGTTTTGATTTTACAAAGATCGGTGATGGGTTTTTTTATCTTTAAAGATCTTAACTTGGAAAGCAATAAACTCGAGATCTTTTTTTCATTGTATTTTTCATTTTGGGTCTTGTCGTTGACTGTTATAGAGTTGGGGTAGTGTAACACCCCAAATTTCATTTATTTATCAGAATACTATTTTATTGACTTTAGAATATTAAAAAAAAAAAAATTCCGTTAAGTTTTATTACAAATAAGGAATTCCAGTGGAAAAAGTTAACAGCAAAAACTAATGGTGCAAAAATTTTAATGAAATGACTAGTTATATTTTTGGAACCAAAATTACATAAATATCCCCATGGTCTAATTGGCTTATAGTTCATAAATCTTCTGATGAACACAACGTGTCTATGTATTTTCTTGGAGGAAAATATGGTAGAAAACTTAACCATGAGATAATCCTTCCTAATGGTGATTTAGGATGTTTTTTATGATGATCATGTTTGATACAAGATGTTATAAGTCCCCTTAACATGTTTCACATCAAAGGTATGAATTATTTACAAGCCTTGATTTCATGTTCATGATTGAAATTGGAGACTTTAGTGTTCAAGTATATTAAAAATGATTTTGGGCATGTTTATGAGATTATATATGTATTTGATGATCATAAACTCATGTTCAAAATATATGAAGTCATGTTTAAAGATTATGAGTTAGTTCTTACTAATGAAGAAGATAGATTAGATGGGTTATGTGTTTGTATCATAAAACACAAGGTTTGTTATGTTGGTATAAAACATAACTGGAGGTGGTTGTACCTAGAAGAACTTAACATCTAACTTAGTGTCGGAAATATCAGAAAGGCGACGTTAGGTTGGTTATACCTCGAACTAGAACCCTGTGATTTAGCTTTGTCAAAAAAATGCCACAAACTAATTTAGCAAATGCCATAAATTGTAACCTCTTGTATTTTTACTTAGCTAAGTCAAACCTATTTACAAATGCACAACTAAATCTATCACTTACAATGCCTAACAAAATTTTATATTCAGAAAAATTTTTTTTTCTTTTTTTTTTTTTTTCGATTTCACTTATAATATCTTTGACTTCCTAAGTCAAACACAAACACTTAAATATGCTTGACTTCCTAAGTCAAACATAATTACTAACGCCAACAACTAAAAATTATCGCTTAAAATAACAACTCATATTTTAATTGCTCGATTTCATGTTGACGATCATTACAACTTTTTTTAATCTAAATATACACTTACCAGACTCACAACTTTCCCTATCATCTTTTTCCTTCATTTCGCTCCTTTTCTTAAGATATTTAAACAAAGCTTCCGATTTTTAATCATTTTTCCAAATCATTAACCTTGATAACTCGATGTCGGTCTCTTCCTTCTCCTTCTTAACACCCAAACCCTTTTCCTTTGAACAATCTTCTTTCCTCAATGCACCCAACAAAGCCTTCCCTTTATCGTTTTGTGCCATTCTTGTTTATTCTTTGGGTTGAATGTGTGTTGCTTGTATATAGGGTTCAACGATGTTCAGACATTACGCCCAAATGTGTGTTGTTTGGTACTAATAGGGTATTCGGTTGGGTTAGATTAAACTATCAGATAAGTATAAATGTGTATGATACCTATTATACCGACAAAATAACACAAACCGACGTTGACTTTGGCATTACGGGTTAAGGACCGCTTGGCTCAAAAACTCATACTTTGACCATCGACGACGAAAAAACAATGTTACGGTTCCAGCGATGCTTTTCTGGGGTTTAAGACCAACCAGATTTTAATCTAAATAAAACAAAAGAAAGGGTAAAAATAATATTTTGGTCCAATTTGGTTCTCTTAGAAAAAAATGTTTTTAAGAAATTAAAATTTCTCACTTTTTGACCACCATAATTCTCCTCATTTTATCAATTTATGAAATTTTAAATTTCTACAGTTGACATACCAAATAGAATATTTGATGATAATTAAAATACAAACACCATGAAATCCTCTCAATATATACCAACCAATCGCACCCTTAGTGTATTTAATAAAAGAAATGTCATGCATCCATTATATAGTATAGAAATGGCAAAAATACAATATCACATACACGAAAATAAATATATTGAGAATTTTGCATTTTTATACTCATCGTACACTTATTTATGTTTTTCTTTCATTAGTGGATATTGTTCTTTCTATTCTTTCAAAATGTAACTACTCATTTTGTATGTCTACACTCCCTCATATGCATAAAGCCTTTTAGGCTTGTCGCAGTGGGAGGTCTTCAAATCGGTTGGGCACCAAATTTTTGCACCCTCAACCGATGTTCACATAGGTTTCGTCGAATGTGGGGAAAGGTTGCAAGATCGGTTGTGTGTGGTAAAATTGCCATATCGAGTGCATTTTGAACCGATGTGGTTTTCTTCGTTTGTATTAAATTATAATAGCTGGCCAAGAATATTCGAATGAAATGGTCCAAAATCAACTTTTGGTAGTGACATGTGGGTCAAACAAATTCAATACCTTTTTACATATGGTGGTCACATTTTATTTTGGTTCACAAATTTTATGCATGATCAATCAATAAACTTGATATGTTAAAAATGATTTTTTGTTAAAAAAAAAAAAAAAACAAAACCTTTGGTTGTCGATTGAGATCCGGTTGTCTCAGGATCATTGGAGAGATAAAATCGACGCCACAGCAGGTTGTTCTGGGTTCGTCCTGCGTTACATAATGGGACTAGCCTTTACAAATAAATTACACCAAAGAATGTATTATGTAATGTTTTTAACTCAATATCCATTTTTATTAATTTTAAAAGTGTTTTTGATAATTTTTGGTACCGAATTTTAAAAGTGTGTTTAATAATTGTGGATGTAGCATAACAATTAAAAAAAAAAAAAAAAAAAAAAAAAAACTTTTGTATAAATGTTATGATGTAGCATCCTCTTATTATTTTAAGTTGAAAATTGCTTACACAAGCAAAGTGAATCATTGCTTACGTTGAAGTTGTCAGAAATCATTGGCTAGCTGGCGGTCGGGTAGAGGCGTAGTGATTAATCGGTTAGCAGATTAATCGGGATTAATCGGATTGAAATTTTATGCAAAATTGTAATTTTATATATTATACTATATTATATGTATGAGATAAGCATAGATCAAAGTTCAAATATTTTATTTTTCAAATATAAACATAATACATAATTTCGAAAGTTCAAAGTCAATTACTCGCTTTATCGACCATTTTAAGCGATTCGATCGATTAATCGGTTATTGACCGATTTCTGCGATTTTATCTTATTTTAAGCAATTTTGTTGACCGGTTTTTAAGTGATTTAGTTCTACTAATCCTATTAGGCGAGTTGGTTCGATTTTGTCTAAGTAATCGGTTTGTCGATCGATTTTAGTCGATATTTGACCAAAACGATTAAATGGGCCGATTATGATAAATCAAGGCGCTTAGTGAATCGGCAATGACATGTGATTAATCGACCGCCCACGATTTTTACAACAGAGCTTACGTTGACACCTCTTAATTTATTACTATTTAGTACTACATCATATCACAAGTTTTCAATTAGCGAAAAATTTTAAAAGGCCATGCAGAAGTCGTATTTCTGTAGAAGCTCAACTTTTCTAACATTTCTTATTTAGCCTAGTTCTTATTAGAGAGAAATAAAAATATACACGTGTTAGAACCAAATTAAAAGTAAACAAATATCGAGGTTGAAAATCATTGGCGGCCATGTAGGCGGTTGGGTAGGCGCTAGTGATTAATCGGTTAGCGAGTGATTAATCGGGATTAATCTGATTGGAATTTTATGCACAAAAATGTAATTTTAGATATTATATTATTTTATATGTATGGGATAAGCAGATTGCATCAAAATTTTAATATTTCAGTGTTCAAATATGTATATAATACATAATTCTTCAAAGTTCAAAACAAACATAAATATTACTCGGTTTATCGACCATTTTAAGAGACATTGACCCATTTTGTCCGATTAATCTGGTTTGTAGACCAATTTTAAGTGATTTTGTCCTATTTTTAAGCGATTTTGTTGACCAATTTTAAAAGCATTTGTCGATTAATCCAATTAGATCGATTTGTCCGATTAATCGGTTTGTTGATCGATTTTAAGTCGATCTTTGACCAAACCGATTAAATAGTAGATTATGATAAATCGGCGTTTAGTGAACGATCGCCGACATGTGATTAATCCAGCGCACCGATTTTTACAACAGACATATATATACATAAATTTCTTTCCCAATAAGTAGATTAGTTCCCACTCCAAACATTACCAAACTGAAGAAAAAAATCCGCATAAGCAAATTCGCACCTCTTGGGCAGTGATTTCATCAAATATATCAAATGCAACATTTTTTAATATTAAAGTGAAACTTAAAAACCACCTCACTTTTAATATTCTGTTTTTTATAACAACTTTATTCGTCAATATATAGCGAATATATAATTTGTTAATTAAAATATCGTTCTGAAGAGCTCTAAATTACGAACAAAACGCAGCCTAATATCGACATGCTTTTGAAGACGCATTTATTTTATAAAACGTTGAAGTTTAATATATTTTATAAAAATGTTGAAATTTGATATATTTTATAAAATCGTGCATACGTCAAAGATATATCGATGTTGACGCACGCATTTTATAAAATAGTGCGTCGAACAAAATGAGCCCACTATTGATATCTTGACGACGATATGCGATTTTATAAAAATATATCAAAGTTAAAGTTTGATATATTTTTATAAAACGCATACGCCAAGCATATCAATATCGAAGCGACGTTTTGTTCAGACGTAATATTTTATAAAATCGCACGCATTTGAGCCAATATCGATACGCTGACGTATGTACGATTTTATAAAAATATATCAAACTTCAACATTTTTATAAAAATATATTAAACTTCAACGCTTTTTATAAAATCGACGACTTAAAAAAATATCAATATTGACTGCTTTTTCGTAATTTAGCCTTCTTCGATATTTTTTATTAACGAATTCGCTATATATTCGCTAAATATTCGACGAATAAAGTTTCATATATAAAAACAGAATATTAAAAGTGTGAGTGATTTTGTAAGTTTCACTTTAATATTAAAAAATGTTGCATTTGATATATTTGATGAAATCGCTGTCCAAGAGGGGCGAATTTGTATATGTGATTTATTTTATTTTTTCCGTTTGGTAATGTTCAGATGGGCCATTGAACGAAATCTTTACTTATTGTGAGCGAAATGACTTATGTGGATGTTATATTTGTTTACTTTAATTTGGTTATATTTTTATTTCTCTCATAATAAAGAGCGATCAACTGCCTAAATAAGAAACGCCGAAAAGTTGAGTTTCTAAAAATACGCTTCTCGACTTTAAAAAATTCGCTTTCAATTATACATAAGTCTCGATCGAGGCAGGCTGGCCTCTTAAATGCGCGGAGTTTAGGGACCAGTGAATAATAACTTTCTATTTAAGACTACAGCAACTCATTACGAGAACATATCATATTTACCATTTAACTTCTTTCTCATAGTAATATTTAGGGAGGGAGCCAGACTTCAATACGCTAATCATCACATCACTCTATCCAATAAAACCCTCCAACTCAAAATACCCAATTTTACCCTAACACTATCCGATTTGGAGGAAGTGCACTTATCACCGATTTATATATATATATATATATATATATATATATATATATATATATATATATATATATATATATATAATAATATAAAATCACATACAATATTAAAATAAAACATACCATTTCATTAAAAATAAAACATTACATAATACTTAAAAAAAAAAAAACATTACATAATACTTAAAAAGAAACATAACATAATACTTAAAAAACTAACCATCGAGATCGCTAAGTATTGACGTCTTCACGCGCTTCCGTGAGATCATATCGAAGACGGCCATGGAGAACTTCGCCTAAGACTCCGCTACCACATCGTTTTCGAACGATTCTACTTAACCGCCATCCATTATATGAACCGGTGAGATCGCCTCCCTTCGCTTTATAACCATATCAGGCAAAATAACACACGCATGAACCCGATTGGCAATCTTCGCTTTGGTAATAGCTCGGAGAGGTCGATCGAGAATTTTCCATTTTCCTTCGAGAGCACCAAAAGCTCGCTCGACATCCTTTCTCGCCCCTCTCAGAACTTCTTAAATCTCTTTTCCTTCGGGTCGATTGGATACGAGTATTCTTTAACAAATGCGACCACTTGTGATAGATTCCATCCGTCAAATAGTAGCAGCGTTTGTAAATCGCCCATTCACGTGGAATGAACTGCTCATCGTCGTTCCATTTCGATCCGAAGATACAAGTCGGATCGATTCGACACGTTGATATCGTTGTTTGACCGGGGACCAAAAAAGCATGCCAAATCCACATATCTTGTGACGCGGTGACTTCAAACATAATAGTGGAAACACCATAGTCACTCTCGATATCGCTCGTCAAATGTCTGGACAATTTTTTCATTTGACGCAGTGCCGATGCTACCAAGCATCCCAGGGGATGTGATGCTTGACTCATGGGCCTGGAAAATGCATGCAAGGTCGTGTATTGTCTACCACGTAGGTACTCTCGACCGCACAACTCAATGATAGCCTCACAAAATAATCAAGACTTTCACGTGACGCTCTTGCGCACATGCATAAATATTCATCATACTCATCTGGGATTGCTTGCGAGTTGCCTAACGGCCGATGTGATTTTTTTGTTTCGCCGTGAAACTTTTTTGTTTCACAAGCATATAGTCTTCTTGAAAATATGGGTATCTCGCTTCATTTGCAAAAACATGCTTTTCTTCATTCGAATTTTTTTTAAAGTAATATTCGTTGTACTTTGGTGCTTCAACGAACCAATCATTCTCTAGAGTTTGAAGACCTATTTCCCCGATGACGATTTATGCTACTACGGCTAGAGCTTGCCGTGTCTTCAAGAAACTGAGCCGCTTGAATCATAAGTTACATCGAGCTACCCGTGGATAGATCGTCGAACGAATACGGAATAACGTATTCGAATTCGGAAGAATTGGAAGACATTTTGATGATAAAAAGGTTGGGATTTTATGAGAAAATGAGTGTTTGAAAGGTGGGGGCAATTTATTTATTTATTTATTTATTTATTTATTTATTTATTTTTTATTTTTTTATTTTTTTATGGAGAGATTAGTGTGTGTTTTTTTTGTGAAAAAATGAGTGTTTGATATTTGGTTTTAAAGGGATTTTTTTTTCTTTTTTTTTTTATTAAAAGTAAGAACTAGCCGTTGGCTAGTCCCCAACGTTCCAAAATTTGAATTGTTTAACTCTTCACCGATCGGGCTTTGAAGCCGAAATCACTACCCGAGCCCCCACGGGGCGGTGTTGCCGATCGGGTACCACTACCCGAGCCCCACTCCCTCCCCCTTAATAAGTCAGCTTCGATCGGTGGTTGATTCATCGAAGAATGCTGATGATTCTGCCAGAACACAGCTCCTGACATACATGCAAACATTGTTGGGTTTTGCTATTCATAACAATTACAAAAGCAAGTAAACATCATCAAAGCATGCAGTGGAAGAATAAGAATAATATATGTAAGTAATTAACCCAATATCGAATGTGAATGAGGAACAATAACCCAAACCCTAGCTTGGGGTTTAATACCAATCGACCCACAAAAGTTGACCACCAAGAAAACCCACAAACACAAGTGTATTTGTCCTTCGCTCTTGTACACACGCATTAATATCGAATTGAAGTGAAAGACTAGGTTCTTGATCACAAACAAACCAAACACTTAATCTTGAGTTGGAAAAATCGAAACCCTCGGGGAGCGGGTATACACGATCGACCAAGCACAAGAAAGAGAGAAAGAAGAAAAGAAATTAGGTTTGTAAGTCACCAAGATTAGGTTATATTGAATACAAGGGGTTTGTATATATAGGTAACTAATCTTGGAGAACAAGTTGCCTCCCTTGGGCTTATGCATGTCCACGACCGCCACAAGGATCCAAGAGGATTCTAGATCCTTCCCGACTTCTAATTTCATCTCTAGTCCTTTAGTTTACATTTAACGACCTTTAGCCAAACCTCGTTAAATATTAACTATCGTTATATTTATTTCAGAACTAATAATTAATAATAATAACATTTATATATATTAATTATTTAACATCAATTCTCATACGTAATGTGTGCAATCCCGAAGTCTCGAGTTCGAATCCGGTCATACGTATATTTAAATATCCGTAAAACCTTTCAGCTCCCACTTGGATATTACTTAATGTCTGCATGAAACTACTAGCTAAACGAAGTACTATCCCATCAGCATGGTCAGTAAGTTTTTCCTTTGGCAAAGGTTTCGTAAAGGGATAAGCTAGATTATCATTTGTATGAACTTTGAGTAGATTGATTTCACCTATTTCGACTTGTTCTCGAACATAGTGATATCGACGAGGAAAATGTCTCGCGCCTTCACGACTCAGGGCTCATTGGAAAATGTTATTGCAAAGAGAGTTGTCACAATACACATTTAAAGGTAATTCGATTGAGGGCATTACTCCGAGTCCCGAAATGAATTTCCTAATCCAAACAGCTTCCATCGCAGCCTTCAAGCGCTTATGTACTCGCTCAGAATAGACATCGAGTCGTTGTCCGCTTCTTGCTCTTCTAGTCAATCGCTCCTCAATTAATGACAAAGACATATCCCGCTTGAGACTTCTTATCATCTTTATCGCTTGAAAGACGATCGTAAAACACAGAACATGAAGTTCGCATCCGGATTCCCACCATACACTAGAAACATTTCTTTAGTATCCCTTAGATACTTAAGAATGTTCTTAACCGCATGCCGTTTCACACCGGATTCTCATTGATATCGATCGGTGATATTTTATGCAATCGCCACATCGTGCCTCAGACATCTCACAAAGATACATTATAGATCCCACACCAAGCATAAGGAACTTTTCTCATGTGTGGCACCTCTTCGTGTGTTGACGCGATAGTTCACTACTTAATCCATGTTCACCAGATCGGCAAATATCCTTTCTTGAATTATGCATATTGAATCTCTTCAATATTTTATCGATGTAAGTACTTTGACTTAGTCCAATCAACCGCCTTGATCTATCTCGGTAGATCTTGATTCCTAGAATAAATGTCGCTTCCCTAAATCCTTCATAGAAAAGCACTTTCCAAGATAAGACTTTACATCTTGTAAACTTGGAATGTCTTTTCCATGATCAATATGTCATCGACATATAAGATAAGGAAAATAACATTACTCCCACTAGCTTTGTGATATACATATGGCTCATCAAGATTTTGAGTAAACCAAATTTCTTGATTTCTTCATCAAACATCTTGTTCCATTGCCTTGATGCTTGCTTCAACCCATAAATGGATCTTTGAAGTTTGCATACACGCTTTGGAAATTTTGGATTCACAAACCCTTCAGTCGCGCCATATAGATGTCCTCATCTAGGCGACTACTTAAGAGGGCGCTTTGACATCCATTTGCCATATCTCATAGTCATAGTACGCACTATGGCTACAAGAATCCTAATAACTCTAATGTCTCTACAGAGAAAATGTCTCCTCGTAGTCTATCCCAAAATTTCGAGTAAACCCTTGAGCTACAAGACGAGCTTTATAGGTGTGTACATTGCCATCCATGTCGGTCTTTATCTTATAGAGCCCTTACTTCCAACTACCTTGGCATTTGGAGGTAAGTCAACCTTTATCCGTACTTCATTATCTCTCATGGATTGCATTTCATTCATCGCGACTTGCCATTTATCCTTTTCAGACTCATCATGGCAGCCTTATAGTTAGCGTGTTCACCAAGATCCCCTAACATATTTTTCTTAGCTTCTACATTAAGACATAGACGCCAGTGCACGCGTAGCCCTTACAGATCTACGAATGGGAACCACTTCAACTTCGTGGGAACACTCGGACTTTCGTGTTCTACTCGAGGTTGGCTAGTGTTTTCGTAAGGTGTTGTATCTTCTTGATCATCTTCTAAATCATAAACTCTCCCACCGAATTCATGAGATACGAGATCCCTTTCAAGGAAGTCTCCATACCTAGCAACAATTACTTTGTTTTCGGTGGAAAGTAAAAGTAGTAACCCATAGTTTCCTTTGGGTATCCTACAAAGACACACTTAGCGATGTTTATTGTACCTTATCACCGAGTCACGCTTAACAAACGCCACAACCCTGCACCTTTAAGTAAGACAAGTTGGGAGCTTTCCCATACCACACTTCATAAGGAGTCTTATCAACCTTCTTAGTTGGAACCATATTCAATATGCGAACAACAGCTTCTAAAGCATAATCCCAAAAGGACAAGTGGAAGAGTTGAAAGATTAAACATTGATCGTACCATGTCTAAAATGTACGATTTCTTCTCTCGATACACCATTTTGTTGTGGAGTATACGGAGAAGTGAGTTCTCGGACAATCCCACACTCAAAGAAGATAATCTTTAAACTCTTGGCTTAAATATTCACCACCTCTATCGGATCGAAGAGCTTTAATCTTCTTTCCTAGTTGCGCTCTACTTCACTTTTGAAAACCTTAAATGTTTCAAAGACTTCATGTTTATGTTTAAGTAAATAAACATAACCATAACGACCGAAATCATCAAGAAGGTTAAGAAGTAGCTAGCACCCTTCCTTGACACATGTCTTAGTGGTCCACATACGTCAGTAAGTATCACACCAAGAAGATCAGAAGCCCTTTCTAAACTATTTGTAAAAGGTTTCTTGGTCATCTTCGCAGATATGCAAGACTCGCATTTATCAAATGATTCATCATTGATATCTTGCAAAAGCTCATCGTGTTGCAGCTTTTGCAAGTGTTTCTTGCCTATGTGAGCAAGTTTACAATGCCAAAGATATGAAGAATCTAAATCACTTTTGATTCTTTTATTATTGATGCTAAAAACATAATTATTTTTATCAATCACATTATCATGCAAATCAATTTCAAACACACCATTTCTTTGGAATAACATTAAAGTAAAAACACCATTTAAAGAAACCGAAATTCCATAATCAAGAAATGTATGAATAAAACCAATATCTTTTAACAAGGAAATGTAAACGACACCCCTAACAATAAAAGGTGCGTAATGACAATCGCTCAAAGACAAGATTAAACCCAAGGTAAAACTAAATCAAACGAGCCTATAGCTTCAACAATTTCATGTGCTCCATTACCCCACGCGTGTGTATTGTTGTCCATAGGTGATCTTCCTTGCACCTCTAAGTCCTCTCATAGTATTACAAATGTGAATACCACATCTAGTATCATATACATGTGAATTTATTTTATGAGGAAAAGCAAATAATTCTATCATCAAAAGAGTACCAAGTACTAGCCATAGTGCCATGATTTTTATACCTCTTAGTACGCAACTCATCAAGGTAGAAAGGACAATTCCTCTTCCAAAGGTCCTACCGTGTAGTGATGAGAAGCCCCGATCCTTTTATGATTCTCACTTTTTGGGAGGGTACTTGGGTTCTTGTTGATAAGTCATAACTTGTTTTCCTTATCAACTTTACCCTTTCCTTTCCTTTCTTGTTCGCTAATGCTTATTAGGCTTAGAAATCCTACCCTTTTGGATGGTTAGAACCGTAGGTGTAGGAGCCTTCTTGGGCAAACCTTTCGTAGTCAATGAGCATTGCATGTACCTCACTAACTGCCTTCCCGTGCAATGCATATTGTAATTGCGCACGAAACCATCAAACTCCTTGTTAAGGGATCTGTTGATCAGGCCAATTTGTATGTCATTAGAGTAGACGTAATTTAGTCTCCCGAGCTGGTCCATGTAACCCATCATTTCCAGGCAGTGGGCGCTCACAGGTTTGCCTTCTCCTTGCTTGCAACTGTGTAGGGCATGTATCAAATCATACAACTCTACAGTCACAGGCTTCTCAAAAAACCGAGTAAGCTCGGCGAGCATGAGGTGAGGGAAGTAATTCTCAAACTATTTTTGCAAGCTTAGAGCCATACTCCCAAGCATAATGCAGGCGACCTCATTATATCTATCATACTCAGTTTGCCATGCACTGTGCTTCAAAGAAGAGCATTACCCGCAGTTCGGGAGGACAAGGCGAGTCAAATAATCTAGTCTTTTGAAACCCTCAAGATAATTTCGAGTTGCGATACCAATCATTGAAATTGCTACTACAATAATTTCTCTCGATCAAACATAGATTTGAACGACGAGGCTAGTCAAGAGATTCACTTGAGCCATTTCTACTGTAAAATAAAAGTTCAAAAGTTAGTACTTTCGATAAATAAACATTCAAGAAAATAAAATACCCTTTGGTCAATATTCATATTAACCATAGAATTTTCCTTGAATTTAGGACCCTCATTATCATAGTTTTACCACATCGCTTGATCTCGCTAGTGGTGAAACTATAGAATAGGTAATTGTTGAAAACAATAATTGACAAACAAGTTTTAAATTCCTATAAAATATGGGATTTACAATTTTGCCAAAACAATTTATACAAAACGAAGAATTTTTATCCCATCTTATGCCTTAAGTTATAGGTCTCACTAACTAACTTAATTAAGTTGTCTAATTTAGAAACCGCAAATTATTGTCGAGGTCTCACACAACATAAAGATTCACCTTGTTATCGTAATCTAGCTCAAGGTCTCACATAACTAAATTACAACTTCAAGTGTTTCATATCATTAGATGGCATAAACTTAAATTTTAAAGGTATAATTTTGACATGTAATCAAAACTTATGTATAAAGAAGCATGCATACAACTTTATAGCATAAAATTTTCAAAAGACTTACTTGTATTTTAATTGCTAAGATTAAATTATACAAAGTTTTAATCGATGTTGAGAAACTTACAACTTTGCACTAAGATGCTTCGTATATATAATGGTTATACTAGGTAGCTCCAATCGAACGCACATGTGTCGAAGCATAACCTTAGACATCCTTTCGCGCGACTGCACACTTCTTTAAACCCCTTTCTAGTTTGTTCTATTGGGTGAGCCGTTCTAACCATTTAGTACAGTCGCATCAATCGATTAAAAGTTCAAGAATTAATACTTAGAAAACAAATCAATTTCGCCATTATTTAGTCCATTTAATTTTCTATTCATAAAAACCCTTTTTGCTTACTAACATGTCATACAATATGAACAAAAAAGCACTTTAATAAAAATTAAACAAACTCAAATAATATAAACATATAACTAAACAATTTTAACATATGTAAAACAATTAGCCACATGCATAATTATTTTGATAAAACCTAATAAACAATTCTAGGCGTAATATAATGCATACATTAACTAGGGCTTTCACCTACAAGGTAGATGAGCTACATGCATCGACAAGTCGATTGCGTAAGCCAAAGTCAATAGTATACCAAATAGCACATAACGAATTTATATTAGATATATTGAGGTATTCCCCAATTCAATAGTTATCAAATAAATAAACATGTGTATATCACTTAACAATTTAATCAAAACAATAATCCATAGCAAAACATGCATGTTCCACCATGGATTCCTCATAACAATTATAACCCAAGATACGCATAATACATGGTACATAACAATTATTCATAAAAATCACATAAAATATACATGCAATCCTAGGGTTTCTACAAGTTTTACAAAATTAAAACCTAATTAAAAAAATTTAGGGTAATCGACCCATAAATAAAAAAATTAGGGTTTCAAATTCAAAACCCTAGAAACCATTAAAAGCATGCAATAATCATAAAGATTCAATTTTATGTGTTTGATGATTAATTACATCATATTAACCGATCGTGATACCACCGCTGGGTTTTACTATTCATAACAATTACAAAAGCAAGTAAACATCATCAAAGCATGCAATGGAAGAATAAGAATAATATATGTAAGTAATTAACCGAATAAGAATATGCACCTTTTAGCAAATCAAGAAACACACGTTAATGTGAATGAGGAAAAATAACCCAAACCCTAGCTAGGGGTTTAATACCAATCGACCCACAAAAGTCGACCACCAAGAAAACCCACAAACACAAGTGTATTTGTTCTTCGCTCTTGTACACACGCACTAATATCGAATTGAAGTGAAAGACTAGGTTCTTGATCACAAACAAACCAAACACTTAATCTTGATTTGGAAAATCGAAACCCTTGGGAGTGGGTATACACGATCGCCAAGCACAAGAAAGAGAGAAAGAAGAAAAGAAATTATGTTTGCAAGTCACCAAGATTAGGTTATAATGAATACAAGGGGTTTATATATATAGGTAACTAATCTTGGAGAACAAGTTAAGCCTCCCTTGGGCTTATGCATGTCCACGACCGGCCACAAGGATCCAAGAGGGATTCTAGATCCTTCCCGACTTCTAATTTCATCTCTAGTCCCTTTAGTTTACATTTAACGATCGTTAGCCAAACCTCGTTAAATATTAACTATCGTTAAGTATTTATTTCGTGACTAATAATTAATAATAATAACATTTAAATATATTAATTATTTAACATCAATTCTCATACGTAATGTGTGCAATCCCGAAGTCTCGAATTCGAATCCGGTCATACGTATATTTAAATATCCATAAAACCTTTCAAATATCAAATGTTAACGTTTCTAACTTTGTTTCGGTGAAGCTTTCTTTCCAAGGAAACTACTATATATGGAAAGCTCAAATGCTTTGCCTTATGGAGAGTCAGACGATGCGAGGTATCATTGATCCTAAATTTCGCAAAACGGGGAATATGAGTGTTAAGATTGCTAAACAATATGACAGCCTTCTTAGAGGTTGGATTTTTGGTACTTTAAAGGAAGAAGTACTTGAGAATGTAGTTGGACTAGAATCGGCACGGGACGTTTGGAAGAAGCTAGAATCCTTCTATGATCATGCAATAGGCGCTACAAAAGGTATGGGTTTATTAAACACCAAGATGTAGTAAATAAAGGGCCTTTGTCCTAGCGGGGTTCACATGTGTGAGGTGTTAGGTGATCCTCTTTAAGACATCATATTATGCATTCATTTTAGTAAGTTGGTTTGCAATGTTAGGATGATGTTTTTTCCGATCAATCATTTTAATTGAAGTCCCGGTCTTAAGGCATCCGTTTTTGGTTTTTAATGAAAGTTAAAACTTTGAATTGCGGTTTAGCTTCACCTCAACTAATAATGGGGATGTAAATAGTAACAGAATGTAAACTCGAAAACAAAACGACACTCCACGCAACATAGATTTGTACAAAGCTACTGTTGACGGAACTAGTGGAAAGCAAAAGCCATACCGAACAAGCATAAAGATGCACCAGCAGAGCCGATAAGCGAGAATGGCAACACCATGCTTAACTTAATGTTGGAATGAGCCGTAATTATTTTGTTTAAAATTTGTCAATTTTATACAGACGGAAAAGATTTGGAGAAGAAAATTCAAATGGACGAACGCCGCTCATATTGCCGCAATAGTTAGCAACTAATATGCGGCCCAACTCTTTGTTGTCCCAATGGGTTATAAACTTCGAATGAATTAAATAAACGAAAGGAAATTATAACATTCTGCACCTCGCTTTTCCTTTCTTGAAGCGGTTTTGATCTCTAGAGTTTTTCTTTCTCCAATCACGATCATCTCCATCATTGCTTCTAACATTTGTTGCCTTTTCACACACCAATTGTCTTGAGACTAATTAGCTCTTCCTTGTTCACCGCTTCTTAAAACCATTCCCATGACTTGACTCGTTGCCATGTTTTGTGAACAATAACCTATCCCGATCGCCACTAGGGCTTCCAAGAAAGAGGTTTACTCTTTCCTCAAAGGCTTTTAACCTTCCAATTGTCTCATCTAGGGTTGTGTTTTCTAGATCGAGAATTGTTCTATGGCTGCTACAATTTGTATAAATCTCTTGACGGAACTTAAAAGTTTTCGTACTAGAGTTGGTTGATCAAATGTTGATCCTAAGCCACTTGCCCTTGTAACAATACTATTGAGCTTTCCCGAGAAAGCGTCAATACTGTCATCTTCTTTCATTTTCAACATCTCAAATTCAGTTTTGAGAGTTTGTAGCCGTGCTTTCTGCACTCTATCTACACCTATGTGCCTAGTTTGTAGTGCTTCCTAAATTTTTTTTTGCACTCTTACAACTAGCCACTTGTAAAATCATATCCTCTGGTAATGCCTGGTAAAGATATGCAGTTGTAGCCATATCTTTCTTTATATCCAGCTCTTCATTACCCTTAGGTTCTATTATTTCCCAAAGCCCGTTTGCCCCTAGTATGGTTTTTATACGCAGAGCCCATACTGTGTAGTTTGTAGGTTTCAAAATAGGAAATTGAAATTGGGTAGATGATGTAACCTCCTTGTGAATTACGATTTCCTTGTTTTTATCTCCTGACATTGTGTATAAAAACTATTCCTAATTCTAATACGGGATTAAAAGTAGGAATATGGGAAATCCTATAATTCAAACTAGGAATCAAAAGCAAAATTTCTAATCTTACAAGACTAAAAATTATAAAATTCAGATTTTAGTTTAGAATATAAAACCCGAATTCTGCGATTCCTCCACGATATGATTTTCTATCCTTGTTATTTTTCTGAGCACGCAAGAACACCACAATGTGTCCTTTTCCTTCCCGTACAAACAACCAAACGCTCCCGCGGTGTCTTCTTCCTTTTTATTCCGTCAACCCGAAAGTAAAGAAAATCTTTCCTTTGTTTTTCTTTTCCAAGCAAAGAACCGTAATTGTTCCTCTTCCTCCTCTTCCTTTTCGAACCACCAAAACACCAAACCAATGTTTTGTTTCTTTCTCGCCTTCTTGAAACAAATTGAAAACAAAACGCCGAACAACTTCAATTTGTTGTCCTTTCTCTCTTGAACCAAGAACACCAACAAAGGGTTCGCCTTTCTTGTGTGTTTTTCTCACAAAAACACACCCTTGGTGTTTCTTCTTCTTCCTTGTACAACTACTCAAACGCTCCCTTGATGTTTCTTCCTTTTGCTCCTTTTCGACCCAGAAATAAAAAACTATCCTTTTTGTTTTTTTTCTTGAAATAGTAAAAACACTAATTATGTTTTCCCCTTTCTTCTTTCTTTTTCGAACCAACAAACAAACACCAACGCAGTTTTTCCTTCTTCCTGCACTTGTTCCAACGAACCCGTACACTCAAAAACCAAACACTCTCCTTGATGTTTCTTCCCTTTTGCTTCTTTTTCCGAACCAGACAACAAAAACTTTGTTGTTTTTTTTCCTTCCGAAACAGTAAACACAGAAAATGTGTTCACCTTTCTTCTTTCTTTTGAATCAGCAAAACAAACACCAAACCTGATGTTTTCTTATTTCTCCGCCTTCGATCAACACGTAAACAAAAACACCAAAGACCTTTCGCCTTAATCCTCTTCGTCAAGGAACTGCTCACTGCATTCTGCCGAACCAACAAAGAGCTCTGCTTTTGTTTCAGCTTCGAAAACCAAACGACCCCAACTTTCTTCTTGATCTTCTTTCTCGATAACGAGCCAAGCTCTGATGCCAATTTGTTGTCCCAGCGGGGTTATAAACTTCGAATGAATTAAGTAAACGAAACAAACAAACAATAACTGATCCAAAAGGCTTTTATTGAATCAAAGTAATGGTTTTACTCATGTAATTGTACAATATCTGGTTATTTACAAATGAGACTATCAATCCCTATTTATACATGTTGAAGCGACATGTTTTTCTCTCTTGTGTCTCCTGCTTTTCTTGAACCGTTGTGATGTTCTGTGTTTGTGTCGCTTCACACATCAAATAACTGTTGTAGCAATTATTAGGTTTATTATAAACCTATCTGGCCCTTCTAACTTTCGCCTTGTACATGGAGCCCCTTGTTCTTTCATTTAAACTATAATGAATGCCTAACTTTGAGCCATGACTCAAGATTAGTCCAACAATATCTACTGAAAGCATGGCCACCTGCCATTTCAGCTTCATATCCTCCATCTCAAGTGGGTCCACCTGATCAAAGTCTTCATAAACAAGATGCTGCTGAGTATCATAATCAGTAACAAATGAATGAAGCACATCCTCTAATACACTACCAGTTTTAGCTTGAGGGTAGGATGGAGTGGGACGATTGTAAGATGATGATGATAAGTAAGATGGACTTGGAGCATGCATCATCATATTGGAGTGAGATGTCCTAACAAAGGATGTATGACCAGAAGAGGATGCACGGTAGGGAGATCTGACATCAGGTTCAAGAGATTTGAGCTTGTTGTATAGCTCATCAAAAGTGAGCATGTCCAATCCACCTTTAGCCTTAAGAGCTATACTGACATGCAACCATGATGGAGGCAAAGATCGAAGGAACTTTGAGTTGCAGTCATCATTGTCAGGTTTTGCATTCAACTGGTTTAGCTGACTCAAAATCTTGTGAAACTTGTCGTATCCCTTGTGGATACCTTCTTCTTCAAAGATATTGAACTCTTGGAAGTGTTGTCTCAGCATGGACTTCCTCATTCTTCTAGACTCTTCATTGTCACGAACCTTGCTTTAAGAGCCATCCATATGTCCTTTGCATCATCCATGTGGTGAAAATCACCCAAGTGATCTTCGTGAATAGCTTGAAGAAGGATGGTTCTCACTTTGTGCTCTCTTTGCACATTTAAACTCTCTTGCCAGCTTTGGGAGGAGTAATGGTAAACTTACCATCAAGATCCAGGATAGTCTTCTTGATCGCTTCCTTTCTTCACAATCTCCCAAAGATTCCAATCAATATTGGAGATCCATTCGCATCTTCATTGTCCACAGATCATACTCTTCCTTCTTTAGATAAGGAAACTTACCATTATTGTTGGAGAGACTAAGTTCTTGCATAGAGGTGGTGTTTTTGATGTTGTTATTGGTGACTTCGATTCATCATCGCCTGCATGGTGAATGTGTTTTGGTTGTATGGGGTTAGGTAAATATGGTTCTCGATTATCGTAGAGACTTTTCCGAGGCTCGATACCACTTGTTGAACACTTGATGCACCTTGGATGATCTTGAGCACTGTGGATCGTTAGTGTTGCCTATGTAATCATAAGCAAACTAATAGAAAATCTCTACAACTCGTATTCTATAGCGGAATGTAAATACAAGTCGTTATAACTAAGAACACTTAGATCCTCTATGGATCTTTTATTAATCGAAACTCTATGTTTCAAAATGAGTTGCCTATTACAAACTATGAAGTTCCTTTTATAGACAAGAAACCTAAACTATTACTACCCAATCGACTAAACATGCAAGCATACATTTAATGACTAAAACA
This sequence comes from Chrysanthemum lavandulifolium, assembly GCA_022545495.1. NCBI lineage: Eukaryota > Viridiplantae > Streptophyta > Magnoliopsida > Asterales > Asteraceae > Chrysanthemum > Chrysanthemum lavandulifolium. The sequence continues at coordinate 241,595,095 of CM040238.1, read as the reverse complement.
CTAAACAATATTGAGCAAGACAATAATACCCATGCTAACCTCGGGCAAGACAAGAATAATGATGGGTTAGCATTTAAATTATTAAGCGCATGCGCATCCTAGTCGCCCTCACCCTTCAAATAGAAACACGGCACGGCTTCTATACTTCAAAGAATCTCTTCTTCACAGATTCTGTTTCTACTCAATGAGAATCCTTCAAGATTGATGTTGAAATCCTACTTCACATAATTCCCAACACTAGCCTTCCTTTTCTCGAGTCTAGGATTTCTATTTCATGCACAACTCACAAACAATACGGAGTCTTCAAAACCCAAGATAAGTCTTCCACTTATAGCTTTCTTTTTTTTCAATACATATTTTCAAAGAAAATCTCTTTTCAAAATGTTTTTAAAAGGATAATACCTTCCGTATCAATTTCACAAAACAATTTCTCACGACTAGGAAAAATCGCTTTTCATTATTAATACAAAGTAAAACCCGCTTTCATTACATCTCATGTCTTTTGAATGCTAAAGGGACACATAAGTAATATGTGTTTTGCACATTCATTTAAGCAATAATGAATTAGGAGCATTGATAACACAAAATTACGTACCTATGTACTAACTATGTGTTTTCGGGTTATCTCAATAGGATGCTTTTCTACTTCTAGTTTATTCTTCTTTTATTTTTAGAGTCGAGATAACCGTAACTCCAAATAGTTTGCATATAGGCACAATAATAGGCAAAATGTTTTGTGCTTTGCTCGATCACTGGACCCACGGATCCCGCTTTCATCTTGGACGGATCCTCGAGGAAGGATCCGTGGGATCCATGAAATAGAAGTTGTTTCCACCTTCTATTTTTTCTACTTTGGATGAAAAATCCTCATTTGTTTCATTTTGGAGTATGCTTTTAATGCTTGTGCTCTCATGATCACATGCCTTGAATTCATATCTAATCATTAGATTTTAATCCACATTTTGGTCAAGCATTCATTACAATGCTTTGTTTTCTATATATATAACTCCCAAAATGCTTGCATAATCCATCTCATCCTCACATACACACACACCATGTCTTCCAAAAGCCCTTTAGATGAATCACCTAGTACAAACAATCATCTTCATGATACCCAAACCTTTGTACTACCACCATCCAAAATACCACAATCAAACTCTAGGATATCTGCACGAATTAGTATCCAATCTTGTTGCTTAGCAAAACCAACCTCAAATGGTTCATCCTCCACAAATAACTCACCACAAGATGCTTCTATTATAGCACCCCCCCTCATCACCAACAAGTACACCAACTTCATCACCACCTAAAGTCACTCTTTTGGAACTCCTTAAGACTTCAACAAGATCTAAACAACCTAAACAAACAGAAATAGTCTTTTCAACACCCCCCACATCTCCAAATACTATTTTTCAAGATCTTGAAACTTCACCACCATTAGCTCCCATTAAACTACAAGAACATCTAGGTTCTTATCCACCACCACTTCCAAACATTCCGGACTTTGATCCATATTTTCCTATTTTTCCACCAAAACTTCCGCAACTTACAAACCAAAACCACCCGGAAGATTTCCGCACTCATTACCCACATCACTTACATTGTGAACATTGCCAATCTACTAGGGAAATTGCAATAGATGTTAGGGAAGAAATTCGATTCATACTCAACCTCATCCTTGATCGCATCAATACCATCACTCATCAAAACATCAATCCATAAACCTTATGCAAGCATGGAAAGAATCACTACTACTATTTTCTATTTCTTGTGCCTTTTCTTTTAGAGTCATTTTCAAGAACAAGTCTTGTTCTTATTTTTACATGCTTGTAGTTGGCATAAATACCACTACACATTGTTGTTTTGTTACAAGGCCTTGTTTACATACCTTGGCTCTCAATCTTGATTCTCGGATTCACAAGATTATTTAAGCATGTTACTAACATTTCTTTTGTAGGATTTTTATTTTCTTCACTGACGCCCAAACAAGGGGAGCTACCGTCGAGGGAGTTAACAATCGTGGACTTATTTTTCCACACTTTTATGCTTAGTTCTTCCATGGGTTAACTTTTGTTTCGACAAAAGGGAGAAGAAGTAAAACTTAGGGCTTTCAAAACTTACATCTATTCTTGTTTTACTCATCATAACATTATGTTTTGTCATCAACAAAAGGGGAGATTGTTAATACAAATAAACCGTAAAACGCTTATTAATATTTTGCGATCTCTTTGTGTTTTGTTGATAACAAATATAATGTTATCTTAAGTATAATTATAAGGATACATGTTATTTTTGTAAAGCATTTACATATAGCCATTTAAATACAAAAATATAATAATTAAGCATTTGTTGTAATAGTTTATTAGGATGGGTAAAAACCATAACCCATGGACCATAACTCATGGACCATAACCCATGGATCTTAACCCATACCCAAGTAGACTAGATACAATGTATACTTAGATACATTGAATCTAAAGAAAACCCATGGACCAACCCATAACCCTGACCCATAACCAAAAAATCCATGGGAAAAAGAGGAGCGTTCAACGGATCCTTAGGATTACACTAGACGGATCCCAAGTGGAAGGGATCCGTGGGATCCGGGGAACAGTGAAGAATTTTGCGTATAAATAGAGAGTCATTTCTTCATTCTAACTCACCCCTCTTCTTACTAAATCTCTCATACACTCTCATTCTCTTCTAACATATAGATCACTTGATCTAGAGAGTTGTTCTTCTTTCTTTCTATTTGTGATCCTTATATAGGTCCTTCTCTAAGGCGAGATCACGAGCATTCTACAAGTCATCCAAGCAAGGGGTCCTTGATTGATTTGTCACTCCGCAATATTTCTGTAGCAAAGATCTTGTATTTGATATTTCACATATTTGTCGTGTAATAGTCATGTTGGTTTGGTCCACCATGCTACGGACTCGGTATTTAGCTTTGTACTGAAAAAAGTGTAAACGTGAAGGCTTCTCCGCCAAGTTAAGGAGTTTGTTGACATAGTGCTTGAACTCTCGAGTAGGTGACTCGGGAAGTGGAGTAGGCCAAGGAAGGTGTCCTTGTAGCCGAACCACTATACATCGGTTGTGTCTTTTTTTTCCCTTCGCTTTACTTTATTTACTTGCTTTATCATTAGATCTATACTTTCTCTACATCCATAAGATCTCACATATTAACGAATCTAAAAGTTTTCGAAACTAACGTAAAATCGGCAAAACTATTCAACCCCCCTTCTAGTTTTCCACAATCTTTGATTTCAAAGAAAATTTTCATTTCGAAAGATCATTGAATTTAGAAAGATCATACCCTGACACATGACATCAAAGACTTTATTCATCACTTAATTTGCACAAATGGACTCTGATTCGTTTGATGATATGTTGTTTGAAAATATTTAATTAGAAATCACTCTCCCATTAATCTATGACCGTGATCGTTGATCGAGTGTCTTAAGATTTGACAAATGAAGTCCGTTGATTTTCAAAATTTTGAGTCCGATTTATTTTCAAACAATATTTTTCCATATTGAGAAATACACAAATGGTATCATCCACTACTTGTCTTGCACAAAGATACGTTAGGTGGTTGAAAATCACGAGATGCTTCAGTTGTTACTGAAAGGATGGAAGAAAACCATCTGCTAAAGCAGTGAGACCTCTGAAGTTGTATATATCATGCAACATATCTATAGAGATCTGATTAAGTTTCATTTCTTCTTTTGTCGACCCAAGATATAGTTGCCCTTTCCTATCGGCATCCAATCATCTACTTTTGTGAGATCCGGAGCGGGAGCATTCTTATAGACCATGTTATGAAAGGCCAACATTAAAAGTAGCATGGTATTTGAAAGAGAAACACTTATCATAATATCACATATTGTTAATTGTCTACCGCTAAAATTTGCCGCCAAGTAGGCGCGGTATTTTCCATGATTAATATCTAATCATGTTGAAGTTCATCAATTGCTTTTAGATTTTATGGATAGCTTTGTTTGGCTTTTGCGGTTTTCAAATGTTTTTAAACGAATTTGAGAGCCAAATCAAGGAATTTCATTAGGTTTTTATGTTAGGAATTAGAAATTCCCGGTATTAAAGTGTCGGTCACCTCAAGTATATGTAATCGTTAGAAAGCTCGTAGTCGTAGTTCCTTTAAGTTAAGTAGTTATTTAGTTTAGTAACACCGTGGAGGACTGACGGGTCTTTACCCATCGATGCCCGATCCATGACCCAAAGTGTGGCGTTTATGTAAGACTATAAATACTCTACCTCCCAAGGTAGAGTTGGAGCTCATAATAATAATTTCACTTTCTCTCACTAAGTTCCCTAAACCTCTAACTTTCTCTCTAGAATTCCATCTATATGCTACTTTGTGTTATGGTTTGATGTGTAAGTGAAAAGTAATATCTTACAATTGGTATCGTAGAGCCATGGTTAGATCATATCTTGCACATCTTGGATTTATAGTGGTTTTAGGTGGTTTTGAGTTTGAAAAGTTTAGTGGTTTTGCATCATTTGGTTGATTTCTTGTGTTAAAGTTTGAATTTTCTTGGTACTTTTATGTTTAGAATCATCAAAAGTGTTTAGGTCTTCATTTGGTAAGCTTGAATCATCTTGGTTGGGTTGTTTTTGGATTGAAAAGTGAAGGTTATGTGGTTTTTCAAGCTAGCGACTTAGCTCTCGGACTTGTTTTCTTGGTAGCGACTTGCTTCATAGTTTTGTAGCGAGTTCTGATTATAAAAGCTAGCGAGTTAGAGCTAGCGAGTTAAAGTACAAGTAGTGGAATCTCCACCACGGTTAGCGACTGTGGTAGCGACTTAGTCCATGCGAGTTGCTCTTTAGCGACTTGCATATCTAGCGACTGTGTGGCAATTCTCGCACAAATTTGGCTAGCGACTTAGTCTCAGAGCGAGTTACTACTTAGCGACTTGCTTTTCGGTGGCGACTTGGGACTCTAGCGACTTAGACGTGTAGCGAGTTAAGGGTTAGCGACTTAGTGCATTAATTTCTAGCGATTTAGTGCACTAATTTCTAGCGACTTAGTGCATTACTTGGTAGCGAGTTAGCACTTTATCATCTAGCGACTTGAGTGATTGTTTACGGTTTCTCTTGATTTAGTAAAATCCGTGAAAGAATCTATTTCCGGTTTAATCATAGAGTTATAAAATCCGTATAATACATTAACATGTCTACCAACATTCCCACTGCTCCCACATCATCTCCATCGCTGTCGAGGATGTTCAAGCAACTGCTCGGATACTCGCCCACCCATGCTTGACAGAATCGACTACGATTCTTGGGCTCAACGAATCGATTGTATTGCCTTGGAAAGGAAAACGGTGTCAACATTCTCAAATCCATTGATGAAGGACCATATCGAGTTGAGACGACTAGAGACATACTTGATACTAATGAAGATGGTACTCCTGCTACGGAATGGAGCGGACCTAAGATGTATGATGAGCTTGATGATAAGGAGAAAAGAGATTCGATGCGATATCGTGGCTTCAAACATTGTTCTTCAAGGTCTTCCTAAAGACATCTACAAGTCGATCAATCATAACACCGATGCAAAGGTCGTTTGGGATAACGTTAAGATGCTTCTCTCGTGTTCGAATTAACTATGGAAGACAGTGGAATCCCAACTCTATGATGAATTTGAGCACTTCAAGATGAAACCGGATGAGAGTGTCTATGAGTACTATGTGAGATTTCATAAGTTAGTGAATGACGTGAGGAACATCAAGATGACTATGCCTAATATTCGATTGAACTCAAAATTTGTGAACAACATGAATCCCGAATGGCACAAGTTTGTTACCGTGTGAAGCTCACTAAAGGATTGAAGAATACAAACTATGAGCAACTCTATGCCTTCCTCCTTCGAATGAGAGACATGCTATGTTTGAAAATTAATTCTCAATCGGTTCAAAACTAACCGGGGAGACAAGCTCGTCTAATGACTCTACTGACTTTCTATTCAAACATCGAATCACAACCAAAGCATCACAAGTCATACCCTCGGGTAATGGTAATCACAAACTCATTCCCGATCCCATGTACAAACAAGTCGATCTTGATGCTCACATGGGTAGCTTCATTAATCAACTTGCTCTTCTCATTAGTCAAAACATGAATACTCTCCCACAAACCAACAACAACCTCGAATCGCATCTAACCCACACAATCAAGCCATTCAAAAGATGGAAGGATCGTGGTGCAACGATTCGGGAAAGACAAGATGAATAGGGGCGAGGTGGGTGGAGAGGTTATGTTGGAAACCGAATCGAGGAAGGAATGGTAACCTGTGTCAAGCTAAGCCAATCAAATGCTTTAACTGTGGTGGTGAGGACACATTGCAAGGAACCGCACATCTCCAAAGCGTCCCAGAATCTTTCAATACTTGTAGATAAGATGTTCTTGGCCCAAGCTCGGGACAATGGTGCTACTTTGAATGAAGAGGCTAGCATTTCTTCTTGAAGGCAATGCCAAGACCTATGATGCGGATGTAGATGAGCGGCCTATTCGGGAGATAGGTCACAATCATCAAATGCCTTTCAAGTCGGTGGCTGCGATGCTTACGACTCGATGTGGATGATGGACCCATCGCACACACAATCTTTATGGCTAGCATTTCTCCCATGGTGTCTCCCAAGGTCACTACTTCACCACCACCGGGCCATCCCATGACAAGCTAATCTCGGAGGTATTAAAACTATACGATGATGCTAATGTGCAATGATGCATGACAAAGTACAATCAAGCGAACCTATTGAATCAAATATTGAAAATATGGGTAATATTGATATTGTCCCATATGATCAATATGTGAAACAAAGTGAAAGTGAAGTTGTACCTAGTGATGCATCTTCTGCAGCTAACAATGACTATGCTTTTGATGAATACACCGCATGTGTCTCGATGATTCCATTATCTCTCGAACTAAATGCCTATAAAGAACGTGTTGCTATCTATGAGCAACAGCTAAGTTTGAGTTGACCACCCGTGAGCGGAAATGGATGACCAAATGCGTATAACTATTAGAAAAAGTAGGTTTAGAGAAGAAGTATTAAAACAAGAGTTAAATGCCTTACAAGAAAAGCTTTCTAAAAGCGCTAAGCAAAACAAGAACTTAAGGAAAATGTTAAAGTGCTTAGCAAGAATTCTATGCTAAGGAGTCAAAACTTTTGAACGATTTTTCTAATCTAAAGACTTTGAAAACAAGCTTGAAAATAAGTTGTACGTACAAGGAATACCATTCGATCGCTCACATGATCACTAAGCATAGATTCTTAAGCGATAAGCATAGCATTCCCTTGTTGAGGAACCAAACCAGAGGTAATTAAAAGGCTAGAAATGCTCATAAGGTACTTTATGATGGTGATGAAATTCTTAAGCCTAGGCGTAAACCTAGTTGCGTTGAGTGCAATCGAGGAAGATAAGAAATCGATGAAGTCACTAGGAAAGGATGAACAAAAACTAGATGACCCTAAATGCAAAGAGAAAAAATATTAATCACTCCTCATGATTATAAGAAGGAAAGCTGGATTTCCTTAAACAAGTTTAAGCCTCGAGACTTTGTTGACTCCCGAACAAGTCTTGGAAAAGGAAATAGATAAGGTAGTCGAAAATATTGTAGAAACAAACCCTCCTTCGAAAATGCCTAGAAACAACTGTGTATCCTCCTAATACACCTATGCATCTTGTACCTAGAACAATTGCCACTAAAAGCAAGACACTAATCGCCCAATCGTTATATTCCAACTATTTGTTGATTTTGAGAAAACTTGCAAGAAAAGGATCACTCCCACCGGTATAATCAAGGTGAAAGAGGTTTTGAACAAATGAAAGAATGTTATTTAATCAAGTCATGCCTTTCTTTAAACTTCTAAAAGATCACTTTGAGAGTCTTAAAAGGGGTAGAAGGCGATATTAAGGGTATGGAAAAGGAATTTGATGCAATGGTTCTTTGAAGTTAGTAATTATGAGCGACACTAAAATATAATGAGATTGAGAGAAAGAACACGCATACATTGAATGAGAATCTTATTCTTGAATGTGTTGCTCAAGATGTTTTTTCAACGCTCAAATTGCTCTATTAATGCTTCCAAATTTCATGAATTATCTGTGTCCTGAAAGTCTCCCATGATCGTGTCATTGAGCTTGAGAAAACTAATTCTAAACTAAGCGAGAAAATTGAACCGATGATCACGACACTTTGGTTAAACATTTTTCTAAACTAGAAGTTGAGTATTTTAATTTACAACTAAAATATCAACATCTCAAAGAAAATGTCAAAACTTCAAATATCAAGACATCTTCGGATGCTCCGAGTTTGATGCGCTTTTCAAATTAACAAACGTGATGAGCAGATTCAAGCTCGAGGCAACACGATCGAAAGTTGAAAGCCCGGATCTCTCGCCAAAGGTCAAACGAACAATATGACAGCTCCCAAATGCCTCCTCCTTTAGATTCTCGGAATTCTCAAACGTTTCATCTTCAAAACCTTGTAAATGCTTTACAAAAGGAAAGCGAAAGTTTTCTAGAAGAAAATGAAAAGGTTAAACGTCACTTCAATGAGTTGTTTGAATCTATTAAAGTCACTCGTAACAAAACAACGAACAAATAACTTCATTGCAAAAGGAAATTGAGAATCAAGAGTCGTAAAAGGGAAAATGCCAATGACCAATGAGGAGAATGTTGTATCTAAGGTTCGCTCTAGTAATAAATATGCTTTATCATGACATATGTCCCCTCATCTAAGAACAACAAACTGCCATTCAAACATATTTCTCATCCCTTAGGATTGCTTAGAATGTCTGCGTGAGATTGTTGAAGAGGATAAGCTAGAGAAACCTCATGATAATGCAATTGGACATGCTTGCTTATATGCCAAACGATCTCAAGAAATCTTAGAATGCTTGATCACAATATGCCCAAAGTCATTAGGTGAGAGAGTTAATCCTTTGATTCCATGCTCAATGCCTAAAGCTAAGTATGATACACATTCGATTCCCAATGTTTTGAAAGTGAGCAAGAGGTGTGCCTTTAAATGCATTTCGATTCCGTAATGTCAATGCTAAGAAAGAGAACTCAAGTGTACCTTCTAGGAGTACAAATCACAAGTGCCTCTAGTTTTAAGAAAGTGAACCTTAGTGCACTGCATGTAGTTCGGATCCCAACATTGAATAAAGCGAATCGTGTTGATTCTAGTAATTGCCATAGGCGTCGTAATTAATCCGAATTCGATACTATTTGCAAACCTTGTATCGATGTCCGCTGAATTACGCTTCTAATCATGAATGTGGTGTTACTGTTTTGCCTAATGATGTTAATTGTCCGCTAATATTGTTAATGCTAAAATTCATGCTAAAAAGGCTAAAAGGCAAAAGCGAAAGAAAGTTAGAAAACAATGGAAACCCACAGAAGAACATTATTGAGAATAGGTTTTATTGGATACCGCTGGTCATAAGACCAATCGACATAATGCCCACTAGAAAATGGATGCCCTCTTGGTAGAACTATTCCCTTAAGAAGTGGTCACACTATAAATAGGGCTAATATAGACACTAGTATTGCATCTATTCACAATGATTCCATTACCTCACCGTCGATATGAATGCCTCTATTTCGATGCGGGTGGTCCAACTGTTGCTACTAACCAAATGGAACCCATTCTTGCATGGGGATCCCAATTATCCGATTATCCATTCTTGTCGTGTTCAACCGCAGATCGTTCAAATCGCTCGTGGTACACGGACTCAGTCGCTCCAAGCATATGATATTGGAGACCGTCACGCTCATGAACTTCGTGAGCAAATTCATCGGGATCGTTAGATTTGGTAATGATCATTTCGATTGCTATTATGGGTTATGGAGATTATGTTGTTGGTGATAGTGTCATCTCCGTGAGTATATTATGTGGAAGGTTTAGGTCATAACTGCTCTCTGTTGGTCAATTACGTGACTACGATCTAAAGTAGCCTTGGAAAACATACCGCTTTGTTAGAGATCTTAATGGTAAGGCGATGAAAGGAACTCGTGGCTCAAACCTTTACACCATCTCTATCGATGACATGATGAGAGCTTCACCAATCGCTTATTATCAAAGGCTTCAAAAACAAAGTCATGGTTATGGCATCGTCGTCTCAATCACTTGAACTTGGCACCATCAACGATCTTTCCGAAAGGACTTAGTTGTAGGTTTACCTAGACTAAAGTATGAAAAGGATCATCTTTGTTCAAAGATGTCAATTGGGAAAAGCAAGAAGTATGCCCATAAACCTAAACCTACTAACTCTGCACGAAGTTCTTCATATGATTCATATGGATTTATGTGGACCAATGAGGTGCGAGAATATCTTTGGGAAGAAATATGTGTTAGTTGTGGTTGATGATTATACTAGATTCACAGGGTCAAGTTCTTAAGAACAAAGGATGAAACTCGATATCATCATCAAACTCATCAAACAAATTGCAGTTTAGACTAAACAAAACCGCCGAATTATCGAGCAGACAATGGGCCGAGTTTGTCAACAAACAACTCGATGATTTCTATGAAAGCGTTGGAATCACCATCAAAGAAGTGTTCCACGAACCCCTCAACGAGCGGTGTAGTTGAAAGAAGAAATCGTACTCTTGTTGAAGCCGCTAGAACAATGCCGATCTACTCAAAGGTTCGATGTTTCTCCGGGTCAAGCAATTGCCATCGCATGCTACACAAAATCGTTCCTGATTCACACCATTCATGGAAAAACTCCATATGAACTTGTCCACAACAAAACCTAATCTATCTTTCCTCTCGTGTTTGGTGCCTTGTGCTATCCAACTAATGAGGGTCAAGACTTGGGCAAACTTAGGGCTAAAGTCGACATTGGAGTATTTGTAGGATATGCACCAAACAAAAGGGATACCGAATCTACAACAAAAGAACCCGAAATATCATGGAAACAATTCACGTTACATTTGATGAGTGACCGTCAAATGGCTCCTGGACACTCCATTCGGGACCGCAATTCAAAACAAATCCTATTGGTTCATCCTTGTTCCAAACTCCTCTCAAGAAACACCATATGTACCTCCATCCAAGATGATGTAAAGAAATTGTTTGATCCAATGTTTGATGAACTATGAGTCTACTACTAATGAGGTCTTGATCCCTACAGCAGAGGATGCTCATATTCCGTTGAATGAAGTCAATTCATCGCCTCAATATCTGTAAGTCAAGAACACGTCACGATCCTTGATCTCATCAACAAATCATCATTCTTCAAATGTACATCATGGAAATGTTTCGACATCAATGATGAAGTTAATCCCTTTGCGACTCTCAAGATGCTCCATTTGAAAACATATTTGCTACTCACGAATCATCATCGAACCATCTTCTTCAGAGACATCGACTCGACTACCTCGCCTCAACAAATGCCACATGAACACCTCGAAAAATGGACTCACGATCATCCATTAGACAACATCATTGGAAATCCTCTCGTCATGTATCAACCCTAAGCAACTCGCAACCGATGCCTTATGGTGTTTCTTCAACTCCGTACTATCTAAGATCGAACCAAAAGATGTTAAAACCGCCATGAATGAAGACGGTGGTTCAATGCCATGCAAGATGAAATTCATGAGTTTGATCGACTTGATGTATGGGAGTTAGTACCGCTCGCATCGTGCATATGATTATAGCTCTCAAATGGATCTTCAAAGTAAAACTTGATGAGCATGGTGATGTGTTGAAAACAAGGCTCGATTGGTTGCTAAAGGATATCGTCAAGAGGAGGGTATAGACTTTGAAGAATCGTTTGCTCCAGCTTGCTCGAATCGAGGCAATCGTAATCTTTTGGCTAATCTTGCAAGTAAGAACATGGTGGTATATCGGATGGATGTAAAGACGGCATTTACGAATCGGAGATCTTAAAGAAGTCGTCACGTCACCAACTGAAGGATTTGTGAATCAAGAGCATCCTACTCACGCTTATCGTTTGAAGAAGGCTCTTTACGGTTTAAAGCAAGCTCCAGGGCATGGTATGATACCTTGTCAAAGTTTCTTCTATCAACCGGATTCAAAGAAAGGAGCGATTAATCCTACATTGTTCACCGTGAAGTCAAAAACATTTAACTCATGTTCAAATCTATGTTGATGATATTATTTTGCCTCGACCGACCCAATGGAATGTGAACGTTTTCAAATGAAATGAGTTCAAAGGTTCAAATGTCAATGATGGGACAAATGTCATTTTCTTGGGATTACAAATTTCACAAAGTCCCTGGAGGCATCTTCATAAATCAATCTAAATATGCAATGAGATGTTAAAGAAATTTGGATTTGATTCATGTGACCGCTGACACCCCCATGATTGACCGAACTAAACTAGATGAGGACCTCTCGGGATCATGATTGACCAAACGAAATATCAGTATGATTGGATCCCGATGTATCTCACCGCTAGTAGACCGGACATTTTGTTCTCGGTGTGCATGTGTGCTAGATACCGAGCTAAGCCTACTAAAAAGCACCTTGAAGCGATTAAGCGGGTCTTCGGTATCTCCAAGGTACCATCAATATGGGACTATGGTACCAAGGACACCGGTATGTCACTAACGACCTATGCGAGATGCCGATCATGCAAGTTGTCAAGATACACGTCAAGCACGTCGAGGTGCTCGCTTTTTGGGTGATAAGCTTGTGAGTCGGTCTTCAAAGAAGCAAATGAGTACTTCTATTTCCTCTCAGAGGTGAATACATAGCCATGTCATCTTGTTGTGCTCAAATCTTATGGATGAGATCTCAAATATCGACTATGGCTTTGTATTCAACAAAATTCCTCTCAGATTGTGATAATAAAAGTGCTATTGCTCTCATGCAACAACGTTCAACACTCAAGAGCAAAGCATATCGACATTCGACATCATTTCATCGGGGAACAATTAGAAAAGGTGTGGTGGAACTATATTTTGTGAGGTCGAATATCAATTAGTGACATCTTCACCAAAGCTCTTCCAAGAGACGCTTTGAGTTTATTCTTCCACGCCTTGGCTTGAAAAGCCTTCAACCGAACACTCAAACGCCTTCGGAGGAAGACGAGGAGTAAAGGTCTATCTTCATCTATCTCTTGTAAATATTTATTGAAAAACAAAATAGAAAAATATAAAACTTTCAAAATCCATAAAATTTGAAAAATTCAAAATCTTCAAAAATATTGTCAATTTGTCATGTTTTTTTTTTCCGGTTCGATAATATCTACGGTCTTTGTGATGTCATTCAAAGAATGACACGGACTTTAGATGTTGTTCAATTCTTAAAAAAAAAATATATATATATATATATATATATATATATTTTTGGGAGAAAGAGAAACAATGGTTTATTGTCATCTTCGTGCAATAACCCGGTTTTAAAAGAAAGAACAGAGCCATGTTTTATCATGTTTTCAAAATTTCATGCTCGATTCTATAAACTTTTATCTGCTGTAGAACTAAATGCTTGGAAAAATAACTCAATCCCTATTTTTGATAATCATCAGGACTTATTTGTCAAAATCTCTATCTCTCAATCAACAACCTCGCCATTGATTGAGGGGAGAATGATTTCAATTAAATTAAAAGTTATTTGGCATTAAACTGTTTTTCAAAAGATATACATGCATGTTTTATCAATGGAGTTTAAAGTCTTAAAATCCGATCCTTATCGATTAAGAAGCTTTCATAATCAAGTCACATTTCTCCTTAAAAGCTTTCAAAATCAATTTAAATCTATAAGAGATCACAAATCTCAAATGATTTGATAATTGTGATCGGGAGAATGTGATTTAAACCGGATTTAAACCGATAATTGGTAAATGGTTCTATAAGGATGTACATGTTGTCCGTCTACATGTGACAAACGATTTCAATTTTTCAATGCACATGTTGAGGGGAGCACCTATCTTAAACCTATGATTTGAAACGTGATCATTTATCCCATGCGTGTTCCTCTAGTATGTGCAAAACTCTTTTCAAACCTCGAGGCACATATCGAGGGGAGCAAAATTCATGGAAACCTCATCCTTCCCTAAATGCTTTACCCACTTGATCCGTTGAGGAAGTGATGTCGATATCTTTTAGAAAATGGTAATCAAAAGAAGTTAATTCTTTCTCTTGCCTCCGTGTGCAAAACATTTTCAAATACTTGATGCACATGTTGAGGGGAGTTCTCGTTTAAAATATCAAAACAATTCGGTTACAAAATGCTTTGATTATATATCACAAGTATCCGAATTGATTTTCAAATGGTTTCAATTGGATCCAATGGCGTATGAACAATACCAAATAGACCGACCAACTTTACTTTATGTGCGGTGATATAAGGATGATAAGGTTAGGTATTGGTTCCTTGATCCGCTTGAGCCGGAGGATCTACCAGGACAATCCACTAGTTAGTGTAGAAGTCCTTAGGTATGATGATAAAAGGAGAAAATGAGATAAGGGAAGAGTGCGGACTAAGGCCGAGCTAAATCTTGGAATAAACCCAACAAGGTTCTAGTTATGAAGTCTCGGTAAGCCTTGAAGGGGTGAAGAATGAAAAGAAATGAATGAGAAAGGGTGAAAAGAAATAGCCTCCATCAATTCAACCTTAGGGCGTAAACCGGGTTCAATTCATATGCTACCGATGGTAACATCGGTATTGAAGACAAGACGTCATGGACCCGATGGCGACCGCACTTCAACTTTCCAAACCACTCAAGTTCCTCTTAAAAGGACTTGTTTCATTCTCACGGGCAGGCATTATCTATCGACTTTCTCTTAGAGATGGTTGATATTGAAGAAGGAGACCCTCTCCCTAGTCTCCGTTATAGGATCCAAATGTGCACAAATTGAGTCTAGAGCCACGAGATCATCAATAAATCTCATTAGGACACTTTCAATGAAGACTCTCTGTTTCACAATGTGGAAAGAGATTATATCTTGAGTCCTACGCATTATCCTTGTGGTATTGCCGTAACATCGAGTGATGTGTTTACACATTCATAATGAAGATGGAAAGCCTTCGAGCCAACATCAAACAAGCTCTGGTAGGTGGCATGTGAGATCTATCATATAGATCAACCATGTGACAACCGAACAGAAACAATTAGGCGATTCAATTTCTTGAATCAATCACAGTTCGAGATAGGATTGACGGATACCTTTGAAAACCGGTCTTTGTGCTTAAAACTCTTTTCTTTAGCACATCGATTTGTGTACTCATTTTCAAACCAAAAGGTATTTTTATGATTGATAATTGATTTCAATAAAACCTTCGTTGTATTGCAAAAACAATTTCTATTGAGCAATACACGATTGTTTTTCAAATCTCTTTTCATCAATCGGTGAACTTAAAATTATTGGTTCACTCACTCCGTGTTGTCTTCTTTGAGACGTTCCGGTTTGAGAACACTGAACAACATTGCGAAACCTCATCAAGGAGATTCTTAGGAATCCTACACGATCACAAAGATTTATATCGATCAACGGGAACCGGTGGTAGTGTACCTCAATTCAATGAAAGTGATCAAAGACACTTTCGTGCGATTTGTTGCTAACTGCTTTATGCGTGTGCTTGACGCTTGCGGTGATCGTAATGAAGCGGTCAATCCATAGCCGCGTGCTCACTTAACACATTCATCTCAATAGAAATCATGATTAGTGCATCATTGACTCTAATATTTTCACTCCATGCTTCGCTCGCCGCCAATATCATGATTCAACTAAAGCTTCCGCCACTGATGTGAAGATTTCATGATCCGAATGTGAGCATGTCGGTCCTAAAGTCACAACATCACATAATACCAACCCCACAAAGGATGTGTCGAGATTGTTGATAGTGATGATCTCCAAAGATGGCTCGGACTTATCATCACGTGGATCAAGAAAGACCTCACTTGAAGTAACCAAGCATGCAATGTGAAGAATCAATGACTACGAGCTTGAGCTAAGCACTACATCAAGAATGCAAGATCAATTTTTAATGTAATATCTGTCAGATTCAATGTAATTCTAGTACATGATTGAGGTGACCTCCTTAGGGAGATTGTTAGGAATTAGAAATTCCGGTATTAAAGTGTCACACCTCAAGTATATGTAATCGTTAGAAAGCTCGTGAGTCGTAGTTCCTTTAAGTTAAGTAGTTATTTAGTTTAGTAACACCGTGGAGGACTGACGGGTCTTTACCCATGTATGCCTCGATCCACACCCAAAGTGTGGCGTTTATGTAAGACTATAAATACTCTCTACCTCCCAAGGTAGAGAGTTGGGCTCATAATAATAATTTCACTTTCTCTCACTAAGTTCCCTAAACCTCTAACTTTCTCTCTAGAATTCCATCTATATGCTACTTTGTGTTATGGTTTGATGTGTAAGTGAAAAGTAATATCTTACATTTTATTATTACGTACTTGATTCAACTTATATATTATGATGAGTTGAAAACTATATATGTAAATTGAATAGCGATTACACGAGATGAAACTCTAACGGATCATAAGCCTACAAACGAGCTTGGCCTACTATCCTCTAATAATTTTTTTTTTTATGAACAACATATGGCTAGATCTCATTTATATGGTGAAAAATTCATAGAACACATGATATAATATGATATAATAGAAATGATGTGAAAAAATTATTAAAAAGGATTGCAAATTGAATTTTCCTATAAAAAATATAAATTCACTTGGTAAAAGAAAATTGAATCGATAAAAAAAAGTTCTATTAGATACAAATAATAAAGGACATGGTTTACTTATACCATCAGGACTTGAAGAATACTTTTGACACCTCTGTATTTTAGAAAAGGGATGTACTATTCCTACCCTCCCAATAGGGAGGGTTGTACTTTTTTCTTTTGTCTCATATTTATTTCAAGACAAATACGTTTATTGTCGGTTTACATTAGTATTTACAGCGCTTTTAAGCGTCGACTTATTAAACTTTATATTTACATTCCGCATTTTCAGGTTTATAGTTTTTGATATAAACAAAATTATAAAATTAAAAAAATTAAAAAATATAAAAAAAATGCAAAAAAGTAGGGGAGGGTGGGAATGTAACAACTAGGGGGTGGCAATATCTTGTCCCTTATTGAAATTACATACTCGATCATAAATTCTAAACAGAAATACAAAACAAAAAACCAGCAGTACACTGCATCAGCAACATTTCATACTATTGCAATCCCAAACAGTCCATATTCACCATGATTCACCAAGACCATAATCTTTATGATTATTGAGTCTAGTTATTTTGGAAACTAATAAAAACATAGAGATTATATGACAAATATCAGTTACTCGTTTTTAATTAAAAACATTCATTTCCTCTCGTCACATACGCCTTCTCTCCTTTTGAAATTATATGTTTCAAAAATCGCTAATCGTTAGTTAAAACAAGTTATACCATTGCGACAAATATCTTTTAGTAGAGGGGCACTTTGACATCATTTCGGCGATTTCTTTTACTTTTTTACTTTTTTCACTTTATTTTTCAGTGTTCAAACTTACATGATATATCACATGTGATTTAACACTTATTTGAAAGTTGAGACCATTAAACACATGTTGTAAAATGAACATAATTCTTTATACAAGATTCAAATATTTTAACCTATTTTTTATTAGAAATTTTTAGCCTAGATAAAGTGTAAATCATAGTTTACAGTCTTATTGTAACAATGTAACAGACTAAGGTTTGGATGTAGGTTTATTGTGCAAGTTATACACGTGTTAGGTTGCTACTCGTATGAATAATGATAGTCACGAGATAGCATGAAAACGATGGATATAAATACCCAAACACCTCATAAGTTGAGGTGTATGACACCATTTGATTAATACGAGTTTCTCTCTCTAGATTATGTGTGTGCACCCTATTTTCTCTCTGTAGAATTCGATTATTAAGCTTGATTATTGGCCAAAATTTGGTATCAAGAGCTAGCATACGATAGATTAAAGAATTGCAGTATACTTATGTTGCTTAAATCGTCATTAATTAACTATTTTTACCGATTCTTTTGGCTTAAAACTCATAGTTTTTGACATAAAAACTCATTCGAATAAAATTTTTTGGTTTATCAAATTTATTGGTTGACAATCAAAACTTTTTGTTTCTAAAGCTTCATAGTGATTAGTGTTAAGTTTCCATTGGTTTAAAATTGGTGCTTAGTGGTTAGATTTCAAGTTTTGGGTAGTTTAAAGTCGAGTTTTTGGTACCTTTTGTGAAGCTCGTGACTTTCTATTCGATATCGTGAACTTAGATCTCGTGGCATTCTTCATCGGATAAGGTTGTTCCGAGATCACTTCTTCACGCTATAAGTATCTACTTAGTTATTCACGAGATCCATACTATTCCACCTTGGTTACTAGTCTTCATGAGATTGGTATACTTCGTTACTTACTTCACAAGATTGGGTTCTTACGAGATTGGCTACTTATTCTCTTTCACAAGATTGTTATTGTTCATTGTTACAAGGTAGTGGTTCTAGTGTGTTTCACGAGATTTGTTACAAGATTGGTTAGTTCGTTGTTTTACGAGATCATTACGATAATCTTATAAAGAGGTAAAGGTAATTACCAAAACGGGATCATACCCCATTTACAAAATCAGACCATTTTTCATCATTTTACGAGAATAGACTGACACGCTTACCAACCAATTCCATGTGAGCCTACGTGCTTAATCTTATGTGAACAACTGCACCTATTATACAATAAACAAAATATATAATATATGGAGTATCAAACTAGTTAAGGTACATTGATTCTACGTGTTCTATCTTTGTTGATCCTCATTTTCATTGTAAGAAACATCGTTACTTAATATTGGTCACCTTATAATGACTCATGATTCAAAATGTACATGTCAACATAGGTATTTGCCTTCAATACACATGCATAGAAATCCATAAACTAATAAAATTAGTGCTATATAAATAATGATGGCCTCTTGATTTCTCCATTTCATATTGAAACATACCATCTTATTAACCAGTAACTCCATAACCTCAACAACTATCTGGTGTTTAGTTCTACAAGGAGCACGCATACCATGATACTCGCCTAGCATCACTCGCCTAACATCATTCGTCCCTCGACCAACACTCGTCTAGCATCATTCGTCCCTCGCCCAACACTCGCATAGCATCATTCATCCCTCGCACAGCCTTAGCCATCCTCCCCCAACACTCGCCCAACCTTAACCATTCGCCCCCAGCACTCGCCCAGCCTTGAACTACCTTGCCTGGGAATCGCCTAGGATGTAGTTGTGAATCAAGTCACTTTTTGATCGCCTAAAATTGTTGCCGAGAAGATCATGAAAACGTGTATGGTTAAAGGCATATCCTGAAATGGATCTAAAGGGTTCACATTTAAAAGTTCATTTTCGTAAATAATATGGGCGAAGTTCTGTTTGGTAAGACTCGCGGTACTTGAAATGGTTCATTTTAAAAATTCTCTCTATTTTATTTCTTCACGAGATCGGTTACTTAGTTACTTTCACGAGGTCGTTACTATTGTTGATTCACAAGGTTGATTAATAAAGCTGGTTACGAGATTGGTTATACGAAGTCTTGTGATTTTCTCTGCATGCTTATTCTAATTTAGTTGTCTTGACTCTTGATGACTTCAAATGAACCATGTCTCTATTCTTTAGAAGTCAATCTTATTAGTTGTAGTGTGAAGAAGCAATAATGCAATCTTTGTGTCGAACCATTGCTTCAGCCGCCATCAAGTTACATTGGCTAGCTTCCTTATCGCAACAGATCTGTATTACTAGTTTACTACAGTTCATATCTTTATAGTATGTGTACGTATATTTTTATAAGTTCAGAACCTGAGTGAATAAAGTTTCAAAGTTAAGTAACCTGAGTGAACAAAATGAAACTTTAATAACTTAAGACAAATTTTTAAGAAAATTTAATAACTTTTTTGTACCATAACCCATTAACCAAAACCAAACAACTAAAAAGTGCCCGACCAAAACCCAAAATCAAACTTTTAGAAAATTAGACAAAAATATTCTTGAGGCTCAGATTTGTATACAACCGAACAAAGTGGATAAATCCGCCTTGGCTAGAAACTTAATACTCCTTCCGTCTCATATTTATCATCTATATTTTCTTTTATGGATATCTCAAATTAATTATCCACTTACCTATTTTAGTAAAAAAAGAGAATATAATGAGGAATATTCCATTTAAGTGGTTGAGAGCTATAATTATTCCACTTTTATTAATATTTCGCTTCTTTATGCAGTAATGACAATAAATTTGAGACGGCTGAAGACCGGTTTTGCCTCGCCAAGATACGGTAAATCTCAACTTTGTCCGAATCCACTTAGGCGCATTCAAAATTCATCATCATAGCCTCTTAACACTCATCACATCCAAATCCAAATCAAAAAAAAAAAAAAAAAAAACTGTTTGAAAATGCACCAAACAGATAATCCATTCATATAAGATACTCAAGACAGTCAAAACAACAACCAATGATACTAAGAAAATCATTTGGCTTATTCAAAGAAAGATGTTTGACCATGAAAAAAGTCAAACCCCTCTCTAAAATAGCCTCATTTCGTCTGAGTGTAAAATTGTTAGGCTCAGATCTGCAAATGTGAAACTGGATAAAAGGGATCCGAACCCGCCATGGCTGCCAACCGGGTCGGGTTGCCCCGCCAAGATACGGGTCGAATTTCACCAATTATTATCCGGTAACCTTTTTATGCTCGGAAAATAACAAATGCAGAATAATAATATCATCATCGCCTTTGACATATAAGCATAATTAACAAACATCCTTTCAAAAAGGAAGGACAAAGGACATTTTGGTCTAGTGGTAAAAAGTACCGTTAGATAATCAGAGGTTGCGGGTTCGATTCCCGATAAACGGTGTTTTAGATTCTTCTTCAGCTTCAACTTCTGTTTCTGCTAACCATAAGAAGCTTTTAAAGGGTTGTTGATTTACGGGGAATGAAATCATTGGCTCAAACATACATGGATGATGATGACGTGGCAACCACCCTTTTGAAACCTACTGTCACTCTCGCCAGAGCCTCATTCTTTTTTTTCCGAGCATTTTTTCCCCATTTTGATTCTACTGTGTTTATATAGTGGTAACTGGTGTTTTCATTTTTTACCCTGTTTTCCTTGCTTATTTACATTTTTGATAGGCTAATCTTTTAAAGAAATGATTAGCATGACTAAACTTTTACATCGGCTTACCGAGTTTGGTTTAATATGAATTCATTGTCACTAATCTTTTCATAATAATACTTAACAGTAGGGGTGTGGTCAGTTTTTGGCTAAAACCGTAACCGAACTGAAATATTCGGTTTCTAAAGAATCCAAAACCAAAACTGTTCGGTTTTTTACGGTTCGGTTTTTTCGGTTTATTATCGGTTTCGGTTTGATCTTTCAGTTATTTCGGTTTCTAACCGTTTAAGTTTGGGCATGGCCAATTTATAACAACAAACTTGTTTTACATTAAAAAAAATGGTTATTCTTCGTTACTTTTTGTCAATCTAAGCCTAGTAATGTTTATCTCATAGTTTTACAATTACACATGACACACACATGCATGTGAACATACACATAGTATGATCACTGTCACATATTTATTGATACTAGTTGAATCTTCGCACAACAAATGACGATAAATATAGTTATATAATAAATATAGAAATGAATGAATAACCCAACTCTCCCTGCATTCCTACCCGCTTAAGAATTCATTTCATAACACTCCAAATGTATATTTGTTGGTTGTATGTGTTTGTTTGAGTTTTTCAGATCTTTCCGCGACATCATTATTCCCGCATATAAAATACTTTCACAATCTCTTACCCACAAACACTCTTCCAAAAGTAAATGATTTTGATACATCAAGTTTGTATTGATTGAAAAATTTTAAAGTTATAAAATTTTGAATCAAAAAAAAAAATAAATAAATAAAAAATAAATAAACATACTAAAATGTAAAAACTAAAACTCATAAAAATATATCAAAATGGATGTTGAATTAAATAGACAAAATTTTAGAAAATATGATGAAATTAGATCATAAAAAATTTAACGAATAAAAGATATTTAAATTTAAAAATAAAGGTGATTAATTAGGTAAGACACGCACACCTTATTATCATAGCCCTTATTTTAGTTGTTAGAAAATCATCTCTTTTTTTTTTTAGTAGGAAGGAAGTACGTGTCACCAACGATTAGGCTCCTTATTTTAATTTTTCATGGGCCTACAACTTAAACGCTTTATATAAGAAGATAGATATTGTCAGGTAAACACACGACACGACAAACATGCATACAAATGTTAAGATAAATATATTATAAATCCACCCATAAAATTAATCTCTGTTGTAAAATCGGCCTAGGCGGCCGATTAATCTCCGCATAATCGTTGATCAGTCAGTGAGCGCCCAGATTTATCATAATCGGCCTATTTAATCGGTTTGGTCAAAGATCGCTTAAACATCGGTCAACAAACCGATTAATCGGAAAAAATCGGTCTAATCAGATTAATCGGACAAATTTGCTTAAAAATCGGTCAATAAAATCGGACAATATCGCTTAAAATTTGGTCAACAAATCGATTGATCGAACAAAATCGATCAAAAATCATTTAAAAATGGTCAACAAACTGAGTAATATCTATGTTTAACTTTGAACTTTGAAAAATTATGTATTATGTTTATATTTGAACACTTGAAATATTTGAACTTTGATGCACTATGCTTATATCATACATACATATAATATAATATAATATAATATCCAAAATTACAATCTTGTTCATAAAAATTTCAATCCGATAATACCTGCTTTACTGATTAATCACAGCCTACCCGACCGCCTCACTAAGACTCAACATTTTTACAACCTTCAAATTAATATTAATTTATAAATTTGATTTATTCACTTATTTATTTATGTTATATTAATTATATATTATTATATAATAAAATTGGTTTGGTTCGGTTTTTGGATGAAAACCAAATCCGAAACGCATTTTTCGGCTTCTGAAAAAGTAACTACTTGTATAACCTATTGACATTTATTTGGTTTGGGAAACACGTTCCACGTTTTATAAAACCGTTTTGCTTATGTTTTTCATTGATAAAAATTGTGATTAAATCAAATTGTAGAGATTGTGATGTCATAGTTGATTTGAACAAAGTTGAGATTATTCGTGTCTTGACAAGGATGTGAAAGATTTAACTGATTCGGTGTGTCCTCTTACTTGCATCATGACAAGTAGATAAGAGAGTGTTCGGGTACAAAGGTAATTGTTCAGTTAAAAATAACATAGTTTATGTAACAACCCACTTAATCAGTGACGGAGCCAGTAGGGGGGCTAGAGGGTGCTCGGCCCCCCTAACCGGCTAAACTACCTTAGATATATATATAAGAGAAGATGAAAGAGAAGATGATGGTGAAGGTGATTTGCAAAAGAAAAAAAATATATATAATTTCCGGCCAAAAGATAATGGGGAAGGTGAAGAAGATGGTTTGCATGTGAGAGAAAAGTGAAAGTAGTCATAAAACGTGTATTGGAAATTGGAAATGTAGTCACAACTATATAATGTTAGGAAAATGACTTGTTCTGGTCGATTATGTCACATCGGATAAATAATTGTTTGTTACTACCAAAACAAATATCATTGAACTGTATGTTGAACGATTCAAACTATCGATTCAGCTTCTGAAAGAAATTATTGTATGTTTTAACCTAAAAGAAAAAAAGGATGAGCCCCCTCAACCCAAATTTCTCATCCGCCCCTCGCACTTTATCATAACATAATATTGTCCGTTTTGTTTACAGGATCAAAACTTTGCTTTTGTT
Organism: Chrysanthemum lavandulifolium; assembly: GCA_022545495.1. NCBI lineage: Eukaryota > Viridiplantae > Streptophyta > Magnoliopsida > Asterales > Asteraceae > Chrysanthemum > Chrysanthemum lavandulifolium. Next base: position 241,571,225 of record CM040238.1, on the reverse strand, counting down.
GCTCTCATGTGAAGAATTGTGACTAGTCACCTAAATTAGTACTATTTTCACATGAACACGTTTAACTTCACATTCTTAAGAGCTCCACCCATAATAGTAGACCACAAACGGTTGTGCATGGCATTGTAAAAGAATGTTATCGATGAACCAAATATCTCTCAAGCCGCAACCAATGTGAGATGCTTAGAGGTATTACAGTTTAACCGCAGCAGCTTCCTTCACCCTAAAATACAAACACTAATTCAACTATACTAACATCTCAATTATAGGCAAATATCTTTGTTCCATTGTTTACTAAATCTTAGCATCGATTTCATTATTTACTATTTACTCCTTTGATTGTAATACTTTTATATTATCTCACATTATACACAATAAAAGTTTAGAGTAGAGTTATTTTACATACCAAACTTTTCTTGACATCTGCGACTCATCTCCACCATCCGCTCTAAAAAAATCAATGGTGAGATTAAAACATTTTATTATTTCACATATTTTTATAATTTAAATATCTTAAACTGTTAATCGTTAAGCAAAAATAATTATCACGATCGAAGAGCGTTTAATTATCTTTCTGTTGACGGCACTTTGATATACTTTTGACAAAAAAAAAAAATATTTTTTCACGTTTTTCGTATTTTTTCGCTTTTTTCGAAGCTGGAATTTGCGTGAAATATCATATACGATTTAACACTAATTTGAAAATCACATGTGATATTAGTGTTAAATCACATATGATATACATATATATAAGATTTAACACTAATATCACATGTGGTATTCAAATTAATGTTAAATCATATACGATTTTTCATGCAAATTTTAATAACGTAAAAAAAAAAAAAAAAAAAAAAAAAAAAGTCAAAATCACGATTTTTTTGGTGAAAGTATATCAAAGTCTTATCTATAGAAAGATAATTAAATACTGTCAGAATGGTATATGTTTTTTCGCTTCGACGATTAACTATTTGAAAGATATTTATATTTGAAAAAAAAATTGCTGAAAGTGGGTTTTGATCTAATAAAAATGGAGAATGGAAATTGATCCCTTGATATGTAAAAGATCTTTTGTCCTCAAATGATCTTAAATCTAAAAGCTAAGTTTTATATTTTTACATTCCGGTCTTCCAGAATCATAGTTTGGGCAGCATAAGTATAAGAATCAATGTTTACGATAATATTTTTATCATTAATTTCTTTTCAACTTTTAGATTGGATATTATTAATGAACACAAGAGGAAACTGTTGGAAAAAAATGTTTTGCAAAATGATTTTTGCAATTTTGGGACACTATTTAATGTATATATATGTTATATATTTATATTTCTTGGTAGCTTTAGCCTCTTTGACGAGAGCTTCGCAATGCTAAAGAAAGTGTCAAAAATGGAGTTGATATGAATGAGATATTGTGTCTCGAAGTGGCGACTAAACACAAAAATTATAAAAGTGGGAGTATCCCACATCGCCCAAAACAAGAAACGAAAGTTTGTTTATATAGGAATCTTGATATAAACCTTCAAATTGATTTGTTTGTTTTACTCCAACACCTACGTGCGTGCAGATTTCAGGATTTCTAGGCCAAAATGAGTTCGAAGCTTCTCAACTCATGCGAACCTGCAGACACGAATGTAGCTCTGAAACTTCGCTTGCGTGCGTATTTTTTTGCTGCAGATACTTATCTCAATTTCCATTTTAAGTAAATCTATTTTAGGAATAGATTTAAACTTATTGATTAAGTTTTACAAAATATATTTTGTGTGAATAAAAGACATGGATATCAAGTTTATAATATAACAGATTTGCATATCAGGTTATTTTTAAGCAAATATACCGTGTTGGTGACCAAGACATGTTTACGCTATAAATAAACTGTTGTCATTCAGTTTTCGAGAGGAAAATACAGAGCTCTTATTCACGTTTTCCAGTAACACCTTCGCTTCGAAACGCATGCCTTTTCGTGATCCTTCGTGCAAGTTGTCGTCCAAATGCATGACTTGGACGTTAGACCTGCTAAATGGATGACGAATCTGTTTTAAGGGAATCGTGTTAAACACGAGCCTCGCTCCACGACCTTTTACTACTTTCTTTTATATATCGTTATAGAGTTTATCTTCTGCTTCTACCCCATTATTTCTGTTATTTAATTTATTGTCGTTTATTTCTGTTAATTTATTTATTGTAATTAGACTAAAATACACCTTTGGTCCCTAAACTTGTCACTGCGCATCGTAATGGGACAAACCTTGCATTTATCATTGTGGGGAGTCCAAAACTTGTGTCTTATACTCTAGGCAAGTCCCTTGACCAATTTTCTGTTAGTCAACATCAGTTATTTTCCCCATGTGCCTTGCACATTAGGGAAAAATGGTCATTTCATTGTTTTGGTTAATTACCCTTTATCTTCATCTTCCTCATGTTTAAACCCAGATTCTGGCGACCTTAAACCCATAATCCGACGACCAAGAATTATATAATGTGTATCATTATTTTTTATATCAAACTAGAGGATATTTAGCCTGCAAGTTGAAAAAGAAACTAATCAAGCACACGGTTATATAAGAAGATCACAAGAATAAAAAACAAAAGTGAAAAAAAGTACAAGCTTTTGTTGGTTATGCGTACATCAAATCAATAGTTATACGGCTAGAAATTACGTGAGCTATTGGGGCACACACGTATATACTTAGAGAACGTTTTAGTTAATGTAATTAATATATTAAATGTATTAATTATATTAAGTAATGTTTACGAAATTATTTAATAGTCGATAGTTAACCGTTAGACGCTTATTTTAACTAACGGGCTAAATTATTTATTTGTAATGACTAATAAATAATGAAAGCCTACGTGATACAAGTGAACTCACTTACAACCGACTATTGTTGCATCATGGAAAAGATTGTGTCTTGAATATGGAAAAGATATTGTCTAACTTGTACAGAAAGACAAGAGGTTAATATATATTATAATGCCTTGGTTCTTAATATATATTCATTGATTGATATCGTAATATCATAACAATCTCTACACACATAAACCAATCGGCTGTTCCAAAATTTTATAGTATTCGATCCTATTTAATCAAGAAACAAAACCAAGTGTTTTTGTGTTTCATTCGTAAACAAGCACTAGCATCCTAACGTTCTTGCTAGACGTGTAGTGTGTGCATTTGATAGAGATCAACTTATTATAGTTGATTTGGTGTTTCGTGGTGAAAGATCAAGATCCGGTGTTTATCTATTTTTCAATAGATTCGAGGTTAGTATTTTATGTGTTTTAATTATGTGTTTTATTTATGTGTTTTAATTCATAACATTAAACATAGATCCATCCGCTGCGTACTCGTGGTATTGATGGTTTAATCAATATGAATTCCCAACAGTGGCATCACGAGCCATCTCGTTTGGTGTTATGGGTTACACATAGAGTCGCTTGCTACGCAAATTAAACACATATATTAATTGTTATGACAATAACATGCATTATTGTCATTTAATTAAATCTTGATCTTGTTTAATATTAATGGTTAATAAAAGAGGTTAGGAAAAATTAAAAGATATTGTAATATGGATTATTCTTTTTCTTTTTCCGATCTTAAGGCTTACGCGGTCATGATCTATGACGTCATGGTCCACTTGGTACCTAGCTCGAAAATCTTATGGGAGCCTTAGATTCTCCAATTGGGAAGACTCATTCTTGAGTTTTGGAGCATTACTTGTTACTGCTTTTCCATTAGAGTCTGCCTTCACCTCTACCCCTTCTTCTCATCTGCTTTAATTGCTTATATGTTTTATTCCTTGTGACTTGTTTACATATATGCTTTTGATTTTGGAAATAAAAATGACTAATTACTTATATCGAAACTTGGTTTTAATTAAATCGTGGGTTCCATCAAGCTATTGAGGGTGTGGATCATTACTCAAGCTACCGTGATATAGCTTGTCGGATATCGTGAGATTTAATTATTGTCTGTTAATATACACACTTAATTCCTTGTGACCGTTATGTGTTATGTGTAAAACTTGTTTTTACACTTAAACGGACTATAAACTATCGAAATTTGATTTGATTAAATCATTGGTTCGATCATGCTATTGAGGTGTGGATCATTACTCGAAGCTACCAGATATAGCATGATTGATATCGTTTGATTTAATAAACTTTAACTATAAGATACCTAAAGTTTTGTACTCTTATTAATGATCTTTGGTTAACACCAAGATCTAGGGTTTTGCATGGCCTTTCCCGCCCCACTACATGTTTCTGCATTTGTGGGAATTATTGGAAGAACTTGGGTCTTTTGACTCATGTAGAGTACCATATAGGGTTCTTGACCATTCTTTTCCCGTGATATTAGTACACCTAAATAAGTTGAAAATTGCTTTTGCAAACTTGTGCTACAAAGATGTTTGCATGCTTTTGTACACAATTTTGATACATGTTTTGTCAAAATTATGTGATACCCTATTTGAAATTTAAGTCTATGCCATCCAAGTTTGAGAACACTTGCACTTGCCTTTTGCTTTTCGTGGGACGTGAGTGAATGCAACCCAAGGTGTTTATTCTCCGGCGTGAGACCTAGAGTTATTTACACATGTTCTCTAATTGGACGACTTAATCGAGTCAAGCGGGTGAGATCCTTGATCCCGAGGCATAGGATGAGACAAAACATGCATGACACTAGCAACTTGTACTCTAGTGCCATAAGTCTCATAAATCTAAGAATTGCACTTGTAATGTAATTGTCGTGACGCCGCCTACCTCTTGTACCCACAAGACTTACCAGAGTAGTAAGCACTACCGTGATGAGTGGGAGTTCAAGGGGTCTTAGTCTTTAGTAAATTAATTGTTTTATTTATTAAAACATGGGTAGTTAATTTGTAAAGAATTAATTATCGAAAATACTAAAATCTTGAACTTTGTTTTATTGTAGATGGCAGCAAATCAAACCGTCAACAATTCGATCTTCAGGTCTTTCCTTGAAAAGGAAAAACTTACTGGATCTAACTTTCTCGACTGGTATCGGAATTTGAGGATCGTCCTCACAGCCGAGGATAAGTTAACCTATGTGGAGCATCCCATACCTGCCACTCCTGTTCCTCCAACTCCTGATCAGCAGGTTCCTGCTGATGTCCTTGCTGCTCACGCCCAATGGGTTAAAGCATCCAAGGACATAGGTCGCCTTATGCTCATAAGCATGACTCCGTAACTTCAAAAGAATCTGGAGCACTTTGATGCATATAACATGCTTAAGGAATTGAAGACCATGTTTGCTCAAAGAAGCGTAACAGAACTCCTCGAGATGCAGGGGCCTTTCATGCATGTAAGCATGAGGAGGGTCAATCTGTTAGCACCTATGTTCGAAAATGAAGGGCTATCTAGATCGACCGAACGCCTTGGTCACCCCATGTCATCCGCCTTGCGGTGAGCATGATTCTTACCTCTCGAACAAGGACTTTCTTTGGATTCGAGACGAATTATAATATGCAATGCATGGGAAGACAAAGGAATGAAGTGCATGCAATGCTTAAACCGCACGAACAAGGGCTTCCTAAAGAGATACTACTCCTGCTGTACTTGCTATAAGAGCGGGAAAGATCCGTAAGAACAATAAGAACAAGAAGCGCATAATGGTGCTCGTGGCAAGAATGTGGCAATGGCAAGGCTAAGCTTGCTTATGCCCCCAAGGCCAAGATTCCCTCCACCTAAAAAGGAGCATCCCGCTAAGGACACCGAGTGTCATCATTGTCATCGATTGGACATCGGAGGAGGAATTGTCCTACCTATTTAGCCGAGTTGATGCGTAAGAAGAACAATGTGGGTAGCAATGCTAGCACATCGTATCTTCGCCATAGAACTTTATACTTTTCCTCATAAATCTTGGGTATATGACACTGGTTGTGGTACTCACATATGTAATACTACTCGTGGTCTCGTGGGAAGTAGGAAATCAAGTCTGAGCTTTAAGCCTCAGACGTGGGAATGGAAACCGTGCGGTAGTTGAAGCTATAGGAACTTTTGATTTGTCACTTCCTAGTGGTTTAATAATTTGTTTAGACAATTTTCATTATGCTCCTAGTATTACTAGGGTATTGTTTCGCTTTCACTTTTGAAAGACAAGGGTTTTACTCATTGTTTTACTTGATATTGGTATTTCGCTTCAATGAATAACTTGTTTTATTTTAATGTCGTTTCTAGGAATGGTATTTTTGAAATTGATATGCATGATTCTGCTTTCAAATGATTGTTCTATGTATTCGTTAATAGTAAAAGATCCAAGCGTAACTTGACTCTACATTCTTGTGGCATTGCCGACTTGGGCACATTAACAAGAAACGCATTAAGAAGTTGCAACACGATGGGCTTCTTAAATCAACTGACCTTGAGTCTTTTGATAAGGGTGAATCTTGTGTGTCTGGGAAGATGGTGAAAAAGCCTTTTTCGCATAAAACGGAGAAAGCTACAGATCTGCTTGGACTCATACATACTGATGTATGTGGCCCTTTTAGAACTGTGTCAAAACAAGGATACAGCTATTTCTTAACTTTCACTGACGACTTTAGTCGATATGGTTATGTTTACCTGCTTAAACATAAACATGAAGTCTTTGAAACTTTCAAAGTATTTCAAAGTGAAGTTGAGAATCAACTTGGAAAGACCATAAAGGCTTTACGGTCTGACCGTGGAGGCGAATATATGAGTCAAGAGTTTATTGATCATCTTAAGAAGTGTGGGATTGTCTCACAACTCTCTTCTCCACGCACACCACAACATAATGGTGTATCCGAGAGAAGGAATCGAACCCCGCTTGACATGGTAAGATCAATGATGAGTCAAACAACTCTACCAACGCCCTTTGGGATTATGCTCTTGAGTCTCGCCGCACGAATTCTCAATATGGTTCCATCAAAGAAGGTTGAAAAGACACCATATGAACTATGGCATGGGAAAGTCCCTAACTGTCTTACTTAAAGGTGCTGGGTTGTGAGGCATTCGTGAAACGTGATACGCCTGACAAACTAGAACCAAGATCTATTAAGTGTGTCTTTGTAGGATACCCAAAGGAAACAATGGGTTACTACTTCTACTATCCACCGAGCACAAGGTATTTGTTGCTAGGTTTGCCGAGTTTTTGAGAATCGCCTCATCTCACAAGAGGCAAGTGGGAGGATCGAGAACTGATGAAATTCAAGAAGATACTCACCCTTCCGAAAATACTAGCCAACTTCCCGAGATGGTTGAACATGAAAGTGTTGAGCCGTAGTGAAGTCATTCTGCTCGTGGGTCCTCAAGGACAATACGCACACTGATCGAATGTGTTTATACGTCGATCTGCAGGAGCATGAGTTGGGGATCTTAATGAGCCCGCTAACTATAAAGTTGCATTAGCGCATTGTGAATCAAAAATGGCTTAAGGCTATGAACGAGGAAATGAAATCCATGAGAGACAATGAAGTCCGGATTGAAGTTGACCTCCTCCTAACGCTAAAACCGCTGGTAGCAAGTGGCTCTTCAAGAAGAAAACCGATATGGATGGAAAGGTACACACCTATAAAGCTCGTCTTGTGGCAAAGGTTATACTCAAACCTACTGATAGATTATGAGGAAACCTTCTCGCCGTCATGCACATAAAAGCTATTAGAATTTTTTTAGCCATAGCGACTACTATGACTATGAGATTTGGCAAATGGATGTCAAACCGCCTTCTTAAATGGTCACTTAACGTAAGAGGTTTACATGGACCAACCTCAAGGATTTGTCAATCCACGATATCCAAACCGTATGCAAGCTACAACGATCCATTTATGGATTAAAGCAAGCATCTAGGCAATGGAATAAAGGTTTGATGAGGAGATCAAGAAGTATGGTTTCACTCAAAACCTTGATGAGCCATGTGTATACCGTAAGGCTAGTGGGAGTAATGTAGCATTCCTAATCTTATATGTTGATGACATATTGATCATGGAAACAACATTCCAATGTTACAAGCTATTAAAGCCTATCTTGAAATTGTTTTTCTATGAAGGATTTAGGTGAAGTGCATATATTCTAGGAATCAAGATCTATAGAGATAGATCTAAGCGGTTGATTGGACTTTGTCAAAGTGCATACATTGAGAAAATCTTAAAAGATTTAATATGGCGAATTCCAAGCGTGAACTACCCCAATGCAAGTAAAACTTGAGTTGAGAAAATCTCAAGGACCTCAACACCGTAGAGTGGAACGATGAAGAGGATTCCTTATGCCTCTACCGTTGGATCCATCATGTATGCGCGAGTGCACTAGACTCGATGTTGCGTTCGCCGTAACTTAACAAGTCGATTTCAAGTAGATCCAGTGAGTGTCATCGGTCTCATTGTGAAGAACATATCAAGTATCTCGATATACTAAAGATATGTTTCTTGTTTACGGTGGAGACCCAAACAGAGCTCGAGTTACCGTTATAATCGATGTCAGGTGGCGATCGACAAGGATGACACCAAGTCGCAAACCGGATACGCTGTTCTAAACGGAGGCGCTGTAGTCTGGAAGAGTGCCAAGCAAAGCATCACTGCGATGTCTTCTACAGAGGCTGAATATACTGCTGCTTCAGAAGCTGCAATGGAAGCTATTTGGATAAGGAAGTTTATTGATGAGCTTGGAGTAGTCCCTACCAATAAAGAACCTATGGAAATGCTATGTGACAACACTGGAGCCTTAACCATTGCCAACGAGCCTGGAGCTCAGAAAGGCGCCAAGCATTACAAAAGGAAGGTTCACTATCTCCGTGAGGTTATCGCAGATAATGAAGTAGTACTTAACAAAGTTCACATATGACAACTTAGCGATCCGCTTACTAATGCGTTTTTGAACAAGCATGTTGAGCATGCTAGTAGTATTGACTGCTCGCTTAGTAGTCTCATGTAAACTGCTTTTGATTTTAGTATTTGATAATGGGATATGTAAAACATTTATTATTTTGATGATTAATATACGTGGTACTTGAGTTATTCATTCATATATTAATTGTGTCCTATATTTGCATGTTTAATCCTTAAGTAATTTATTACTTTAAATTGTCCATTGTCGATCAATGATATGGGAGTATCGTTGAATTAAGGCAAATGTGCGATATTGGTTATATTCTATGAATACTAAGGATGTGTCCGCCAAACTCACATGTTATCCACGTGCTATGGATATTGATTTCCCGAAACCTACGAGTCATCACTTTATGGATCGGCCATTAAGTGATATCTCGCAAATGGTTATTTTATTTGTCCTCGACTTGAGATGCAAGCGTGTCATGCATGTGTGATCTTTCTTCTTGACTATAGTCAAACGCTATCCTGAACAAGGTGGTTATAAAGGCTATTCTCAGAAGTTGGTTGAAGCACATGAATGACACGTGTAGTCAAAATAGAATTTGTTCCTCCACTTATCTTTTGGAGTATGATACTACTGGGCCCCTCGCTGAATTAATTAGATGTTTGCATGGCCGTGCGCAAAGTGTAAATCAAGATGATACTTGTTTTACGTTTGGTAATCTTGATTAATTTCTAAAACGAGAAACAGAATAATTGAACGATATGGAATGACTTTGATCCATATCCATAGTTCAACAAGTATCTGAAACAAAAGGATAATTTAAAATTGTAAACCATTTACCTAGTTGTTTTATGAAACCACACTCATGTATTTCTGGGAGCAATGCGGTGTTGCTAGACACTTAGCATTGTTAGTATACATTATTGATTGTGACGATCGCAAGTGGGAGCTGTTGGTTATGCGTACATCAAATCAATAGTTATACGGCTAGAAATTACGTGAGCTATTGGGGCACACACGTATATACTTAGAGAACGTTTTAGTTAATGTAATTAATATATTAAATGTATTAATTATATTAAGTAATGTTTACGAAATTATTTAATAGTCGATAGTTAACCGTTAGACGCTTATTTTAACTAACGGGCTAAATTATTTATTTGTAATGACTAATAAATAATGAAAGCCCACGTGATACAAGTGAACTCACTTACAGCCGACTATTGTTGCATCATGGAAAAGATTGTGTCTTGAATATGGAAAAGATATTGTCTAACTTGTACAGAAAGACAAGAGGTTAATATATATTATAATGCCTTGGTTCTTAATATATATTCATTGATTGATATCGTAATATCATAACAATCTCTACACACATAAACCAATCGGCTGTTCCAAAATTTTATAGTATTCGATCCTATTTAATCAAGAAACAAAACCAAGTGTTTTTGTGTTTCATTCGTAAACAAGCACTAGCATCCTAACGTTCTTGCTAGACGGTAGTGTGTGCATTTGATAGAGATCAACTTATTATAGTTGATTTGGTGTTTCGTGGTGAAAGATCAAGATCCGGTGTTTATCTATTTTTCAATAGATTCGAGGTTAGTATTTTATGTGTTTTAATTATGTGTTTTAATTATGTGTTTTAATTCATAACATTAAACATAGATCCATCCGCTGCGTACTCGTGGTATTGATGGTTTAATCAATATGAATTCCCGAACAGCTTTTTCACAGAAAAACGTTGTATACTTTCACCTCAGCAATTTTGCAAATTCAAAGATGTTTTCTACTGAATACAGTTGGTGTAAAGTTATACTATCAACTGTTACCAAAATAAAGAAAAAGGAAACTCTATATGCATCTAAGAAATTGCAATTTTATAACATTGTTGCGTGCTGAAAAGAATAGAAATCGTTTTTGGCATACCCCATCTAATCCAAAACTAACTAGTATAACAGCTTAAATGATCTTCAAGAACGTCGCTACTTCAAGTGGAACAATAACAAAAACCATTCCATATCATAGCTTTTTGATGAGACTCGATAAGCAATGCATTAAGCATAACCTGAACACAAGCTTTATATACAACATCCTTATAATGCATCCCATCAAGAGAACAATCAACGCCACATTTACTACTAATCATCTCAACATCTAGCAACAAAAACGACCCACCATCTCGCCTCAATATCTTACTATTATAAAGCTCTTGATCATAAGCACCACACATCTCACTAGTCATCTTAACCCGTTTCTCCTCATTATTCAACAGCCCATTAATCAAAGTCGGCATACCAAGCCAAAACAAATGCAACCCACGCCCCGAATCCGATCCCACTCCGATCACTCCCATCCAGATTCACAACCGAAGCAATCTCCCGATTTAATGCCTCAACTTTCTTAACGAAACACCATACTCAACATAATCCGTAAATGCAACATATGCTACAAACCCGAACCCATAACCAACACATAACCAACACATCTGGTAAAGTAGTATTCCCTTTCAGCCCATCAACAACCTCACCAAATTACTAACATAAGGCGACCAAATAAAATCCAACCTCAAGCCGATATCCTCAACGACAATATGATAATCACTATGTCTTTTAGACAAATCCTCATGAATCAACCCCATTTCATTTCTACCCAAAACCAAATCCAACAAAGACACAACAAACAACCTAGCTTGTGAATCACCAGCCACAACAACCCATGACCCATTTAAAAGAACCAAACATCAACCCGACCCATCTTCCGAAAATCACAAAATTCTAAAGATTTAGTATTATTTCCAAAATTCCAAGAAAACCCATTTGAGCTAGTACTAAAAGAAACTGAATTAACTAAAGAAACACATGATAGACTAGGATCTTGTTCTTGTTGTAATGATATAAGATTGTTAATATTATTAGGATGTATGGAAAATTAGAAGAGGATTGAATAGTTTTGCCAATTAAAACTTCCTTTTGAACTATTTAGATCGACTTATGTCAATATATTTGGATGTGTGTTGGATGTTGATAAACAAGCATATAAAAGTATGTAATGAAAAGATTAGAGTAAGAAGCACAAAACCACAACGCGAGTATTTATAGTGGTTCTGCTACAAGGACACCTTCCTTGCCCTACTCCACTCCCCGAGTCACCTACTCGAGAGTTCGTAATCACTACACGACACCAACTCCTTATGGTGGAGAAACCTTCACAACGTTGCCTACTCTTTTTCCCAGTACTAGGCTAACCACCGGTTCTTTCACACCAAGGTGAACCACACCTAACACAACGTCGCTTACCCTTTATCCTACTAGGCTAGATAATGAAGTTCCATTACAATGGAGGAATTGCTACCCAACACTACACCAACGACTAATCCCAAAAGAGACCAACTCCTTATTACAACATCATCAAGGATATCAATATCCTTGGATGTAATGCTAATCTATATTGTACATCGAAACACACCATATCGAATGTACATCTAAGACACATTTCACTAATCCCTTTAGTTAGATCTTCAAGTCACTCTTCACCAATGTCTTGTGACTTGACTTCTAGGCACCCTTCACTAATGCCTATAATATAGACGATCGACACCTTTCACTAATGTCTCCGTCTTGACACTTGAGACATCTTTCACTAATATCTCCGACACTACACTTCTTAGAAGAAAGAAAAGAATCATCAACAAGAGGACTTCAGTAGTCTTGATGATGAGGAAGCATGGCAACTCATGGACTTGAGCTTGCTCGACTTCAAAGGTGGTGATCTCGCCTTTAAGAGGAACCTATAGAATCACACAAAAACAAAAATACAAATATAGATCACTTGGATCTGGGGTTAGAGAGTTTTAAACTCAAGGAGAAAGTATGTGTGAAAAGGGGTGAGAAACAATGAAGAAATGGCTCACTATTTATAGAGGAAAATGTTCACTGTTCCCCGGATCTCGCGGATCCCTCCCACAAGTGATCCGTCTAGCGTAAAGCTAGGGATCCGTGGGATGCTCCTCTTTACCCATGGGTATTTTGGTTATGGGTCATGGGTCATGGGTTGATCCATGGGTCTTTTACTAGATACAATGTATCTTAAGAGTGCAATGCACCTAGTCACATGGGTATGGGTCAATACCATGGGTTATGGATATTATCCATATATGATATAAGCATGATGTCATGCAATGGGTTATGGGTCAAGCTCCATGGTTCATGGACTTCGGGTTGTACCCAACTACATTCAATGTATTTGGTCAATGGGTTATGATACTTAAGTTTCTACCCATTTATATTACCCAATATACTACATACTAGTTATGTATATATTTTACCCAAATATGTAAACACTAGTTGTTGTACATATGTAATTTTTAATCATAAAATCACTTATACTTGTTTTAGTGTTTTATGTGAAAATGTGAATATGTTAGAAACTATTAGTTCAAACCATTTACGTATTTTATTTGTTTCGTTAAAATGATTTTATGTTTGTTATTGACAAAACATTAGAAGATCGTAAAATATAAATAAACGTTTTTATGGTTTATTTGTATTAACAATCTCCCCCTTTTTGTTGATAACAAAATATAAAATTATTTTAAGGAAAAGCTAAAATTGTAAAGTTTGAATTTGTAGTTTTACTTTATTCTCCCTTTGTGTCGAAACAAAAGAGCTTCGAAGGAAACTAACACATTGTTTTAGGAAAACATATGAAAGAAAAAAATAGAGCAAGTAACGGAAAGGATCTCGTTTTACTTACCCTTGACGAGTCCATCCCTATGTAAGGCCAAGAAAATAATACTGTTAGTTCATTTGCAACTAAGTTTGCAAAAGATTTCAATTATGTGACGAATGTGCTCCCCCTTGATGATTGCAATTTTGCAATGGGATGTCATGAAATGTAATCCTAATATTGCACTTAATTTGCAATGTATTGCTTTGACACAAAGCTCCCCCTAGCTTTAGAGTGTCAAAGTCTTCATGTGTAAATTGAATAACTACAAAACAAAGGTTAGAAGACAAGTATAATGCACAATTTCCTGCAAATTTGATCCAAGTTAGTAAAAAAAATAGTTTTCTATATCACGGATCCCACGTTCCCTCCTTATAGTGATCCGCTCAGGCAAATTTAAGGGATCCGTCTAGTCAAGATTAATTTCAAAGAATGGTGATATAACACATATATAACATAATCATATACTCGTAAATATAGCAAGTAGCATGTATTTTCATAAAATAAAACTAAAGATATGGTACTTATGACTCTAAAAAACTAAGAAAATGATCGATACATGACTTGGAATTACTAGACTTATCTAAGTAACGCTTAAAACTAAGACACCACTAAAATCCTCTAGCTCAAGTTTGTTTAGGTTTAATCTCGTCAAAACTTTCAAGGAGCTGATAGAACATGAAACGTTGGTCTTCTCGTACTTCATGTATCAAACTTTCAACATGTTGACAATGATAACAATCTTTATCATGGCTAGATAGTGGTGGTGGAAGAAATGGAATTGCTTGATGCGAAGGATCAAGTGAAGCGGCTTGTGGAGCCTCAAATGACGGAGGGATTGGTGGAGGCACATTTAAAGATGGCTCGACCAAGAATGATGGTGGTGGTAGAGAAGTGTCAACTTCCATATGGTCGGGTGGTTGACTTTGATGATTTCTCATAATCCAAATGGGATTATATGATGGCAACGGCAAAAAGGAAGCCGGAGCTAATGTTGACTCAACACCTTGATTTTGTACCATTATTCCTCCTAATGAGGAGAATGTTGCCGTGGAGGAGGATGAGACGGCCTAGAGGCAAATCCTCTAAATTGTAGAGGTGTGGTGATGATAGTGGAGTTGTAAACGAGATAGCTCTAGGAACCAATGGTGATGGTTTAGTGGAGATGATATTGTTTGACCTAGGTGGTATGGTGGTGTTTGGCATAGGTAGTTTTGTGGGAATTATCCTTTTAGGAATTGGTTTGATTGGTTGAGAAGAAATCCTTGCATTTGTTGGCTTGACCGGAGATGATTCGGCTGAAGATATTTTGTGTACAACACGAGCAATTTTCTTGGGTGGTTCTTTGGTGGATAAGTTGCTACTTGGAGTTTTCCTCATGATAATTTCAAGAGGTTTGTAAAGATTTCTTAAGTGCTGAAAATGAGGATGAAGGTGATGACTTTAGAAGTCCTAACAATGTGGTTTATAAAGCAAGAGATTTGGCAAGTGCATTCAAGCCTTAATCCACTAACATTTATTGGAATGTGATGATTAACATGCGCAAGAGTCAACTCGAGTTTGTATTGATCTAGGAACTTATTTAAGCTGAGATGGAGTGTTTAAGTTAGAAAGATGAGTTTGAAATGAGTGTTTTAGCTAGAGTTGACATAATCATCACCGGATCCCACTATTCCTCCAACGAGGATCCGTCTAGGCTAATCCTAGGATCTAGCTCTCAAGCCTATGAAAGAATAAAATGATGTTTCTAAGGTCTAAGATCTATACCATCTTGAGTGTTTCAGTCCTCCTAATTGTTTTAAATGAAGGGGTGCTTAAGTACTTGAGGGTAATGAGTGATGTAGCTAATGATTGCCTTTTATGAAAGAAATTGGAACTTTCATGAGTACCAATGAATGAACAAGGATGACACTAAAGATTTTGAGAGTGTCAAGTGAAGCTAAATGACCCAAGATATCAGATAGTGACTTAGAGTAATGCTTTGGAGAATATCCTAAAGGCTTAAGATGGAAAAACTAGAATTTGATCAATTTCGACCAATTTTGACGTAAGGATGATTATGATCAATTTTGCTATAAAAGATTTCCAAAGTTAGATATGAGGGACCATGTGAAAAGTGATGTGTGAGTTTGAGAGCGGAAGAGTAATGGATTTAAGTGAAACGATAGATTTACAAGGGTCTTTGAGTGTGATCTAGGTGAGTTATGTGTGAGTAGGAAGGATCTACTTAACTTGAAAAGGACTTAATTTTCCTTAAGACACTATGTCTAGCTTAGTGTGAGATGTTCTAAGGACATGTTTGAAATACAATGTTTGCAATTGCATTTTCTTTGCGGATCCCACGGTTCCCTAAGTGTAGGGATCCGTCCAAAGACAAACTTTAGATCCGTCCATCTGCTAAGCAGAACCTTTACTAAAGGTATGCAATGATCTTGACAATGCATTATATTCCAAGGTTAGTTTAAGAGGTTCTAACACTAAGATATCAAATGTAAGATGTTTTATTTCATGAAGGAAGTTGGATTACATTGATAAAGCATGAGTACGGATTGATCCTATTTGAAAGACTACTAAGTTCCTTGAGCGTTTTCGCTAGAAGGGTCATCAAATGGTTGATGAGTGTTGGAGGAATCAAGAATGAAGAAAGTCTTCATGAGATATATGTTTAGCGGTTCCATCATCTTGTTCATGTGTGCATAACGGACTTTGAAATTAAGGATGAAAATGCATGACGTTATAATAGAGGCGTCAAGAACATTCCATAAGGGATGAGTTTATTCTTGGAGCCTTGAAGATTTACACCGCCTTGCGAAGAAGTAGGCGAGATTGTATGGTTGTTGTGTTAGCAAACAATACATTATGTGAGCACAACAAGTGGGAAGGATTTCTTGATTTCCTAAGACTCCAAACATTTTCTCGTAGGATGAGTGCAAGGGGCTTGTACTCTTCTCGGATGTCACGTAAAAATAATGTTTAGATCCGAGTAATATGGTCGAGGTTTACATATTATGCGATTTAAATCCTTCGGGAAGGTATGTGAACAATATTGACTATTTTCTTCATGAAAGTTTAAGAGAATCAAGAGACCAATCTTGGTGAAGGCACATTGTCCATGATTTGGAATCCGGAGGACGTGAGCAAATTTTCCAAGAGTTAAAACAAACTTTTGGTTTTGATCCAAAACCAAAGAGATAGAGAGCGATCCTCGTTACGAACGAGTTCAACTTGACTAAGAATTCCATTATGAACCTTGGACATATCTTCTCGTTGATTTCAAGAAGACATTCTAGTCCTATGGCTTGGAAGGAGGTATTGATACCTTCTTCGAATTGTAGAGGTGTCTACAACACGCCCTTCGTGGAAGTGATGGTTTTCGAGATTATTGAACCCACGAACATGATTTCCAGGTGTGTTGGGCTCAAGGGAGATGTTCGGAGTGTAGACGCTAGTGAGTGAAAAATCAAACTCATATTCATGCGTCATAGTTGAACCTATAGAAACGATGAGTTAATAGAAAGTGATGTTTGTGGTCAACCAATGATTATCTAATGTTTTTACTAGATTTTTATTAACAATGGTTTTTTTAACAACAATGATACTTAACTTACTTATGGTTTTGACATTCTTAGTGGAATGTTACTTTTAGAAAGAAAGTGGTTTTATTATGCATGAAAATTGTAGTCGGATGTACGGTTCCTTTCATAAGGGATCCGCTAGTCTAACTTTCGGGATCCGTGGATCGGAATAACAGAATGCTTTTCTTGATAAAAACATAGATTTTAAATCTTATAGTTTTATACCAAGATATGTGTTTTAGCCTACATTTTCTTTTAGCATGCATACATGGCTTTCTAATGTATCACGATAGAATGAAATAAATCACAAAGAAATGATAAACACATTATGATAATAATAACCTAGACAACTAGACTATTAGTAATATTTCATTTCAATGCTAAGAATGATACAAAGGATTGGGTATATAACCTGTTGGAATCATTCCTAAACTAGATTACAAGTGTTAGTAATTAATATGTAATAGTTAGCTTAATTATGGCTTTTATATTAGTATTTAAGGCTAGGCTCATGTAGAAAGCCCATGAGCCTATGCAAAAGCCCAATAAGGAAAGGAAGGGAACTTGCATGTTGCCCTAGTTCCCTCCCTATAAATAATCTTGTAAACCTTCACTTGAAGGTTGGTTGTTCACTTTCATAATATCACCTACGCTTAAACTTTCTATATTGTTCATACGTGTGTTTGTGAGTGTGTTCAACCGATTACTTCTTTCCTATTTCTTATATTAATGCTTGTGTTACATAAATGGGAACCTAACAGTGGTATTAATAGCCAAATAGTTGGTTGAACGATTTGTTTTTGAAGTTTTTCTTCCTACGTGTAAGTTTCGATATACTAACCTTCAAATGCTTTAAAACTTAGATTTTTACACTTTAAAATTCAAGATTCTTGTACTTTAAAGGTTATTTGGTGATGAATTTGAAGTTTTTGGCAAAAAGTTTTAAACTTTATGTGTTTTTCATTGTTTTGGAGCTTGGTTTCATACGAGTAGTTCTGTCTACGCGTAAGGTACATAAGGTTTTTAGATCATCAAGTTTCACACTTTTGTGTTATTTTGGTGATATTAAAGCTTTTCATCACAAAAATCGGTTTAGAAACACCGTGTGCTTAAAAATCGGTTTTAGCAAAGTTGGCTATTCCTACGCATAACTAAACCCTAGTTTTACGCGTAAGTACTCAAAGTCTACGATAAGGTTTTTCTCGGTTTGATCTTCAAAGATACCGTTTACTCGGTGTTTTCTTGCTTGGATAAGCCTAAAATACTTGACTTTGGATATCTTCTACAATAAGTGTAAAGGATTTTGGGATAAAACCTTAGTTTTACGCCTAAGCATAATGCTTACGAGTAAAAATCTTACGCTAAGCATTTCCTACGCATAAGCACGCCTTCGCCTAAGGAAATATTACGCATAAGTTTCTTACTACTAAGTATTTTGTTTACGCATAACCTAAGGTTTAACCAAGTCTACGCAGTAAGGTCTACTCTTACGCGTGAAGGTGGTGTTTTTACGCATAAGCTATTTCCTTTGCATAAGCTGGTTTTCTACGCATAAGGATTCTTCATCAACAAAGTTTCATTCGACTACAAAGATCCATCATCAACACAAGTTTCAAGATATCTCAACCACCATACTCTAGCTACTTCCTCATGTGTATCCTCAACAACAACAACAACAACAACAACATAAACAACAACATAAACAACAACAACAATTTTATCAACAACTACAACAACAACAACAACAACAACAACAACAACAATTTTCTCCAGAGCAATTAAACCACAAATGATTCAACCACCCCTAGTCTTTAAGTACAACCCTACACAAACTTTCAAAATCAACATCCATCCGTAAATACTATGAAGGAACCGCCTTGGTTTGAAAAGATGTGTGAAGCTTTAATTAGCCAACAACCCATACATGAATCGGATCACTTGATAGACCTCCAATGCTCACTCCGGAAACTATGATCAATGGGTGATAAGGTTCTTTAGGTTCGTGATCTAAAGCACCACATGGAAAGTTCTTGAAGAAGGTCATCCCGAAGGTCCATTTCGGATGCCTCATCACACTGCACTCCGTGAGATCCAAATGCTAATCCACCAAGAGGTGATGTCACCAACATTGTCGGCCCATCTTGAACTTACTATCGATCAACTTCTACACTTTGAAGCCGGCGAACTAGCAATACAATACATCTTTTTAGGATTACCTAATCCGATATCAAGTGTTGATGCTCAAAAGATCGCTAAAGCAATGTGGAGTATATTCATCTTCTCATGGAAGGCACATAACTCAATCGAAGACATGGAATCCAAAATCTACTTGGCTTATGACACTTCATGATTGAACCAGGGAGACATTAGAGTCATATCATCATCGATTCTCGATATCATCAAAGACTTGGAAAAACACAATATTATTATGCCAAGAATTGCGCTAACACTAAGTTCATGAGTAGTCTTGGTCCCGATTGGGAAAATTATGTCATTTTCATCCGTCAAGCTTAAGAATCTTCATCATGCTACATACTGATTATTATACGAATACTTGAAGCCCCACCAAAAGGAAGTTAACAAAAAAAGGGTTATCCGTGGACTACCTGTTTCGCCTTCACTTCCGGATAATCAATCTTTAGCTTTGTGGGCTCAAACTTGTTATCCTCAATTCCCGACATTACAAACTGTCTTCACAAATCCTCCACAGCCAACTGCAACAATTACACCATATGATCCGTCACAGCACCAATCTCAAGAAACTCAATTATTTCCATGCAACAACAACAATGATCAAGCACTTTACAGTGAATCTAATGAGGATACAGAAGCTTCTGATGCATTGCAACAAGGGTTTGTCATGATTTCTAGAGCTTTAGGCCGATATTCAAACAAATATAACAATCGCATTCGTACCTCATCAAACACAAGGAATCAGTCGTTGTTAACAATGGACGTGTTGAAGTTCGTAATCGTGGTAATGTTCGCCGGATGGGCGGTGGTCAAGGGTTTAATCCCACGGAAGGAATAACATGGGTGCTCCACAACAACAAAGGACTCAAGTGGTTGAACAGGTAATGCTCGTAATGGAATTAATGGTCTTCGTTGTTATTCATCAGTAATGAAGGGTCATCAGTAATGCATGCCCAAAGTCGAGGACAAGAGGCAACGCTTATCACAAAGAGGCTTTACTCTTGGCTCTAAAGGATGAAGTCGTGGAACTCTTATCAACAAGGAACAAAGCTTCATGGAAAATGCGATTCGATGATGATATGGAGGACTTGCAAGCTAATGCAAGAGCATGTTGATGGCAAACATGCAAGAACTCCACATGAGTGATATAGGCCCAGTGTATGACATCGACGGCTTGTATCAGTACCGATCAAACTATATTCATTAATGATCCGATATCTGCGCCAACATCCGTGATCCGAAAGGATCGAGTGTTCAACATGAGTTGTCTACATCTCATTCGATGATAATCAAATAGATCCCGTAGTTATATTTGACGATCAAGATGACCTTATGGTCAACGCGATAATCAAGTTCACTCTGTGGTTATATTTGAGGATCTAAATAATAATCATGTTGAGACTCACGCTGAACAAGCTGATTTTTTATCTAATCTAGATATTGAGTTCATCACCTTACTTAACGACCAAAAATCTCAAATGGAAACATGCCGTAACATCAATCATCAATTAAAAGATAAAAATGCACAGTTAACTAAGGATAATGAATGCTTAAAGTATCAACTCAACATTTTCCAAACTCGAGAAAAACGTGAAAAGGTTTTGAAGTCGCTTTTACTAAATCTTACCAAAACGAAAAATCATTAGAACAACATATACGTGATCTAGTCGCATCCAAAAATGTTTTGTTGTCTCAAATAGAACAACCAAATATGATCATAAACAACAACTTAATCAGAACACCCCAAAATCACAATGTGACAATGGAAGACTATTTGGGGTATTACTTAGAGGATCACAAATATAAGTCATAGAAAACGACTCTAAAAGAGACGTATTTAATAAAAGATTGTTACCATTTCATAAAACTCAATATTTTAGAACACAAGAGAAAATACCACAAGTTTTGAAGTTACATAAAAGATAGTTCAAATGTTTACGAAATGATTACTTTATTTAAAAACACCACTTCTAGCATCCCAAGACGTCCACTCCGTGCCTTCATGATATCCTAATTAGTACCTGAGATGAACATGCTTAAAAGGTCAACAAAAAGTCGAGTGATATTCATAGGTTTAATAAATAGTTGAACACAAGTAAGAGATGATAATTGCTTCGAATACAATTACCATGGAAAACAAAGATTATTATTATGCACTAAACTCATGACACCAAACTAACTGCATACACCTAATTACTGGTGTAAGTAATAATATTGCCCTCAGATGGAATTGCCAATTCCATAGTTAACCAAATATAGTGTGCCCCGGTTATTTCCGATAACCGAGTCGGGGTCGTTAATTCCCATAGCACTATCCACAATATTCGCGTTCACTCGCAAGTGATTAATGGTTCATGATGTAAAGGACTTATGGCAGGCAACTTAGGCTATAATTGTTAGGAATTAGAAATTCCCGGTATTAAAGAGTCGGTCACCTCAAGTATATGTAATCGTTAGAAAGCTCGTAGTCGTAGTTCTTTTAGTTAAGTAGTATTTAGTTAAGTAACACCGTGGAGGACGGACGGTCTTTACCCACCAGTATGCCCGATCCACACCCGATGTGTGGCGCTTATGTAAGACTATAAATACTCTACCTCCCAAGGTAGAGTTGGAGCTCATAATAATATGATTCACTTTCTCTCACTAAGTTCCCTAAACCTCTAACTTTCTCTCTAGAATTCCATCTATATGCTACTTTGTGTTATGGTTTGATGTGTATGTGAAAAGTTATATCTTACAATTGGTATCAAGAGCCATGGTTAGATCATATCTTGCACGCCTTTGGATTTATAGTGGTTTTAGGTGGTTTTGAGTTTGAAAAGTTTAGTGGTTTTGCATCATTTGGTTGATTTCTTGTGTTAAAGTTTGAATTTTGTTGGTACTTTTATGTTTAGAATCATCACAAGTGTTTAGGTTTTCATTTGGTAGCTTGAATCATCTTGGTTGGGTTGTTTTGGATTGAAAAGTGATGTTTATATGGTTTTCAAGCTAGCGACTTAGCTCACGGAGTATTTTCTTCTTAGCGACTTGCTTTACAAAATTGTAGCGAGTTACGACTTTAGACATAGCGAGTTAGATCTAGCGAGTTAAAGTACAAGTAGTGGACTCTCCACCACGAGTAGCGACTGGTGGTAGCGACTTGGTCTATAGCGAGTTGCTCTTTAGCGACTTGTATCTTTAGCGACTTGAGTAGCTAATCATCGCCAAAATTTTGCTAGCGACTTGAGTCTTAGCGAGTTACTACTTAGCGACTTGCATATTTTTGGCGACTTGGGACTCTAGCGACTTAGTGGTGTAGCTAATTACGGCTTAGCAACTTAGTGCATTATCTTCAGCGACTTAGTGCAAGATCTTCTAGCGACTTAGTGCAAGATCTTCTAGCGACTTAGTGCATTATCTTCTAGCGACTTGAGTGATTGTTTACGGTTTTCTCTTGATTTAGTAAAATCCCGTGAAAGAATCTATTTCCGGTTTAATCATAGAGTTATAAAATCCCGTATAATCTGTTAACATGTCTACCAACGCTCCTACCGCCATCTCCATCGCTGTCGAGGATGTTCAAGCACCGGCTCGATACTCGCCCACCCATGCTTGATGTAATCGACTACGATTCTTGGGCTCAACGAATCGATCGTATTGCCTTGGAAAGGAAAATGGTGTCAACATTCTCAAATCCATTGATGAAGGACCATATCGAGTTGAGACGACTAGAGACATACTTGATACTAATGAAGATGGTACTCTGCTTACGGAATGGACGGACCTAAGATGTATGATGAGCTTGATGATAAGGATAAAAGAGATTTGATGCGATATCGTGGCTTCAAACATTGTTCTTCAAGGTCTTCCTAAAGACATCTACAAGTCGATCAATCATAACACCGATGCTAAGGCGCTTTGGGATAATGTTAAGATGCTTCTCTCGTGTTCGAATTAACTATGGAAGATGAGAATCCCAACTCTATGACGAATTTGAGCACTTCAAGATGAAACCGATGAGAATGTCTATGAGTACTATGTGAGATTTCATAAGTTAGTTAATGACATGAGGAACATCGAATGACTATGCCTAACATTCGCTTGAACTCAAAATTTGTGAACAACATGAATCCCGAATGGCACAAGTTTGTTACCGTGAAGCTCACTAAAGGATTGAAGAATACAAACTATGAGCAACTCTATGCCTTCCTCCTTCGTAATGAGAGACATGCTATGTTTGAAAAATTAATTCTCAATCGGTTCAAAACTAACTGTGGAGAGACAAGCTCGCCTAATGACTCTACAACTTTCTACTCAAACATCGGAATCACAACCAAAGCATCACAAGTCATACCCTTGGGTAATGGTAATCACAAACTCATTCCCGATCCTATGTACAAACAAGTCGATGATGATGCTCACGCTGGTAGCTTCATTAATCAACTAGCTCTTCTCATTAGTCAAAACATGAATACTCTTCCACAAACCAACAACAACCTCGAATCGCATCTAACCCACACAATCAAGCCACCGTTAAAGATGGAAGGATCGTGGTGCAACCAGCCTCAGAAAGACAAGATGATCGTGGACGAGGTGGAGCCGAGAGGTTATGTTGGCAACCGTAATCGAGGAAGGAATGGTAACCAAGGTCAAGCTAAGCCAATCAAATGCTATAACATGGTGGTGAGGACACATTGCAAGGAACCGCACATCTCCAAAGCGCCCATGCACGTCAATACTTCAGAGATAAGATGTCTGCCGCACAAGCTCGTGACAATGGTGTCGCTTTGAATGAAGAGGAATTGTTTTTTCTTCCGAGGCAATGCCAAGACCTATGATGCGTATGTAGATGAGCACTTATTCGTGAGATAGGTCACAATCATCAAAATGCCTTTCAAGTCGGTGACCGTGATGCATACGACTGATGTGGATGATGGACCCACGGAACACACAATTTTTATGGCTAGTATTTCTCCAATGGTTTCTCCCAAGGTCTCTTCTTCACCACCGGGCTGGCCCATCCCATGACAAGCTTATCTCGAGGTACTAAAACTATACGATGATGTCGATGTGCAATGATGCATGACAAAGTACAATCAATCGAAGTTATTGAATCAAATATTGAAAATATGGGTAATATCGATATTGTCCCATATGATCAATATGTGAAACAAAGTGAAAGTGAAGTTGTACCAAGTGATGCATCTTCCGCATCAACAATGACTATGTTTTAGATGAATACACCGCATGTGCCTCGATGAGTCCGTAATTTCGAACTAAATGCCTATAAAGAACGTGTTGCTATTTATGAACAACGTGCTAAGTTTGAGTTGACCACTCGTGAGCAGAAATGGATGACCAAGTGAGTACAAGAATTAGAAAAGTAAGTTTAGAAGAAGTATTGAAACAAGAATTAAATTCCTTGCAAGAAAAACTTTCTAAAACAAATAAACAAAACAAGAACTTCAAGAAAATGTGAAAATGCTTAAGCAAGAATTTAATGCAAAGGAATCAAAACTCTTGAGAGATTTTTCTAATCTGAAAACTTTGAAAACAAACTTGAGAACAAGTTGTACATACAAGGAAACACCATTCGATCGCTCACATGGTCACTAAACATCGAGTCTTAAGCGATAAGCATAGCATTCCCTTGTTGAGGAACCAAATCCAGAGGTAATTAAAAGGCTAGAAATGCTCATAAGGTGCTTTATGATGGTAATGAAATCCTTAAGCCTAGGCGTAAACCTAGTTGCGTTGAGTGCACCGAGGAAGATAAGAAATCGATGAAGTCACTAGGAAAGGATGAACAAAAACTAGATGACCAAATGCAAAGAGAAAAAATTATTATCACTCCCCATGACTACAAGAAGGAAAACTGGATTTCCTTGAACATGTTTAAACCTCAAACATTGCTAACTCCCGAACAAATTTTCCGAAAAGGATTTAGATAAGCGTAAAGTCGAAAATATTGTTGAAACAAACCCCTTTATGGAAAATGCCTAGAGCAACTGTGTATCCTCCTAATACACCAATGCATCTAGTTCCTAGAAAATTGCCACTAAAAGCAAGACCTTAATTAGTCAATATGTTATATTTCAACTATTTGTTGATTTTGAGAAAACTTGCAAGAAAAGGATCACACCCATCGGTATAATGTAAGGAGAAAGGGTTTTGAGCAAATGAAAGAATGTTATTTAACCGAGGTCATGCCTTTCTTTAAACTTCGAAAGATCACTTTGAGAGTCTTAAAAGGGAATAGAAACCGATATCAAGGGAATGGAAAAGGAATTTGATGCAATGGTAGTCAAGTTAGTGATTATGAGCGCACTAAAATATAATGAGATTGAGAGGAAGAACTTGCATACATTAAATGAGACTCTTATTATCGAATGTGTTGCTCAAGATATTTTTTTCATCGCTTCAAATTGCTCTATTAATGCTTCCAAATTTCATGAACTATCTGTTGCTCGAAAGTCTCCCATGATCGTGTCATTGAGCTTGAAAAACTAATTCTAAACTAAACGAGAAAATTGAACCGGATGATCACGACACTTTGGTTAAACATTTTCTAAACTAGAAGTTGAGTATTTTAATTTACAACTAAAATATCAACATCTCAAAGAAAATGTCAAAACTTCAAATATCAAGACATCTTCGGATGCTCCGAGTTTGATGCGCTTTTCAAATTCACAAACGTGATGAATGATTCAAGCTCAATGCAACACGATCGAAAGTTGAAAGCCCAAATCTCTCAATTAAAGGGTCAAACGAACAATATGACAGCTCCCAAATGCCTCCTCCTTTAGATTCTCGAATTCTCAAACGTTTCATCTTCAAAACTTAGTAAATGCTTTACAAAAGGAAAATGAAAGTTTTCTAGAAGAAAATGAAAAGGTTAAACGTCATTTCAATGAGTTATTTGAATCAATTAAAGTCACTCGTAACAAAAATAACGATCAAATAGCGTCATTGCAAAAAGAAATTGAGAATCTGAAGAGTCAGGTAAAAGGGAAAATGCTAATGACCAATGGGGAGAATGTTGTATCAAAGGATCACTCTTGTAATAAATATGCTTTATCTGTGACATATGTCCCTCCTCATCTAAGGAACAACAAACTTGCCATTCAAACATACTTCTCATCCCTTAAGGATTGCCTAGAATGTCTGCGTGAGATTGTTGAAGAGGATAAGCTAGAGAAACCTCATGATAATGCAATTGGTCATGCATGCTTATATGCCAAACGATCTCAAGAAATCTTAGAATGCTTGATCACAATATGCCCAAAGTCATTAGGTGAGAGAGTTAATCCTTTGATTCCATGCTCAATGCCTAAAGCTAAGTATGATATGCATTCGATTCCCAATGTTTTGAATATGAACCGTAGTGTACCTTTAAGTAGTTCAGATTCCCGATCTGTCAATGCTAAGAAAGAGAACTCAAGTGTGCCTTCTAGGAGTACAAATCACAAGACTCTAGTTTTAAGAAAGTGAACCTTAGTGCACCGCATGTAGTTCGACCCAAAGACATCTAAACAGTGATGCAAAGAGTAGTTAAACCAACTAATGTTCCCATTCCTCTACAGAGTAATCGGTGACATTAAACGGAGCATGTCAAAGTCTCAAGACAATACAAGGAATGATAGGACCTCTCAAGCTAAGAATGTGCACCGAAGAAAGTAGAAGAACAATCTAGGAACTTTAAGCTTGAATTGAATAAAACGAATCGTGTTGATTCTAGTATTTGCCATAGGCGCATCGTAATTAATTCAATTCGATACTATTTGCAAACCTTGTACCGATGTCCGCTTGAATTCGCTTCTAATCATGAATGTGGTGTTACCGCTCGCCTAATGATGTTAATTGTCCGCTTAATATTGTTAATGCTAAAATTCATGCTAAGAAGGCTAAAAGGCAAAACGAAGAAAGTTAGAAAACAAAGGAAACCCACAGAAGAACATTCAAGAAAATAGGCTTTTATTGGACACCGTTGGTCTTAAGACTAATCGATAATGCCCACTAGGAAATGGATGCCTCACCGGTAGAACTATTCCTTAAGAAGTGATCACACCGTGAATGTGGCTAATATCATCACTAGTACCGCATCTATTCACAACGACTCCATTGCCTCACTTTCGATATGAATGCTTCTATTTCGATGTGGGTGTTCCAAACATTGTTACTAACCAAATGGAACCCATTCTTGCATGGGATCCCAATTATCCGCTTATCCATTCTTGTCTCATGTTCAACCGCAGATCGCTCAAATCGCTCGTGGTACCGGACTCAGTCGCTCCAAGCATATGACCGAGACCGGTCATGCTCATGAACTTCGTGAGCAAATTCATCGGATCATTAGATTTGGTAATGATCATTTCGGTGCTATTATGGGTTATGGAGACTATGTTGTTGGTGATAGTGTCATCTCCGAGTTTACTATGTAGAAGGTTTGGGTCATAACTGCTCTCTCGCTGGTCAATTCGTGATTCGATCTAGAAGTTGCCTTCGTAAAACATACCGCTTTGTTAGAGATCTTAATGGTAAGGAACTGTTAAAAGGAACTCGTGGTCAAACCTTTACACCATCTCTATCGATGACATGATGAGGGCTTCTCCAATCGCTTGTTATCAAAGGCTTCAAAACAAAGTCATGGTTATGGCATCGCTGTCTCAATCACTTGAACTTCGCACCATCAACGATCTTTCCGTAAAGGACTTAGTTGTAGGTTTACCTAGACTAAAGTATGAAAAGGATCATCTTTGTTCAAGATGTCAATTGGGTAAAAGCAAGAAGTATGCCCATAAACCCAAACCTACTAACTCACACGAAGTTCTTCATATGATTCATATGGATTTATGTGGACCAATGAGGGTGCGTAATATCTTTGGGAAGAAATATGTGTTAGTTGTGGTTGATGATTACTCCGCATTCACCGGGTCAAGTTCTTAAGGACAAAGGATGAAACTCCCGATATCATCATCAAACTCATCAAACAAATTGCAGTTCGACTTAACAAAACCGCCGAATTATCGTAATGATAATGGAACCGAGTTTGTCAACAAACAACTTAATGAATTCTATGAAAGCGTTGGAATCACCATCAAAGAAGTGTTCCACGAACTCCTCAATGTAACGGTGTAGTTGAAAGACGAAATCGAACTCGTTGAAGCCGCTAGAACAATGTTGATTTACTCAAAGGTTCCAATGTTTCTCTGGGTCAAGCAATCGCCATCGCATGCTATACACAAAATCGCTCCCTAATCCACACCGTACATGGAAAACTCCATATGAACTTGTCCACAACAAAAACCTAATCTCTTTCCTTCGCGTGTTTGGTGCATTGTGCTATCCAACTAATGAGGTCAAGACTTAGGGAAACTTAGGGCTAAAGTCGACATTGGAGTATTTGTAGGATACGCACCAAACAAAAAGGGATACCGAATCTACAACAAAAGAACCCGAAATATCATGGAAACAATTCACGTTACGCTTGATGAGTCGATCGGTCAAATGGCTCCTGGACACTCCACTTCAGACCCGCACTTCAAGACAAATCCCATTGGTTCATCTCTTGTTCCAAACTCTTCTCAAGAAACTCCATATGTACCTCCATCCAAGATGATGTAAAGAAATTGTTTGATCCTATGTTTGATGAACTGTATGATTCAATTACTAATGAGGTGTTGATCCCTACAACAGAGGTTGCTCATATTCCGTGAATGAAGTCAATCCTTCGCCTCAATATCGTTAAGTCAAGAAGCACCGCACGATCCTTCGCCTCTTCAACAAATCATCATTCTTCGAATGTACATCATGGAAATGTTTCGCATCAATGATGAAGTTAATCCCTTTGCTACTCCCGAAGATGCTCCATTTGAAAACATATTTGCTACTCCCGAATCATCATCGAACCATCTTCTTCGTGAGACATCGACTCGCCTACCTCGGTTCCTCAACAACCGCCACATGAACACCTCGTAAAATGGACTCACGATCATCCATTAGACAACATCATTGGAAATCCCTCCGTCTCAGATCAACCCGAAACAACTTGCAACCGATGCCTTATGGTGTTTCTTCAACTCCGCACTATCTAAGATCGAACCAAAAGATGTTAAAACCGCCATGAATGAAGACAATGGTTCAATGCCATGCAAGATGAAATTCATGAGTTTGATCGACTTGATGTATGGGAGTTAGTACCGCCCCAGATCGTGCTATGATTATTGCCCTTAAATGGATCTTCAAAGTAAAACTTGATGAGCATGGTGATGTGTTGAAGAATAAGGCCCGATTAGTTGCTAAAGGATATCGCCAAGAGGAGGGTATAGACTTTGAAGAATCTTTTGCTCTGTTGCTCGAATCGAGGCAATCGTAATCTTCCGCTAATGCTAGTAAGAACATGGTAGTATATCGATGGATGTGAAGACGGCATTTCGAACGGAGATCTTAAAGAAGTCGCTCACGCCGCCCAACTCAAGGATTTGTGAATCAAGAGCATCCTACTCACGCTTATCGTCTAAAGAAGGCTCTTTACGGCTTAAAGCAAGCTCCAAGGGCATGGTATGATACATCATCAAAGTTTCTTCTATCAACCGGATTCAAAGAAAGGAGCATTGATCCTACATTGTTCACCGTGAAGTCGCAAACATTTAACTCATGTTCAAATTTATGTTGATGATATTATTTTTGCCTCGATGCACCCAATGGAATGTGATCGTTTTCTAATGAAATGAGTTCAAAGTTTCAAATGTCAATGATGGGACAAATGTCATTTTCTTGGGATTACAAATTTCACAAAGTCCCGAGGCATTTTCATAAATCAATCTAAATATGCAACCGAGATTTTAAAGAAATTTGGATTTGATTCTAGTGACCTCGTTGACACCCCCATGATTGATCGAACCAAACTAGATGAGGACCACTCGTGGATCATGATTGACCAAACGAAATATCGTAGTATGATTGGGTCCCCGATGTATCTCACGCTAGTAGACCGACATCTTGTTCATTGTATGCATGTGTGCTAGATACCGTGCTAAGCCTACTAAAAGCACCTTGAAGCGCTTAAACGGGTCTTCGGTATTCCAAGGAACCATCAATATGGGTCTATGGTACCGAAGGACACCGGTATGTCACTAACGGCCTATGCAGATGCCGATCATGCAGTTGTCAAGATACACGTCAAGTACATCCGGAGGTGCTCGCTTTTTGGGTGATAAGCTTGTGAGTCTGGTCTTCAAAGAAGCAAATGAGTACTTCTATTTCCTCTACAGAGGTGAATACATAGCCATGTCATCTTGTTGTGCTCAAATCTTATGGATGAGATCTCAATTATCCGACTATGGCTTTGTATTCAACAAAATCCTCCAGATCGTGATAATAAAGTGCTATTGCTCTCTCATGCAACAACGTTCAACACTCAAGAGCAAAGCATATCGACATTCGACATCATTTCATCGGGAACAAGTGGAAAAAGGTGTGGTGGAACTATATTTTGTGAGGTCTCGAATATCGCTAGCGGACATCTTCACCAAAGCTCTTCCAAGAGAACGTTTGAGTTTATTCTTCCACGCCTTGGCTTGAAAAGCCTTCAACCAGAAACTCTCAAACGTCTTCAGGAGGAAGACGAGGAGTAAAGGTTTCCTTCATCTATCTCTTGTAAATATTTATTCGAAAAACCAAAATACAAAATTATAAAACTCTCAAAAATCAAATAGAAAATTATAAAACTTTCAAAATCCATAAAAAAATCTGAAAAAAAATTTTCGAAAAATCTTCAAAAAATATTGTCAATTTGTCATGTTTTTCTCGGTTCGATAATATCTACGGTCCTTGTGATGTCATTCAAAGAATGACACGGGACTTTAGATGTTGTTCAATTCTTAAAAAATATAATAAAATAATATATAAAAATATGGGAGAAAGAGAAACAATGGTTTATTGTCATCTTCGTGCAATAACCCGGTTTTAAAAGAAAGAACAGAGCCATGTTTTATCATGTTTTCAAAATTCCATGCTCTGATTCTATAAACATTTATCTGCTGAAAACTAAATGCTTTGAAAAATAACTCGATCTCTATTTTTGATAATCATCAGGACTTATTTGTCAAAATCTCTATCTCTCAATCAACAACCTATGTCATTGATTGAGGGGGAGAATGATTTCAATTAAATTAAAAAGTTATTTGGCATTATATTGTTTTTCAAAAGATATACATGCATGTTTTATCAATGGAGTTTAAAGTCTTAAAATCCGATCCTTATCAGTTAAGAAGCTTTCATAATCAAGTCACATTTCTCCTTAAAAGCTTTCAAAATCAATTTAAATCTATAAGAGATCACAAATCTCAAATAATTTGATAATTGTGATCGGGGGAGAATGTTGGATTTTAAACTGATAATTCGGTAAATGGTTTTATATGAATGTACATGCTGTCCTTCCCACATGTGACAAACGATTTCAAATTTTCAATGCACATGTTGAGGGGGAGCATCTATGTTAAACCTATGATTTGAAACGTGATCATTTATCTCATGTGCAGTGTTCCTCTAGTATGTGCAAAACTCTATTCAAACCTCGAGGCACATATTGAGGGGAGCAAATTTATGGAAACCTCATCCTTCCCGAAATGCTTTATCTACTTGATTTGATCAAGGAAGTGATGGTGACATTTTTAGAAAATGGTAATCAAAGAAGTAATTTCTTCCTCTTGCCTCCGTGTGCAAAACGATTTCAAACATTTGATGCACATGTTGAGGGGAGCACTTATTCTAAAATATCAAAACAATTCGGTACAAAATGCTTTGATAATATATCACAAGTATCCGAATTGATTTTCAAATGGTTTTCAATTGGTTCCATATGGCGGATGAACAATACCAAATTGACCGACCAACTTTACTTTATGTACGGTGATATAAGGATGATAAGGTTAGGTATTGGTTCCCATGATCCGCCGTAACCGGAGGGATCTACCCAGGACAATCCACTAGTTAGTGTAGAAGTCCTTAGGTATGATGATAAAAGGAGAAAATGAGATAAGGGAAGAGTGCGGACTAAGACCGAGCTAGTAATCGAATAAACCCAACAAGGTTCTAGTTATGAAGTCTCGTAAGCAATCAAGTGGTTGAAGAATTAAAAAGAATTGAATGAGAAAAGGGTGAAAACAAATAGCCTCCATTTATTCAACCTTAGGCGTAAACCGGTTCACTTCATATGCTACCGATGGTAACATCGGTATTGAAGACAAGACGTCATGGACCCAAAGGACGCACCGCACTTCAACTTTCCAAACCACTCAAGTTCCTCTTAAAAGGACTTGTTTCATTCTCACGGGAACCGACATTATCTATCGACTTTCTCTTAGAGATTGTTGATATTTAAGAAGGAGACCCTCTCCTAGTCTCCCATAGGATCCAAATATGCACAAATTGAGTCTAGAGCCACGAGATCATCAATAAATCTCATTAGGACACTTTCAATGAAGACTCTCTTTCACACAATGTGGAAAGAGAGATTATATCTTGAGTCCCACGATTATCCTTGTGGTATTGCTGTAACATCCGAGTGATGTGTTTACACACTCACAATGAAGATGGAAAGCCTTCTAGAGCCAACATCAAACAAGCTCCTAGTAGGTGGCATGTGAGATCTATTATATGGATCAACCATGTGACAACCGAATGAAACAATGGGGCGATTCAATTTCTTGAATCAATCCGGTTCGTAGTTAGGATTGACGGATACCTTTGAAAACCGGTCTTTGTGCTTAACAACTCTTTTCTTTAGCACATCGACCGCGGTACGGTTATTTCAAATCAAAGGTGTTTTATGATTGATAATTGATTTTCATTAAAACCTTCATTGTATTGCAAAAACAATTTCTATTGAGCAATACTCGATTGTTTTTCAAATATCTTTTCATCAATCGGTGGACTTAAATTACCGGTTCACTCACTCCGTGTTGTCTTCTTTGAGACGTTCGGTTTGAGAACAACTAGAGCATACCGCGAAACCCTCGTCAAGGAAATTCTTCGAATTATACCGATCACAGCAAGACATGTATCGATCAACGGGAACCGTGGGCCGTGTACTCAATTCAACGAAGTGATCAAAGACACTTTCGTGCGATTTATTGCTAATCGTTGTATGCGTGTACGCCCGACGCTTGCGGTACCGATCGTAATGAAGCGGTCAATCCATAGCCGCATGCTCACTTAACACATTCATCTCAAAAGAAATCATGATTAGTGCATCAATGACTCGATATTTTCACTCCATGCTTCGCTACGCCGCCAATATCATGATTCAACAAATGCTTCCGCTACTCGATAAGAAGATATCATAATCCGTAATGTGAGCATGTCGGTCCAATTGTCACAACATCACATAACACCAACACCACAAAGGATGTCACAGAGATTATTTTTGATAGTCGATGATCTCAAATGATGGCTCAAAATTATTATCACGTGGATCAAGAAAAGACCTCCACTTGAAGTAACCAAACATGCAATGTGAAGAATCAATGACTACGAGCTTGAGCAAAGGACTACATCAAGAATGCAAGAACAATTGTTAATGTATTATCCGGTTGTATTCAATGTATTTTTGGTACATGATTGAGGTGACCTCCTTGGGGAGATTGTTAGGAATTAGAAATTCCGGTATTAAAGAGTCGGTCACCTCAAGTATATGTAATCGTTAGAAAGCTCGTAGTCGTAGTTCTTTTAGTTAAGTAGTATTTAGTTAAGTAACACCGTGGAGGACTGGACGGTCTTTACCCACTGTATGCCCGATCCACACCGATGTGTGGCGCTTTATGTAAGACTATAAATACTCTCTACCTCCCAAGGTAGAGTTGGAGCTCATAATAATATGATTCACTTTCTCTCACTAAGTTCCCTAAACCTCTAACTTTCTCTCTCTAGAATTCCATCTATATGCTACTTTGTATTATGGTTTGATGTGTATGTGAAAAGTTATATCTTACAATAATAATAATGATCAGGCAAGCATACATTTTAAGAAAAGACTTGTGTTCTAGTTTATAGCATGCATCTCCCTCACGGGGTTTGAAAAGAAATAAGTAAAGGCGAGGCTATGAACTCACCTTAGCAAAGTAGTATCCGAGTAGTGAAAGAGTCAAGTAAATGATGCACCAAGTACCGTCACGTGACCTATAATTAATGTAACAATGCTTTAATTACTATCTTTATATTTCGACTGATAATATTTATATACTGAACATGGTTAACTTTGGCTCATGGAAGTGCTTAGTATACACAAAAGTATTAAAACGGTTGAGTCTTGGGTTCGTCAGAACCGGAAGATGATGTACGTAAAATATCGCAAATAAATAGTAAGTTTATTTAAATTATAAAGACGTCGTTTAAAATATGAATTATATATATAAGAAAGTAAAATTTTATTATAAAGGTTAAAATAAATATATTTCGTTTATAAGTTGTAATAGTCTTTTAGAGAAATGGGTATAACTTGTTTATACGCCTAAAATTTATTTAGCGACGAAGTGTAGGAAATTATTATTGTTTTAAAATGAATCTCGTTTAGTATGAATTAAGAGTTAATTGTATTTCGTTATTCGTTTATATCATATGTTAATAAAATGAGGTATCGTAAAATAATATTGAAAGTAATTATGTCAAAACGGGTAGGCGAGCGAGTTGTGAACGAGGCGTGAGAAGGATTGAAAAGACAAGTAATCGTAGTATGTTTAGAATGACGATTTTTGTTGTACTTAGTGTCATGTAATTTATTTGTTTGCCTCACTTTGTAAACTCTTATGTTTCAAAAGAAAATTTGTGTATATAACTGCTCTTGTAGTGGAATTGACGCACCCTAGTTGGGCTCGACATAACCTAGATAGACTCAACTTTTTGGGCTGTAATTTGGGCTCGTGTGGGTAGACAAAAGAAAGAATGGCATTGGCCCAACAGTTACTACCATGCGACCTTAAGCCCAAGGGATCCAAATCTTGAAGTGAAATTTGATAGCAGATGGTGGTGGAAGTTGTTTGGACACAAGGAGGCTTAAGCCAAACTTATTTTACGCCTTCAATAAGTAAGTAGGAGGATTTTGTAGTGCTTTATTTATGAAAGAGGTGGGGCGTATGGTTTGACAACCTTTTGAAAATACGACCTAGACTTAACGACTACACAATGTTACCCGGTTAATGAGATGAGTAAGCTTTCGAGGGGCGCTTTTGTGATGACAACAACAAAGGGAAGCAACTACCACTTCGACAACAAAACTCAAACACAACTAAAATATTCATCAAGGATCTTTAACCCATCAACTATTTAGTTATTTACACCATCTTAATGTTTTAAATGTGCATTTAATGACAACTTTAAGCGAAAATCCAAAGGATACAAAATGAGCATATTATCAGGTTATTGTTATTGGTGTTTTGCCACAGTCGGGTACAACCCGGCTTGGCCACTCGACTCTTTACCCTCGTGGGTTTTTACTTGAGCCGAGCCACCCATAAATTTGCTAGTCGCTCCTAGGATGGGTTAGGCGAAGCAACAATTACCCATCGTGGGTTTTGACCAAGTACACAAACAAGTAACCATACTAGCACTTCCACAGCCAAAAGTTTCAAAAGACTTCATAATAGAAGACTACTAATGATAATAGCAATATGATATTCAAAATTTTGTGCATACATCGATTAATAACAAAAAGAAAGATTAACCCATTAAAATGAAAATGGTTTGATTAGTGTTCTCTTTAACTCAATGTCAAGACTAAATCAAAATCAACAATACAAAGAATCAAAATAAAAGCTAAGTTAAGGAAAAACATGGAAACCTTACAGTGTGTCGATCAGAAAGAAAAACAACAAACTTGGATGAACCCGCCAAGCCGAATCCACAGGAACCACTAAAACACTTCAAGCACTCTTTTTAGTTTTTGATTTTGTTGTGAGTTGTGGTATCAACCTGTGAACCGTTTTGGGGCATATAAAGGAATTAATATGGTTTGTTTGACTTGTTCATTCGATGGTGGGGATGAGGTAAGAGCCTCCTTTGGGTAATATCATCAGGTCTTCACATGGTTCTTCTGGTTTTGTCTTCAGTCGTGGTCCAAGGAGGACAAAGGGTCCTTAGTTTTTGTCGACTTGCTTCCATGAAAAGCCAAGGATGTATTCCATCTTTGATTGAAGTTACTTCTGATGTTGGGAAAGAAGTTTGGAGGTTTTACTCTTTTGGGGGGAGACTAGCAGCGTGTGCAGAGGAGGTAGAGGGAGAGACGAAAATGGAGGAAGGGATAGTAGTTGTGGGGTGCGTTTCTGTGGAAGACAGAAAAAGAGAAAAACAAAAGAGATGATGAAGGGGGAGGCATGGTTATGTGGGGATAAGGTGAGATTTATTTGTTTTTATTATTTTGTAAATTGTATTTTGTTATTATTTGTAAATGTAGTAGTATTTATTAGTTTTGTGTATCTTATTTGGTACCAAGGGTATTTCGTTTTTCGCTTTTAAACTCGTAAACGTATAACTTTAAACGGAAAAAGTTATATTACTTATATTTCCGGACACGTTATAAATAAACTGACACGATGATGTAATTTCCGATTTTTATTAAATCGTCTTTATTTTTCGTGTTTTCTCTTATTATATTGGTACGCGTGCGGACTCGTAAGACAAGAAAGTTTTCTTGTGAGACTGATTTAGTAATCAGTAAAAATTAGTCATAATTAAATAAGACTACTCAGACAGGCATAAATTTTTATGCAAGAAAATTAAATGTGCATGCTAAATGCTCAACTTAGTTTAAATAAATTTTGATAAACAGTCTAGTTCATAAATATGAAGATTTTAAAATAGCGAAATTTTTCAGGTGGCTACAGTACCTACCCCTTAAGAGGATTCCGTCCTCGGAATTTTAGTTTACTGGGTTGTCGGAGTTGGATTAGCAAACAGATGTGGGTACTTAACACGCATGGTGTCTTCGCTCCCACGTACTCCGGTCCTCTCTTAGAGTTCCATCTAACCTTGACGATAGGAATGCGACTTTGCTTAAGTCGCTTGACTTCCCTATCCATGATTTCAATTGGTTCTTCGACAAAGTTAAGCTTGTCATCGAGCTTAATCTCTTTTAGTGAAACAACAAGAGATTCATCCGACAAGCATTTCTTCAGATTTGAGACATGGAAGGTAGGGTGCACTCTACTCAGTTCTTCCGGGAGTTCAAGCTTGTATGCAACCGGGCCAATTCTCTCCAGAATCTTGAAAGGGCCAATGTATCGAGGGTGTAACTTTCCTCGTTTTCCAAATCGAACCTTTCCTTTCCAGGGTGATACTTTCAACATAACTCGATCACCAAATTGAAATTCCATGGGCTTCCTTCTAACATCGGCGTAACTATTTTGTCGATCTCTAGCAGCTTGAAGTCGTTGACGAATTTGCACAATCTTCTCGATTGTTTCTTGGACAAGTTCAGGTCCAGTGAGTTGGGCATCTCCAACTTCGGCCCAACAAACGGATGATCGACACTTTCAACCATAAAGTGCCTCGAATGGAGTTGCCTTGATGCTCGCGTGGTAACTATTGTTGTAGGAGAATTCCGCCAAAGGTAAGTGTTTATCCTAACCTTTTCCAAAGTCGATCACGCATGCTCGAAGCATGTCTTCCAAGGTTTGGATAGTCCTTTCTTTTTGGCCATCGGTTTGAGGATGATATGCGGTACTCATATCTAAACGAGTGCCTAAGGCCTTTGAAGAGATTTCCAAGGTGAAGTAAACGATCGTCACGATCGTAAATGATGGAAACCTGCACTCCATGACGGGATATAATTTCCTTTAGGTATATTTGAGCAAGGGTTTCCATTTTGTCATTTTCCTTGATGGGTAAGAAATGAGCGGATTTGGTAAGGCGGTCGATGATAACCCAAGTGGTGTCGTAACCTCTAGCAGTCTTTGGTAGTTTGGTTATGAAATCCATAGTGATCCTCTCCCACTTCCAAAATGGGAGTTCAGGTTGAGTTAACAATCTAGAGGGCTTTTGACATTCGGCTTTGACTCGAGAACAAGTGAGACATTTCCCAACGTACGTTGCAATTTCAGCCTTCATGTTCAGCCACCAATAAAGCTTCTTGAGATCTTGGTACATTTTGTCGGATCCCGGGTGAATGGAATATTTAGACTTGTAAGACTCATGCATGATGAGTTCCCGTATTTCTCCTGTCGCCAAAACATAAGGTTCCATCCGATCTTTGCACAAAGCCGTTCTCTTTTTCCGGCATTCCAAAGATTTTCTCGTTGGGGCGGTTTTCAGGTTTGAGAGCTTCAGATTGAGCTTCAAGGATTTTTTTAAGGAAGGGGTGACTTAACTGTCATTCCCAAAGATCTTACTCGAAGAGGTGTAGGTCGATCCTTTCGACTAAGAGCATCAGCCACGACATTTGCTTTTCCTGGGTGATAACGGATTTCACAGTCGTAATCACTAAGCAATTCTAGCCATCGGCGTTGTCGCATGTTTAGTTCCTTTTGATCGAGAATGTGTTGGAGACTTTTATGGTCGGTAAACACCGTACACTTGGTTCCATATAGGCAATGTCTCCATATTTTGAGAGCGAAAACCACGGCTCCCAATTCCAAGTCATGGGTAGTGTAGTTCTTTTCGTGAGTTTTGAGTTGTCGCGAAGCATAAGCAATCTCCTTGTTTTTTTGCATCAATACCATACCTAACCCTAGGTGTGATGCATCACAGTAGACCACAAAATCTTCTACTCCGTCAGGTAGAGCTAAGATAGGAGCTTCACAAAGCTTTTGTTTCAAGAGTTGAAAGGCTAACTCTTGTTCTTCACCCCAGTCAAAATTCTTCTTTTTCTCGGTTAGCTCTGCTAGAGGTTTAGCGATTTTGAGAACCCTTCGATAAATCTTGAATAACCCGCAAGACCCAAAAATTGGCGATCTCGGTAGGGTAGTAGGGATGATCAATCTTTGACAACTTCGATTTTTGAAGGATCAACATGAGGACCATTACTATCTATCACGTGACCAAGGAATTGAACTTTTTGAATCCAGAAGTTGCATTTGGAAAACTTAGCATACAGTTCTTCTTTCTTGAGTAGTTCCAGAATGGTTCTCAAGTGTTTCGCATGCTCTTCCTTATTGCGGGAATAGATGAGAATGTCGTCAATGAACACAATCACAAATTTGTCCAAGTAAGGTTTACACACTCAGTTCATTAGGTCCATAAATACCGCCGGTGCATTTGTCAAACCAAATGGCATCACTTGAACCTCATAGTGGCCGTATCGTGTTCGAAAAGCGCTGAATATCTTCTTCTAACTCTCGCTTGAGATACCCGATCTCGATCAATCTTCGAGTAGACACTTGACCCTTGCAGTTGGTCAAACAGATCGTCAATCCTATGTAATGGATAGCGATTCTTTACCGTTAGTTTATTCAACTCTCGGTAATCGATGCACATACGGAAAGATCCGTCCTTCTTTTTGACAAATAAGACCGGGGCTACCCAAGGCGAAGAACTCGGTCGAATGAATCCTTTTGGATAGTTCTTGAAGTTGGTCGACAATTTTGTAGTTCGTAGGTGCCAATCTATAAGGTACTCGTACACGGTGCCGCCTCCGGAACTAACACAATTTGAATTCTACTTGTCGAATCAAAGGAAGACCGGGAAAATCTTCAGAAATACTTGGAAAGTCCCTAGCCACGGGGACATCTTTTAGTTCTTTCTCGTCCGCTTCCTTCTTCTCCATTACTTGTGCTAGAAAAACGTGGCATCCTTTTTCTATGTACTTTGCGGTTTTAATGCACGAGATGATATTCAATCGGGTTTTACTACGATCACCCCGAATGATTAGAGTTTCGCCATCGAGAGGAATGTGAACGACTTTCTCGTCACAGATGATTCTTGTACGATTCTTGGATAGCCAATCCATGCCAATGACAAAGATCGAAGCTACCAAGTTGAATAGGCAATAGGTCTATATTGAATGGGTGGTTTGATATGATAGGTTGCAACCTCGAAGGATAGTGTTAGTTCCTACTATTTTCCATCATTAGCTCTACTTCATAAGTGGTATCTAAGGAAGTTGGGGTGACTTTTAACAAAGGTGCAAACTTAGAAGACACCAAGCTTTTGTCGGCTCCAGAATCAAATAACACTTGCTAAATGATGGTTGAGTGAAAACGTACCCGTAACGACGTCTGGGTTTTCTTGTGCATCTCCATCTCCTAGCACATAACCTCTTTCTCTAGCGGGGTTGTTGTTGTTGTTGTTGTTGTTGTTGTTGTTGTTCCCGTACAGTTTTGGATATCTACTCTTGACATGTCCAGCTTCTCCACATCCAAAGCAAGTTATCCCCATGGGTTGAAGGTTACTTCCGGTAGCAGGGCTTCGGCATTCCTTGTGAGTATAACCCACCTTGTTACACTTCCCATACTTAGTAGTACAACGTCCCACATGATGCAGGTTGCATCGAGTGTACAAAGGGTGTGGTCCAGCATAGCCTCTTCCAGTTGCGGGGGTAGCAGCATAAGCCCGCGCAACTTCTTGTCTACGGTTTTGTTGATTGTGGTGGTTGTTTCGGTTTTGGTGGTATGGGTTGGGATTGTTGTTGTGGGGTTGGTTATGATTGTTGCGGCCTTGATTGTTGTTGTTACGGTTATTGTTGTGATGGAAAGAGTTGTTTGAAGTGTTGCCTCGACGGTCATCGAACTTCCTTTTGTTGTCGTTATTGCCTTGCACGGATCTATGTTTCAAGACTTGATCCATGAGTTGGTAGGAAATTGTGATCACTTCTTCCACAGTCTTGGGCTTTGATGTAGTAACATTGCCCTCAATGCTTTCGGGGTAATCCCCCAATGAGGTTTTCCAGCAACTTGACATTATCAGAAACCAGGGATGGGCATAAAGATTTCAATTCTTGGAAGCTCTTGAAGTAGGTTTTGAGATCATTGCCTTAGTAGTCGATGATAGAACTCATCTTCCGTTTCTTGATCTCGGTTCTTGGGCGATTGTTTCATCATCAATTGC
Organism: Chrysanthemum lavandulifolium; assembly: GCA_022545495.1. Classification (NCBI taxonomy): domain Eukaryota; kingdom Viridiplantae; phylum Streptophyta; class Magnoliopsida; order Asterales; family Asteraceae; genus Chrysanthemum; species Chrysanthemum lavandulifolium. Next base: position 241,529,907 of record CM040238.1, on the reverse strand, counting down.
TTGATTCACCCAAGTGGTTTTGTAAGCTTCTTCCATGCCAATAGGTTGGGCATGAGCTTACCAAGACAATGCATCCTCTAGTAGAGTACCGGTAAGAGCAAATTTCACTTTGCAATCTTCCGAGCAATCACTTAGGAGAAACACAGTTTCAGATCTTTCAAACCAATGAATAAGCCCAACAGTGCCTTCAGTTCCCTTGAAGAAAGTAGGTTTACAATTCATGAACTCCTTGTATCCACATTTGCGATTCACCACAGTTTCATTTCGGTTGGCTTGATTTGGGGCTTTGTTTGTTCGAACAGCCTCAGCAGGTCTTGCAGCAAAAGCAACACCAATCTCATTAGTAACCAGCCTCCGAATTGCTTCAGGGGTCATCTCAGGAGTTGGAGTAGGGGTAGAGGTAGCTCTTGTTCTTGCCATTTTTTTCTAAAGACATACACTCAGATTTTAGAATCATTCAACATAAGTGAGAATTATTATAAAAATGATTTCATAATAGTCAAGATCATCACATTATATCAATAGAGTATAATCATCATAAGAAGAATCACAACATGTTATAACCACACAAGAGAGTATATATAAATGATCACGTCAATTTATATAAGCCGATAAATAAGAAGGATCACCATAAATAGGAACATAAGAAACAACCATAATGTCAAAGGTTCATCATCCATACATAGCGATACGATAACCATACAATGTCACATCAATAGCCTGTTCGATAGTTTACAAAACATGCGAATACAAAGCCTCTCGATCAAGCCACGGTGGCGTGCTAAAGTACTAGGAAAACTAAGTAGGTGAATCTCCGATCTAGGGATCACGGGTGTGCCACTCACTGACCGCTATGAGATCACGAACAAGCTCAGCCAAGTCATCCATCTCTCGATCCCTCGCCTCCAATCTTTGCTCAAGAGTAGTAGTACAAGTCTCCATAATCACTATCCGCTTAGACTGTTGCTGCACAACTCCCTCTAACAGCTCAACTCTGTCCAGCAACTCTAACCTCTCCGACTCCATCCTCCTCTCCAGAACTGTCACTGCCTCACTAGCTTGCTCAGACTGAGTGCCAATCCGATCAAACACCTCCTCCATCGCAATCCTCCTGACAACGAGGTTCTCGACCTCCTCCACTATGCTCTCAACCCGGACCAATGGAACCTCATCGACGAATGCCATAGCCTCCTCAATCTGATCCTCACATCATAGAACTCGTGTAGCTAACAATTGAATGGTATGGTGAAGAGGTTCTCCCGTAACAGGAAGAGTCTCAGCAGCAGCAAACAAATGATCTCCAAGCTCCATAGCACTCGGTGAACCCTCATCCGACTTCCATCGACTAATGACCGGCATCAAGAAGGACCAACATCTAGCGTCAACCCTCCTATGGGATCCCGGATCACAGGTACAAGTCACAGCATAATGATATGGGTCGGAATGTGAAGGTGATAAATGGACTCTCTCCCTAAGGGGTATCACAGGCTCAGTATGCATCACCAAGGGTGATCATGCACGGGATGGAGACAAAACCGGTATGGTAGTGGTCTGATAGATGAAGGTGGTAGGTGGTGGTAGTGGTGAAGCAGGTATGGGTGGTGATGTAGGTGCAGCTAGTGGTGGGAAAGTAGAAGATGATAGTATGTCAGTAGGTGAAACAAAGGTGGTGGGTGCCTTCACTCGTTTCCAAGCGGTATGTATAAAGGTAGCACCATCCTTATGGTATCGGAAGGGCTTACCGAAAGGCGCGAGCTCGTAGGGTTTGAGAACCCTAGCTCGCTTTCGCCTTCGGCGAATAAGTAAGGAAGAAGGGCGAGGAGTGGAAGACGCGGAATCAGTGTGTGAAGGTGTCTGGGATACAATGTCTGAAGGTGATAGCCACTGTTGTGACTCCAGATATCGGTCATAGGTGGGGGGGACCAAAAACAGGCAGATGCTCGGGTATGGCCAAGGCAAGTGGGGTAACAATGACTTCACCCTCCTCGAAGGTCTCAGTCTCAGAGGATACAGGTGCAATGAGAGCCGGTGCCATGGGAGTAGGGCAGAGACATAGTGTCCTTAATCTCAATGTCGGAGGTCGTCGATAGGATGTAGCGTAAGACATGGCATCAGAATAACCCAAAAGAAAATATGCATTTATAAGTATAAGTAATGCCATGCGATAAATAAGATTTAGTTAGTCGCGCATAATCGACACTCAAATTAAAATTCTAACTAAATGAAAGCTAGTATTATAAGTTTTATCATGCAAAGTTTTACTAGTCATGTATTATCCGCCATTTAATCTCATACGCAATCGGTACGTAAGTAGGCGGAGGACGCGAATGGTGGTGTAAACGGTCCATTTGAAAATGTGGTTATAGTCCAATTTGTTTTGAAAATACACTTGGTTCTCTATAACCTAGGCTCTGATGTCAATCTGTAACACCCCTAAAATCACAATGTGACAGCGGAAGACTATTTGGGGTATTACTTAGAGGATCACAATCATAAGTCATAGAAAACGACTCTAAAAGAGACGTCTTTAATAAAAGATTGTTACCATTTCATAAAACTCAATGTTTTGGAACACAAGAGAAAATACCACAAGTTTTGAAGTTACATAAAAGATAGTTCAAATGTTTACTAAATGATAACTTTATTTAAAAACACCACTTCTAGCATCCCAAGACGTCCACTCCGTGCCTTCATGATATCCTAATTAGTACCTGAGATGAACATGCTTAAAAGGTCAACAAAAAGTTGAGTGATATTCATAGGTTTAATAAATAGTTGAACACAAGTAAGAGAAGATAATTTCTTCGAATACAATTACCATGGAAAACAGATATTATTATTATGCACTAAGCTCATGACACCAAACTAATCGCATACACCTAATTACTAGTGTAAGTAATAATATTGCCCTCGATGGAATTGCCAATTCAATAGTTAACCAAATATAGTGTGCCCCGGTTATTTCCGATAACCGAGTCGGGTCATTAATTCCATAGTACTATCCAAAATATTCGCTCACTGCAATCGATTAATGGTTCATGATGTAAGGGACTTATGGCGGTAACTTAGGCTATAATAATAATGATCGAGCAAGCATACATTTCAAGAAAAGACTTGTGTTCTAGTTTATAGCATGCATCTCCTCATGGGTTTGAAAAGAAATAAGTAAAGACGAGGCTATGAACTCACCTTAGCAAAGTAGTATCCGAGTAGTGAAAGAGTCAAGTAAATGATGCACCAAGTACCGTCACGCGACCTATAATTAATGTAACAATGCTTTAATTACTATCTTTATATTTCGACTCGATAATATTTATATACACCAAAAGTATAATTTATTTGTCTTGTGTGTTGTTTATTATTGAACATGCTTAACTTTGGCTCATGGAAGTGCTTAGGTATACACAAAATTATTAAAACGGTTGAGTCTTGGGTTCGTCGTAACCGGAAGATGATGTACGGAAAATATCGCAAACAAATAGTAAGCGTATTTAAATTATAAAGACGTCGTTTAAAATATGAATTTTATATATAAGAAAGTAACAATTTTTATTATAAAGGTTAAAATAAATATATTTCGTTTATAAGTTGTAATAGTCCTTTAGAGAAATGGGTATAACTTGTTTATACGCCTAAAATATATTTAGCGACGAAGTGTAGGAAATTATTATTGTTTTAAGGGGCATTTACATATATATCCTTGCAAAATTTAAAACTTACATATATATCCTTTTGATGCATTAAAAACATTGTACTTTATGCATCAAAAACTTGTAAAAAGGATATATATGTAATTTTCGAAATTTACAAGGATATACATGAAATTATGCCTTGTTTTAAAATGAATCTCGTTTAGTATGAATTAAGAGTTAATTGTATTTCGTTATTCGTTTATATCATATGTTTATAAAATGAGGTATCGTGAAATAATATTGAAGTAATTATGTCAAAACGGGTAGGTGAGCGAATTGTGAACGAGGCGTGAGAAGGATCGAAAAGACAAGTAATCGTAGTATGTTTAGAATGACGATTTTTGTTGTACTTAGTGTCATGTAATTTATTTGTTTGTCTCACTTTGTAAACTCTTATGTTTCAAAAGAAAATTTGTGCATATAACTTCTCTTGTAGTGGAATTGACGCACCCTAGTTGGGCTCGACATAAGCTAGATGGACTCAACTTTTTGGGCTGTAATTTGGGCTCGTGTGGGTGGACAAAAGAAAGAATGGCATTGGCCCAACAGTTACTACCATGCGACTTTAGGACCAAGGGATCCAAATCTTGAAGTGAAATTTGATAGCAGATGGTGGTGGAAGTTGTTTGGACACAAGGAGGCTTAAGCCAAACTTATTTTACGCCTTTAATAAGTAAGTAGGAGGATTTTGTAGCGCTTTATTTATGAAAGAGGTGGGGCGTATAGTTTGACAACCTATTGAAAATACGACCTAGACTTAACGACTACACAATGTTACCCGGTTAATGAGATGAGTAAGCTTTCGAGGGGCGCTTTTGTGATGACAACAACAAAGGGAAGCAACTACCACTTCGACAACAAAACTCAAACACAACTCAAATATTCATCAAGGATCTTTAACCCATCAACTATTTAGTTATTAACACCATAAATTTGCTAGTCGCTCCTAGGATGGGTTAGGCGAAGCAACAATTACCCATCGTGGGTTTTGACCAAGTACACAAACAAGCAACCATACTAGCACTTCCACAGCCAAAAGTTTCAAAAGACTTCATCATATAAGACTACTAATGATAATAGCAATATGATTTCCAAAATTTTGTGCATACATCGATTAATAACAAAAAGAAAGATTAACCCATTAAAATGAAAATGGTTCGATTAGTGTTATCTTTAACTCAATGTCAAGACTAAATCAAAATCAACAATACAAAGAATCAAAATAAAAGCTAAGTTAAGGAAAAACATGGAAACCTTACAGTGTGTCGATCGGAAAGAAAAACAACAAACTTGGATGAACCCGCCAAGCCGAATCCACAAGAACCACTAAAACACTTCAAGCACTCTTTTTAGTTTTTGATTTTGTTGTGAGTTGTGGTATCAACCTGTGAACTGTTTGGGGGCATATAAAGGAATAAATATGGTTTGTTTGACTTGTTTATTCGATGGCGGGATGAGGTAAAGAGCCTCCTTTGGGTAATAGCATCATGTCTTCACATGGTTCTTCCGGTTTTGTCTTCAACAGGGTCCAAGGAGGACAAAGAGTCCTTAGTTTTGTCGACTTGCTTCCATGAGAAAGCCAAGGATGTATTCCATCTTTGATTGAAGTTACTCGATGGTCGGGAAAGAAGTTTGAGGTTTTACTCTTTTGGGGAGACTAGCAGCAGAGCAGGAGGTAGAGGAGACGAAAATGGAGGAAGGGATAGCAGCAGTGGGGTGCGTTCGGGGAAGATGTAAAAGAGAAAACAAAAGAGATGATGAAGGGGGAGGCGTTGTTATGTGGGGATAAGGTGAGATTTACTTGTTTTTATTATTTTGTAAATTGTATTTTGTTATTATTTGTAAATGTAGTAGTATTTATTAGTATTGTGTATCTTATTTGGTACCAAGGGTATTTCGTTTTTTGCTGTTAAACTCGTAAACGTATAACTTTAAACGGAAAAAGTTATATTACTTGTATTTCCGAACACGTTATAAATAAACTGACACGATGATGTAATTTCCGATTTTTATTAACTCGTCTTTATTTTTCGTGTTTTCTCTTATTATATTGGTACGCGTGCGGACTCGTAAGACACGAAATTTTTCTTGTGAGACTGATTTAGTAATTAGTAAATATTTGGCATAATTAAATAAGACTACTCGGACAGGCATAAATTTTTATGCAAGAAAATGAAATGTGCATGCTAAATGCTCAACTTAGTTCAAATAAATTTTGATAAAGAGTCTAGTTCATAAATATGAAGATTTTAAAATAGCGAAATTTTTCAGGTGGCTACATTAACGCTCTCACTTCGAAAACTAACAAAGCCAAGTCTGAGTTGTTAAATTGTCAAAAACAGTTCTGTGAGTACAAAAAGCATTAAACGAAACGAATAGATGCCTATCTTGAAGAAATTGTCGACTTGCAAAACAAAATCAAAGAGTTTTGAAATGTTGTTTATAAACATGGTGAGGCAATCACAACTATTCAAAAGTTTACTTTTAAACCAAATCCAAATGGATATGGACCGAATCTTGGTGATTACAAACCAAAGTTTTCAAATAGAGCATTCAAACCAAACTCAAGTTTACAAGTAATATAGAATTGATAATTCCATTATGAGTGTTGTTGAATATAATCGCCAAGAGGAATTTGATGCGTAAGACGAGTCGGTCAAAATAATGTTGTTTATAACAAACCATTTAACTATTCAAAAGCCTTCACTTTCGCCGCACAAATGTGATAATTCTAACACACCTGGGCTATCACGCCTATTTCTAGTCTTCATCGTTGGTCCCCAACCCAATTTTGCACAAATTAATGGTCCTTTACCTTCACCCAAAGGAAGTAAAATAATAATTCAAAATGTCAAATTTTAAATATTTTGAAACATTCATTTCGGACATCAAACTTTTGGAACGTGAAATTGAACTCAATTCGAAATAAAAGTTAAACATTTTCAATCGCCTCATGCGAGAGCACAAAGAGATAATTTCAGAAAAGAATTTTACCTCATGTCCGGAATTTGAAAATGTGTGCATTATATTGGGAAAGGATTTTCACAAGGAGCTTGGACTTATGAAAAGAGTTTTAACAAAATGTAAACATCGATTTCAAATACAAAATGTAAAATCAAAATGTTAAGAAAAGATGTTGATCGACTGGAAGATGTTATCTGTACGATATCAATAATGTTGTGTTATTACATTCGCTGCATATGCATTTGACTATATCTCTGCTTGATTCTATTGATTCGTTGAAATTGTTGAGAATATCGACATCGTGTCACAAATCACATCTTTCAAAGTTGAAAATGAACGATTGTTAAACGAGCTTTCAAATGCAAAACGTCGTCTTCAATGGTGTCAAAAAGATTGTCAAAATCGTGAACTCACTTTGCAAAACAAAATCAACCAGTTGCATACCAAAACTCTTAACCCAAAACTTGAGCAACTCGGATAATGAAAATGTGTCTTTGAAGTGTCAAATCTCAAAATATGAACAAGAAATTTCAAAAGTTAAAAAGGAATATGGTGTCATATTTGATTTACTCAAAAAGACTCGTGATAAAGCGTCAAAAGACCTTGATGATCATATTGCATACACCAAAGATGTTTTACGACGAGATGGACTCACTCGTTCTGAAAATCTAGATTTGTTACACAAAATCCATGATCTAAAAGCAGAGTTGGTGAAACTTAAGCAAAATAGCAACAGTAACACAGTAGCAACTGCACCTAAACAGATTTAAAATGACTCTAGAACATCTAATGACACAACACAAGAAACTAATGTGCTTCCTTCTACTGAAACAGGAATAGTTGCCTCTTTTCCCAACACCCGCACTTCACAGCCTAGGAGCAATACAAGGAACAATAGGAAGTTGCGTCGTAAGAAAAGAACAATAAAGAATGCTGAAGTAGAAGAACACGTTAGGACTTTGAATAAAACTCAAGTTGCACCCACTTTAGATATTCGTCGACAAATGTAATGAACAAAGTGATGTAACGAATATCGAATCTTTAAGTACTCTAAATGTTATGTTTGAAGCTTCTTGTGTTGGTTGTCGTAAAAGCATGTTTTCTGGTTGTCATGATAAATGTGTTTCTAAGTCTGTGCTAGGTAAACCACCCTCTAGTGTTCCAACTACGATCATTGATGTACCCATAGAATCCCCTTCACCTCCTAGGAAGAACTTATCACCTAATGCATTTACTAAGACTAAAACTAAGACTAGTTGGAGATGGCATAAATTGTTACATAATACACTTGGTTTCAAATGGATACCTAAAATCATAAACATGTATGTTTCAACTATAACTGCTTCGGAACCCTCTAACTCTTCGGGTTCCACATCTACTTCTATTCCATCTGTGTCATCTGTGTGTAATGCATGTGATACATATCATCCTACTGATTGTTGATAGCGGATGTTCCCTAAGACATACGACGCAATCTCAAATCGTTATCAAACTTTGTTGCAAAGTTTATTGGCACCGCCGATTCAGAATGATCACTTCAGCTATCATGGGCTACGAAGATTACATCAATGGCAAATTCAAATTAGCAGTGGTTTATTATGTGGAAGGTCTCGTCACAATCTATTCTCGCTTGGTCAATTTTGTGATGGAGATTTGGAAGTTGCTTTTCGGGAGAAAACTTGTTTCATTCATGATCTACAAGGAATAGATCTTATGTCCGTACCCGCAATTCAAGTCTTTATACAATCTCAATGCAAGACATGATTGCTTCATCTCCCATCTATCTACTTTCAAAGGCAACATCTACAAAATCTTGGCTATGGCAACGCTGCCTCTCACATTTAAGCTTTCAAACCATAACCAATCTTGCATGGTACAAACTTGTCAAGGTCTCCCAAGATTTCGGTATTCTAAAGATCACCTATGCTCAGCTTGTGAACAAGGGAAAAGCACTCGTGCTCACTTTTCTTCAAAGGTGGAACACAGCTCACAGCATGTGCTTCATCTTCTTCACATGGATTTGTGTGGCCCGATGCCCGTGCAGAGGATTAATGGCAAACGCTAAATCTTAGTAATTGTGGATGACTACTCAAGATAGACTTGGGTTTATGTTCTTTGAAGTAAATATCAAGCTCCACAGATGATCATCACCTTCACTAAAAATTCAAGTTCACCTCCTAACACAAGAAGACAAACCGTAATGCATAAAGGAACCGAATTTGTGAATCAAACTCTTTGTGCATATTATGAGAAAGTGGGAATTGAGCATCAAACATCAATTGCGTGAACACCGAACAAAACAGAGTTGTTGAAAGACTAAACCGTGACGTTAGTGGAAGCCGCAAGAACGATGTTGATAAATGCAAAACTTAGATTACTTGTGGTCAAGTCCGTCAACGCATGCTATACCCGTAATCGATCAATGATTACTAAACGCCACAACAAAACACCTTATGAGCTTATCCATAACCGTAAATCAATCTTAAACACTTTCATGTATTTGGATCCCTTTGTTATCCAAATAATGATCGTGATGACTTTGGTAAGCTCAAAGCCAAAGTCGACATTGAGTCTTTGTTGATATTGTGAAAACTCTAAGGGTTATCCGATCCGAATCGTCAGACAAGGGAGATTATCGAAATGATTCATGCAAATTTCGATGAGCTTATCGAAATGGCTTTGAGCATAACGACTTGAAACCCACCATAACCGCTTAAACTTCCTCTAACCCCATCATCACCGAACCTAGTTTACAACTTACTCGACGTAAATGGAACAACTATTTGCTCCTCTGCTTAGTGATGATAGTGATGAACGTGCTCGAGATGTATCAAATGTTTCACCGCTTCACCCGATCATAATCCAATACCGATACACTGCTACAACAACTATCGCTGAGGAAGCACCACCGCTGATTCTACAACAACAGCCTAACAAACCGCATCCAATGACGTTGAACCAAACCGATGATCTTCCGAACAATGAAGTACCCCACCGCAGATTATGATCCAAATGCTCTTCAATCCGCTTGCTAATGAAAATGCCACACCGATGTTTCGTAATCATCCACAAGCCATTTGAATCCTCATAATCTCATGTAATGTATATCAACATCAACCTCCACACATCGCTGGACTAAAGACCATCCTCTAGTAAACATTATTGGCAACTGTAATCAACCGATCAGAATTAGACAACGACTTTAGACCGACGGTGAACATTGCATTTATGCACTTACCGTCCGCCAAGCTAAACCCAAAACATTAAGGATGCCATGACATATGACAACCGGATTGAATCCATGCAAGAAGAACTCAATCGCTTTAAACGTCTTGAAGTATGGAAATTGGTTGAAAACCAACTAGAGTCTATGTTATTGGTCTCAAATGGATTTGGAAAAACAAGTCGGATGTCAAGGAACAAGCTTATCCGAAATAAGTCACTACGGTGGCTAAGGGTTATAGACAGGAAGAAGGATTGATTACGAAGAATCTTTTGCACCGATTGCTAAACTTGAGGCTATTCGATCTTTCTCGCATTCGCACTCACATGAGCATCACGGTCTTCGATGGACGCCAAAACCGCTTTTCTCAATGGAAAACCGAAGAAATGGTCTATGTCACCACCTGTAAGGATTCGCTGATCCATAGTTCTCAATCACGCCTACAAACCGAACAAGGCTCTATAAGGTCTCAAACAAGCCCCCATGCGTGGTATGATAAGTTGTCATCCTTTCCGATCGCTAATAATTTGGCCAAAGGTTCGGCCGACCCTACACTATTCATACAACATCACGGGGCACACATTGTAATTGTTCAAATTTATGTGGATGACATCATTTTGGGTCAACACATCTAAAGTACTCAAACGCTTTTCAAAACCGATGAAAAATATTTTGAAATGTTCATGATGGGTGAACTTACGTTCTTTCTAGGACTCCAAGTTCATCAATCACCCCGCGGTATTTTCTTGAGTCACCCAAATATGCCCTTGAAATTTTAAACAAAATGGAATGCAAACTGTGACACCTATGACACACCAATGGCACATACCAAGAAACTAGACGCCGATTTGCATGGGAAATTGGTCGACCCTACCAAATACCAAGTATCATTGGGTCTCTCATGTATCTAATAGCCAGAGACTGATATTGTTTTGTTGTATATCTTTGCTCCGCTATCGATCATGACCAATCGAAACTCATCTCTCGAGGCTAAAAGAATCTCCGATACATCAAGGAACCATTAACTTGGGTATCCGTATCCGGCGGATTCGGTTTTGAACTAATAGCTTTTTCAGACGCCGATCACGCAGTTGCTTAGATTCTAAATGTACTTCGTGAGCTCTACAATTTCTTGGTGATAAACTAGTGTAATGGCAATCAAAGAAGCGTGGATTGTACATCGCTATCCTCAATCAAGCAATATGTAGCCATGTCTGCTGTTATGCTCAAGTCATTCGATGCGAACACAACTCAAAGACTATGGTTACGATTTGATGTAATCTCGATGTATCGCGACAATCGAAGTGCTATTGCGATCTCGCAACTCGCTCAACATTCAAGTCTAAGCACATCGATCTTCGATATCATTTCATCAAGGAGCATGAAAAGTGGTACCGCTGAATTATACTTTGTGGATATGAATACCAACCGCGATCTTCTCACCAAAGCCTTAGCTCCTCGCTAAGTTTATCGAGTTGGTCCACCGGATTGGTATGCGGTGTTTGACTCGTGAGGAACTAGATGAACTTTTAAAACAATCTTAAAACCACCAAACACCAAAATCTCTTTGTAGGTATTTTCAAAACAAAATACAAAAATATAAAATCGATAAAATTCAAAAATATTCTCCTATATAATTTCTTTCAAACATGGCAAGTACAAATCTTCCACAACACTTTACTCTTTCAAAATTCAAAGATTTTCTCAAGTATTGAGGGTGAAAAGTAAATATTTTTTCGCTTCATAAAACCTTGTACTTGCATGTTACCCTATTCCTGTTGTTTCTTTGATAATGGTGGTCACATTTACGTTTATTGACACTCCTGACTCAAATTCATAAAATTTCATTATTTCTAAGTCAGAGGAGTGTCGTCATGTTTCTTTCCAATTATCATACTTTACGAACCTAAATGGAAGTTATGGACTTAGGATGAAAATGGATAAGGTGGAGGGCCAAAGTTGTCAAAAGCTTAAACTCATTTTAACAAACTACTCCACCTAAACACTCTTTCACATTTATTATCCTCATTTAATTCTTCAACCATATCATCCTACGCCTAAGATTCAAACAACATTTTCGCATCAACCTTCAATTTTGTAAGTGAATAATGGTTCTTTGAGATATTCTAAACATAGGTTTTGGATTTCATACAAAACCAACAGTTTGATTTATCCCTAGGCTTGATTTCATGTTTACGCATAAGCGTATGAACATGCAATCATGCCTTGGGTGTTTGATGTTGAAATAAGTGTATTAAAACATTAGTATAATCATTCTAAAATTGTTTCTAACATTCAAATCCACCTAGAAATATTAATTGATCCATTTTAAAATTAGAGTTTTCGTATGAATTAGGGGTTTTCTTGTGTGAGTTTTTTGGACAATTAGATGGTTGAATGTTTTTGTTATATGATTAATTGATCAAAACACCTTTGGTTCTTACCTAAACATGATTTGTGCATAAATTGAAATTTAGGGTTTAAGTCTCATGCAATTGGGTATTTTTATTCACAAGGGTTTTGTTGTTATAACTTGTTTAAATCAACACATTTGGCCTCTAAGATATCCCGAAAGCGCTTGGTGCAAATCCTATGGCTAAATCACTTATTCGAGAAATTGAAACTTAGGGTTTAGTCCTACGCGAAGGAAAATTTACGCAGAATCATGGATCATTGTTATTTCATATAAGACCGAAAGGATTGAATTAATATGTTAATGATGATGTTATGATAAACTGCTTTTAGGTTTTACATGTGAAATATTCAAAATCAAGGTTAACCATTGACCCTACGCATAAGGATCATCTTATGCGTAGAAAGTTACACTTAAGAGAAATCTTACGCGTAACCTTTACGCCGTAAGGTTCCACTAGGGACCACGCGATCCCGTGAAGGATATGCATAAACATTGAGTTCACGCATAAGGTTCACTCTTACGAGTAAACCCACGCTGAAGCTCCCACACACGCCACGCATAAGCTCTATGCCTAAGGCTCTTTTTCACGCGTAATTTTTCACGCATAAGATAAAATCCTATGCATAAGCTTATGCTTACGCATATGACCACAACTGTTTACGCATAAGCTTGGAACTTTACGCCTAAGCCTTATCTTAACCATTATTATGAATTTTTACACGTACAAACTTGTAAATAAATAAATCATAACGTCACAAAACCAAAATGTCACTAATAAGCTTAAATGGTTAATATGTTGTGAAAATATGTGAAAATTTGGACTTCAAAATTCAAAATTAATCAACTCACGAAACTTATCACGACTACTTTGGACTATTGGACAAACAAGTGACTAACATAACATATTCAATAATTGATCAATAAAATCAACTTTTGACTAACATATGTCTTTCGATATGTTGGTTCTTTTGGCTCAATATCTTTCAGATCACAATATGGACGTCACAATGGCGCCGAATGTTCTCATAATGGAAGACATCTTCCCCAACGGTTACACAATGAAGATTGGGAAGAACAATCTCAGAGTCGATTTTGACAACTTCACGTGATCTGAGTCTTCTTGTCAAATTGTTGTGGATATTTTGAAGACTCACCCTTACCAGAACATGCTCACTAATTCTGCTACTGTGCCAGAGATCTATGTTCACCATTTCTGGCACACCATATAAAAGGTCAAAGGTCAAGATGTTGTGACAGTGACACTTAACAACAAACAAGTCACCATCACACCAAAGCAGATTTAAGGGCTATTCTTCTTCTTCCTACCATCGAGCCTCATCGAGTACATCGCTACTTCTTCTAAGAGGTGATTCGTGTGAAGTGAGTGTGTGAAAACACAAATATCAACAATATCAAATTAACCAGTAAAATCGACAAATCAACCCTTTAGGAAAAAGGTCAACGTACAAACCTTACGGTGTGATAAAGTGATACCGGAAGTGATTTCCGGTCGTGTCCCAACGAGGTGCGAATGGAAGGAATCGCTGAGTTTCGTGATTTGAACTTGAATTGGGTTTTACGAATTTTGATTTTGATTACACTACAAATTAAAGAACTAAATGAAAATAAAGCATGTAAAACAAAGAAAACACTAAATAAACTACGACTAAGCCTAAGAAACAATAAAACAACGCTAAATTACATCCTAAGGTGCTAAATGCAAAAACGCTAAAACCGGAACACACCGAGCCATAAACGAAACTTTTGCAATTTAAGGGCCACGGGTGTGAAATCAATTTTCCTACATTCTAAATGACTAAAAATAATTTTAGGAAAAAGCCGGGAATTTTTTCGACTTTTAAATTATTTATTACGAATTAAAAACTAATTTAATCTAATTTAATTATTAAAAATACTAAATGATTTTAGAAAAATCTGAAAATTTAACTAAAAATACTTTAGGTTATACTGGTTTTAAGAAAAATGAAAAAAGGGTACACTACTTTAGGACATAAGCTAATAAAAAGCAAATAAACTAATGCTTAAAACTGCTTTTAGGTACTTAAATAAATAAAAGTGCAAGTTTATGAACGAAAAGACCCTAGGGCGAGTTGGTTGTGAGTGGATGTGTTGTGTTCGTGGTTTCAGGCAGGAGGTCCCGGGTTCGAATCCCGGGCCCCACCTTGGCTTATTTTTTTTTTTTCTTTATTTTCTTTGAAACTTGAAAATGAGATCAATTTTGAAACTTTTGTAAAATCTGGCTTTAGAAAGTCTCAATAAGTCATTACACTTATTGTCCTCGACTGGACAAACCAAACACACCTTTTGACAACTTCATCCCAAACACACCCTTATTTAAGCACGAATTAAGCATGAAAAGAAAGCAATATAAAATGTAAATAAGCTAGTCATTCAACTAAATAACTATGCTAAGTTAAAGGTACATAAGAAAACATTTACAATGGAATAAGCAGTTTGAATAAGCAAACTAACCATGGGATTCCTAAGCTAAACATGGAAGATAAGCACTAGAATGAGCCTAAATAAACATCGAATAAGCTAACTGGAATAAACCTAGACTAGTGATACTACAAGGCAAACAAAAAAAAACTAGATAAGCTATTCCTAAGAGCAAATAAGCTAAAAAAAAAACACTAGAGAACTGAGGGTCATTGCACTACACATGTCCCTAACAGCCTAAAGGGTATCTTATAGACGAAAACATAAGCACCAAATAAGCTCTAAGTTCATTGTAAATGTAGCACGTATGAATACCGACAATAAGCTATTAGAAAACCAAAATCAGCAAAATGAGCTTGTGCGAGCTTTTAATGGGTCATAAAAAGTGGCCTTTCAGTCATTGTAACAGCTTAATGAAAATGGGTTTGGGACAAATTTTAGAGTGCGAATTAAATTAAGCTACAAGAATTCTAAGTTCAAACAAACTAATGCTATGTTGAGAGTGGTATGAGGAGATGCAATAGAAACTGCTTTGGGATGAATCTTGATAAGAAATAAGCAGTGAAAAGTGGGTGCAACAAAGCAGCTTTAATCATTGCAGCTTGTTCAAGACAGATGATATTGCTTTTTTTTTCGCTTTCAAAACTAGACTAAACTTGTTGAATCAATACAACTACTCTCAAACCACTTTTAAACCTTAAAACCACTTTGACTTGTAAAGTCAAAGTGGGTAGGAATCGCTTATAACCCACTTGAGACCCAAAACCAAACACCCTTTCAAGACAAGAACGGAGAAAATTTTGTGTAAGAACCAAGAAAACTTAATTTGTAACACACAACCGACTTCCAAGACAATTTTAAATTACTTCCAATTAATCTCGTAACATAAGGATGCAATTTAAATGAACTTGAACAAAAAAAAACTAAATGAGTCGCAAAGAGTTGAATTTAACAAAAACCGAGAGTTGCATTAACTTAAAATTAACGATTACATTAAAAGTGATAATTAAATTAAAACCGAGCTAGAACAATACTCTCCTAAACTCGAAACTAGAAACTAAAACTTAAACTAAAAACTAACCGCCTCCAAAGGCTACAAGTTCAATCTCTTTATACTAGTCTACCGCCTTCACTTCAATCTTGTGCTTCCTTGAATTGAATCTTGGCCATCCAATAGAGTTAGGTACCCATTTGAGAAAATCCGAGCCATGATGAGGTAGTGGGTTCGGGTTTTGGGATTAACCGGTAAAGGATTAAGGTGGGTTTGGGTAAAGGTGAAGTTGGTTAATAGAAGGAGGTGGAGGTTCGGGGAGGTGGAAAGAAGAGAGGAATCTGGGTAGATGGGGGGAGATAGGTATCTTGGCGGAAACAATGGGAAGAAGAAATGAAAGGGTTGTTTATTAATTCGGTCGGGTGTAGATATGGGTTGACCGGGTTGAATTTGGACCGATTGGGTAGGTATTTGATATTTTGGGCCATGGTTAGTGTTTTGGACTAGGATAAGTATCAAACCCAATTAACTTTCTAGGGACTAATATCACAAACCGAAAATCCATGGACCAATCAAGTATTTTCTGAAAATGTTTTCCAAGGTCCATACTTGTGAATCTCAAATAGGCCAAGGACCAAACTCAGAATTTCAAGTAGTACAAGGACCGAATGTGCCAATTTTGAAACTCAAAGGACCAAACTCAGAATCTCTCAAACTTTTGAAATTTTTCACCAAAGGACTAATTATGACAACTTATGATTTCAAAAGGACCTTTGGTGACTTTTCTTTTAAATTACGTGCTCGTGGACTTTTTCACAATTTTTGAAAGACGGGACCTAAACCGCCAATTGTGCAAACTTTGATCGCTTTTTATTTGTTTTGCATCCAAACATATAAAACACAATTTTGAGATATTTTTAGTATTTTGATGCATTTTGAGTGTTTTTAAATGTTTTGCAGTCAGATTGACCTACAACGACGAGTGAATACGCACTCATCAAATCCCCACACTAAAACATTGCTAGTCCCTAGCAATCTTTTGAGAAAACTTAATGGATTTGAATCTCTTTACCAAAAGCCATTACTCGAGTAGCCAAATGTTTTAGTTCAAGGAAGAACCATGGTACAATCGATAACCATGTGATTTTGAGCAAACCACCAAATTTCAACGGATTTGATTTTGTCTTTACTGTAAGCCGTACCTTCTCGGACTAGCCAACTCTTAGATAAATTATCGATTATCTTTGGTGAGCCGATTACCAATTATGGATTTTCCATCGCCTTTACCACAAGCCATAACCTTGCGGGCTAGCCAACTCTTCACTTTTTAGGATATGGTGAGTTGAACACCATACAATTTTGGGCAAATTGCAAGCCATATAAACGGATTTGAGAAATCTTTACCAAGAGCCGCTTGCTCTCGGATTAGCTAATCCTTTTGTCTTACGTATACATGGCGGATCGATAACCAAATGAGTAAGTGTAAAACACTTACTCCAAAAAAATTTTGGCCAAAACGGGAATTAATATAATTATATGATAAAATTCGTGAAATTCCCCACACTAGAAATGAATATTGCCCTCAATATTCAAAGTACCGCGGTTATGCCGAAACAAAGAACGAAAAGGAAATACTACGGCCATTATTTAGAAAGAAGATTTTTTTTTTTTTTTTTTTTCAAAACATGGGGCATCACCCCACACTTAGGTGGTGAAAGGGTAAGAGTCGAAATACGGGTGAAACCCATATGGAGTGCTATCGCTTTTTGATTACCGAGTCGCTAGCTTGACTCGACCTCAATTCATTGGTTCATGGGAAGTAAAGTGGAAGAAACAATCTCCATCTGGACTTTCATTCAAGATGTTCGACAAACATTTGAAGCACGCGAAAGTTCCACACCGATGAGATATACATAGAACCGCCAAGAATGATAAGTGAAAATGCCGGGTCAAAGATAATGTCTTCATTCCCAAGGAGGAAGAATGTGAGAAGCTACGGATAGGTGAAGAAGAGATAGAAAATCATGATAAACATCATGATTAACTCATCATCATCGTAAGGAGAGTTCATAATAGCATGAATCTCATCATTTAAGCTCACTTGGTCTAGACACATCCCGGTGTGTCTAGATCAGTAGAAGTTATCATACTCCCATGAGATATGATATGAGTGAGTTCATCCGAGAACTCCATGAAGGTGAATGAATCATATTCGAATTGATATGAGTGGGTTCACCCGAACTCCTCAAAAGCAAATGATTCATGATCGAGGAGAGAATTATGAGAATGAGAAGTGGCACCGCCACTAATCTTCTCTCCCATATTATCAAAACAGAGGCTTTCATTTCCCGAATAGAATCATCGGAAAGAATGTCACTATCCTTAATGGGATAGGAGATGAAATAGGTTTCTCTTTGAAAGCCTCGATTTTAGAAATGAGAAGACCGACATTCAATAATGTTGCTCAAGAGCTTCATCTTTGATTTCAAAGTGTCGCAGAACTTCTTCATTCTCTTCTTCTAAGCTAACAAGCTCGTAAGGTGAATCTTCCACATAAACGATGTCTCCATAAGATAACGAATCATCATCATCGAATCGGAGAACATCTCAACATGATCATTTTGGAAGACAAGAGAGGAGGATATCACACACATGATTAAGAATTCCCGCGACTTTCTTGGGATCGGGACAAGGTCCTCAACACTAGACTTTATGAATTCGTCCGATTCCTTTTCGTGAATGTTGTCGAGATGCTCGCCCCCATAATAAGAGAGCGAGTGTGAATCTCGTGTGATAGCGCTTGTTCGAGATGGAATCTCAACCGCCGGATATCAACCGACCGAGGGAGTTGAGAAGTATTATCTTTAAAAGGATAAAACTCTCCTCATCATCGCCATAAAGTGTCGCCTTGAGAAATTGGGAACGCCTTAGAGTGCTTGCTCTAGGATTGATAATTCTTCCCTAGACGGCGAGCCTCTCTCTTCTCCTCGCTCTTCGCCAAATTCTCCTATGGTCTTTTCACCACTCACTTGATTCTTAAGGTGACTAATCATATCATCAAGTGTTTTCAATGTGGTTTCAAAATCTGGGAGATTTTCGAGACAACGGCTCGGTGGAGTTTGAACCGACAGCTGGAGGTTGGAAATTATCAAACCCGAGAGAGTCATGATTGTTACAAGGAACTGGGTTCCCTATTTGACAATCGAGCTGAAATGGGGACCTCCACAGATTCACAACAAGAAACTGCTGAGTCCGAATGGTGAATCATATGGATTTTGGTTATAACTAAAGTTCTCGAGCATCATCGAAAACTGCTCATAGACAAACGTGTTTCCGGATTGACACTCAAATCCTTGGTGAGAACTCCACAAAATTCACAGCAGAATGTTGATCATATGAAGATAAGTCGGTGTGGTGGGTAATTGAAAAATTAGGGGGTCGTTAAATGAGTTCCGATTAGGAACATAATCAAATGAATTCTCGAACCACAAAACAAACAACTCCCGTTATGAATATCATTACCACATTGTACACATCGCACACTGAACGATGTGGTGAACCATAAAGAGGCTCACCACAACCGACACAAGGAATAAACGATTGCATTTGAGAGTTATGAAGAGGAATCGGTTTATTCAAAGAATCAACAAAACCAACATGGTGATCCGAATGACTATCAAGTCTCAAGAACATTCGTAAAAATCGGGAGGGGGACAAGTGGTGTGCTCGAGAGCTAGCAATTTCCACCACTTCCGTTATGGTCTCCGGTTTTGGTTCTTGAGAAACGTGAAGATTAGGCAAGTCATTCTTGCTAGTCACCGTGTTTGAATGGGTTCATCGAATCAATTCTAATTCTCGACCTTTTTCATCGGCTTGAATTTGTTCGATTAGATTACGCACTCTATCTTCAAAGAAAGTGTCCTCGTAATCCCTGTGGGTGCTTGGGGTAGTCCGACGCTTGAACCGGTTTGTCAAGATTAGAATGTATTTCGTGTTGTGCGGGTGGTCGAAATAACTTTGAAAAGAATTTTTGATGGATAATTCGCACGAATTGCAAAATTCGCTGAACTAGGCCTCCACACCGCTCACACACATTTGCGACGATGATGTTGACGATTGTCTACATAAGAATTAAACATATAGAGGATTAAGAAGAGAATCAAACGGTTTTGAGGTAAAAGAAGAGTAGAATCAAACGGTACGAGAGGGTAAGAGAAATAGAATCATCGGATAAGAGGAATGAGAAGAATATTTTTGGATTTTTTGGATTTTGGAAAAACGGTAACTTCACGAGGAAGGATCTTCAAGTCACTAATCGCAAAAACTTCACGATATTGTCGCAACACACCTCCCAGCAAGCGCCCAAAATTTGATTCGTGGAAGTGAGTGTGAAAACACAAATATCAACAATATCAAATTAACAGTGAAATCCGGCAAATCAACCCTTTAGGAAAAGGTCAACGTGCTAAACCCACGGTGTGATAAAAGTGATACCGGAAGTGATTTCCGGTCGTGTCCCAACGAGGTGTGAATGGAAGGAATCGTTGAGTTTCGTGATTTGAACTTGAATCGGGTTTTACGAATTTTGGATTTTGATTACACTACAAATTAAAGAACGGAAATGAAAATAAAGCATGTAAAACAAAGAAAACACTAAATAAACTACGACTAAGCCTAAGAAAAATAAAACAACGCTAAATTACATCCTAAGGTGCTAAAATGCAAAACGCTTAAACCGGAACACACCGAGCCATAAACGTAAAACTTTGCAATTTAAGGGCCACGGTGTGAAATCAATTTTCCTACATTCTAAATGACTAAAAATAATTTTAGGAAAAGCCGAATTTTTTCGACTTTTAAATTATTTATTACTTAATTAAAACTAATTTAATCTAATTTAATTATTAAAATACTAAATGATTTTAGAAAATCAAAATTTAACTAAAAATACTTTAGGTTATACCGGTTTTAAGAAAAATGAAAAAGGGTACACTACTTTAGGACATAAGCTAATAAAAAGCAAATAAACTAATGTTTAAAAACTGCTTTAGGTACTTAAATAAAAGAAAGTGCAAGTTTATGAACGAAAAGACCCTAGGGCGAGTTGGTTGTGAGTGGATGTGTTGTGTTCGGTCGTAGGCAGAGGTCCCGGTTCGAATCCCATCCCCACCTTTGGCTTATTTTTTTTTTCTTTATTTTCTTTTGAAACTTGAAAATGAGATCAATTCTTGAAACTTTTGTAAAATCTTGGCTTTAGAAAAGCTCTCAATAAGCTGTTTTCACAGCTTATTGTCCTCTGACTTGGACAGAAACCAAACACACCTTTTGGACAACTTCAGTCCCAAACACACCCTTATTTAAGCATGAATTAAGCATGAAAAGAAAGCAATATAAAAACAGAAATAAGCTAGTCATTCAACTAAATAACTATGCTAAGTTAAAGGTACATAAGAAAACATTTACAATGGAATAAGCAGTTTGAATAAGCAAACTAACTATGGGGATTCCTAAGCTAAACATGGAAGATAAGCACTAGAATGAGCCTAAATAAACATCGAATAAGCTAACCGAATAAACCTAGACTAGTGATACTACAAGGCAAACAAAAAACTAAATAAGCTATTCCTAAGAGCAAATAAGCTAAAAAAAAACACTAGAGAACCGAGGGTCATTGTTGCACTACACATCCCTAACAGCCTAAAGGGGTATCTTATGACGAAAACATAAGCACCAAATAAGCTCTAAGTTCATTGTAAATGTAGCACGATGAATACTTGGACAATAAGCTATTAGAAAACCAAAAATCGTGCAAAATGAGCTTGTGCGGAGCTTTTAATGGGTCAAAGTGGCCTTCAGTCATTGTTGTAACGCTTAATGAAAATGGGTTTGGGACAGCTTTAGAGTGCTAATTAAATTAAGCTACAGTAATTTAAGTTCAAACAAACTAATGCTATGTTGAGAGTGGTATGAGGAGATGCAATAGAAACTGCTTGGGATGAATCTTGATAAGAAATAAGCCGTGAAAAGGGGTGCAAACAATGCCTTAATCACAAGCGCTTGTTCAAGACAGATGATATTGCTTTTTTTTTCGTTTTCAAAACTAGACTAAACTTGTTGAATCAATACAACTACTCTCAAACCACTTTTAAACCTTAAAACCACTTTGACTTGTAAAGTCAAAGTGGGTAGGAATCTGTTTATAACCCACTTGAGACCCAAAACCAAACACCCTTTCAAGACAGTAACGGAGAAAAATTTTGTGTAAGAACCAAGAAAAACTTAATTTGTAACACACAACTGACTTCCAAGACAATTTTAAATTACTTCCAATTAATCTCGTAACATAAGGATGCAATTTAAATGAACTTGAACAAAAAAAAAACTAAATGAGTCGCAAAGAGTTGAATTTAACAAAAAGCGAGAGTTGCATTAACTTAAAATTAACGATTACATTAAAAGTGATAATTAAATTAAACCGAGCTAGAACAATACTCTCCTAAACCGAAACTAGAAACTAAAACTTAAACTAAAAACTAACCGCCTCCAAAGGCTACAAGTTCAATCTCTTTATACTAGTCTACCGTCTTCACTTCAATCTTGTGCTTCCTTGAATTGAATCTTGGCATCCAATAGAGTTAGGTACCCATTCGAGAAAACTGAGCCATAGATGAGGTAGTGGGTCTGGGTTTTGGGATTAACCGGGTAAAGGATTAAGCGTGGGTTTTGGGTAAAGGTGAAGTTGGTTAATAGAAGGAGGTGGAGTGTTTGGGGAGGTGGGAAAGAGAGGAATCTTGGGTATGGAGATAGGGTATCTTGGCGGAAACAATGGGAAGAAGAAATGAGGGGGTTGTTTATTAATTCGTCGTGGTGTAGATATGGGTTGACCGGTTGAATTTGGACCGATTGGTAGGTATTTGATATTTTGGGCCATGGTTAGTGTTTTGGACTAGGATAAGTATTGAAACCCAATTAACTTTCTAGGGACTAATATTGCCAAACCGAAAATCCATGGACCAATCAAGTATTTTCTGAAAATGTTTTTCCAAGGTCCATACTTGTGAATCTCAAATAGGCCAAGGACCAAACCTGTAAATTTCAAGTAGTACAAGGACCGAATGTGCCAATTTTGAAACTCAAAGGACCAAAACTATAATCTCTCAAACTTTTGAAATTTTTCACCAAAGGACTAATTATGACAACTTATGATTTCAAAAGGACCTTGGTGACTTTTCTTTTAAATTACGCGTCAGTGGACTTTTTCACAATTTTGAAAGACGGGGACCTAAATCGCTAATTGTGCAAACTTTGATCGCTTTTTTATTTGTTTTGCATCCAAACATATAAAACACAATTTTGAGATATTTTAGTATTTTGATGCATTTCGGAGTGTTTTTAAATGTTTTGCGCTCAGATTGACCTACAATGACGAGTGAATCGCACTCATCAAGAGGTCACTCTCCGCTCATGGTTGACATCGGCTATGACGGCAGCTGGATTAATCACAAACACTCATTTGTTGATATCAAGAATATTCCTCACCATGAAGAACACTTTACATCATGATTGCCAAACTGCTTCGATGTGATAAGGGCCATGAGCATCCCAATCTCATGGAACTACAATTATTTTGGGGCATGGTCAACACGAAACACATCGAATTTGCAGCTCTGATCTGGGATGACACGATGTCATACCTTGAAAAGCCCGCACCAAGATCCCTTATACCGAGTATACAAAACTGTTGATCCAAAGGATTCTAGGAAATAATCCAGATATTCCTCGAGACTTGATGACCCCAACCATCACTCCATGTCGCTGAGCCCATACTCAATGTTGTCGACGGCGGACTCAACAACGAAGAAACAAGGTGCGTGTTACCGATTGCCTTCATCGATGCCATCAAGGGACTTCAATCGCATAAACGCTATCTGAAGCAATTGAATCGTGCAAAGTGGGGCTCATAGATGAAAAGTCGTCCCAGACACCCGTTAGGAAGACCGGAGAGGCAAGTCTGGAAGTATTGCAGCACCGAGAGTACAAGAAAGTATCCTAAGAGAACTCACACACTCAAAAATAGAGTTCAGTTAAAGAGGCCATCCCTATTCCCAAACCGAACCAAAACTAATGGATGAGGACTCGATGACACCAAATGTATGAAGAGATTATCTACTCGATGTCGCCATGATGACACACTAACAGCTGCAATACCTCTAAGTCCTAAGGTCGATAAAGGAAAACTCCAGCTAGAACAGAAAGAAGAGAGCTCGTAAGAAGAGCCACCGGATGAAGATAAAGACTACATAAAGAAGGTAAAGAATCTCATACTCCAACATGTTGCTCAAGAATTTAACCTACAACAAAATCGTGGCCTGTGGGGTTCAAGTGGTGGTGCACTAACCGCACCAGCTCGGCGCGTTAATCAACCCGATAAGGGAACCGGGTACCACCACCCACTAATCGTAACAAAAGAAACCGAGGACAAGATCATTTTGACTTTGAGGAACCGTAAAAAGAAGGAGATGACAAAGAAAATTTCGATGAAGATGTTGAGGTTGCAATTAAAGAAAAAGCACATGAAGAAGCTCAAACTCAAACAGATGAAGAGGCAAGGGCCAAGGTCGCAGAATAGGCTTAAGCGGAAAAGGAAGCCAATGATTACATTCTAGATAGTCCCGCACATAGCAAGGAACAAACTTCTAAGCCACCAAAGGACCCTGAGCCTCCTCATAAATCATCATCGTCAGACTCATCTTCTCACTCAGCTCCACCACCATCCAAAGGCACCACCAGATCAGCATCCAGATCGGTAAAGAAACCAACCGACACTTGGGCATCCCGAGCAAAGACAAAGATTTTTAAAGCTGTCAAGCAAGTAAGGAAGAAAAACGTTGTCAACAAGAAACTCAATCAACTCGCTAACAGATTAAATCTTCTTCAACAAGGGATAAACGAGATGTTGAGAGAACGGGAACAGATCCAGAAGTTTCTCGATCGAGATATACAGGGTGAAATGAACAAGACGATTAGGGAATACACTCATAAGTTCCTTCTCGACACTGTTCCTGGAGTGACAAGTGAAATGTTCACCAGACAACTATATCCGAATCTCATGCAATTAGTCAAACAAACAATGCAATCTACTCCGGTAGCTATGAAGATCAATCCAATTGAGCCTGCAGTTGTCTCTGATGCTGAAATGGTTTCCAAGCTTGTGCTACAAATGTCTCAACGGTCTGCATAGTTTACTTCTGACAAAGCTAAACCATTTGACGCATTGCTGGAATACCAACAAAAAACTTCTTGCAAAGTGGCAGCTGAAAGGCCCAAGCGTCCAAGAGACGATGATGATCAGGATAAGGATAAAGAGTCCAAACGCAAGAAGAATTACGGTGAATCCTCCTCCATGCCTCCACCACACCCAAGGACCACCGAAAGAAGATCTCCTCCACGCTCTGCATCGAGAAACCTCAAGACTCGAAAGTTACCACCCCAAAGAGAAACCCGATGATCATTTCGAATACACCGGTGGTGACGATGAAGAGATCCCGAGCCCGACAACAACCCACCTCTTCGCCACAACAAAGAAACCGAATCATCATCAAAGCCAAAGAAAAAGAAGAAGAAGACCGTTGTCTCATGGCTAGATGAAGATACCACCAAGAATATGATCGGTTTTCTAGACTTGTGGATGCTACCCTCCGTTAGCGGAAGTTCAAGAAATGGTAGATGGTCGCACAATGGAGCATGTGAAGCTTATACAAGAAAAGTTCGAGTGAAGAAAATGACTAAAGGCGAGTTGAGGCGAATCAAGAACGATGCATTTCAACTACTTAAGGCATTCGAGATAAGGCCATCAAGTCGAATATCATCTCGACAACATTGCACGAGCCATGTTTAACAACATTGATTGGCTCAATCCTCGAATCAAACATTGACTTCACCGGACCAAACAAAGCTCCATACTACACCGACCGGACCATACCACTACCTACCATTGGCGCCTTGGATCAACCCAAGATTCCATACCACTATTTCTTCAACAACGACCTAGAGTTTCTTCTACACGTAGCGATGTTCCAAGAAATACGCTACATCACTCACACTCCCTTCCCGGCAGCAATCTACTCTAACAATCCAAACCTATCGAAGAAGAAGCCACACACATGTTTGCTGACAAAGTGGAAAAGTATGACCTCGATGCATTGTATGGGATTCATCATTGGCCTGAACGCCGAAGAATCTACTACAAAAGCTGCCAGGTTCTTAAGTCCAAAAAGGAAGTGTTATGTGATAAACGGATCATTGCTATTCAGCATGTTTCCTTGTCGTCGAAGTGGGACTACACATTCCTTAAGAAAATAGTGGTCAAACGACAAGACGAAGAGGAATATGACTTCTGTGAAGCATATTTTCCGAGATTGTCACTAAACGACATTGAAGATATGTATTTTGCAAAGGTACAAGGACGAATGCGACAATTCTCTACAACTATCCAACGCGAGTACATCAAGTCATTGTTAATCTTCATCGAAACATCGTGATCCAAGAATGTGTAAAGATATTCAACTTGCCGTGAATCATACCGAGCGCATTAATCTCACAAAACCACAAACGACCTTCCCGACATAAACCAACTTGCTCAAGACACCTTATCAGAAACCATTTGGGGTAGTCTACCAAGTGAACTACACCACAATTGCCTCATGGCGCAAAGAGCTTCACAAGTTTTGGGATCACACATTGAAGAAAGTCAGGGACGGTTTAGCTTATCGGTTAAAGGAGATACATGACGGCATAGGGTCACTGAAGAGATGGAATTCGAGGGATAGGAGGGATGTGAAGAAGATCATCACGCGTATTGATGAAAGGTTGTTTAGGCGGGATCAGATCACAACATTGAGGAGTTTCGTTGGTGGTCGTCCAAGCATATCTCTCACAGGCTATCAACGTCCAGAACGCATTCCTGGAGTTATTGCTGGACTACCTGATATTCCTGGTACCCTTTGATTTGTTTCTCTTCTCATTTTTTGGATGTGTGATTTATATTCGACAATGACTTGTACACACATAACAAAGGTACAACCCGTACTTGTAATGAAAGGACCACGTGGTACGCATCGCAACAATCCTATTAAAGGAGCGAAGCTTCTTGCTTTGAGTAAAACTAATCAAAACTTTCATTTTCAAAGTTTTGCTCAAAAGAACAAGTATTTCCCCTTATGATTCTCAAAACCTCAAAAGTTAATATCACTTGTTGAGGGGGAGTATTTGCTTAAAAACTTTGTTCACAAAATTGTTCTTCGTGGTAATCTTCCCACAAAACTCGAAATGGACATATTCGATATCAAATTTTTGTCAAAAACAATATTTATATGCCATTTTTTAGGGGGAGAAAAATTATGTGATAAGAAATATGTTGTGAATTGCTAATGAATCGTTGTGCTAAAAAGACTTAACCAATGAATTGACGATTAAATGTTAGTAACTCGAAAAGACTTGTCCGGGACGGGTAATAATTTCAAGCTAGTTCGCTAGTGATGTAAACGTGTCTCAAAGGACTTGTCCTAGTAGAATGTACCATTCAAGAAACTCTTGGTAGACATGAACTTTGACGGTTTGACAACCTTTCGAGGTTTTTCCACACCTTCAGGTAGGTATTAGAGCTAGTTGTCACCTAAAAGTTGACAATGTAACTCTTTAACTATACACGAATCTTGTGTCTCACGGGATTGTCTATCTTGAGTTGATCAATTCAAAAGTGCGCTCTTCTCTCACCATGCAAATTTCTCACAAAATTATTAAGCACGTGTGGAGGGGAGTATTTACGCAGAATACAAAACTCTCACGGTGGTACTAAAATCTTTATTCATAACCACTATTGAGAGATTTTCATGAAAATGGTTTACGGCAACATAGGTTAGTCATGGAGTTATAAGGTGACTAAGGTTACGAATAACCGTCCTATGATCCGCCAGAGCCGAAGGGATATACCCAAGGACACCACCAATAGTTAGAATTAGAAGTCCTTATGTATGATTATAAAAAAGGAGAAAATGAGAATAGGAGAAAGAAGGAGTTGAAGAATTAAAAAGAAAAGTAAAGAAAATGGTGAAAAGAAATAGCCCTCCAAATTATTCAACTTAGGGCAGACACCCGGTTAAATTCATATGCTAGTGGTTGTCACTTGATGACACCGGTATTGAAGATCAAAGTCGTCATGGACCCAGTGACGCATGCACTAAACCTTCTTAGCCACTCAAGTTTCTCATAACATAAGCTTGTTTCATTCTCACTGGGAACCCTACGAAAACTATCGGCTTTCTCTTAGAGATTGCTGGTATTGAAGAAGGAGACCCTTTCCCTAGTCTCCGCTCAGGAAAACCAAAACGCACTATTGAGTCTAGACCCACAAGATTCATCAAAAGATCTCTTAGGTACACTTGACATTTCATCACTTTTCGTTCAACAATAAGGATGCAAGTGATACAATCAAGAGTCCTTCAAAGATCTTAGCAATCTGTCGAGAACATTTATGAGAGGTTCACAAATGTAATCCTCAGTGATTGAATGGAAACTCCGCTGTGGTCAACATCAAACAGCTCGACAGCAGTCACTTCAAGAATTCCTTGGGTTACGCTTAGCGTGTCTCAAACGGTCTCTACGATCGTGGGGTGATGCTTTGGTGTACCTCAACACTCACCCGAATCAGAGGTGTACTTTGGTACATCGCGTTATCTCACTTGTGGGACTCCAGTTCGAACAACCTTTTAGTGAGAATTAGAGACGTGTTTTCACACTATGTTGTTTACACACTCGAAGTTCAAACTTGTGTCACCGGATTATTTCTAACCCATGTTTTATGTTTTCTTCTTATGGATGCTCGCGGAGGAAAAGATCGTGCGATTCTTCACATGCTCATACCAACAACAACACTAATTGAAGTTCTCTCAAAAGGCAACACAAAGTCGTAATGATTCTTCGTCAATGTCAAAGAATCTACAAAGTTTAAAGACCAAGAGAACTACATAAGCATCAAATCCAACGTTAAAGAGCGTGAGCATGCCGGAGAAAGACGTGAGACACTTTGGAGCAACAAAGCGGACCTGATGCAGATAACCACAACATACTATCACTACCACTACAAAGAACAAAGAATTAAAGAACAAAGAATACAAAGACATCAAAGCTGAAAACTTCAAAGAAAAAAAGATCCCTACACTGGGGAGATTGTTGGAATCAAGACACTTCTTCTCACAAAAAAGAAGAATGTCAGAAGACGTCAAAGCTACTATTACATCAGCACATACAACGTTTTTCACTCCAATCATTAATCACCAACACTTAGTGGGAGATTGTTAGAATCACTCCTAAACTACATTACAAGTGTTAGTAATTAATATGTAATAGTTAGCTTAATTATGGCTTTTATGTTAGTATTTAAGGCTAGGCTCATGTAGAAAGCCCATGAGCCTATGCAAAAGCCCAATAAGGAAAGGAAGGGAACTTGCATGTTGCCCTAGTTCCCTCCCTATAAATAATCTTGTAAACCTTCACTTAAAGGTTGGTTGTTCACTTTCATAATATCACCTACGCTTAAACTTTCTATATTGTTCATACGTGTGTTTGTGAGTGTGTTCAACCGATCACTTCTTTCCTATTTCTTATATTAATGCTTGTATTACATAAATGAGAACCTAACAAACCCCAATGTAGATTAACAACACAAAGTATATGTCTCTGTATGTGAACTTCACCATAGGGAACACAAGTGCGATGAGTGTTATGGCGATGAGCACGAGGGCGATGTAAACCATGTCGATGATGAACCTTCTTGGTTTTGGTTTAAGATGAGATGAGATGATATGGGAGGAAGATGAAGTTTTAAATGAGAGGTAATTTTTTGAAAATGAAAGATTTGAAAAAGTGGAGATTTGATAAAGTGGGCAACGAGTGGTTTATTTATGGGGAAGGAGGAATTTTTGAAATTTGTGTTTTGTTTTATTATTAGAAAGATATGATTTTTGGATTAAATGAAATAAAACACAAGTTTTATATACCATGACTTTAGACGAAAAAATAACACGTATGTGAGAAAAGGCTTCCAAATGAAGCTTCATGTAATACATGTATGTGCACGAAAGATACTCATATAAATACCTATGTAGGCATACTTAATTATCAAGCTAATGTCATTTTAGAGATAAGTAGAAGATCATACCTCTAACGCACTTAGGAATGTCTTTACAAATGACACAACAAATGTCAATAGACAATTCCGGCTCCTTTGTGTTTAAGATACCTTCTTAGGGAAGGTATTTTTGTTACCAAGCGATTCCTATGGCTTGGTAGGTATGAGCTTTGACTAATCAACATGACAAAGAAGATTAGTGCATTTAAATAAAAAGTAAATAATAAGAAAAATGTTGTCATCTAATCAACATCCAAACAAAAGAGTTTTAGAAGACATGGTGTTTGTTTTTATGAAAAACTTCTTTGTAGTTTCCAATTAACCATGGATCGTATCAAGTTTTTAAAGTACAATATACTTCAAGAAACTTGGTAACGAAGCTCTAATGCCAATTGTTGAAAACTAGAAGGGGGGTTAAATAGTTTTGCCAATTAAAACTTCCTTTTGAACTATTTAGATCGACTTATGTCAATCTATTTGGATGTGTATTGGATGTAGATAAACAAGCATATAAAAGTATGTAATGAAAGATAAGAGTAAGAAGCACAAAACCACAACGCGAGTATTTATAGTGGTTCGGCTACAAGAACACCTTCCTTGCCCTACTCCACCCCCGAGTCACCTACTCGAGAGTTCGTAATCACTACACGACACCAACTCCTTATGGTGGAGAAACCTTCACAACGTTGCTACTCTTTTTCCTAGATTAGGCTAACCACCGGGTTCTTTCACACCAAGGTGAACCACACCTAACACAACGTCGCCTACTCTTTATCCGGTACTAGGCTAGATACCGAGTTCCATTATGGAGGAACTTCTACCCAACACTACACCAACGACTAATCCCAGAGGAGACCAACTCCTTATTACAACATCATCAAGGATATCAATATCCTTGGATCTAATGCTAATCTATCTTGTACATCGAAAACACCATATCGAATGTACATCTAAGGCACCTTTCACTAATGCCTTTAGTTAGATCTTCAACTCACTCTATACCAATGTCTTGTGACTTGACTTCTAGGCACCCTTCACTAATGCCTATAATATAGACAATCGACATCTTTCACTAATGTCTTCGTCTTGACACTTGAGATATCTTTCACTAATGTCTCCAAAACTACACTTAGAAGAAAGAAAAGAATCATCAACAAGAGGACTTCAAGGTCTTGATGATGAGGAAGCATGGCAACTCTTGGACTTGAGCTTGCTCGACTTCAAAGGTGGTGATCTCGCCTTTAAGAGGAACCTAGAGAATCACACAAAACAAAAATACAAACATAGATTACTTGGATCCGGGTTAGAGAGTTTTAAACTCAAGGAGAAAGTATGTGTGAAAAGGGTAAGAAACAATGAAGAAATGGCTCACTATTTATAGAGGAAAATGTTCATCGTTCCTCGGATCCTGCATGGATCCTCCCACAGTGGATCCGCTCTAGCGTAAAGCTAGGGATCCGTGGACGCCCTCTTACCCAAGGGTATTTTGGTTATGGGTAATGGGTCATGGGTTATGGGTTGATCCATGAGTCTTTTACTAGATACAATGTATCTTAAGAGTGCAATGCACCTAGTCACATGGGTATGGGTCAATATCAGGGGTTATGGATATTATCCATATATGATATGAGCATGATATCATGCAATGGGTTATGGGTCAAGCTCCATGGGTCATGGACTTTGGGTTGTACCCAACTACATTCAATGTATTTGGTCAATGGGTTATGATACTTAAGTTTCTACCCATTTATATTACCCAATATGCTACATACTAGTTATGTGTATATTTTACCTAAATATGTAAACACATATGTATTATTTAATCATAAAATCACTTATACTTGTTTTAGTGTTTTATGTGAAAATGTGGATATGTTAGAAACTATTAGTTCAAACCATTTACGTATTTTATTTGTTTCTTTAAAATGATTTTACGTTTGTTATCGACAAAACATTAGAAGATCGTAAAATATAAATAAACGTTTCTACGGTTTATTTGTATTAATAGGATGTTTGGATCGTAGGAATGGTTGTTGGTGTCGAGGATGAGGTCGTCTTTAAAATCATGATTGAGGTCGTCGAGTGATGGGTATAAAGAGGGAGCTGAAGGTACAGGTGAGGTGTATGAGCATGAATGTGACGAGTCTGGGTTAGATTCAATGATTTGTGGGTATAGATTTTTATTATTACTCTTATTTCGGTATTGTGATTCCATTTCTTTTTTGATCTGAGATGTGTAACTGGGTGTGGATTTAATGGATGTATTTATGTTTTATGGAGATTGATGGTATAAAAAAGAATGATACACGTGATATAATTAATCAAAAGAGTGAAATGACCATTTTTCCCTCATGTGCAAGGCATATGGGGAAAATAACTGACGTTGACTAACAGAAAATTGGTCAAGGGACTTGTCTAGAGTATAAGACACAAGTTTTAGACTCCCCACGATGATAAATGCAAGGTTTATCCCATTACGATGCGCAGTGAAAATTTTAGGGACCAACAATGTATTTTAGTCTTGTAATTATAATCGATTTTCATAAATAAAAGTGTACACCATTTCCCACAGCCTTAAAATGCATTCGGTTTAACCAAATTTAAAACACTTTGTTAAAATCGGATTAATTATTAATGAAATTTTATAAATTGTTTGTCGAAACCTAGTTGAGTTTCTTTGGAAATCGGTTTCAATTAAACACATTTATACATACTGATTTGGATTACGTGTCTATAACGCTTTTTACGCAGCTTGTTTTACAAGTTTATAACGAAACCAAGATTGAGTTTCTATTAAACCGATTTACTCGATTCATCGAAACCAAGATAGAGTTTTGTTGAATCGATTTGGTACAAGTAGATACCATTTACAACAGCTTTGTTTAACTGTTTGTGTATGAATTTTCAAGATGACAAACACCACTACCTCCTATGACTACTCTCGTGAACGAACTAGTGCGCCAGCCATTAACACGGTTGCTAATCATGCCGAGAAACCGAGAAATTCAATGGGCGAATTTTAAGAGGTGGCAATGTAAGATGTTCTTCTATCTCACTACTTTGAACCTTGCGCTTCTTAAAAGAGAACCCACCTAACGTGGAACCTCCCGCGGAAGGTCAATCCTCAATCAACAGTCGCTCAAGCCTTGGAAGCATGGAAACATTCAGACTTTTGTATCACAACTATGTTTTGAATGGTTTGGTGGACTTTGCACAACGTGTACTACAAGACCAAGACCGCCAAAGAATTATGGGAGTCATTGGAACGCAAGTACAAAGCCGAGGATGTTGGTAAAAGAAAGTTCGCGGTAGCTCGCTTTTTGATTACAAGATGGTTGATTCAAAGAATGTGATGAGTCGTTCAAGATCCGCAGTTTTGCTACACGACATTCATGCCGAGGTATTGACCTTGAGTGAAACTTTTCAAGTTGTTGCTATTATTGAAAAGTTACCTCAAGTGGGTAGAATTCAAGAACCACCAAGCATAAGCGAAAGGAGATGAGTGTTGAAGACTTGGTCGCTCGTCTTCGTGTTGAAGAGGACAACAAGTCGCTCGGAAAACACTTAAACGCTGATTCGCCAAGGCAAATATGGTTGAG
The DNA here is from genome assembly GCA_022545495.1 of Chrysanthemum lavandulifolium. NCBI lineage: Eukaryota > Viridiplantae > Streptophyta > Magnoliopsida > Asterales > Asteraceae > Chrysanthemum > Chrysanthemum lavandulifolium. The sequence goes on along the minus strand of CM040238.1, from coordinate 241,496,374 downwards.
CATGCTTCAATCATCTTCAAAGTCCAATGTCAAAGGTAAAGGAAAAGGGAGAGGAAAGAATGACAAAAGATCAAACTAAGTCCGAGTACCTTGCTCATAAAGTCGCAATTTTGAAACGAAGTTCCAAGAGATGTGTTTTAATTGTGACCACCGGTCACCTTGTTGCTAATCGTAAGATGTCAAGCGGTGACTCCACGCCAGTTAATATGGTGAATGAAGATGTGGACATGATTGCTATGGTGTCTGACGTCATTGCCATGATCTCTAAAGTTAACCTGGTAGGTTCCAACAACAGGGAATGGTGGGTTGAGATTGGGGCTACCCGTTATGTGTGTGATGAAAAGAGTATGTTTCACTCTTTCAGAGCGGTTGATAGTTGAGAGAAGATGTACATGGGCAACTCTGCAACTGCTGATATCAAGGGCGAAGGAGATGTAATCTTGAAGATGAAATCCTAGAAAAAACTCAAGTTGACTAATGTCTTTTATGTTCCAGAGATTCGCAAGAATCTTGTGTCTGATCGGCTATTGAACAAGTTTGGTTTTCGTCTTGTTTTTTAGTCTGATAAGTTTGTTATGTCTAAGAATCAAGTGTATGTTGGTTGGGCATATACCCTGAATGGTATGTTTAAGATCAATGTAATGGTTGTTAAGAATGATATCAATAAAATGAATTCTTCTTCATTTACTTGATTGAGTCTTCTAATATGTGGCATGGCCGCTCTTGGACGGTAGATTTTAATTCAATGTGTCGTTTGATTAAATTTAATTGCATACCCACTTCCATATTGACTCAAAATATAAATGTGAAACTTGTGTTGAAGCCAAACTTAGAAGATCATTTTTCAAATCGGTTGAACAAAAAATCAAACCATTTGATATGATACACACTGACCCATGTGATTTGAAATCACTACCCACAAAAGTTGGCAATAAGTACTTTATCACGTTTATTGATGATTGTACAAAGTATTGCTATGTTTACTTACTGAAAAGTAAAGATGAAGCTATAGACAAGTTTGTTCTATACAAAAAGAAGTTGAGAATCAACTTAGTAAGAAAATCAAGGTGGTACAAGTGATGGAGGAGGTGAATATGTGTCTCCATTCACGATCTATGTGCAAAACATGGAATTAGACACGGGTTCACCGCCCATATTCACCTCAAAGAAATGGTATTGCCGAAAGGAAGAACCGCACTTGAAAGAAATGGTTAATGCCATGTTGATAAGTTCGTCTGCCGTGACATGGGGGAAACCAATCTAACGGCCACTTATCTTTTACATAAGATACCTCGTAAGGAAGAAGATACCCTTTATGAATTATGGATGGAAGAAAACAATCATATCAAGATTACAGTACGGGGCGCTCTAGCAAAGGTAGCTATATCGACTCCCAAGGCCCAAAAGATTGGACCTCAATATGTGGATTGTATATTCATCGATATGCTAAGAATAGCAAGGCTTATCGCTTCATTGTACATGATTCGAAAAATCCGGATATAAAATAGGGTACAATAATGGAATCAAGGAATGCTTCATTCTTTGAAACTATATTTCCTTGTTTAACGAAGGAAACTGGAAATTCATCTAAAATAGATGACAAAGTTGTCCAAGATAAGAGACAACGAGCTGATAATGATTTTCAAGATGAGAGACAAGATCAGACTGAGGAAGAAGAGGTTGAACCTAGAAGAAGCAAAAGCGCAAGAACGGAGAAATTGTTTGGACCCGATTTTGTTTCTTTTATGGTTGAAAATGAACCTACTTCATGCCGAGAAGCGGTTACTTCCTGATAAGGGCCTTAATGGAAAGAAGCCATTAAAAGTGAAATAGATTCTATTTTACAAAATCATACTTGGGGATGCTCTTAGGGCACGTTTGGTAGAGAGAATTTCAAAGAAATGAAATAAAGCAGAGAATAAAATCTCAGAGAATAGAAATCAGTAGAGAATTTTGTTCAATTCTAATGTTTGCTAACAACAGAGACTTGACCCGAGAAATGAAAAAAAAAAAAATTATTTAAATTATTTTAAAATTTTATCTTTTTTTGTAATTTATTTTTAAAAATTTATGTACTTTCTTAAAAAATATTTTTTAAAATGTATTTATTTAAAAAACTTGTTTTTTTTTAAGTATTTTTAAAATGTATTTATTTAAAAACTTATTTTGAAAAAAATATATTTTTTAAAAATGTTAAATTTTTTTTTTTAATTTTTTAAAATGTATTAATAAAAAAAAAAAAAAAAAAAAAAAAAAAACGTGTTTTTTTAAATATTTTAAAATGTATTTATTTAAAAAACTTGTTTAAAAAATATATAAATTTTTTTATTTTTTAAATTATTAAAAAAAAAAAAAAAAAAAAAAAAACGTGTTTTTTGTTTAAATTATTTTTGTGTAAACCAACCAATTCTCTCAGACCCCACCATTTCCATAATAATCACAAAGGAAATCAAAGAAACCAAAATACAAAGGCACCCAACTCTCTCGAGAATTTCGATTTCTCGCTTTTTATTTCTCCATCTTACCAAACAAGAGATATGATGCCATTTCATTTCACCTCTATTTCTCTTAACCAAACATGCCCTTAATGTAATGGCAGTTGACCTTCTTTTATTATGATATGTTGAAATCCTTTTAAGTTAGACGAGTACCCGTGCATAGCAACGAGATTTTATAGCGAATGATCATTTAGTGATAAAAAAAATTTATGGGTTATAAACGAAAAATAATACTCCCTCCGTCCCAAAATTATTATCCCATATTGACTTTTTTAGTTTTTTCTTCTTCAACTTTGACCATAATTATTTTTGTTTGTGTTATATAATACTTGATGAAAAATATATTAATATATTAGGTTTTAAATGTATTTTCATTTGGTATAATTTTCATCAAGTATTATATAATACAAATAAATATATTAATGGTCAAATTGAACAAGAAAGACTGTCAAAAAGCTCAAAGCGACAATAAAAATGGACGGAGGTAGTAATAGTTGAAGATTTGGGATTAAACATAATGTTTTGAAACCCGGTTCGTCCCCTCGTGGTTCAACCGTTGAATCATGTCATCGAAAATGGGTCGATGAACCGAGTCAACCCGATGGGTTGGGTAAAAAACGGGTCAAATTAAACCGGGTCAACCCGCCGGGTTTGAAGCGTCCCGGGTCAATCCGGTTTTCGATGTGTATTAATAGTTTCGTTTTGAAATATATGTTTTCGACATTTCTTTTTTTAGTTTCAACTTTCCACTTTTTACTTTTTGGTTTTTCCTTTATATATGGTATAGTAGGTACCAAAGACGTTTTACCGCGGGTACCTCAGTGATGATTAACCTGATGAATGGATCTCGATGAGACCTAATTCCACCGGTTGTATTGGTTTCAACGGGTCCTCTATGGTTCGCTTTCGGATGGCTTTTATTTGTTAGCCAACCACTGGCGACATTGATTCCGGTTGAACCATTTGGTCCGGTTCGATTTCAAAACTATACGTACCATCAACTCATAAATTGTATGTGTTTTGTGTGTTTTATTAATTTGTAGAATGTGTATAATAACATGTACTTTTTATTTTAGGTGTTTTAAAAATAATATTAATTAGTGTGTTTAATTATTTATATTTTGAATTATGTTGTAGCTTGTTTAAATTGTAAATGTGAAAATTTTATTGTACTTTTTAATAAAGGATGTTTTAAATGGTTGTTTTTAATTTGTTATATATGCTTTTATTTGGTTATACAATGTGAATAACTTATTATACTTTTAAGTAATGAGTGTTTTAATAAGAATATTAATTACATTATCCATTTCTTCCACCTTTGACTTTCAATATTTCACTTTTTAAGATTCATTATATAGATGTGTGCCAAACAGATGTGATAATTTTTAAGATTTTTTTCAAATTCTTTCGAAATATTTAAAACTAAAATGTAAGATTAAATTTGACGAGTAAAAATAAATACTAAAAATGTGATTGTTTGATGTAAAAGTAAATTGTAGCAAAACCCAAGTGGATCTTTAATCTAAAAAAGCTTGACGTGATGTTTTATAATACCTCCGTCTCAAATTATAAGTTCAGTTTGACTTTTAAACTCAAACTTTGATCTTAAGTATTTGTTTGTATTATATAATACTTGATGCAAAATATATAAATGGACTGTGTTTTAAATGTATTTTCATTTGGTATAATTTTCATCAAGTGTTATATAATACAAATAAAAATATTTAAAGTCAAAGTTCGAGTTAAAAAGTTAAATTGTACTTAAATTTTGAGACGGAGGGAATAAAAGTTAAGGATTTGGTCATTAAATAACAACGAAACTTTTTTAATATACCAATTTAATACGTGAACTAAAAAATATCTCATCGTATCGTACTTTCACTTTTTCAAAAATATCCCGAAGTTGTTTTTTTGTCATTCGAATGTATGTATATTGCTAGATGATGTTGAATGAATGTATATGTAGAGGAATTTTCAAATGCTTACTCTTATTTTGGTGCTTATCATGACAAATCCCCACTATCCATCTACTGATCAAATGGGTGTGGATAAACCCAAGATTTAATATGTAAACCCAAGTCCATGTTTTTTTATCCTTTTCTTTGTCTTTTGTTACTCTTATTTATTAACTCTTCTTTTTTTTTTTTTTTTTTTTTTTTGGAATTCACGCTACTATTTTGAATTCATTTTTTTTTTTTTTGAGTTGACGTTTTTTTTGAAATTCACGCTACTATTTTAAATTCTTGTATTTTTTTTGAATTGACCTTTTTTTCGCTCACATTTTTTCATTATTTTTTTTAATTTTAAATTCATGCTTTTTTTCTAAGTTTTTTTCCGCTTTCATACGCTTTCATCAAGATTCATACTTTTCGCTCATTTTATACGCTTTCGTTCGTGTTCATATGTTTTCGTCAATTTTTAACGTTTTCCTCGATTTTCGACGCTTCTCGCTTTCATCCGTTGCACGCTTACATCCGTTTCGACATTTCATACGCTTTTATGCGCTTCACACGCTTATATACGCCGTATGTTTTAGACGCTTTTTTCGCTTTCATAGGTTTCGCCCATTTTAGATATTTCCGCCTGCCGACGCCGCCCATTTATATACGCCGCCTATGTTCATACGCTTTCATATGTTTTCTTACGCCGCCGCCACGCCCGCTTTCATCACGCTGCTTTGTTTTCACGCCGTCCATTTTCTTACGTTGCTTCGTTTCGTCCGTTTTCGCCCATATTTCACACTTTTTAGACGTGTTTTATGCTTTTATCGTTTTGTCGTTGCTTCGCTTTCACATTTTCATCCATTTTCATACGCTTTTATCCGCTTTTTAGGTTTTCATGTATTTTAGTCCGCTTTTAGACGCTTTTATCCGTATTTTTACATTTTCATGTATTTTCATCCATTTTATCGTTTTCGTCCATTTTCGACGTTGTCATCCGTTTTTACGCTTTCATCCATTTTAAGACATTTTCGCCCGTTTTGATTTTTCATCCGTTTTTGTCCGCTTTCACGCTTTTCATTCGATTTAATACGCTTTTGTCCGCTTTCGACGATTTCATTTTGATATTTGTAAGTGACACTTATTTATCTTTTGTGCTATAACAATCGTAAGGAAGATGAAAAGTATTACATTCTTCATGTATGTGTTATCGCCGCGATACTCAACTAAGAATGTGATGGTTATGTTTTGAAAAAATTTAGGAAGATTTTTGTGTTTTATGATATTATGAAATATTATAAAGTTGTTCAATCGAAAACAAAAGATGTTATGATACTTTTGTTAGACTTCTTGTGAATTTTTATTTAATGGATACAGACATGTTTGATAGGTTTATAAGCGATTTAAAATATCTATGGTTGAATCGACAAACTAACAGCTATGGTTGAAGATAGCACACATCTTTATAAACAAATTGGGAGCTCAAACACTTGTGATATCACTCACTTGTGATATCACACGTGATATCACGTGATAACACCGCTGATATCACCGCGATATCACGCGTGATATTACCGGTGATAGCATGTGTGATATCATAGTTTATATCACTGTGATATCACCAACGATATCACCGCGATATCACGGTGTTTGAGCTTACTCAATTTGTTTATAAAGACGCTTTCTTCAACCATAACTTCTTTTGTTTGTCGATTCAACCATAGATATTTTTAAATTCGCTATAAACCCATCGAAACATGCAAAATGTATCCATTAAATAGAAAAATTCACCACAAGTCTAACAAAAGTTTCATAACATCTTTTGTTTTCAGTTAAACACATTTTCTAATATTTCATATTATCATAAAACACAAAAATCTTCATAAATATTTTCAAAAACACAAATAAAAAAATGAACAGAATCATCACAGTAATATAATAAGTGGTGTTTATTATCATTTCTTTCATATATACTTGGTAAAATACTAAATTCTTATCACATTTTGTATGAATTTAATATTTCACATTATTACTTGAGTATCACAATTGATAACACATATATGATGAATAATGTAATACTCTTCATCTTTCTTACAGTGTTATATCATAAAAGATAAATAAGTGTCACTTAAAAATATCAAAATAAATAAAAAGGAAACAAACTATGAAAATAGAGACTTGACATATTCTCAAAATCAAACAAGTGTTGCATTAAATTAGCATTTTTTGAACAAAATAAGAATTCACCTAAAGAGACTTTAACTCTTTTATTTCTACTAAGAGTATAATACACTGATTGCATTAACAAAATATGCGCTTGCCAATTGCGATAAAAGACACAAAAACTATCTTGTAACTAGAAATTATAAAAATATTAGAAAACACATAGGTGATAATATAAAAATATATAGAGAAATGAAATATCTAAGGTAATACTAAAGGTTAAAAAACATACTTGTTTGTTTATGAAATATCACAAGTGATATTAGACATTAACTTTTTATAATAAAATATCACAATTGATATTAGACATGTAATACAATAAAGTTTAATAATAAGCTTGAAAACATATGAAAATAGACGAAATGTATAAAACCGCAAAAACGAACAAAAACGTATGAAAACGAACAAAACGATAAAACGAATGAAAAGCATATAAAAACGATGAAAACGGAAAAAAAGCATCCGACAACGGACGAAAACGATAAAAACGGATGAAAATGGACGAAACGGACGAAAATGTCTAAAACGAGACGAAACCGTCTAAAATGGACGAAACGTAAAAACGGACGAAAGCGATATAAACCTATGAAAACGATGAAATGTAAGAAACGAACAAAAACGTGAAAATGTATTTAATACGTATTAAAACGGACGAAAACGTAAGAAAACAGGGCGAAAAGGTATGAAACGGACGAAAACGTAAGAAAATGCACGAAAACGTAAGAAACGAACGAAACGTAAGAAACGGACGAAATGTAAGAAAACAAAGAAAACCTAAGAAAATGATGAAAACGGACGAAACGTATGAAAGCGGACTAAACGTATGAAACGTAAGAAAACGGACGAAACATAAGAAACGGACAAAACGTAAGAAAATGTAAGAAAAGGTAAGAAAACATAAGAGAACATAAGAAAACGTAAGAAAACGAACGAAAACGTAAGAAAATGTACAAAAACGATGAAAACGGACGAAAATGTAAGAAACAGACGAAACGTAAGAAAAAGGATGAAACGGACTAAAACGTATGAAAACGGAAAAAATGTAAGAAAACGGAGGAAAACGATGAAACGGACGAAACGTAAGAAACCGTACGAAAACGTAACAAGACCGACGAAAACGTAACAAAACGGACGAAACGAATGAAACGGACGAAACGTAAGAAAATGATTAAAACGGACGAAAACGTGAGAAACCAACGAAACGTAAGAAAACGGACGAAAACGTATGAAAATGATTTAAAACGATAAAAGCGGAAAACCGGACAAAAACGTATGAAACGAAACGAAAAAAACAAAAAGCGTGAAATTAAAAAGTGTTAAAAATTACAAATAATGAGAAAATAAATAAGAAAGATAAAAGACAAAAAAGACAAGAAAAAAACGTGGACTTGGGTTAAGACATATTAAATCTTGGGTTAATCTTCACCATTAGATTAAACTAGATGAAAGGTGAGGATTTATCCCTTAGTATGCAAGGATTTTTGAGTATGCAAAATAAAGTGACTCTGTATATGTATTGATAGATGATGTTGACGCTTCCCGGTAAGATAACCACGATTCAATTTGTAATTTATAATACATGTTATATTTTTATGGATAGCGGATGGTATGGGTTTTTTGCATTTAAAATTAACAATAAAAAAAATAAATAAATAATCAAGAAGAATAAAGGCAAAAGTTTAATATAGATGTCAAATTTACCATAGATCCAATGAACCAATAATAGTAATTAATTTTTTTAAAAATAAACTTTCACCCTTTTTTTTTAAAAATTAAATGTCTCGCAAACCGTTAATTGTTACGTGATAAAAAGCATACCATCGCGATGAGAATTAAATTATCTTTGTAAAGATATGCACTACTATATATTTTTAACCATTTTTTTTTTCAAAATTTCGGCCCAGAAAAATCATATATGATTTGATTTTTACAAATCATAGTATGATTTTTGAAAGTCATATATGATTTGTGAAAATTATATATGATTAGATTTTTAAAAATCATAAATGATTTTTGAAAATCATATATGATTTTTCTGGGCGGAATTTTTGAAAAAAAAAAATTGTCGAAAATATAGAAAAGTGCATATTAATAGAAAGATAATTTAATTTTCGTCGCGATGGTGTATTTTTTATAATTTGAAGATTTACCGTTTGCAAGATATGTTGTTTTCAAAAAAAATGTGAAAAATGGTTTTTTATTAAATTTGATTAAAATGGGATGGCTAAGATTGTTTTATTGGATCTATGGTAAATATGAGATATATATTGATCTCAACTCTAAATTGTAATAGGAAAAAGACATACGACTATACGAGTAAAAGGACTAAATAGTCTGACTTCTCTTATCAATAATAAATTTTCGGTAAAACAAGTTTCCGCTTGTGTATTAGCAGAGTTGGTGATTAACATGTGCAAATTGGACAACCGCACAGAATCATTGTTTGTAAAGAGGCTTCTGATTTATTATGTGCATTAGTATTTGTACATGTCTAAGTATATTTATACATGTGTAACTAAAATTTTAGAGTCTTTTAAATATTATGTTAGAGGGCCTTCGTTTAGTATACATTCATTAATATTTATACATGTCTAAATATATTATGTTTTGAATTTTCATAATAGTTAAGAGTTTTGTGATTTAAGAGGCTTCATTCAGAAGCCGCACCGCCACCCAAATCAATAGTGACTACCTCACAGACATACAAAAAGGTGAAAGTTTGTTACATTGAGGGAACGCTTTTATTTCACATAACAAATTGATACATTTAAAAGAATTTTATGACAAAACCCTTAATAATACATGTATAAAATACAGCCAAAATTATTCTTTTCATGGCTGTTTATTCCGTCAATGGCTTTATTTTATAACAAATGACATAATGGATACATAGACAAACATAATTGCATATAATTAATCTATACTACTATATAAAGTATTTAAGTTGTGGCCTATAAAAATTAAGATAAGAAAACAATCATCGGGTGACATGTACACTTTTCTAACTAAAAATAACAAAAGCTTAGGAGCTTCAACAAACTAAAATAAGGAAATTCAAATAATGGGATAATACACGTCACTTCTTAACTAATTAATCATATTTATTTTTAAATTTAAATATCTTTTAATTCGCTTAATTTTTTATGATCTAATTTCATTATATTTTTAAAATTTTGTGCTCTTTAATTCAACATCCATTTTGATATATTTTTATGAGTTTTAATTTTACATTTTAGTAGGTTTATTTTATTTTGATTAAAATTTTATAACTTTAACCTTTATTTCAATCAATACAAACTTTATTTTTCAAAATCATTTACTTTCGGAAAGTGTTTGACGGTAAGAGATTGTAAAAGTCTTTTTATATGCGGAATAATGACGTCACGGAAAGATACGGAAAACCCAAACAAACACATACAACTAACACATATACATTTGGGTGTTGTGAAACGAATTAATAAGCGGGTAGTGAATCATGGCGAGAGAGTTGGGTTAGCAATTCATTTACTATATATAACTATATTTATCGCCGCCGCTGTGCTCGGGTATGAAACCAGTTCTATAAAATACCTGCTAAAACATTGTGATGACCACTTCTAAGCAATAGTTTCCTATATAAGCCATAGAAATTAAACTGCAAGTACCTCGATCTGTACTCCTTTCAAATGGCAAACAGTCATGATGCTTCAGAAAGAGTACAAGACCTTGAGTACTTATATGCATCAATTGTCAATTTATCTAACTTTGTTTCTGTGAAGCTTTCCAGCGACCGCAACTACCATCTGTGGAAGACGCAGATGCTTTGTCTCATGAAGAGTCACAACATGGCTGGCATTGTTGATGATGCATATGAGAGTCCGAGTACTTCAAGCAAGAAGATCATGGACCAATATGATAGTCTTCTCAAAGGTTGGATTTTCGGTTCGTGAAGCGAGAATGTACTTGGTGCCGTCGCTGATCTTGCTTCAGCGAAGATATTTGGGACCAACTGAAATCCTTCTATGATGTAATTGTTAGTCATCAACAAGGTATGTCCTGCGTTTCAAACTGTTAAGAGTAAAATAGTGATATTATATATTTTGTATACATAATTGTAAGGGTGAAATCGAGAATCGTATGAAACTTTCAATATATCGAAGACGATTATACAAATTTTGTTATTTATGTACGTAAATAACTTTCAAATTTTGTTCAATGTACGTAATATTGACATGTTACCAAGTTTTAAAGTTACAACATTGGTCCTTGTCGTTTGCATTCACTTTCACCGTTAGTCATTTGACATTTTTTCACTTAAAAAAATTACAGTAACGGTCCTTGTAGTTTGCTTTGACTTTCACCATTAGTCCTTTGTCTTTCATCTTTTTTATATACGTTTTTTACGCGTTTTTATACACATTTTTTTACATATTTTTATACACGTTTTTTACACACGTTTTTATATACATTTTTACACATTTTATACACGTTGTTTACACGCTTTTATACATGTTTTATACACGCTTTATCTACGCTTTTATCGCTTTTATACACATTTTTACACGTTATTATACACATTTTTACACATTTTATACGCGGTTTTATGTACATTTTTATACACTTTTATACACGGTTTTATGTACCATTTTTTATACGTTTTTACATGTTGTTACACACGCTTTTATATCGCTTTTAAATACCTTTTTATATATGTTTTTACACATTTTTACACATCGCGACACGCTTATATACGTTTTTACATGTTTTTATACACAGTTTTTTATACGCTTTAACATGTTTTTACACGCACACACGCCATCATATAAGTTTTTACATGCGACACGCGGCGATATATCGTTTTTTACATGTTTTTATACGCGTTTTATACATCGTTTATATATCGCTTTTACGATTTTACGCACGCTTTATATACACGTAAAAACGATATAAAAACGTGTGGTAAGTTTTACATTAAGTTTTATATACGCTTTTATGTGTATAAAACCGTGAGTAAAATCGTAAAAACGATATAAAAACGTGTAAAAACGGTATAAAACATGTAAAAACGATATAAAACCGCATGAAAATCGTATAAAACATGTAAAAACGATATAAAACGTGTAAAACGTTTTACACACGCTTATATACGCTTTGCGTATATAAAACCGCGCGTAAAATCGTAAAAACGAATATAAAACGTGTGTAAAACATGTAAAAACGATATAAAATCGGTAAAATCGTAAAAACGATATAAAACCGTATAAAACATGTAAAACGATATAAAACGTGTAAAACGTATAGAAACATGTAAAAACGTATATAAAAACGTGTGTAAAAAACATGTATAAAAATATGTAAAAAAACGTATATAAAAAACGTATATAAAAACGTATATAAAAAACGTGTATAAAAACATGTAAAAACGTATAAAAATGGTACATAAAACCGTGTATAAAAAGTGTATAAAAAACGTACATAAAACCGTGTATAAAAATGTGTATAATAACGTGTAAAAAATGTGTATAAAAAGTGTATAAAAACGTAGATAAAAATGTGTATAAAAGCATGTATAAAAACGTGAAAACAACGTGTATAAAAATGTGTAAAAAAATGTATATAAAAACATGTGTAAAAAACGTGTATAAAAATATGTAAAAATGTGTATAAAACGCGAAAAACGATATAAAAAAAGATGAAAGACAAATGACTAATGGTGAAAGTCAAAGCAAACTACAAGGACCAAGTATCGTAATTTTTAAGTGAAAAATGTCAAATGACTAACGGTGAAAGTGAATGCAAACGACAGAGACCAATGTTGTAACTTTAAAACTTAGTAACCTGTCAATATTACGTACATTGAACAAAATTTGAAAGTTATTTACGTACATAAATAATAAAATTTGTATGTTACGTACTTCGGTATATTTGAGAAAGTTTGTTACGTATTATCAGCTTTCACCCTAATTGTAATTAGGTGATACTAGTTGTGTATCATTCTTGCAATTCATTCCTTATACATATCCATCTAATCTCACCTAATTTGTTGTGGAGATTAACTCATTCACATGGTATCAGCCAGAATATCGCCCATCTCCAAATCTCTCTCTTTCTTTCTTGGCTTTCTTCAACAAATTCCATTTTTCTGCTACAGCTGATTATGGCTTCTTCTTCCATTCTTCTGATGGCACTCTCCCCATGGCAACCATCTTGCATATGATTTCAACTGCTTAATTCAAACAATTATCTTTATGGAGAAATCAAATGATCCTCTCCTCTCATATCGAAACCGATGTCGCATGTGTACGGCTCGCAGCCCCTACCGTTGTCACGATTATTGTCGACAACAAAGAATTGCCGAATCCGCGATACAACCCGGTTCAAATGCACCAACGTCTTCGTCATCCTTTGAACTCTTCTCTTTCTGAGGAAGTCACCGGGTTATTGGACTTTCTTCTTCCGCACGTATCCGGGATGCTCTCAAAATGCATATAGCCACTCTTGGTTGAACGATACACAATCTACGTGATCAAATTTCGCCTTGGTCAAAGGAACCTCTTTGTTTCGATTTTGGCAGAATTTAAGGCCTTATGTGATCATTTATCAGCCATTGGACAACCTATTGATGAATCGCCAAGCTTCATTGGTTTCTTTCTCGTCCTTGCCTCATTTGAGACTTTTTCTACAGCCATTAGAGCCTCTAAACCACATCCATCCTTTCGTGATCTTCTTTCTCAAGTCGAAAGTCACGAACTTTTTCTCGACATCTCTACGTGGTTCGACGTCCACACCCGCCGCTGCCTTTGTTACGATCATTCTCGCCTTCAAACACTTCTCGTGGCGGTCGGTCGGTCATCACGCTGGGTGGCGCGTCGTCGAACATAAGTTAATCAGTAGTTGTTACCCAATATAATACACTAACAAAATTATTTTCTTAGTCTATGTTTGGCACACAAGATTATGAAGAGATTATGCTTATTTTTTCAAAAATAAGCTACTTAAAAATAATCCTTGTTTGGCAACATAACTTATAAGAGATTATAAAAAATAATCTCATAATCTCGAAAATAAAATGTTACTTCATGTGGCTTATAAAAATAATCTCTTTTTATAATCTTTTTCAAAGACCAAAGACCAAAGATCAAGAATAAAGACCAAAGACAATCTACTTAGGAAAGTTACCAAGAAATGTAACATAAATAAAATTCTACCAGCATGGGTATCTACTACCTATTGACTTATACTCCAACATAAGTTAATATTTAAAATTAAAATGAATAAATTAATGTTTTTATTTTGAGTTGTGTGATTTGGGTTTTAAGATTTTAAAGAACACTTATTGTTTTTTTGGCAATTTAATGCGTGTAATCAAGGTTATAAATAGCGCGAAGAGTGATGTGACGGCGTTACTAGACCTCACATTTTAGCGGTCAATGTAAAAATTTTGCGTTTATAAAACGTGACATATGACGACACAAAATATGAAAATATTTATATATTTATATCATATTTCATATATATTAAGCTCACAAAATAACGTGACATAAGACAACATGATCAAGCCCCATGTAAAGCCTTTGTGCCGCCATAATACGCCTTTTAAAATAACAATCTTCCATTATCCAGTACTTGAGTAATTATACACTAAGATTCATTTCATTTTAGGTTAATACTTACTATCACCAAAGTGTAATTTAGTTTCTTAAAACGTTAACCTTCGATAATCTATCATTTTATTATTTATTTAGGTCAGTGTATTTATTTTTTATTTTTTCATAACCGACACCACGTATATTATAGATTTTGTCTCACATGTATTTCAGAAAACTTACCCACAAACTATAAGTTGATAGCCACTCACATACCCCTGGGCCAAGAGGCCTTTGGTTACATTCATATGTTAGTTTTAAATAAGGGATTAATTTCATAAATCTTCTTATTTTCATGATTTATTGTATACTAGATGAATATTCATGCAAAACGACGACGTTTAGCGTCAAATAATTATACATGTGGACTTGTAGTTTAATTTGTAGTTAATGCGAGAAAATATTTATGCATTTATAACGATAAAAATGATAATTAAAAAGAGAAACGACACAAAAAAGACACTAAACTTAGGGTCCTTTTCCAATAAGGTCTTTTCTTTTTCTTGTATAAAAAGAGGTCCAACAAATTTTTTAGCCGACTTAAGTTTTTTTACTAACTTTAGTTAACCCACTACGTTAGTAAATAACATGTTTGGCCCTTGAGTTTATATAATCATTTCATGCAACATCCACCACCATCACCCACCTACACCACCACTATCTGCCACCACCACCGCCACCAACAGTTGTGGAAAAAAAATTCGTCATATGTGAAAAAAAATAAGAAAAAAACTTTTTAAAAATAATTATCGAAAAAAAAAATGTTCTTAAAATATTATAAAAATAAAATCCTTTTCGAAAAAAAAATGTTCTTTAAATTTGTTTTTTGAAAATTCTTTTTCAAACTTTTTTTTTCGATTTTTTTTTTCTAATTTTTTTCTTTAAAAATATTTTTCGAAAATATGTTTTACCAAAAAAAATTCAAAAAAAAAAGTTATAGAAAAAAATTCAAAAATAAATATTTTCGGTAAAAAAAGTTTCCAAAAAAATATTTTCGAAAAAAAAATATTTTTGAAAAAATATTTTCGAAAATAATATTTTAAAAAATAATATCAGAGTAAACGGGGAATAACACGAGTATGATGGAATATCACGCTAAAAAAACAACCCGATAAGACCTCAATGGGGAATGGGGCAGGTTTAGGGGAGCATCTCACCTTAACGGGGCGCCATGATAAGATCCCCAAAAGGGATTGAGGCGAGTTTGGTGATAACTTTTGCAATCAAGTTTGGGGATAGGGATAATGAGTAGCGGACCCAGAAAAACGTAATGCGGGGGCAATTTTATTATTTATTTATTTATTATTATTTTTACAATAGCATCAAATTTCAAAAGAAAAACTATGATCAGAATAAAAATCGAGTATTTTATTTGAGATGAAGGCTATTAAGGCGCTTTAAAGATTGAATGTTTGATTTTAGATGTTTTATGGGTAATTTGAGTTTTCGTAAGGGCATTTACAAAAAAAAAAAAAAAAAAAAAAAGAAAAAACAACTAGAATTTTAACTTTTTCTCACAATGCAGAAATGGTCCCCACACTTCCTATATAGATCATTCACGGAGATAACCACCCCGCCCATCATCGTTCCTACCCATAATAAGTTTTATAAACAACCTTTAATTAAAGATGACTTGCTAAATTAAAAAAATAATAATAAATAAATAAATAAATTAACTTAATTTTAACTATTGTCCAATTACAACAATATTACCAATATTAGTTTACTTTAACAACTGCGTAGATGTAGCGAAACGTCCATTTTATATTAAAAAAAAATTGTTTTCGATACGATCAAAATGAACCAAATATTAAAATAATTTTGATACTTCTTTGATTTTATAAACGTATAAAACTACATATCATAGAACAGGTTGGATAAATATGGTACATCCGTACATGTTTAAAAAAAAATCAAGATCCTATAACAAAATAACAATAAACAGGAACAAGTAAACAAAATACTAGAATCAAAAGTCTATAATGATCAAGTCTTTGTACAGTAAACTATTGGGAGGATATAGATAAACCAATATACTTTACGAAACAAATTTTGTAACTCGATGTCAACTTATTTATTAAAAAGAGTCAATTGCATATATATCCTCTAAAACTTGTATATTTGCACATATTTTCAAAACATGCTTAAGTTGCATTGTATATAATGCATTGAAAACTTGTATTATGAGAAAATATGCAAATATTTAAGTTTTAATTGGTATATATGCAATTTCCCCATTAAAAATATATTCTAACTTATTTTGTTTTTTGTAATTATTTGAAACTAAATAACAACGAATGGAACTCCTTCGCGCCGCTGGTAGTTATTACAATCCGCTATGCCATAGTGTTTGATATGACTTAAAAGCCTTAATAGATAAATATGTAAATGATTAAGTCATTAAATGAGTGTTTGTTTGAGCGCTTAAAATAAAAAGACGACTTCATAGAAAAAGCGCCAAGGCCCCAAATTAAGTCCATCATCTTTATTACGCTTTTACATATTTACCTCCCATTCTTAACCTATAATCCCATGATTTCATATTAAAGGGTATACCAAGAATTTTCTAATTAAGACACTTTATTCAGCACACAAAACAACAACCATTTAATTATGTACAAACAGACAACATATATCCACACAGACACTTTAATTTTACAAGACTTAATAAAAAAACTAAACAAACAGGCCCTTAACTAAACTCTTTCAAGTAGTATCTTTTTGTATTTTGTATTTATTATTTTTTAGTTAGATGAATCTACTTTTAACTCAATTTTAAATAAGCAACTAAACTTTGAAAAAAACAAAAAGATTTTTTTATTTTTTTAGAATTCAACATTAATCTTGAAAGGGGTTCGGGTCAGGTATTTTTAGGTGTGTGTCACTTAGGTTGTGTTTCTTTTTTTCCTTTAGCTAAGGGAGTGAGTCCACATAACATTTAATAATATCTCTTTTTAAGTAGGAATCACTAATTTTTCCTTACTTCCTCTATATACACAAGTCAAAAAATACTAACCTCTCCCCATTAAGATGCTAATATAGATGTGGACCCCACTATTCCTTCCTCATATGAAAAAAAGAAACACAACCTTAAAACGTTTATTCAACATGTCGTGATTCAGTTGGGAGTGGGTCCATAGGACCGTGTTCAAGTCAACCCACTTAACATGTTTATGGGCCGAGTCAAGTTTGGGTCGGGAGTGGGTTAAATGGGTTGTTTTCCAATCACTATTATTAAACACAACCCATATAATAAACTCGACATGGCTAAATAGACGGGTAAAGGGGCCAGCCTTAACATGCACCGAAAGATTTGTTAACTTTTGTTTTTTTCTTTTTTTTTAATAAATAATATAAGAAATGTCTTGTTTCATAGTCATTGAATTAATTTTTCCAAACAGTATATTCAGCTCCAACAAAATCTGTAGGAGAAACCGAAGCGAGGCAAAACGAACGCAGCGAAACAAAAGACATGTATGTGATTTCAAAGACAAACAAGCACAAATGGGGGAGACGCAGTAGCAATAGACGTTGTTTCAACTGAAACAACCGAAACAGAAGGATCTGAAATAGAAGGATTAGATCCCGATAACAAAGCTGCAGGCAAAGACAAGACCGAAACCAAGAAGAATTTGCGAGAAGCAACTATGAAAGGGGATTGGACGGGAGCAGACTCCATACTAAAAGAGGATAACGATCTAGTGAGAGAAGCAATCAGCAGTGATGGTAGCACAATACTTCACATAGCTGTCGGAATAGGTAATAAAGATTTCGTGAATAATTTATTTTCATATATAACTGACAAAGATGTACTTGCAACGAGAAGTTCGGATGAAAGCACAGCCCTTCACATTGCGGCTATCGTTGGGAACATATATGCGCCGGATCCGCGTTTGAGAAAACAAACACCGCCGCGAATTAAAGACAAAAGGGTGAAGAACCATTACATAAATCATATGAAAATATGCATCTTGATATCACACGCGATATCACGCGTGATAACATCGCTTGATATCACCGTGATATCACGCGTGATATTACCGGTGATAGCATGCGTGATATCATAGTTTATATCACTTGTGATATCACCACGATATCACCCGTGATATCACGTGTGTTTGAGCTTACTCAATTTGTTTATAAAGATGTGTGCTTTCTTCAACCATAACTTCTTTTGTTTCGATTCAACCATAGATATTTTTAAATTCCGCTATAAAACCCATCGAAACATGCAAAATGTATCCATTAAATAGAAAAATTCACCACAAGTCTAACAAAAGTTTCATAACATCTTTGTTTTCGCTAAACACATTTTCTAATATTTCATATTATCATAAAACACAAAAATCTTCATAAATATTTTCAAAACACAAATAAAAAATGAATGTAATCATCACAAAGAATATAATAAGTGGTGTTTATTATCATTTCTTTCATATATACTTGGTAAAATACTAAATTTTATCACATTTTGTATGAATTTAATATTTCACATTATTAGTTGAGATCACAATCGATAACACATATATGATTAATAATGAATACTCTTCATCTTTCTTACAGTTGTTATATCATAAAAGATAAATAAGTGTCACTTAAAAATATCAAAATAAATAAAAGGAAACAAACTATGAAAATAGAGACTTGAAATATTCTCAAAATCAAACAAGTGTTGCATTAAATTAGCATTTTTGAACAAAATAAGAATTCACCTAAAGAGACTTTAACTCTTTATTTCTACTAAGAGTATAATACACCGATTGCATTAACAAAATATGCGCTTGCCAATCATGATAAAAGACACAAAACTATCTTGTAACTAGAAATTATAAAATATTAGAAAACACATAGGTGATAATATAAAATATATAGAGAAATGAAATATCTAAGGTAATACTAAAGGTTAAAAACATACTTGTTTGTTTATGAAATATCACAAGTGATATTAGACATTAACTTTTATAATAAAATATCACAATTGATATTAGACATGTAATACAATAAAGTTTAATAATAAGCTTGAAAACATATGAAAATAGACGAAAATGTATAAAAGCCGCAAAACGAACAAAAACGTATGAAAACGAACAAAACGATAAAACGAATGAAAAGCATATAAAACGTATGAAAACGGAAAAAGCATCCGACAACGGACGAAAACGTAAAAACGGATGAAAATGGACGAAAACGGACTAAAATGTCTAAAAACAGATTTAAACCGCCTAAAATGGACGAAAACGTAAAAACTGGACGGCGATATAAACCTATGAAAACGATGAAAATGTAAGAAAACGAACAAAAACGTAAGAAAGACGTATTAATACGTATTAAAACGGACGAAAACGTAAGAAAATGTAGGGCGAAAAGGTATGAAACGGACGAAAACGTGAGAAAAGACGAAACGTAAGAAAGCGAACGAAAACGTAAGAAAACGGACGAAATGTAAGAAAACAAAGCGAAACCTAAGAAAACAGATGAAAACGGACGAAAACGTATGAAAGCGGACTGAAACGTATGAAAACGTAAGAAAACGGACGAAAACATAAGAAAACGGACAAAAACGTAAGAAAACAGAAGAAAAGGTAAGAAAACATAAGAGAACATAAGAAAACGTAAGAAAACGAACGAAAACGTAAGAAAACAGACAAAAACGTATGAAAACGGACGAAAATGTAAGAAAACATACGAAAACGTAAGAAAAAGGATGAAAACGGACTAAAACGTATGAAAACGGAAAAAAATGTAAGAAAACGGAGGAAAACGATGAAAACGGACGAAACGAAGAAACCGTATTTAAAACGTAATAAGACCGACGAAACGTGAATAAAACGGACGAAACGAATGAAACGGACGAAAACGTAAAAAACAGATTTAAAACGGACGAAACGTGAGAAACCGACGAAACGTAAGAAAACGGACGAAAACGTATGAAAATGTATTTAAAACGATAAAAAGCTAAAACCGACAAAAACGATGAAACGAAACGAAAACAAAAAGCGTGAAATTAAAAAGTGTTAAAAATTACAAATAATGAGAAAATAAATAAGAAAGATAAAAAGACAAAAAAAACAAGAAAAAACACTGACTTTAAGTTAAGACATATTAAATCTTAGGTTAATCTTCACCATTAGATTAAACTAGATGAAAGCGGCGATTTATCCCTTAAGATGAATGATTTTTGAAAGATGCAAAATAAAGCCGACCAGATATGTATTGATAGATGATGTTGACGCTTCCCTGGTAAGATAACCACGATTCAATTTGTAATTTATAATACATGTTATATTTTATGGATAGCGGATGGTATGGGTTTTTTGCATTTAAAATTAACAATAAAAAAAATAAATAAATAATCAAGAAGAATAAAGCAAAAGTTTAATATAGATGTCAATTTACCATGCATCCAACGAACCAATAATAGTAATTAATTTTTAAAATAACTTTCACCCTTTTTTAAAATTAAACGCCTCGCAAACCGTTAATCGTTACGTGATAAAGATACCATCGCGACGAGAATTAAATTATTCAGAAAGATACGCACTACTATATATTTTTAACCATTTTTTTTCAAAATTTCGCCCGTAAAAATCATATATGATTTGATTTTTACAAATCATAGTATGATTTTGAAAGTCATATATGATTTGTGAAAATTATATATGATTAGATTTTTAAAATCATAATGATTTTGAAAATCATATATGATTTTTCCCGGGCGGAATTTTTGAAAAAAAAATTGTCGAAAATATAGAAAAGTGCATATTAATAGAAAGATTATTTAATTTTCGTCACGATGGTGTATTTTTATAATTCAAGATTTACCGCTTATAAAGATATGTTGTTTTCAAAAAAATGTGAAAAATGGTTTTTATTAAATTTGATTAAAATGGATGGCTAAGATTGTTTTATCGGATTCATGGTAAATACGAGATCTATATCGATCTCAACTCTAAATTGTAATAGGAAAAGACATACGACTATACGAGTAAAAGGACCAAATAGTCCGACTTCTCTTATCAATAATAAATTTTCTAAAACAAGTTTCCGCTTGTGTATTAGCAGAGTTGGTGATTAACATGCAAATTGACAACCGCACAGAATCATTGTTTGTAAAGAGGCTTCTGATTTATTATGTGCATTAGTATTTGTACATGTCTAAGTATATTTATACATGTGTAACTAAAATTTTTAGAGTCTTTTTTAAATATTATGTTAGAGGGCCTTCGGTTTAGTATACATTCATTAATATTTATACATGTCTAAATATATTATGTTTTGAATTTTTCATAATAGTTAAGAGTTTTGTGATTTAAGAGTGCCGTTCAGTAGTTGCACTGCGCCACCCAAATCAATAGGACGGCCCTGCATATTAATACAAAAGGTGAAAGTTTGTTACATTGAGGGAACGCTTTTTATTTCACATAACAAATTGATACATTTAAAAGAATTTTATGACAAAACCCTTAATAATACATGTATAAAATACAGCCAAAATTATTCTTTTCATGGCTGTTTATTCCGTCAATGGCTTTATTTTATAACAAATGACATAATGGATACATAGACAAACATAATTGCATATAATTAATCTATACTACTATATAAAGATTTAAGTTGTGCGCTTCATAAAAATTAAGATAAAAACAATCATCGAAATGACACGTGTCACTTTTCTAACTAAAAATAACAAAACTATGGTTTCTAACAAACTAAAATAAGGAGCTCAAATAATGGGATGACACATGTCACTTCTTAACTAATTAATCATATTTATTTTTAAATTTAAATATCTTTTAATTCGTTTAATTTTTTTATGATCTAATTTCATTATATTTTTTAAAATTTTGTGCTCTTTAATTCAACATCCATTTTGATATATTTTTATGAGTTTTTAATTTTACATTTTTAGTAGGTTTATTTTATTTTGATTAAAATTTTTATAACTTTAACCTTTATTTCAATCAATACAAACTTTATTTTTCAAAATCATTTACTTTCGGGAAAGTGTTTGACGGGTAAGAGATTGTAAAAGTTTTTATATGCGAATAATGACGTCACGGAAAGACACGGAAAACCCAAACAAACACATACAACTAACACATATACATTTGGAGTGTTGTGAAACGAATTAACTAGTCGGGTAGGGAATCATGGCGAGAGTTGGGTTAGAATTCATTTACTATATATAACTATATTTATCGCCATTGTCTTCGGGATGAAACCGCCTATAAAATACCTGCTAAAACATTGTGATGACCACTTCTAAGCAATAGTTTCCTATATAAGCCATAGAAATTAAACTGCAAGTACCTCGATCTGTACTCCTTTCAAATGGCAAACAGTCATGATGCTTCAGAAAGAGTACAAGACCTTGAGTACTTATATGCATCAATTGTCAATTTATCTAACTTTGTTTCTGTGAAGCTTTCCAGCGACCGCAACTACCATCTGTGGAAGACGCAGATGCTTTGTCTCATGAAGAGTCACAACATGGCTGGCATTGTTGATGATGCATATGAGAGTCCGAGTACTTCAAGCAAGAAGATCATGGACCAATATGATAGTCTTCTCAAAGGTTGGATTTTCGGTTCAGCAAGCGAGAATGTACTTGGTGCTGTCGTTGATCTTGCTTCAGCGAAAGATATTTGGGACCAACTGAAATCCTTCTATGATGTAATTGTTAGTCATCAACAAGGTATGTCCTGCGTTTCAAACTGTTAAGAGTAAAATAGTGATATTATATATTTTGTATACATAATTGTAAGGGTGCGAATTGAATACGAATAAACTTTCAATATACCAAGACGTCTATACAATTTTGTTATTTATGACGTAATAACTTTCAAATTTTGTTCAACGTGCGTATATCGACATGTTACAAGCTTTTAAAGTTACAACATTGGTCCTCGTCGTTTGCATTCACTTTCACCGTTAGTCATTTGACATTTTTTCACTTAAAAATTACGATGTGGTCCTTGTAGTTTGCTTTGACTTTCACCATTAGTCCTTTGTCTTTCATCTTTTATATACGCTTACGCCGCTTTATACACATTTTTTACATATTTTTATACACGCTTTTACACACGCTTATATACATTTTTACACATTTTATACACGCTGTTTACATCGCTTTTATACATGTTTTACACGCTTTTATCTACGCTTTATCGCTTTTTATACATTTTTACACGTTATTATACATTTTTACACATTTTATCGCGGTTTTATGTACATTTTTATACACTTTTATACACGGTTTTATGTACCATTTTTATACGCTTTTACATGTTGTTATACACGCTTTTATACGCTTAAATACCTTTTATATATGTGTTTTTACATTTTATACATCGTTTTTACACGCGTTTTATATCGTTTTTCGTGTTTTATACGGGTTTTATATCGTTTTAACATGCGATATACGCATTTACACACGCCATATAAGTTTTTACATGTTTTATACGGTTTTATATCGTTTTACATGTTTTATACACGTTTATACACGCTTTATATCGCTTTTTACGATTTACGCACGCTTTATATACACGTAAAAACGATATAAAAACGCAGTAAAAAGTTTTACAAGTTTTATATACGCTTACATGTGTATAAAACCGTGAGTAAAATCGTAAAAACGATATAAAACGTAAAAACGTATAAAAACATGTAAAAACGATATAAAACCGCGTGAAATCGTATAAAAACATGTAAAAACGATATAAAACGTAAAAAACGTTTTTACTCGCTTTATATACGCTTTTGCGTGTATAAAAACCGCAGTAAAATCGTAAAAACGAATATAAAACGTGTAAAAACATGTAAAACGATATAAAATCGGGTAAAATCGTAAAAACGATATAAAACCGTATAAAACATGTAAAAACGATATAAAACGTGTAAAAACGTATAGAAACATGTAAAACGTATATAAAAACGTGTGTAAAAACATGTATAAAAATATGTAAAAACGATATAAAAACGATATAAAACGTATATAAAAACGTGTATAAAAACATGTAAAACGATAAAATGGTACATAAAACCGTGTATAAAAGTGTATAAAACGACATAAAACCGTGTATAAAATGTGTATAATAACGTAAAAAATGTGTAAAAAGTGTATAAAACGTAGATAAAATGTGTATAAAAGCATGTATAAAACGTGAAAACAACGTGTATAAAATGTGTAAAAAATGTATATAAAAACGTGTGTAAAAAACGTGTATAAAAATATGTAAAAAAATGTGTATAAAAACGCCGTAAAAACGTATATAAAAAAGATGAAAGACAAATGACTAATGGTGAAAGTCAAAGCAAACTACAAGGACCGTTACTGTAATTTTTTTAAGTGAAAAAATGTCAAATGACTAACGGTGAAAGTGAATGCAAACGACAGAGACCAATGTTGTAACTTTAAAACTTAGTAACCTGTCAATATTACGTACATTGAACAAAATTTGAAAGTTATTTACGTACATAAATAATAAAATTTGTATGTTACGTCTTGTGATATTTGAGAAAGTTTATTACGACATCGCCTTTCACCCTAATTGTAATTAGGTGATACTAGTTGTGTATCATTCTTGCAATTCATTCCTTATACATATCCATCTAATCTCACCTAATTTGTTGTGGAGATTAACTCATTCACATGGTATCGCCTAATATCGCCCATCTCCAAATCTCTCCTTCTTTCTTGGCTTTCTTCAACAAATTCCATTTTTCTCTACGGATTATGGCTTCTTCTTCCATTCTTCCGATGGCACTCTCCCATGGCAACCATCTTGCATATGATTTCAACTGCTTAATTCAAACAATTATCTTTATGGAGAAATCAAATGATCCTCTCCTCTCATATCGTAAACCGATGTCGCATGTGTACGGTTCTCGCAGCCCCTACCGTCACGATTATTGCCGACAACAAAGAATTGCCGAATCCGCGATACAACTGGTTCAAAGCAGCACCAACGTCTTGTCATCCTTTGAACTCTTCTCTTCTGAGGAAGTCACCGAAGTTATTGGACTTTCTTCTTCCGCACGGATCCGATGCTCTCAAAATGCATATAGCCACTCTTCGGTTGAACGTATACACAATCTACGTGATCAAATTTCGCGTCTTGGTCAAAGGAACCTCTTTTGTTTCTGATTTTGGCCGTAAATTTAAGGCCTTATGTGATCATTTATCAGCCATTGGACAACCTATTGATGAATCGGCCAAGCTTCATTGGTTTCTTTGCTGTCTCGGTGCCTCATTTGAGACTTTTTCTACAGCCATTAGAGCCTCTAAACCACATCCATCCTTTCGTGATCTTCTTTCTCAAGTCGAAAGTCACGAACTTTTTCTGACATCTCTACGTGGTTCGACGTCCACACCCCCTGTTGCCTTTGTTACAGATCATTCTCGGCCTTCAAACACTTCTCGTGGCAGAGGTCGGTCATCACGTGGGGGTGGCCGCGGCCGTCGAACATAAGTTAATCAGAGTAGTTGCTACCCAATATAATACACTAACAAAATTATTTTCTTAGTCTATGTTTGGCACAAGATTATGAGAGATTATGCTTATTTTTCAAAAATAAGCTACTTAAAAATAATCCTTGTTTAGAACATAACTTATAAGAGATTATAAAAAAATAATCTCTCATAATCTCCGAAAATAAACGTTACTTCATGTGGCTTATAAAAATAATCTCTTTTATAATCTTTTCAAGACCAAAGACCAAAGATCGCAGAACAAAGACCAAAGACAATCTACTTAGTGAAAGTTACCAAGAAATGTAACATAAATAAAATTCTACCAGCATGGGTATCTACTACCTATTGACTTATACTCCAACATAAGTTAATATTTAAAATTAAAATGAATAAATTAATGTTTTATTTTGAGTTGTGTGATTTGGGTTTTAAGATTTTAAAGAACACTTATTGTTTTTTGGCAATTTAATGCGTGTAATCGCGTTATAAATAAGCGCGAAGAGTGATGTGACGCGCTCTTAGACCTCACATTTTAGCGGTCAATGTAAAAATTTTATGCTTATAAACGCGACATACGACGACACAAAATACGAAAATATTTATATATTTATATCATATTTCATATATATTAAGTTTCACAAAATAACGTGACATAAGACAACATGATCAAGCCCCATGTAAAGCCTTTGTGCCGCCATAATCGCCTTTTAAAATAACAATCTTCCATTATCCAAGACTTGAGTAATTATACACTAAGATTCATTTCATTTTAGGTTAATACTTACTATCACCAAAGTGTAATTTAGTTTCTTAAAGCGTTAACCTTCGATAATCTATCATTTTATTATTTATTTAGGTCAGTATTTATTTTTATTTTTCATAACCGACACCACGATATTATAGATTTTGTCTCACATGTATTTCGTAAAACTTACCCACAAACTATAAGTTGATAGCCACCACATACCCCCCGCCAAGAGGCCTTTGGTTACATTCATATGTTAGTTTTAAATAAGGGATTAATTTCATAAATCTTCTTATTTTCATGATTTATTGTATACTAGATGAATATTCATGCAAAACGACGACGTTTAGCGTCAAATAATTATACATGTGGACTTGTAGTTTAATTTGTAGTTAATGCGAGAAAATATTTATGCATTTATAACGATAAAAATGATAATTAAAAAAGAGCAAATGACACAAAAAAGACACTAAACTTAGGGTCCTTTTCCAATAAGGGTACTTTTCTTTTTTCTTGCATAAAAAGAGGTCCAACAAATTTTTTTAGCCGACTTAAGTTTTTTTACTAACTTTAGTTAACCCACTTCGTTAGTAAATAACATGTTTGGCCCTTGAGTTTATATAATCATTTCATGCAACATCCACCACCATCACCCACCTACACCACCACTATCTGCCACCACCACCGCCACCAACAGTTGTGGAAAAAAAATTCGTCATATGTGAAAAAAATAAGAAAAAACTTTTAAAAATAATTATCGAAAAAAAATGTTCTTAAAATATTATAAAATAAAACTTTTCGAAAAAAATGTTCTTTAAATTTGTTTTTGAAAATTCTTTTCAAACTTTTTTTTCGATTTTTTTTCTAATTTTTTCTTTAAAATATTTTTCAAAATATGTTTTACCAAAAAATTCAAAAAAAAGTTATAGAAAAAATTCAAAAATAAATATTTTCGTAAAAAAGTTTCCAAAAAATATTTTAAAAAAAATATTTTTGAAAAATATTTTCAAAATAATATTTTAAAAATAATATCGAGTAAGCGGGGAATAACACGAGACGATGGAATATCACGCTAAAAACAACCCGACAAGACCTCAATGGAATGGGGCGCTTTAGGAGCATCTCACCTTAACAGGCGCCACGATAAGATCCCAAAAGGATTGGCGCGGCTTTAGTGATAACTTTGCAATCAAGTTTGTGATAGGGATAATGAGTAGCGACCCTAAAAAGCGTAATGCAGGGGCAATTTATTATTTATTTATTTATTATTATTTTTACAATAGCAACAAATTTCAAAAGAAAAACTATGATCAGAATAAAAATCGAGATTTTATTTAGTATGAAGGGTTTATAAAGCTTTAAAGATTGAATGCTTGATTTTAGTATGTTTTATGGGTAATTTGAGTTTTTCGTAAGGGCATTTACAAAAAAAAAAAAAAAAAAAAAAAAAAAAAAAAAAAAAAAAACAACTAGAATTTTAACTTTTTCTCATACGGCAGTACTGGCCCCACACTTCCTATATAGATCATTCACCGGAGATAACCACCCCGCTCCATTGTCATTCCTACCCATAATAAGTTTTATAAACAACCTTTAATTAAAGATGACTTGCTAAATTAAAAAAAAAATAATAATAAATAAATAAATAAATTAACTTCTAATTTTAACTATTGTCCAATTACAACAATATTACCAATATTAGTTTACTTTAACAACTGCGTAGATGTAGCGAAACGTCCATTTTATATTAAAAAAAAATTGTTTTCGATACGATCAAAATGAACCAAATATTAAAATAATTTTGATACTTCTTTGATTTTATAAACGTATAAAACTACATATCATAGAACAGGTTGATAATATGGTACATCCGTACATGTTTAAAAAAAAAATCAAGATCCTATAACAAAATAACAATAAACAGGAACAAGTAAACAAAATACTAGAATCAAAAGTCTATAATGATCAAGTCTTTGTACAGTAAACTATTGGGAGGATATAGATAAACCAATATACTTTACGAAACAAATTTTGTAACTCGATGTCAACTTATTTATTAAAGAGTCAATCGATATATATCCTCTAAAACTCAGATATTTGCACATATTTTCAAAACACGCTTAAGTTGCAGATTGTATATAATGCATTGAAAACTCAGACATGAGAAAATACGAAATATTTAAGTTTTAATTAGATATACGCAATTCCCATTAAAATATATTTTAACTTATTTTGTTTTTTGTAATTATTTGAAACTAAATAACAACGAATGGAACTCCTCTGCGAAGCGCGGTAGTTATTACAGTCGCTAAGGTGGTGTTTGATAAGGACTTAAAAAGTCTTAATAGATAAATATGTAAATGTATTAAGTCATTAAATGAGTGTTTGTTTGAGGCTTAAAATAAAAAGATGACTTCATAGAAAAAGCCGTGGGGTGGAGGGTCTCCAAATTAAGTCCATCATCTTTATTATGCTTTTACATATTTACCCTCCCATTCTTAACCTATAATCCCACGTATTTCATATTAAAGGGTATACCAGTAATTTTCTCTAATTAAGACACTTTATTCAGCACACAAAACAACAACCATTTAATTATGTACAAACAGACAACATATATCCACACAGACACTTTAATTTTACAAGACTTAATAAAAAAACTAAACAAACAGCCCCTTAACTAAACTCTTCAAGTAGTATCTTTTGTATTTTGTATTTATTATTTTTAGTTAGATGAATCTACTTTTAACTCAATTTTAAATAAGTAACTAAACTTTGAAAAAACAAAAGATTTTTTTATTTTTTAGAATTCAACATTAATCTTGAAAGGGTTCGGTCGTATTTTTAGGTGTGTGTCACTTAGGTTGTGTTTTTTTTCCTTTAATGCAGGGGGTGAGTCCCACATAACATTTAATAATATCTCTTTAAGAGAATCACTAATTTTTCCTTACTTCCTCTATATACACAAGTCAAAAATACTAACCTCTCCCCATTAAGACGCTAATATGATGCGACCCACTATTCCTTCCTCATACGAAAAAAGAACACAACCTTAAAACGCTTATTCAACATGTCGTGATTCATTGGAGTGGGTCCATAGGACCGTGTTCAAGTCAACCCACTTAACATGTTTATGGGCCGAGTCAAGTTTGGGTCGGGAGTGGGTTAAATGGGTTGTTTTCCAATCACTATTATTAAACACAACCCATATAATAAACTCGACATGGCTAAATAGACGGGTAAAGGGGCCAGCCTTAACATGCACCGAAAGATTTGTTAACTTTTGTTTTTTTCTTTTTTTTTAATAAATAATATAAGAAATGTCTTGTTTCATAGTCATTGAATTAATTTTTCCAAACAGTATATTCAGCTCCAACAAAATCTGTAGGAGAAACCGAAGCAGAGGCAAAAACGAACGCAGAAACAAAAGACACAGATGTGATTTCAGCACAAACAAGCACAAATGGGGGAGACGCAGTAGCAATAGACGTTGTTTCAACTGAAACAACCAAATGTAAGGATCGAAATAGAGGATTAGATCCCGATAACAAAGTCAGCAGTAAAGACAAGACCGAAACCAAGAAGAATTTGCGAAGCAACTATGAAAGGGATTGACGGGCGCGCACTCCATACTAAAAGAGGATAACGATCTAGTGAGAGAAGCAATCGGCGATGATGGTAGCACAATACTTCACATAGCCGCTTTAATAGGTAATAAAGATTTCGTGAAGAATTTATTTTCATATATAACTGACAAAGATGTACTTGCAACGAGAAGTTCGGATGAAAGCACAGCCCTTCACATTGCGGCTATCGTTGGGAACATATATGCAGCGGATCTGTTGCTTGAGAAAAACAAACACTGCCTGCGAATTAAAGACAAAAAGGGTGAAGAACCATTACATAAATCATATGAAAATATGCATCTTGATACCATTGGATATTTGTTGAAAGCCGTTGATGAATATGGAAAAAGCATGTCGCGCTCTTTTTCAATAGGCGCCTCTGTTAACTCTCACCTTCGCCCTGGTGTTGAAATAGGGGTCGACCTTCTTGTTAATGCTATATCTGCAAAACAATACAGTAAGTAGCCGATTTATTACATGAATATTGTGACAGAGAGATGTATTGTTTTTGGTATTTGCATTTAATAGCTTATGCTTGCAGATTTGGCATCAGACTTAATCGAGAAATTTTCAAAATTTGCTTCGAAAAATGACGATGTACTAATGGCAATAGCTAAAACCTTTCCGAGTGAGGACTATGGGGAAACATATGTCCCTCGAAGTAAGTTTCTTTATTTAACTATTCTCTTGTTTTATTCTTCCCTTTTCTTACTTTCATTTCTGTTGTAAGGGGTAGTCGGTTGTGTATTCTATATTGTAGCTTGGAAAACTATTTGGGAATGGATATGCGTTATAGCTTTGCTCATAAGTCTTCCGGCTTCGAGGGATTTTATTACGAATCAATTCAACAAGCCGTCATCAACGCCATTTGTTGATAATGTGCTTGCTCTGATTGTTTTGGGTAAACACGAGTATTGCCCCAAGAATTAATTTCCATTTAAACCCTTAGTCGTATAGAGTTTGGTTCAATAAAGATCAAAGAAAAACTAAAGATCAAATAAACCATTCTCAACCACTCATTTTTTCATCAAAACAATAAAATAAACTTTCACATTCATTTTTTAAAACTAAATATCTCACAAACCATTAATCATTATACTGAAACTAATCATACCATCACGACAAGCATAAAATTACTTTTAATTTGATATCCCACATCATATATACTTTCGACGAAATTTTTTCCGACCTTTTGTGGGTTTACTGCTAGGGTTTAGGTGTTTAGGGTTTAGGGGTTTGACTTTTTCGTTGCTTTTAGGGTTAAGTGTTTAGGTTTTTACTTTAGAGGATAAGGTTTAGGTTTTGGTTTAGCGGTTAGGGTTGTAGGGGTTTAGGGTTTTTAGGTTTTGGGTTTTGTGGTTTAGGGGTTAGGGTTTTAGGGTTTGGGTTAGGGTTTTTAGGGTTTTAGGGTTAGGGTTTTGGGTTTAGGGGTTGTGTTAGCGAAGAGTATTTTTACAAATTTCATTTATAGTGTAATATATCGAAACCCGTAAAAACGATAAAAATAAGTCACGAAAGTATATGATATCGGATCTTTATAGAAAGATAATTTTATTCTCGACGCAATGATATAATTAGTTTTATCTAACTATTAATCGGTTTGTGAGATATTTAATTTTAAATATAAGAGTGAAAGAATTTAATTAATTCGATTAAAACGAATGGTTGAGAACGATACTTTCGATCTTTAATTTTTACGCGATTTTTATCTCACCCTAGTCGTATAATGTGTTCTAATAAACTTTTTACTTTTTTGTCATTGTGCAGTTCTACCCTTGCTTATGGATGCCTTTTTCTTTTATGTGGCCTTATACTATTTGCCTGTTATCGTAATTTCGCGTTGTTTTATCTAAGCGCATATGATTCACTTGCCAATTTTTGTTTATTATAATTTATTTTAAATATGATTAACATCAGTAAACCGTTTGTCCTAAGTGTTGAAAACCCGTTATAGTAGAATGTTTATTGGCAATAAGTCATTTAAAGGTTTTTATTTTATTTTATTATTATTATTTTTGACAGAGAGGACTCAAGGTCAGTAATGCATGAAAGACTGAAATAAAAATTTCGATAAATAATGATTTTAGTTTATTATGCTCTTTTAACGATAAATTTACTTGATATCAAGAATTCAGATAGCCGCGCCTGCTCGAGCTCGAACCTCATTGGTGTGTTTGCTCGAAATTGGCCGCTTTGTCCATCGCCGTTCGGCTCAAGCCCATTTGGCCGCTGCACGCTCGGGCTTTAATATTCAGATAACGTGATTTATTATTCAGATTAGTGAAATTTAATGCGTGATTTGTGTTTAATTTGGTTGTACAATATGTTTGATAATTTGTATTTCTTATGTAAGGGGTGTTTTAATAATCAGATTAATTGTATTTATTGACCGCTAAATAATCGACTACATTAAATAACATTAATGCGGTTTTTGTTGTCACTATGATTCTTGTCTTATACGTCCGAAAATTATGCATTAAAGTGTTGTACACTATGTTTATTTTCTTGTATGTAGTAGTCATTATACTCATTAATAACATTGACAACTTTAATACCATTAATAATGTAAGTCTGAAAATTACATCATTCTTATTTTGTTGTACACTATGTTTTTTTTGTTGTAAATCTGAAATTGGTTGCAGCTATTGTACATTGTGCTTAAATGGTTGTAATTTTTAGTGAATGAGTGTTTTTAATAGCATTAATGTTGTTTGATAGAATTTTGGTCTTAAAAAGACACTACGCTTTATTTTGTTGTACAATATGCTTACTTTGTTGTAATTCTAAAAATTTGGTGCATTAAAGTATTGTAAACCATGCTTTAGTTCTTGTACGTTTTAAAATTAAGAGTCAGGTGACTTCGTGCGTATAGATAAAACCATTGGGTTAATTAGCATCTTATATTACAGTTTGACCATTTACTTGTTAGAAGTGAGTAGGTTGTTCATGTTTAAATAAGACGTAAGTTCTATGATAACTTATTGACTGATACGGTAATTTTTTTTTTTTTTTTTTGCAAAGGTGAATATATATTATCGCCACAATAATAATTATTGACCCATACAGATTAAAATAGTAGCTAACACAAAAAAATTCAGGACGGCAAAAATTTAATGAATTTTTTTTCATTAAATTCATTCATGGCAAAATTTTAATGAATGATTTTGTCGACAACTATGGCAAAATTTATTGGGTTAATAAGTAATTTGATTTTTTACCTTTAGCTTAATTTATGTTTTAACAATGTAACAATTATTGGCGATTATTAATCGGTTATGTTTTAACAATGTTAGAGATCCACTATGAGGCCCAAGAATAGCGCTTATAATTGTTGAAAAGGCCGCTTACGATTCATTTCAACCATAAATAATTTTTATTTCGCCTACGCACGTCTGAAGTGCCTAAAACTTAAACCTCTTCATAATCTCAAGATATTAAATGCATGTGTTATGTGAAAAAATTACAAAGCTTTAAAATGTTTGTATCATAGTGGAGATAGGTTTATTAACACAAAAGGTTTATAAAATAATGATGTGGCATGAAATATTAAAATCTTAAAGCTTTATAAAATTTAACCATAGTGGATGCCCTTACATTTATTGGTAATTAACTAATTATTAATCGGATTGATATCCTCTAAAGTCTAAAGGAGGTGATTTATACAGCATTTTTAAACTTAATTGATCATGATTGAGTAAATTTTCTTTAACATTTTAGATTTGAATATTTGCATGGCTTGGACTACAAAATTTCACGCTATGCTACTTATCTTTTGCTATTTTTTAAACACGTAAAAAGGGAGTAAATTATTAACTTTTGATGATTATCAACTGATCTCAAGTTTCCATTCTTCTTGCACTTTAAGAGAGCTCAGTGTCACGACCGCCTACCTCTTATCAAGATGTTCGGGATTCGGATTATTCTACACTTCTCACGAAAGGCCTTGGATAAGCTTGGAAGACTTTAGAAGCTCGCCAAGCGGTGGATAATCTTGGAAGCTTTTGGAAGGTGTTAGAATAGGTGGAAGTTATAGAAACTTACTAGAAGCTTATGGAAACCTCATAAGCTAGAAGCTTCCCAAAGAATAGTGTAGAAACTTGTATAGTAGTAGTATAAATAGGAGTAGCCTCATTTGTAAATGGCATCCATAGAAGTTCACTTGTATTCTCTCTTGTAAAGTTCTAAGCAATACAAAGCATTCCTTTCATTCCACCTGCCTTTCTTTGAAGTTTACTGCTGGATACATCGTTAAGTATTCGAGCAAGTTTGAGCTTAGTTGAGACTATGTCGCACGGAGACCTTGTAGAGACAAGGTCGTGACAAGTGGTATCGAGAGCGCTGATTCAAGGCGATGGCAAACGAGACCGAGAAGATTGGTGCTAGTGGAAGTGCGATCATCGATGAGAGGCAAGGTCGTGATGACAAGCGCCAAGACCCAAAGAAGAGAGTGCGTCTAAGGACATTATGTCGAGCTTTGATAAGAGATCATGTGTTGAGACATCCGTGTCGGAGTTGAAGACCCAAGTCGAGGGCTTGGATGGTCTAGACACCGAGTTTATGACCATGAAGGATGACTTTCGGAGGTCATCAATACGCTTAGTGGTGAATTTAAGCGTGAAATCAATGGTCTACAAGAGTTGTTCGTGGGCAAAATCTCCAACATTGAAAAGACCATCAAGACTTGCAAGCCGATGTAGTGCTATGCAAGCGATCCATAGCTAACCCGAGGTGGAAACGCTGGTAATAATGTTCAAGATTGATGTTCCAAAACCATCACCGCTCGTGGGAAAGCGGGAAGCTAGGCGGTTGATGATTTCATGGAGATGGAGCAATACTGAGGCGCCAACATTACGGATGATGATATCAAGATCAAGATGGCTAACCGACACTTGAAGGATACCGCTACAAGAGTGGAGACGCCGATATGGAGATATCGGCGAGGTACGTGTACTATCGATACTGGGCTTTGATTTTGTTGCGGAACTTAAGAAGCAATTTTATCCCGAGAATGCTAAGAACGGCTAAGAGTCTGGATTCAGAAACTTAAGCATTCTTAACGATCCGGATTATGTTAAGGAATTTACTACACTAACCTTGGAGATTCCGGATCTTTCGAACAAGACTCTCTTTATTTTCTCGATGGTTTACAAGGATGGGCTAAGACGGAGCTGAGAGACGTGAGTTCAAGACTCGCTACGGCTATCGCCCATGCCGAGGGCTTGATCGACTTTAGTTCGAGAAGGGAAACGTCTGGCCAAGGATCGAAGGTGAGCCACGATAAGGTGGGGAGAGAAAGTCGCTCACAAAGCCCGACAATACACGTAAACCACCCACCGGAAAGAACAAGGAAATAAAGACGGCCTTCAAGAGCGGTGGATGCTTCATATGCGATGGACCTCATAGAGCTCGAGATCGCCCCAAGAAAGCAAGCCTTAATGGAATGATGGCTCATGACGACGAAGGCCCAAGCGATGGCGGGTGCATGAGCTCAATGAGGATCTTGAATGCAATCAAGGCCAAGACGGAGGTACCGAAGTTGTGGGAAAGGATTGCAATTTGTGGAAGCAACCATCAACGGGACCAAGGTACGTGCTTTAGTAGATTCCGTGCCACTCATAATTTCGTGTCGGTTGATGAAGCCAAACGCTAAGGATTAGCACTACGAAGGGGAGGGCGCTCACGCCAGAAACTCAAAGGCCAAGCCTATGGAAGGAGCCGCCAAGGATGTTCGAGCCAAGATCGAGAACGGGAAGGACGGTTGACTTGTCGGTGGTCCCGATGGATGACTTCGATGTGGTTCTTGGGTTAGAGTTCCTCGATAAGGTACGAGCTTTCCTATGCCATTTGCTAATTCTTTATGTATCCTAGACGGTGGAAAGACTTGCATGGTTAGCACGGAGCTGGATTCTAAGTGTGGAACGAAGACCCTTCGCCATGCAATTCAAAAAGGGTACAACAAGAGCGAGCCTTGCTATTCGGCGGTGACAAGGCTAGAAACGGATGGCTAGTCGGGCAAAGTAGAGGTACCGAAGAGATCGAGCGGTACTTGAGGAGTTCAAGGACGTGATGCCCAAGGAGTTGCCCGAAGCTACCACCTGGAGGAGGCGGATCATACCATCGAGTTGGAACCGGTTCCAATCCACCCGCTAAAGCCCTCACCGAATGCCACCACCGAGTTGGAGGAGTTGCAAAACAACTCAAGGATCCGTTGGACGCGGGCTATGTTCGACCCTCGAAAGCCCCGTATGGTGCGCCGGTGCTATTTCAAAGTGAAGAAGGATGGATCTCACGGATGTGCATAGACTACGGGCACTTAACAAGGTAACGATTAAGAACAAGTACCCTATTCCTCTTATTGCGGATTTGTTTGATCAACTTGAAAGGCAAGATACTTCCAAGTTAGACTTGAGATCGGGTACTATCAAGCACGGATAATGGAGGAGACGAGGCTAAGACGACGCAGGTCACAAGGTATGGATCTTACGAGTTCTTAGTCATGCCATTTGGCTTAACAAATGCTCCGCTTACTTTTGCACCCTTATGAATAAGTTATTTCACCCGCTCCTTGATAAATTTGTGGTGGTATACTTGGACGATATTGTTGTTTATAGTCATACTGGAGGAGCATGTCTTGCATTTGAAACAGTGTTCCAAGTGTCATGAGACAATGAACTTTATGTGAAGTCGAGAAATGCTCTTTCACCGAGACGAAGTCGAGTTCTTGGGACACAAGATCAAAGACGGTGGATTGATGATGGGCGGGCAAAGGTAAAAGCTATCCAAGAGTGGGAACCACCAACCAAGGTAACGGAATTACGATCTTTTCTTGGCTTGGTGAACTATTATCGAAGGTTTATCAAGGGTACTCCGCATAAGCCTCCTCGACCGACCTATTGAAGAAGAACAAAGCTTGGTTTGGGACGAAAAGTGCCAGCGGCGCTCGAGAGGTTGAAGAAAGCGGTTATGGAGGAACCGGTGTTGAGACTACCGGATGTAACCTGCCTTCGAAGTTACATACTGGATGCATCGGACTTTGCTATTGGAGGAGTTCTAATGCAAGATGGACACCCGATCGCATTCGAGAGTCGGAAGTTAAATGAAACGGAAAGGAAGTACACGTGCAAGAGAAAGAGATGGCGATAGTGCATTGCTTATGGACTTGGAGGCATTATTTGTTGGGTTCAAAATTGTGATCAAGACGGATAACATTGCCATGAGTTATTTTCAAACCCAAAAGAAGTTAAGTCCCAAGCAAGCTCGTTGGCAAGACTTCCTAGCCGAGTTCGACTACCATTTGGAGTACAAGCGGGAAGGCTAATGGGTAGCCGACGCATTGAGTCGCAGCGGAGTTTGCAAGGCAATCACCCAAGCGCAATTCTTCCTCCAAGACCGAATCAAGGAAGGATTGGAACATGATCCTTTTTCCAAGAAGCTCGTGGCCCTAGCAAGAGAAGGAAAGACTCAAAGATTTTGGCTTAAAGGAGACATGTTGTTCACCAAAGGAGATCGGCTTTATGTGCCTAAGTGGGGTGATCTTAGACGGTTAATCTTGAAAGAGTGTCATGATTCGAAGTGGGCGGTCATCCGTGGATCAAGAGGCGTTGGCATTGGTCGAGGACACTTATTATCGGCCAAGGATGGAGGGCGATGTAGACATTCGATTTAACATGCCTTATTTGCCAACAAGACAAGATAGAGCAAAAGAAGTCCGGAGGATCGCCGGAGCCTCTACCGACGCCCGCGGACCATGGGAAGCGCTTCCATGGACTTTATCACATGCTTGCCGAAATCGTAAGGAAATGGAGTATTATCGCGGTGGTCGATCGACTCAAGTATGGGACTTTCATTTCCGCACCACCCGATGTTACAAATGGGCGAGGCGGCTAAGCTTTTCTTTAAGAATGTGTGAAGTATTGGGAGTGCCATGTGATCGCGAGCGATCGACATCCAAGATTCACGGGCGCTGGACTCGAGTTGTTCAAGATCATGGGAACGGATTTGAACTTCTCGAAGTTTCCATCCCCAAACGGACGGGCAAACGGAGAGGTGAACGATTATGGAGCTCTCATTCAAGCACTACGTAAGTGCCAATCAACATGATTGGGCTAAACTCCTTGATGTTGCCCAATTCTCTTACAACATGCAACTGGAGTGAAGCCACGGGAAGAGTCCTTTTGAGTTGGTCACGGGCGCCAACCATTGACCAATGCCTTAGCCGTGATCATACATGGGGAGTAGCCCGACCGCTTACAAGACGATGAAGGAATGGCACGAGCAAGCGGACTTGGCCCGGCTTCGTTGGATAAAGCGGTGAAGAAGATGAAGAAGTGGGCGGATGGAAAAAGAAGACACGCTGAGTTCGAGGTCGAGATCAAGTGATGGTGAAGCTCTTGCCTCAACAATTCAAATCACTAAGGAAGGTGCATAAAGGCTTGATACGGAGGTATGAAGGCCCTTTCCTTGATTGGACGTGTTGGAAAAGTTTCTTATCGACTTCAACTACCGCCAAAGTTGAAGATTCATCCGGCCTTCCACGTTAGCCTTCTCAAGCCTTATCATAAGGACGAGGAAGACTCTGAACGAGGGTGTCCGCGGGCACCAACAATGTTGTTACATCGCACGATCGAGAGGTTGATGAGATCTTGTCTGATCGCACGACACGAAGACGAGGGTGCCGAGCTATAAGGAGTACTTGATCAGCGGGCGAATTTGCCCGAGAGTGAAGCAAGTCAGTCAAGACTTGTTGTGGCAATTATGGACAAGATCAAGAAGTATCACGAGGATGGCACGACGAGGATGTCGCGAGCTTAGCGGGGAGGATGTCACGACCCGCCTACCTCTTACCAAGATGTTCGGGATTCGGATTATTCTACACTTCTCATGAAAGGCCTCGGATAAGCTTGGAAGACTTTAGAAGCTCATGGAAGGTGGTGGATAATCTTGGAAGCTTTGGAAGGTGTTAGAATAGGTGGAAGTTCTAGAAACTTACTAGAAGCTTATGGAAACCTCATAAGCTAGAAGCTTCCCAAAGAATAGTGTAGAAACTTGTATAGAGTAGTATAAATAGGAGTAGCCTCATTTGTAAATGGCATCCATAGAAGTTCACTTGTATTCTCTCTTGTAAAGTTCTAAGCAATACAAATCATTCCTTTCATTCCACCTGCCTTTCTTTGAAGTTTACTGCTGCATACATCGTTAAGTATTCGAGCAAGGCCGAGCTTAGTCGAGACTAAGTGCATACGGAGACCTTGTAGAGACAAGTCCGTGACATCGGTGTAGCTTGTTATAGGCATAATTGGTGCCTATAACACCGCTTAGCGCGATAGTTGTATTATTGGCACCATGTCGTGGCTATAACGGTTGGTTTATGTGTTCGGTGTTTTGAGTTTTTTATGTAAAGTGAGGTTTTTATGATGCGTTATATGAATGTTATTCGGGAGGGTACTTTCGAGGTTTTGTATTATAGAAAAGCTAAAGGGTAAAAGCTAATATGGCGCCTTATAAGTTGGCGGATAACACTCATTGCACCTACTCTAAAGTGTTTTTTTTTTTTTTTTTTTTTTTTTTTTTAATTTTTAATTTTAAACTCAAGACTTTTTTCTACTCAAATGACATTTTATAATTGTCTAAGGAGGATTTTTTTATTCTAATTTAACTCTTATGGATGAGACATGGAGCTTTTATACATTTTATTAATGATTTTTTAGGATTTTTTTTTTTAGCATCATAGATAATCATTACATAAAGTTAGTCATATATGTAAGTCGTGTTTGGTAGCGGGCTTATGAGGGGCTTATGGGGCTTGGGCTTCTAAAATAAGTCGGCTTATAAAATAAGTTAAGAGTCTTGTAGCTAGACTCGTGAGTAGGTACTCGTTTTCTCACCGTTCTCTTGATGGCCTCTAATGGGGATTCCATGTTGTAAAAGTGCCTAAAATAAACCTGCTAAGTTCATCTTCTCCCATTCGGTCTGTATTCGGTCCTAGGCTCGAAACAATCCTTGTAGAATCCAAAATCTTAGCCATAACATAATCAACACCTTTCTCCCTATCCTCATCATTCCTATAATAGACCGATAGTTTAAGTTCCTTTTCATCATTAGAGTGATGAAATTTCTCAATCAAACGACATTTGGTAAGCTATGTCATCGGTCTTATTCTTGAACCACTTCTCCTAATGAGGGGTCATAGGTCATCCGGTGCTTTCTGAAAGTTTTTCCTAGAATAACATGGGACAAACTAGGGTCTATGGCCGTGCTAATATCATCATGCAACTATGAAGTGCATAGGAAGCATTGAAACTACACATAGCGGGCAATCCGCAACTCTACCAAAAAATTGCAACTAAGATTAGGATCATTGGGGTCTTGCCTAGTTGGAATAAACCAATATATCAATTGTAGTAGGTGCTAGTCATGATGTTGATTGGGGACTTCGCGATCAATGTAGCTTTGCCCGGTGTCCTATGACACATGGTATGTTAAGATTCAAGGGTTCCCAAACTTAATTCGAGGACTTTTCTAACATACATGTGTAGTCACGCGCTAAATGAGTGTGGCGAGATAGTTCTTCGTCGTGGGAAATTTGTTGAAATAGTCAATGTCTACTTCATCTATTTCCTCGGGTATTTCCTCATCCACTAGTGTATAGTCCTCTTCGTCATTTGTTTCATCGGGTTCAACTAAAGTGGTATTGTGAATTGGACATACTTTAGCTTCTTGGATCCTTAATCTCTACGAAGGCTCGGGAGTTGAGATAGCACTAACCTTCTTATCACTATTAGCTATGGCTTTCAAAGGTTGTCTATTTTCCTATCCATCTCGACATTGATTATTAAAAGCGGTCAGAGAGCTTAGCTATTGGGTTTCTTGGGATGTAACTAGGTTTGCAATATCCCTTGATGTTTTGTTGGTTAGGACCGTTAGGTGGGGGCCATGAAATCATTAGAGGTGAATTCTTTGGTTTGTCCCATGTGAAATCGGGCTTTCCTTTCCATGCCTCCGGGTTTCATTGAAATTCCTAGGTCAGGGTCTTTGTGGGAATCTTCCTCTGTTCCATTAACACGCAGATGCGTAGTCAACGAGCGTGTTCGGGATCGGGTGCTATTGCGGCGTGTTATGAGGATCACAGCGGCTCACATGAAGAGCTTTGTTCGCATGGTGTGAAGACTTAGGATT
The DNA here is from genome assembly GCA_022545495.1 of Chrysanthemum lavandulifolium. Lineage (NCBI taxonomy): Eukaryota > Viridiplantae > Streptophyta > Magnoliopsida > Asterales > Asteraceae > Chrysanthemum > Chrysanthemum lavandulifolium. Next base: position 241,455,069 of record CM040238.1, on the reverse strand, counting down.
TTCGTAACTCATGAGGTAACACGATTTTCAAGTTCGATCATCCTCGGGAGGACAGCGAGAGATTGCCTTGGCGGTTTGGGCGCTCAGGGGTCATCAACTTTCGTTGTCATAGAGGGCAAGGTCCTCTGTGTTTCCATGATTCTTCTGCGGTGAGATCACTAAGTTTTCCATAGGCCCGGTCAATGGATCGCTTAGTGGGAAAGTTGACATGATCATAAAGATTTGGACTTGGGCAGATCAATGCGTGATGAGGGACTTTATGCGATAAGTCCTTGAATCGGGTCCATGCTTAGTAGAGATTCACCTTGGCGTTGTTGGAACATCAAGATGTCATTCCTAAGCAGTGGTTCTCCCGGTGGGAAAAATTGAGCGAGGCGAGTAAGATCATCGACTTGAGATGGAGCCGTAGGAAGTCGCTCAAGCCAATTACTAGCTTGGTCCCGTAGAGAAATTGGAAGAGCGAGCGTGGTCTCCCGGTAGTCAGATCGATGGAATCGGCGATTTTGAGAAATCCCTCGAGATCTTGATTTGGATCTTGGAGCGAAGTCCATGGAATACACATCCGTTTTACCAACGGATGGTGTCGGATCATGAGGCGTGGTTTGGGCTTAGTCGAGAAGCTCAATGGTGTTCCTATAGCCTAAGTGGCTTGGTCTCGGTATTGAGGTTCTATGATGAAAATTTGGATGAATACCCTATATCCTTCCCCAGGATAAGTCTGCGACGACTTGTCGGCAGACCAGATGTCGTGAGGCGAAATAGAAGGATATTTTGTAAGAAGGGTGTTTGTAGATGAAGGCGCCTCACGTCCAGTCATGTATGAACATTGCTTGAGGAACTTTTGTCCTTCCATCCAATCCATTGCAAAAAGCGAGGTTCTCCATGGTAGGATTTTCGGCGAAGTCATCCGTGATGGGTAAGATAGAACTAGAGAGTCTGCATGGGGATCATGGTCTATTCTTGACGGTGATGATGGCGTTCACGGTAGTGAAATCGCCCTCCCCACAATATAATCTTGGGCGAGCGGGTCTCAAAAATTAAGGGCCATACCTCTACCATCCATGCAATGATGAAATTACCCACCTGAAGGGATAGCCACTCACGATCGCCAAAAGGCGGTGAGTCATGGAATGTGGAGATTCGAGGAAGGGCAAGACCCGGGAAGTGCTCTTCCGAAAGGAAGTAGAAACTTGGGACCAAGAAGCTCAAGAAGGCCAAGAACAAGCGGAAGACATCCTAGTTAGCAGCCTACCCGAACAGCAGGTAACCATAGGAACCAATTTCTCCCGAGAATGCGGGAGGCAACTCATCGAGATCTTGAGGAAGAACAATGATCTTTTGCACGGGGCCGGCGGACATGGTGGGGTGCCAAGATGCCTCATCTGACACTCTGCGTGAACACCTCGACACACGTTGGCCCAAAAAGGAGAATATTCTCGAGAAAAGAACCAAGTAATCAACGAGAGAAGTGGAGGAATGGGTCAAGGCCAACATAGTCCGGCGTAAGGTGCCCGACATGGATATCCAATCTGTGTTGGTTAAGAAATGTGATTTGGAGAATGTGTATTGACTTCAAAAATCCCGAACTCCTCGTGCAGAAGGATTACTATCCATTGCGGAGATAGATTGGAAGATCGAATCCGTCATGGGTATAAGTATAAGTGCTTCATGGCGCCTACAAGGATATCACCAAATCGAGATGAATAGGGACAATGAGGAAAAGCGGCATTCTACGAGACCGAGGAACATCTTGCTACATGAAAATGCCATTCGGACTAAAGAACGTTAGGCAACCTATCAGCGATTGGTGGTTAAACTTTTCAATCACGAGATAGGGAGAAATTTAGAGGCATATGTGGGCGAAATGGTCATAAAAGCCCGAGCAGAGCGAAATGATCGGCGATGTCGCGGAAACTTTTGACAACCTTAGGAAGATAAACATGAAGTTGAACCAGCAAAGTGTTCTTCGGGGTGGATGAAGGCAAATTCCTCGGCTACATGGTGACATCGGAAGGAATAAGGGCCAACCCAAGGAAAACAAAGGCTATAATGGAAATGAAATCTCAGAAACCTTAAAAGAAATGCAAAGCTCAGGTGGGAAGCTTGCGACTTTAAATAGATTCCTATCAAAGTCGGTGGAAAGAGCTCTCCCTTCTTCGACACGTTAAAGAACATCACTAAAGAAAACAGGGCGAATATTGATGGACGAAGGAAGGCGGGTTGGCTTTTCGAGGAGATGAAGAGGTTGATACTCGAATTACCTTCTTTATCCACACAAAAGCGAAGGAACAACTATTCATATATCTCTCGGCTTTAACATGGCCGTAAGTGCGGTACTCACAGTAGAAAGAAATGGGAGGCGATTCTTGGGTGCACTATGTTAGCCGGACACTACATGAAGCGAGAGATACTCGCCCTATAGAGAGTTGGCCTTGTATGCGCTACACGCATCGAAGGCGAGGAGGTATTTCGAGGCTCACCCCATCGGGGGTCATAATGGATCAACCCATCAAGCAAATCTTGAATAAACGGAAGTCTCGGAAAGTTAGCCAAATATCTTTGTGGAGCTAGGAGCATACAATATCACTTACACTCCTCATAGCGATCGAGGGACAAGTGCTGCGGACTTCCTAGCAATGTTGGTAGAATCTCTGGTAGGAAAAGTCCGAGCGTGATGGAAATAGAGGAAGGAGAATGGTTGTTATACAGACGATCAGGAGGCGGTTTAGTTCTCATCGACCCAGAAAAGGTAGAACTGACCTACGCCCTGCGGCTAAACTTTCCTAGCACCAACAACGAGGCAGAGTACGAGGCCATGCTAGCCGGCCTAAAGATCACAATAAAACTCAAAATCAAGGTTTTAAGCATACGGGTGGACTCAGCGGTGGCCGGTCGGATCAATGGGGAATTCACGGCCGCCAAGAAAAGCATGCGCAGTACTTAGCCCAAGCAGGAAGTACATATCCGGCTTCCAAACTTCAAGATTTACAACATTAGGGCCCAAAATCGGAAAGGCGGATATATTAAGTAAACTAGCGGCGGTGGCCTTCGATCACTGACCAAAAAGTGCTCGTGAAGTCACGGAAGGCGTCGAGAGATGAAGAAGTAGTTAACACCGTAGTAGAGGAGAAGCGGACAAGCTGGATGACACCGATCATCAAGTGTGCGGAAGAGGCGTGTGGTGGGAGGATCAAATGAAGCTAGAAGCAGAATGAAAATTCCATAATATGTTATGGAAGAAGGTGTCCTCTTTAAGAAAGGTTACTTGGTACCAATGATGAGATGTGTGGGGCGTTACAAACAAACTACATCATCCAGGAAGTGCATGAGGGTTCTTTGTGGGATGCCGCGGACCGAGAACCGTCGTGGCCAAGCTTATGAGGCAAGGATATTATTGGCCTACCATGCGGTATACGAGAAGAAATCAGAAATGTGACTCTTGTCGGATACACTCTCGTGCGGAAACTACCCAGGCATGCCAGCGGCGTCGATCATGTCCCGTGGCCTTCCTACCAATGGGGAATGGACGTGTTAGGCCCTTTCGGAAGCACCCGGCGCATCAAATATGTGATTGTGGCCATTGACTATTTTACTAAGTGGATAGAAGCGGCCGTTGGTCGAGCGATGGCAAGATGTCATAAAATTTGTGTGCGAGAACATTGTATGCGGTATGGTTTGCGAAGATCATAGTCGCGACAACGGAACCAATTTCGTGAATGACCCCTTCAAAGTGGTGCGAGGGGTTAAAGATCAAACAAATAAACACGGTAGTTGCGCATCCATAAGCTAATGGGATGGTAGAGCGGGCAAACCGAAGCGATGGATGGGATAAAAACAAGGTTAGGAAGGGAGAGGCGGGATGGCTAGATGAGGCGCCCAGCGTTTTATGGGCGCACTGACGACTCTCAAAACATGCAACGGAGAAACCCTTTCGGCTAACATTATGGCGGTGAGGTCGTAATCCCGGCGGAAATAGGGATGCCCAGCTGCCGGACGATGATGTTCGAGAAGATCGAGCGAGGAGCGACAACGCTGAACTTAGACCTCTTACAGAAAGAAAGGAAGCAGCGCCATCCGGAAGCTAAATACAAGATGCATGTAGAACAATACTATAACAGGAGAGTTAAGCCAATGAATTTCAAAATAGGGGATCTTGTCTACTGAGAAAGAATGAAAGCAAGCCGGGTGGAAAATCTAGGAAAGTTAGGACCCAATTGGGAAGGGCCCTGTCGTATAATAGGAGCAATTGAGAATGGCTCTTATAAGTTGCAAGCGATGGAGGAGAAGGAGGTCCCCAGGACACAGTGCTGCTATAAATCTTAGAAGCGCTTCTTATAGTTGCTATTGTGACAAGAATCTATTGTCATCATGTAATCCGAAAGGACTATGTATGATCGATTAAATGATAAAAGTTTCCCAGGTGGGAGACAATTTTCAAAGCGAGGTAATAGTATAACGATTCCGACGGTAGGCCCCGTCGGTATGAAAAATAACAAGCGATGTGATAATACAACAATTTGATGGTGGCCCCGTCGGTATGAAAAGTAAAACTAATGTGATAATACAACAATTGGATGGTTGGCCCCGTCGAGTATGAAAACATAAAAATACCCAAGTAATGGATGCCTCTAACTTCATGAGGATGCGGGACACGGGATGCACGGCCTCTGTGGTGGATGCCCATAGAATAACCTAAGGAAGACATCTACCCAAGTAATGGATGCCCTCCAACTTCATGAGGATGCCCGGACACCGTATGCACGGCCGTCGCGGCCGGATGCCCTTAGAATAACCTAAGGAAGACATTACGAAACCAAAAAGAGAAAGAAAGTGCAAAAGGAATACGTGCCATGCAAAAAGAAATCCATTCACAAAACTAGTTGAGCGGACATTGTTAGTTATTACAATGACATTATCGAATAATTGTTCACAAGATACAAGTCCTAAGAATGTCGGACTTAAGCATTCTCCTCCATGACATCCTTGGAGTCTCGGTGGTAAGAGGAGCCTCGGATGGTCGGGCGTGTCCTTTCAGCGGGAACCTCCGGCTCCGGGTTCATCGGATCCCTGAGGCAGCGGCAAGAGTCGTGAAGCTTACGAATAAAGGGATACTCGGCTTCAAGAGCTTGTCATATTCAGCCTCCACAAGTTGAGGCATCCTGTTGACCTTCGGATCTTTTGCAAAGCAACCTCAAATCTCTTCCTCAGGTCCTGTTCACCTTGGCCCCGATCACAAACCACCGCATGGTAGGTCGAGCTATACACTTTAGCCATACTCTTTTTGTACTCGGCGCTCCCAAACAACCGGCCAGACGGTAGAGGCAATAACATCGGACAAATTGCAGCTTGACCACCTCACTTTGAGCAACCTCGGCTACCAACTTGCCATTTCCGCTGCGGAGCGGCGGAGATTGGTCTTTGACGGCCAACTCATTTTCCAATTTCCTTATTTTTCGGCGAGCACGGAAGCTGCATCCACTCATTTCAATCCGGGTTACCTGTCGACCTCTTCCACCAAATCCTTCTTTCTACCGTGGCGGCTTTCGGATGGTCTAGTTTCCTCAACCCCCGTCAACCTTCCATTCTCACCTTCTCGCAGAGGGAGTTTTCCATAAACCCCTGGCAACCTTTGTGAGCTTCGTTTAAGTAAAAGTAACCGTTAGAGATCCACGAACCTCCTCGTGATTCATACAGACGATCACTTTTCCCAAAATCTTCATATGCACGGCGGATGAGATCAATATTGTTTACTGCTCCAAGGCCTCTCTCGGCGGGGTGGCGCGTTGTCAATCATCTCGGCGGGACGATGCGTATTTATCCGGACGTCGTCGCGAGACCCCAGCGGGAAGGAAAACATTGGTAGCCTCATCTCTGTGAAAAGCGAAAAGAGATAGTGAGAAAAAAAATTTTAGTAAGTAGGGCGAGACGAAAGTAAGATCAAAACATACACGATCCAACAAATTGACCCTCTCAGCGTGGTCGGGACCGCGACTCTGAGGCGATTGACTGAAGGCGACACAAAATAAAGTTAGCGATTAAGTGATAAAATGAAGAAGGTCATGTGTGTTTCAAATACTTACCTTGAGTTGCGAAGAGGAGAGTTCACGGAGGCACGGACCCCCTCTTGAGATAATAGCGTCATTGCAATTGATCGCCCACCTCCGCCTTCATTTTGCCCATCCTTTCCGAGCCACGCTCACGCCCACCCGTGGCAAGCGGCAACGGTGTCCCACGTCGGCGGTGAGGTTTAGATCGCCCCGCTCATTTGGATCGGCTTGGTTGATGGGATCCGCGTTTACCACCGGAGAGCAAGAAAGCGCTCAACAAAACGGTCTTTCTTTTTCTTTTTCTTATTTTGGGCCTTGGATGTGCCTCTCACCACTTCCTCTTTTTGCCTCCCTTTCTCTTCTCTCCACAGCTTCCTTTCTTTTTCTCCCAGCCGCCACCACTCTGGATCACCTTCCTCTGCTCTAAGGGCTAGGAGATCCTTAGGAGGAATGGGTGCACCTCAGGAAGGGCTCAGTGGTTCTTTTTGGTACCTCCGAGCCGGGTCAGGTGGGGACCCTTACTCACTGCAGTGTCGTCCCTCCTGGGAGCTCAAGATATTCAGACATATTGACAACTACAAAAAAAAAAAAAAAAAAAAAAAAAAAATCGTTAAAAGCAAAGCACAAGATAACAAACATGGAAAAACCTAGGCACAAGACAAATAATTACCATGACCCTCGGCATCCTTTAGAAGAGGCTCGAACCGGATTCTTGGCGAAAAGGCGACGACATCCATAACGAGACTTATGGTGGGTTTTCTTAGGAAAATGAGAAGTACCGCCGACTTCGCGTCCGGCTCGGAAAAACCCGTCCGGATAAGGATCCGTTATCTTGGAGTCTTTGTGCCTCCGGGCCATGGCGTGCGGGATCGCCTACGGTCAATCAAGAAAAATTTCTCCTTCCGGTTGCTTAAGGCGGTAAGCACTTCCTTAAAACATTTATAAGCCTTTTACCCGATTCTACTCTCGAAGAAAACGGTGCCTAGCACTGAACGGTAAATGCGAACAAGGAGACCCTAGGGCGAATGCCCAAACTATAACACCTAATTTCAAAAGGGTCACTCGGTTCAAACCCAGGGAACCAAGCGGAAAAATAAACTCTAAAATGTCTAATCACGTTTAGCGAAAGGTCGAAGGAATCCCAACACCTCCGTTATCCAATCTACGAGGATATATGCCAATTGTATCCGTAGGGAGTTGGTCCATTATCATATTATTCGGAGGAAGACGGGGGCGAAGGTCATGGGGAATACCATATTCGTGATTATATTGTCCACTTCGGATTGTGTTAGCTTAGATGTATAAATATGCATATCGAACTTGGAACTACCGAAAGGTTGGATAGCCGGTTGAGATAAGTTACTTTGTTCTTGGTTACTTGTTCGGCCATTACTAAAATGATGCGGAAGGATATACAAATAATTACGGGGAAGAGCGAGGCGAACCTTATAAATCCGAAGAAGGAGAAGATATTGGGAGGCGAGAGCAATGTAAAAGTCGAGAGATGTGAGAAAATAAGCGTGGTAAAAAGCATTTATATAGGCAAGGAAGAAACCTAGCGGGATGTCAGCGTCCATCAATCGATAAAAGAAAGCGTGGCTCAATCTTGCCCGTCCCGTCAATCTCGGAAGGCGGGAATACACGGATGAAAGCCCATTAGACTGGCAGGCCCATCAGAACGGCCCAAAACCACAAATGTTATTAAAGCCCACAGGACGGCATTTCAAAAAGGATATTTAGGAACAGTACATACTCTCAAGTATTGCACCACCGATATTAACCCGGTGATCCAATACTGGGGGGGACATGTTGACGTATATATCCGGAAGACGTGTAGTCCGGCCAGAGCTGGCCGGACGACATTGTCTAAACCGTCCCCGGCGACAAAACGATATCCGGTTTTAAGGGATTCTCACCACGTGGCCTATCAACTAGGGTGACTATAGGCTTGCAAGCGGGTAATATAGGTCTCGCACGAACAATATATCTCTGATATGAAGGTACATGGTTGGGTAGTATAAATACCCCAACACATTTAATGATTCGACGGATATAAATACACACTCCTACACTAACCTTGCATTGATTACCATCTTTACCCTCGAACACTTTCCGCGGAGCTTGGTCCTAGACACCGTCGAGGAGAGGCTAGCGCGTGTTGCTTGTGTGCGGAAGAAAGACTTATCCTCGGCATCATTGATTAAGCGAGAACCCCACCTACCCGGATAGCGGGAATTTACTTCAACAACATCGATTACGAAGAATCTACAACCTTATCTATGACATCGGGGCGTAAGAATCTTTATAGAACAATTTTAGATTCTTCTAAAACAATATCTTGCACTTGGTGGAAGATTGCCGCCTTCACATGTACTCAATCGCTACTGGCGGTGCGACATTACGGCTCTAGCGAGAGCTTCATTGGTTTGAGGTAAATAGGAAATCGACTATATGTTAATCATTAGCAAGATTATTTATATTTTTTGAGCGGCACAAAATAGTTATACTTATTCTATAGGAAGTCAAGGAAGTTGTATTTCCTACATACATTACTCAAGAAAACATTTCTAAGGAGACACGGATATGGTGTTCTCGAGGAGCATGAAATTTGTTGAAGGAAGGAGAGCGTTGGATGAAAACCATAGCGAATCATGCAACATCACCATGGCGCTAATTACCACAATCGTCTTTCTTTGCGGCAATTCATGCACTGTGGGAGTAATCAAGACACCGGCATTCACGTGTTCTGAAAGACATTGCCTTCATTATCTTTGGTGTATCGATCGATCTCACTATTTGCATCTAGTACAACATTACTAGTATTCTTATCCATCATTGCCGACGTTTTTGAGAAAGACTTCTTAGTAAGTTTGCCAAAAGATTGCTTATTGGTATTTGTTTCTTGTTGCTCTCTGCAATATCCATGATGGTAGCCTTCACCAACTTTGTACCTAGTCTTTTGTCATCAAAAGCTATGGATGCTGCTCAATTGTGGATTATCTCTTATCACTACACCAAAATCATCGTTTGGGGACGGGAGAATTATTTGGTCGACTTTGTCATCCCAAATTGCATGTAGGACCCACACCTTTTCAACAAATGATGATCCAACAAAATTATTTTGGGGACGGCAAAAAGCGCGACAATGTCGTGCCTTTTTAATTATTATTCCTAATGATTTAAAATATTTTCAACAAAACATTAGCGAAAATTAATACATCCGCCTTTTTTATCCGCCAAACATTTTGGGGCGACATTGTCGTCCCAAATCATAATCTATATATATATACATATATATACTAGTGTCAAAACCCGCCCGATGGACGGGTGTGACTTGTGGTTTTTATTTTTAGGTTTTTGTAGAAGAAATATATACTAAAAAGTAATTAAAATTTAAATTAAACAATTTACAACTATATTTGATGTTACCATAATATATAACCCAAAAATCTTAGCTCTTGAGCAATGACTATCCGTTTTATTGATTTCTATTAAACAGTTGAATAAACACATTTGATTATACAAACTATACCAAATAATGTAGAATTCATTGTGCTAAAGCAGGTTTAAAAAATGTTATAGGTGTAAATTGAATGCACATAAATAGCATCTCATGTTTGACTCCATAAGTCAACATGTCTATGTTCTTAATTCTAGTTTATAATATCATCTCATGTTTGGATGTGCATTTTAAAGTGGTCGCTAAGAAACTTAAAAAGTTATGGGTTTAAATCAAATGCACATAAATAACTCTTTCAATAATTATCTTGCAGACGTTTAAGGTCAAATAAACTACCATGTTGTTTGAACTTTACTATTCATTCTTAATGATTCTCAAGAAAAGTTTGATACATGCAATCAAGTTTCCGGTGGCTGCTAAGATGATGGAACAATTTAGTTTATCTGGCGTATCAACGAAACAAAGGCGATGGAACAATTTAGTTTATCTAACGTATCAACGTGTTTTTAGCTAATATTTGTATACCTTTTTTATTTCCAATACCAATATCACGAGTTTGTTTTGACAAAGCCTAAATCTGCATATTTAAGTTAGTTAGCTTCTCCATAGTTGAGGTTAAAATGAAATTGCTTAAGGTTAAAGAACATGAAGAAAAGTAAGGAATTTTAATTTCTTTTAAGAAACTCATGCAAGATTAAAAAAGCTTATGTGAAAACTCATGCAAAATTCTTTTAACAATCCTAAACACCCTAGGCGTCAATGAAAGATCAAGAATGCGTTGATTTGACCTTATGCTAACATGTGTTCATGCATTTCGATCTAAAGCCAATATACACCTAATATAACCTTTTACACAAACACCCCTCGAAACTCTAGTTCGGAGCCTTACCCGACCAAGATTTACATTCTAGCAACATTGTTGCACAATCTTTGGCGAACATGGCTCCCACTTCAACCACTTGTTTAGAAGCATTATCGAACTGCGGCACTCTCCACGGTATATAAAGACCCGGTGGAAGATCTACCGTTGCCACTTTTATGCACCCCACAACCCAAAATGCGTTGATAAGATATTATTAACTTGGAAGTTCATGTGAAAAGAATTTATTTATGCAATCTATTCAACTCACTTTCATATTCTCAACAACTTTCTCAATGGATTTTTTGCAGCATGAAATGCATATATATTTTTGTATGCCATGTCAGACAATTCATGAACAGCCTTGTCAACCTGAAATGCAATTGAATTTAATTTTTTTTAGATGTTAGGAACAATAAACAATTGTAAGCAAAGGGACAATAGCGCCAAAAGTACCAACAAAAAAAACACAACATTAACCCACGACAATAGACGGCAAAAGTTTAACTTAGAAAAAATACTCATATTATCATGCTTCTTAATGGGCGATTCTGTAAAACATGGTCACCATTCATGGCAACAATAAAGTACGCTCAGTAAGCGCCCACCTTAAATTTCAAGAAGAGATACCTTATATGCAATTATCTTGAAAAATAAAGATAGTACGTAATTATTCCAATAGCTAATGAAGCCATATTTTGAAGAAAAAAAATGATAAATGAAATTTGAAAGTGTTATTCACCTGAACCTCAACATCAAAAAATTCACATGATCGCTTTCTATAACGTTGGTCAAGCGAGAAACATACGAACAACCTTGTTGCCGATGACCATGAATAACACGAAAAAATATATGTTTATTGATAACGCTACCGCGTCGTTCGGGGTCAAAGGAACTTCCTTTTCTTGAGCAAGTTTTATAACACCTAGGCGATGAACCTAATCGTTGTAGTGTAGTAATTAGGGTAAGCCACGGGTATTGATATCGTTCTCAGGGGAATAGGAATGCTAGTAGGAGTTACTACGCTAAGGTTAAGGTTGAGGAAGATTATTTTTATCTTTTTATATTTTATAAAAATGGAAAGGTACGAATCTCGGGTATTGGATTTGGGGGTTGGTATTTCTACCGATTACTCTACTATTATCTAATTATCTAAACTAAGGTTGTGGGAGTCTATGTCTAATTAATGTGTGCTCGTATGATAGTTTAAAGATGTGTTTACTTAGTTTGTATTACTCCTTAATTATCTCCTATCGATGGTTGAGTGTCACATCTTATTCCTAGTTGCGTTGTGTTTCTAAAGTTGTAGGGTGTCGTTTCTCCCTAACTCTTTGAACTTACCAAAGGGTCTTGTCTACAAATCACATAGAGATTATAGACTCCTACTCTAAGGCACTCTTCGGATGTTTTAGCCTACAATCACTCGGTAATCATACTCTAAGGTTCACAAAGATGAATCAAGCATTAAGTACACAACGAATGACCTATCGCATTACTAGATCATTAATCAACTAAGATAAGAAACAACCAATCAATATTCAATAACTAAGTTTCATACTTCCTAAGCAAACACACAAATAAATTAGCCGGACATGGAGAACATGTAAGCATACACACAAATAATCAAAGACATAATTGAATTAATGAAGCAAAGACTTATCTTGGTGTAAGATAGGGTTAAAACCCTAAAATCTTGTACAAGACACCTTAGGTTCGGTTTAGGTTTTACTCCAAAGACTCTCCACACAAAGACGAAAAATTCGGATTCTATATATAAGATTACAATTATGCGTGGCGTCACCTTATGTTTAGTGACGCCGGTGTCGCCGCCATTGGGTTTCGTCTTGGCCACGTTAACCTTGCGGGCGTCACCTTATGTCCGTGACGCCGTCCTCTTCGACTTGGCGTCGTCTCGGATCGCATCTAGGCCGTGCGAGTAGCGACGGCCTACTCTTTCACAACTAGACGCCGTCTCTTGAAAACACGAGTTTTGAGTTCGACCACACAATAATTCTCCGACGGCGCCGCAAATAACTCCCGACGCCATCACCTTCTACATTCAGCGATCGTGAGTGTCTCGATTTCGATTTTGGCCATTTTCTTCATATATTCGCCCTTTTCGTCCAAATAAGTGCCATTCCAAAGATTTTGCCTTCACGAGACCTAAAAAGTGAAAAGGAACGATATTAAGCAATAACGGATACAAAAGTGATCAAATAAGGACTTAAACGACCCTCAAAATGGTACCTTTTAAAACCTTATCAAATATCCCTACACTTGTTATTTGCTTGTCCTCAAGCAAATGTGCTTTAGCCAATTAATTTATAAGTTAGGGGTCATTCAAGATTAATTCAAAATGGTCCACAACACATATAAGCCCAAGAAAGTCATAACAAGCACGGAATACATACTAGCACCTCACATGGGGTGTTTGGATACTCACATCTCTCTCGGTGTATAAATGAAATATAACAATATAGGAAATGGAAGATAAACACTCATTAACCGGTCCTAGTACATAGATTACCATAGGCTCGAGAATAGATCAAACCTCCATCGCTTTGGCGTAAGCACCTAGGAAAGACTATCAAAGAGGTCTTTTAAAGGGTTGTAACGTTAGGCTTACGGTAGGAAATAAGGGTTTTGTGGGATAGGCTATTTAGTGGTGGTAAGTCAAAATCTTTATGTTAATCGCATATGAAGAATGGCGTTGCTAAGCCAAGACTCGACACTCTAAACTCTAGATAATGAAATAAACAAACATAAATTTAAAGGATAGATGTAGGATGGTAGCCCGTATTTTTTTTTTTTTTTTTTTTTTTTTTTTTATCACTCTATTTTTTTTTCTTTTCTATTTTTTTTTCGATTTTTTTTTTTTTTTTTTTCATACACTTTTACTCTACCATCCTCTACGGTAACATCAAAATACTAGGGTTTGGGCATATCCCTACACTTGAGTTTTTATTACTCTAACACTAATTTGACCCGATTTGAAAAGATCAAACACTTGGGGTACATTATTACGCAAACAAAGAGAATTTGAATTTTACGTTCCTTCCGTCATTTCATAAACTTTAACTTTTCCCATGAATCCCAATCATCCCAAAATCAGTATACAAATGATATGACTCGACTTAGCAACTTATGCAAGCAACTAGATAATTGAACTAAGGGTTTATGGTGATAACAAACATTTGCACTAAAAGTGAGTGCATAAGGGGTGAGCTAAGGCGATTTGGGTGTATATTTGGGGTGGGGTGTAAACAATGCTCTTCATTGATATTCCGAAAAACCGAAATATCACGAGAACCGCGAAAAGGATAGGCTCGAGGGTTAACTAGGGGTATCGTGTACTAAAGATGAGTACAACGCAGCGGGTGTGGGGAATTACTCAACCGATGTGGAAGAAGTAATTATATTACGGGTATCAAACAAGGTTATCCTAATGCCTCTTATCATTTAGTTATTCCTAACTACACAAGTGTAGCCTCACTTGCGATCTCGGAATGCATCACAAAACAAGTTCTAGAATCTAATATACTACCGGTTCACACTCTAAGCATTAAAGATGAATGCTTTAATTCCTACTAATCTAAGGCGATCCTCACATTTGGGTGGAATTTGGGTGGTAAGGGTTTTGTGCTAGTCATATAACTTCCTATCCATGAGGCGCTTTTGTTAAGACTAATGGCCCACTCCTATATGTCATGAAAAATTTTAAATTTGGTGCCAAAATTACCCTAACCGACATTTCTCATGGTTTATTACACAATCACAATTGGACAAAGCAAATAGTCAAGGATAAGCATAGTTTCAAAGTTCCGTTTTATTTTCCCTCCCTACATAAACCGAACATTGTCCCCAATGTTCCCGAAAGTATCAAAGTTATGATAAAGAAGGTAATTAAAAGCGAAGAAACTAATACTCCCCGATTAGCTTGGTAGGATCCGTGTAAAGTGGTGGTTAAATTCTTTTCAAGAAGAATTATGGTGAAAAGCTCCTTCCAATCTTATGTAACTTCTTCTTGACAAACTAAACCTGCACACTTGAAGAAAACAAACGAAACCTTCGTAAAATCGGTAATAATAATATATATAAGACTCGATTTGAACTAGGATATAATGCTTGTGGAATGAATGTTTACAAATTTCTAAGAAAATTAAGACACGGAAAATTCCAAAAATTTATAAGTAGCTCGAAAACGAGAAAAGTAATCGATGTTTTACTCCTTCGACGCCGTCGTTGCAATCTCGACGCCGTCAGTTATCCCGACAAAAAGCGGTCTGCGATTTTACGGAAAATTTCGGAAAATTTACATCTTTATAATCGGAAAATTTCGCAAAACATTCATTATGACTCGATACAAACATTTGACTCGAACAAACAAACATATATATCTTTTAATTAATTGTTATTCTCATGTTTACGTTTCTTTTGAAAACGTGTGTAATCCTCCCTACACTTATCCCTTATGTAAAATACCTTTATATGTAATTAAGGCGAAGTTAAAACAAAATAAAGCATTTTTACAAATTTAAACATGAGGATAAACAATTAATAAAAGATATATGACACTAACAAGCAAACAATTAAGCATGGGTTGCCTCCCACGAAGCGCTTTTCTTTATTTAAGAGTCTTGTAGCTAGACTCGTAGTGGGCTCCTCGTTTTCTCACCACCGTTCTCTTGATGGCCTCTAATGGGGATTCCATGTTGTAGAAGTGCCCTAAAATGCTTCTCTAAGAGTTCATCTTCTCCCATTCGGTCCCGTATTCGGTCCTAGGCTCAAACAATCCTTGTAGAATCCAAAATCTTAGCCATAACATAATCAACACCTTTCTCCCTATCCTCATCATTCCTATAATAGACCGATAGTTTAAGTTCCTTTTCATCATTAGAGAGTGATGAAAATTTCTCAATCTTAAACGACATTTGGTAAGCTATGTCATCGGTCTTATTCTTGAACCGCACTACTCCTAATGAGGGGTCATAGGTCATCCGGTGCTTTCTGAAAGTTTTTCCTAGAATAACATGGGACAAACTAGGGTCTATGGCCGTGCTAATATCATCCACAACTATGAAGTCTCAGAGGAAGCGTGAAACTACCTACATAAACGGGCAATCCCTTAACTCTACCAAGAAAATTGCAACTAAGATTAGGATCATTGGGGTCTTGCCTAGTTGGAATAGGCTTCTTCAATATCCAATTGTAGTAGGTGCTAGTCATGATGTTGATTGGGGACTTGCGATCAATGTAGCTTTGCCACAAAAAGGTGTCCTATGACACATGGTATGTTAAGATTCAAGGGTTCCCAAACTTAATTCGAGGACTTTTCTAACATACATGTGACGGAGGTCACGCACTAAGTGAGGGTGGCGAGATAGTTCTTCGTCCGTGGGAAATTTGTTGAAATAGTCAATGTCTACTTCATCTATTTCCTCGGGTATTTCCTCATCCACTAGTGTATAGTCCTCTTCGTCATTTGTTTCATCGAGGTTCAACTAAGCGATGGTATTGACGAATTGGACATACTTTAGCTTGCTTGGATCCTTAATCTCTATGCACGAAGGCTCGGGAGTTGAGATAGCACTAACCTTCTTATCACTATTAGCTATGGCTTTCAAAGGTTGTCTATTTTCCTATCCATCTCGGCTTGTTGATTATTAAAAGCGGTCCGAGAGCTTAGCTATTGGGTTTCTTGGGATGTAACTAGGTTTTGCAATATCCCTTCGATGTTTTGTTGGTTAGGACCGTTAGGTGGGGGCCATGAGAAATCATTAGAGGTGAATTCTTTGGTTTGTCCCCGAGAAATCGGGCTTTCCTTTCCATGCCTCTCGGGTTTCATTGAAATTCCTAGGTCCGGGGTCTTTGTAGGAATCTTCCTCTGTTCCATTAACACGCGAGGATCGTAGTCAATGAAGCGTGTTCGGGGATCGGTGCTATTGCGGCGTGTTATGAGGATCACAAAGCGGCTCACATGAAGAGGAAGCTTTGTTCACATGGTGTGAAGACTTAGGATTTTCGTAGGAACTCATGAGGAATTTAACACGATTTTCAAGTTCGATCATCCTACGGTCGGGAGGAGGCAAGGAGATTGCCTTGACGGTTTGGGCATACACGGGGTCATCCAACTTTCGTTGTCATAGAGGCAAGGTCCTCTATTATTTCCCATGATTCTTCTGCGGTGAGATCACTAAGTTTTCCACCGGCCGCTTGGTCAATGGATCGCTTAGTGGGAAAGTTGACATGATCATAAAGATTTGGACTTGGAGCCAAAGATCAATGCCGTGATGAGGGACTTTATGCGGTAAGTCCTTGAATCGGGTCCATGCTTCGTAGAGATTCACCTTGACGTTGTTGGAACATCAAGATGTCATTCCTAAGCTTAGTGGTTCTCCCGGTGGGAAAAATTGAGCAAGGAAGCGAGAGTAAGATCATCCCAACTTGAGATGGAGCCGTGGAAGTCGCTCAAGCCAATTACTAGCTTGGTCCCGTAGAGAATTGGAAGAGCGCGCAGCGCGTGGTCTCCCGAGTAGTAACATCAAGATCGATGGAATCGGCGATTTTGAGGAAATCCTCGAGATCTTGATTTGGATCTTGAACGAAGTCCATGGAATGCACATCCGTTTTGCACCAACCGGATGGTGTCGGATCGCAGGGCCGTAGTTTGGGCTTGGTCGAGAAGCTCAATGGTGTTCCTATAGCCTAAGTGGCTTGGTCTCGAGTATTCACCAAGAGTGCGGGCTCTTGGTGGGTCATTTGGTGGTGGGTTGATGAATGGAAGTGGGTTATCACCTTCCATGATGAAAAGTGATGGAATTACTAACAAAGGTCACGAAGAAGGGGATAGACTAAGAGAAATCTAAAATGAGAAAAAGTTTACTTGATAGGAATCAAGCAAAGAAACCTAAACGAGGTGGACTACTAACTAGCTATTCTATTCCCCGTGGCGCCAAAAACTTGATAACGCTACACGCGTCGTCGGGTCAAAGGAACTTCCTTTTCTTGAGCAAGTTTTATAACACCCTAGGCGATGAACCTAATCGTTGTAGTGTAGTAATTTGGGTAAGCCACGGTATTGATATCGTTCTCTGGGGAATAGGAATGCTAGTAGGGAGTTACTACGCTAAGGTTAAGGTTGAGGAAGATTATTTTTTATCTTTTATATTTTATGAAAATGGAAAGGTACGAATCTCGGTATTGGATTTGGGGGTTGGTATTTCTACCGATTACTCTACTATTATCTAATTATCTAAACTAAGGTTGTGGGAGTCTATGTCTAATTAATGTGTGCTCGTATGATAGTTTAAAGATGTGTTTACTTAGTTTGTATTACTCCTTAATTATCTCCTATTGATGGTTGAGTGTCACGTCTTATTCCTAGTTGCGTTGTGTTTCTAAAGTTGTAGGGTGTCGTTTCTCCCAACTCTTTGAACTTACCAAAGGGTCTTGTCTACAAATCCACATAGAGATTATAGACTCTACTCTAAGGCACTCTTCGGATGTTTTAGCCTACAATCACTCGGTAATCATACTCTAAGGTTCACAAAGATGAATCAAGCATTAAGTACACAACGAATGACCTATCGCATTACTAGATCATTAATCAACTAAGATAAGAAACAACCAATCAATATTCAATAACTAAGTTTCATACTTCCTAAGCAAACACACAAATAAATTAGCCGGACATGGAGAACATGCAAGCATACACACAAATAATCAAAGACATAATTGAATTAATGAAGCAAGACTTATCTTGGTGTAAGATAGGGTTAAAACCCTAAAATACTGTACAAGACACCTTAGGTTCGGTTTTAGGTTTTACTCCAAAGACTCTCCACACAAAGACCAAAAATTCGGATTCTATATATAAGATTACAATTGCGACGGCGTCACCTTATGTTTAGTGGCCGCCGTGTCGCCGCCATTGGGTTTCGTCTTGGCCACGTTAACCTTGCGACGGGCGTCACCTTATGTCCGTGGCGCCGTCCTCTTCGACTTTCGGCGTCGTGCGGATCGCATCTAGGCCGTCCCGAGTGGCGACGACCTACTCTTTTCACAACTAGACGCCGTCTCTTGAAAACACGAGTTTGAGTTACGACCGTCACAATAATTCTCCGACGGCGCAAAATAACTCCCGACGCGTCGCCTTCTACATTCGGCACGTGAGTGTCTCGATTTCGACTTTGGCCATTTTCTTCATATATTCGCGCCTTTTCGTCCAAATAAGTGCCATTCCAAAGATTTTGCCTTCACGAGACCTAAAAGTGAAAAGGAACGATATTAAGCAATAACGGATACAAAGTGATCAAATAAGGACTTAAACGACCCCTCAAAATGGTACCTTTTAAAACCTTATCATTTATCAAAGCAAAAAGATCACTTACCAGCAAAAAACCAAATGTAGCGGCGCATGACTTAAAAGAAACATAGCCCAAACAATAAACACAAACGTACATGCCACAGTTGCATAAAATGAGTACTTGTGAGTCCCAACTTCCCTTTCTAGTGTCATAATTTACCCTCCCTTTCTACAAAACACATGAAACAATTAATGTCAATTAACATATACGGAAATACAAATAACTCCAACTTAAAAAAAACGGACAAAAACCCATCAAAGAACATGTGAAACCGTATGGAGAGTAGCATTGGTTTTCTCGGCCACTACTTCATTTGTATATTGGCAATGTTATCCTAATTTTAGGGTCATAAATCACTTTTGACCCAAACCTGTTATGACCTAGTACCTAACCCACTAACTCATTCATCTTGCGCCATTCGTAGCACCTTTCATAAGAGTATCAACCAATCCTATACCACATATATAAAGATGGATATCAAACACTATGTTCCAACGTGTTTTCATGTATATAAGTCATTCTTTAACAAAAGAAATAAAAATATTATCTCGTTTTTTAACAAAAGCAATAAAAATATTGTCTATATCAGGACTATAAGGTATGATATGAAGTCTACATATATGAAAAAAGACCCTGATAAGAAACATACACGTTCCCTTCTTAGAGTAGATTTCGTCAAGTTGTTGTCAAATTCCTTTGAAAGGGCTCTATCCATTCGTTCCTGCATATTAAAGACTTCTTCTTTAGAGCAAAAAAGGAAATGTTGAAAAAAATACGTTGGAAAGCTATAAAGGTTAGATTTGACAGTAGGAGCGATGTGGGCCAAAACACATTTTGTTTTAAATAAAACATACATTTTCGAATAAGTTCTCAAAGAAGACACAAATCAAGAAACAACAACATGTTTATTCCTCTTTTAGTTTATGGACTAACTAATTTTATGCTCTAAGATGATATCTGATTGTCCTAAATAACATCATACCGTACCCTTTCGAAAAGATGGTAAAGACAGAGGCCATGCCCAAGGAGTGTATTTATACTATTTCAAATTTGTAGTCCGATTTTTCTATGAAAACCGATATTGTTAATGCAATATAAACTTGCCAAAATTGTAGTCCGTGATAGTCGCATGTGAGCAATGGCCAAACACAACCTCTATATCGCTCCTCAAACAAGGACCATCGATTCGATGATTTCTAATCGTCTAATCGATTCGCAAACCCCGCTTATAACAAAAATAAAAATATCATCAAACAATTATGAATATAAAACATATATACATAAAGGGACACACAATCTTGGTGTTGATTATGTATTTCCATAATGAAATTTGTTGTGCAATCGGATGAGCAAGCATCTACGTAAAAATGAAATTCATAAGCATGACAAAGAATAAAAGTGAATACGTATGGTTTTGGGAGCATGTCTTCTAGGTGACACTACAAAAAAAACCTCTAACACAGACGTGAATGAAACAAATTAAAAAAGAATTAGTCACCATAAACTCCGTCAGCACGCATCGGTATTGGTTCACTGATGGGACACATATTAGAGTTGGCAAGCTGCAAACAAAAAATGCAATAAAAACATTACAAACATTAGGAGAGTCAGACTTATGATAAGCCACAGAAACATAAATACCTTCATTCGATAAACAAAGCATTGTCCAAGCTCACTTGTAGAGGAATGTAATTGCGTACCCGTGGGATGACAATGAAAATTAGAAGCATTCACCCTAGTCAAAAGACAAGGAAAAAATTAACGTTGTTCAGATTCGTGCAAACAAAAGTTAGAAAACCATTAAAGCACGCACGTTACATGTACAAGTCAACAAAGGTACCATGATCACCATTACACTTTCACCTTCAACATGCCATTATCTATATATCGGATCAAAACTAATGATAAGAAATTCATACCTTTAGCATAAGGATCATGAATAAAGATTTTGCTTGTTTCACTTGTAATAAATGCATTCTTTTGGCGGCGAGGACCTGATTAAGGCCTAGACCTTATTGCTCTTTTCTTCTTGATATAGATAGAATAATAACTAATAATATGGTTGTGAGCCGTTACATGCCTATTAATCTACAAATAAACAATGAAACAAAGCAAATACATCGGATCGCCTACCCCCCTTTTGTCCGACTTGGTGCGACGTGTACTCCTTCAAAAGATAAAACAAAGAATGGCACACCACTTCACGCGACAATTATTAGGACTTCATCGACCATAAGCTTTCACCCACTTTTAGATTTTCGACATAAAATATTCTACCACCAAGAGAAATCATACTCATCGCATCATTAATGAACTCGGATTATTTCACGGATGATAGCCGATGATAGCTAACACGTATGAACTACCAGTTTCCTGAACAATATGAAACCAAAGAACATTATAAAGAAATAAGTATAAGCATGTATAAATTATAAAATAACTACTTTAAGATTAGTAAACGGAATATGAGCATTTTGGACGTTTTGATATGCAACGTTTAACATAACTTTGTGTGTATTCAGAAAACATGTTCTCGAGTCGTTCATCAGTTTTGGAATTTCTTCAAAAGGTAATATGTCCCAAACATTCAAAACTTGTTCATATTTGATATTCCTGATGATGCCAATTGTGCAAACAATATACAAACCATCAACACTAAAATCTTGATTCAAATTTTGTGAAAAAAATAATGTATAACAAAATTCTAAACTTACGTTCTCGGCCATGACCACCAAAGAAGTCTTAATAAATTTAAAACTTAAAACGAACCTCTTCAAGTGATCACTCGTCACTTAGATGATGAAATTTACTTCTTATATATTAATTGAAAATATCTTTTAAAGATATAAATTTATTTTCTTATTTCATGGTTTATTATAGATTATAAAGGTTTCTTATAACCATTGTCTCACAAATGACATCAAGAGTGCCTAGCTTAATTTAAAACCGTAAACAACAACTTAACATGTACAAAAGTTACCTCTACTTTTGTGGGTTGTTCAAGTTTCACTTTTACTTCAAGAGCCACTCCAATTTTTTCCTATGCAAAAACATGTATCCAAAACTTCAATAGAATGCTCAATGTTACTAACTTAACATGTAAATTAACTAATAAGCTTACATGAGATTTATTGGCAATCCAAACACACTCACTCCAACCGAAAGAAGTCTCGATTTCAGCCATCCAACAATCTTCAACATAGTGATCCATCACCTGGGACTGTGCATGACAAAGAAAAAGAAGACCAAATTAAATTAATGTTTCATTTTTTTGAGCTAAACTTTATTTGTAGTGATGTGATATATATCTCATTAAAAGGACCTCAAAAATAACATCTACAGAAGGCATGTGTCATAGCATCAAAGGTAGGATAAAATCAAATAAAAGAGAAAACCATTATACCAGATAGACGTAATCCTTGTAGTTAAGCTTCACGTGCCAATGAACACGTATCGGGCACATATGTATTGTGCATTGAACCAGGGGTGCCAGGCTGTTCTTACCAGGACCATTAACAACTGAAGCCAGATATGGTGTGTTTGGGCTGCAAAAAAGTCGAACATTTAACATAAAAATTAAAGGTGTTCTTACCAGGACCATTAACAACTGAAGCCAGATATGGTGTGTTTGGGCTGCAAAAAAGTCGAACATTTAACATAAAAATTAAAGGTGATGACAAATATTAGAAAAAGAATGATTTAGCAATATCTCTACTATAAAAATCTTTACACATAGTAGCATTGTTTTGGCATCATCTGATCAAATTCGGAAAGTCCAATGCAAGTTCATTGGTAGGAACATCACTTTGAGCTATAACAATAATGGCCAAGCATAAATTAGTATCACAAAGAACAACTGATCGGTGACTGATATGACTTTAAAAACAACGACACACAAAAGTTTACCCGCAGCGTACCGCTCACCAGAAACAACATGAGCCTGCAACGGGCTTGATTCATTGATGGTCAGAGAAGCAGATTTTGCTTTTCTTCAACAAAGCTCCTCATCATGTGCCGAATGGAGTCTGTAGATATAATCGTTGTGATCCCTAACATGCTTGCCTCCACATATAATATCAGAGTTTTAACATTCAAACTGCAATCACAAATTATAATTATTGAAGTAATATTAACCGAATATAATACTCCCTCCTCATTGGTCGAATGAATGAAAAGAATATGTGTAGGTTTTTGGCTAAATACATGATGATGATGATGAAGATGATGTACCTAAACAATAAAAATGTATCATTGATATGAATGAATATGATAATGATGATGATGATCAGATGATATTAGGGTTTGCCAGTAACGAATAAATAAAATATCGTAATGCTTGTAACAAACCGTAATAGAGAATATAACAGGGGATTTATATTGTAGGGTTTTATTTAGTGTGGTATGACTAAGATATTATATTTTGATTTTGGAATGTGTATCACAACTTCTGGCTTGTTCCATTGGTTGAAGCCTTTGTGTGAACTAATAGACCCGAGTTTGAATCGCCAATGACCAAAATTTAAAACATTTTCGTAATCCGTTTTAGCTACACCAAAACCGCTAGGGTGGCATGCTTGTTTGAGGTGGCATTAATTGAAATTAATGACTGGGCATAAAATGTGATGATTGGGCATGTGTTGCTTAGGTGGAAATATGACGTGGCATTATAGGATGCCAAGTGGCATTATACGTGGCATGCCTCCTCTTATATATAATGTACAGATATATATATATTTTTTTTATACTTTATAAACCAATTTTTAATTAAATTATTTAATTTTAAAAAATTATTTTTATTTAATTTAAATAATTTTATTTAATATAGAATTAAAATTAAATAGTTTATATTTATAATCAAATACTTTAATTTAAAATTAAATACATTTATAGAATTAAAACATTATTTTTCCCCCATTATTTTTCCCGCCATTATTTTTCCCATAAAGTTTTCCTTATATATCCCACAAAACATAAATAACCACAAAACACACGTAACAATAAAATGGCCGATTACACGCGGAAAAAGAGTGGTCACTGGTTTTATCGTCCATATATCTCTTTACTCGAGTTCTTGATACGTATGGGTCGAAATTTATGATGAATATGGTTCTTATAAGAACATAGACCCGTTGATGAGACCGCGATTCGAATGGTTAAGGAAAGAGCGATTCTACAGAGTGTATTTGGTGTGAAGTCGATTCTACATTCGGAATGGAGGAGCAAACCACGGAAGTCAAGCAATGTGGGAGCGGTTCGTCAAGCAAAGGAAGGAAAAAGATGAAGGCGAAAAAAGCCGTTCGATTACACATTTGATGATGCGGGAAATAGGGTAACAAATCTTGAAGCATTGTTTGAACAGTTCGTCAAGCAAAGGAAGGGAAAAGATGGCGCAGGTTCTAGCAAAGCGGGAAGTAGCAGGGAAAATAATTGAATGGCCGAGTTGTTTCGTTTGATCTGTTTCATTTTGTTGTCAAGTTGTTTCGTTTGAGTTGTTTCGTATGTCGTGTGTAGCATATGGTCTATGTCGTGTTGTGTATCATATTGTTTGAGTTGTTTCGTTTGCTTGCCGAGACTACCTCGTTTGATCTGTTTCGTTATTTTGTCAAGTTGTTTCTGTATTCATGTGTAATTTAGTATTGGAAAAGGGGTGTTTGGAAACCATAATCTTGTTAACTTAGAACATGGTCAAATTGAAAGGTACATAGTAATAAGTGATATGTTAAATTAGAACATGACCAGCTTTACAAATCCAGCATGCGCTTTGATTTATAAAAATACTTGACGGATACATATTACAAGAACAACGACAACAACATCAACAACAACAACTACCAGAACAACAACTACAACAACAACAATATCAACAACAACAACTACCAGAACAACAACTACATCAACAACAACAACTAAAGAACAACAACAACAACTACATTACAACACAACTAGAACTACAAGAACAACAACTACTACTACATACGAAGATTATCCATGTCACCTAACAACTCACGTAATGCATCCGACATGCGTGGTCGTCGTGAATCCTTGCCATTTCAAGTTTGGCCTCCGGCAACCTTACTCTTGTCTCTAGCACATGTTTTGTGTTTCCGACAAGCTTATCCTAAGATCTTTTTCATGGCAGCTCGAGCACTCTGTTGGTGCAGAGATTGTTCTTAAGTACTCGTCAAATGCATCCTTCCACATAAAATATCCGCACCCATTATCTTTTCTGGGCTGTGACAGAGGACATGAATAATATTGTTGTCCAGATGAATATTCTCTATGCGATGTTCTTAATTTTATATTTCTTGCTCAACAAGAACACATGAAAGGATTAAATGGCTCCATCTCAGGTTTTGAAATTTTTGCGAAGATAAGAGGTTGTGAGGTTGAGTGGTTTTGAGGATAAGATCTGGTGGCTTTTGGTGGGATAAGATCTCAAGTTTTCTTTATGTGATATATAGAGCGATCTGGTAGATTTTGGTGGGAAATTTTGGCGCCGATATTTTGGAGGGAAGTTTTGGCGCCATTATTTTGGAGGAAGTTTTGGTTGGATGTTTTGATGAGATAAAGAGTTATAGACTACCCAAGATCACCTTGACTTGTTAATATAACGATATCACCTAGACTCGTTAGTGTTACATATCATGTATCACGATACTATCTCGATTCATCCGTTTTAACATGTGATCATGTATAACGACATTATCTTGACTCGTTCGTTTAACATTTCATCCGTTTTAATTTATATAAAAAATTTATAACTAATTTTAAGAATCCAAACAACCTCAGAAGTAGTAGAAATTTTAAGAATCCAAACATTATCTTGACTCGTTCGTTTAACATTTAATTCGTTTTAATTTATATAAAAAATTTATAATTAATTTTAAGACATTTTCAATCAATTTTATAACTAATTTAAACTTTATATAACTAATTAATTAATTTTTAAATTATTTAAAAAGTTTATAACAAATTTAATTTATTTAGTATTAATTAAATAATTTAAACACATTATATTGTATATAAAATAAAGGGAAAAAAAAGACAAAAAGGGACGACAATGTCGTACCCTTTTTTTTACCCAAAAATTTCACGAAAACTTAAATAACCCGCCAAATAATTCGGGAAAAAAAACAAAAGGGACGACATTCTCGTCCCTATTTGGTCGTCCCAAATTAACCACAATAATTGACCAGATCTCTTTCTTCTCTGTCTTCACCACTTACACAAAAAAAACCCACCAAAACTCGCTATCATCCTCGTAAAAAGAAAAAATGGGGAAAAATCACAAAAAACACAATTTTCTTCAAAACACTACTATCACTCATAACCATCAATTACGCACGCACCACTGTGCACAATTTGTATATTTTTTGTTATTTTGTAACATTTAAAGGTATTTTTTTTTTGATAAAATTTGGTTTGTTAATTTAATTTTTTAATTATGGTTTGTTTACAATGGTTTTATGTTGTGTTTGTGTTGGTTAGATGGTCCACCGCAACAGCTCACCACCACCGTGAACCACCGCCGTGAACCACCACCAACAACCGCAACAGTTGCAGCTCCACCACCACCACCTTTTGTGTTGGTTAGTGATTTTTTTTTTTAATTTTGTTAATGTGTTTTGGTACGACAATGTCGTGCCTTAAGTTTTAATTAATTAATTTGGTACAACAATGTGTTTTGGGACGACAATAGTTTGTTTAACTATGGTTTTATGTGTAGTGTTTGGGACAGCCGGGACCGTCGGGGTGTTTGGGACAGCCGGGACCGTGGACAGCCGGGACAACCGATACCACCTCTTTTTCTCTTTCTCTTTTCTTCACTTCGTGTATTTCAGCCGCGAAATAGGTATATATACTTTTATTACTTTGTCGATAATGTATATACTTTTATTACTTTGTCGATAATGAAAATGATATGTGATATCGGAAAAAATGTAATGTGATATGTTAAACTTGTGTTACTGTTTTTAGGATTTTAGTGATTAATTTTGGAAATTCCCCGTCCGAAGTTAATCATCCTATAGAAAACCCGTCCGAAATTAATTTATTAGAAATTAATTTCGAAAGTCCCTGTTTGGGATCTTTTGAATGTTTTGTCTCATTTAGGTTATGGATGCGTATAAGCTGTTTTACTATTTGAGAGAAATCCGACAAGATTTCCCTTTCACTCCTACGAATATGTCTTTAATGCACATATTTGGGGAGTTGAGGGAAATGTCAATTTTTTTCAAATAGTAAATCAGTTATACGCATTCATATATGAGACGACACATCAAGGTTGTGATATGACTACATTGGGCTTTACGTCAGAGCTTTCGCACATCAAGGTCTTACATAAAATAACTGATGCCGGGTTTAACAAGATTCTAGCTCTTATGCAAAAGGCATGTCCCCCTAGTAAAGGATTCAATTTCCCACCGTCATACTATGAAATCAAGAAGACATACAAAGATATCGGGTTAGGATACGAATCGATCCATGCTTGTATAAATGATTGTTTTTATTTTGGGGATCGATGAGAACAAAAGTCTCAATAATTGTCCAATGCAACGAGTAGATGGAAAACCAAAAGACAAAGGGAAGAAAGTTTCCAACAAGGTGTTGCGTTACTTTCGTTAAAACCTAGACTACAACGTATGTTCAACACAAAAGGCATCGCAAAGTGGATGACTTGGCATGCTCGATGGCGATCTAAGGAAAGCGGTAAGATGAATCACCCGTGTGATGGTTAATCATGGAAAATTTTGACATAATGAAACCTCGAGTTTTCTCGTGACCCTAAAACGTCCGATTAGGGTTGGTGCGATGGTTTCAACCGTTTGGCAACATGAGTCAAGGTTACTGACATGTGGCGGTGATATTGACAACATACAACACACCCCGTGGATGTGTATGAAAGATACTTTTTTAATGTTGACGATGTTAATTCCCGGCCCTAAATCAGCTGCAAAGGACATTGATGTTTTCTTGTAGCCTTTGATCAAAGAACTCAAAGAGTTATGGATAGGAGAGTGGACTTTAGACGCTGCTACGGGTACTCATTTCAAAATGAAAGCGGCGGTTTTATGGACTATCAATGACTTTCCAGCTCGAAGTAGTTTTTCTGGGTGGGTTGGACAAGGCTACTATGCATGCCCCACATGTAATCAGAACACTCCATCGCTTCTTGTGAAGCATAAAATTGCTTATGTTGGGTATAGAAGATTCTTACGTGTAAGTCATCCACTGAGGAAAAAACATAAGGAATTCCATGGTAAACCTGAAAAGAACCATCCTCCTAAAAGCTTTACCCATGAGGAAATCATGATTCAAATTAGTAAAGTCTTTAAACGTGTCTCAGGGAAGCATCCAAATACTTTAAAAAATAACCCTAAACCAAATCGACAAATCGAATTGAATTGAGTAAGCGTTCTATCTTCTGAACCGGAGTATTGGCTCGTTCTTCTACTAAAACACAATATCGATGTCATGCACATCGAAAAGAACGTCTTGAGAGTGTCTTGAATACCTTGTTAATGAACGACAAATCAAAGACACGCTAAAGGCAAGGCAAGACTTGAAAACTTTGGGAGTTCGAAAGGAGTTGTGGCTCGTTGATAAAGGAAATGGGAAGTTCGATAAGCCTCATCCGACGTACTCTTTCACACCGAAAAAGCAAAACTTTTTTGTAAATTCATCAAATGAGTTAGACTACCTGATGGGTTTGGATCGAACTTCAAGAAAAAGTGACCGATGATAACAACATAACGGGCCTAAAATCTCATGACTGTCATATAATGATGCAGCGGTTACTTCCTTATGGAGTTCAGCGATACTTACCTAATGACATTTCAACCCCATTAATAGAGCTCTGCTTATTCTTTAAGCAGATTTGTGCTCGAAATTTGAGGCAGCAGGACATGGTGAAAGCTAAAAAGCAAATGATCAAGGTTATGATTAATTTAGAGCAAATATTTCCTCCTGATTTTTTGACATAATGATTCATTTGGTTATA
Organism: Chrysanthemum lavandulifolium; assembly: GCA_022545495.1. NCBI lineage: Eukaryota > Viridiplantae > Streptophyta > Magnoliopsida > Asterales > Asteraceae > Chrysanthemum > Chrysanthemum lavandulifolium. Next base: position 241,426,337 of record CM040238.1, on the reverse strand, counting down.
CATTTACACGAAGAGGCTATTCTAGGTGGCCTGTTTACTACGGTGGATGTATCCATTTGAAAGATACATGAAAAAACTAAAAATTATGTCCGAAATAAAGCCAAGCTCAAGGTTCTATAGCGAGAGGTTATGTTGCGTAAGAAGCATTAACTTCATTCGCGTTATCTTAAGGATGTCGAGACAAGATTTAATCGTCTTGACAAATGATGACGGTTTGCGAGCAACAAAATAAATTCAGTGTTCGGTTCAGTAGGCAAACCGGTGGGTAGAGAACGCCCGAATCGGTTGAATACAGATGTTATGTAGGCAGTTGTATGGTTTATACTTAACAACAGTCCTGAAATAGAAGCAGACATCCTGGCGTACAAAGAGTATGTTTCTTCTTTTTTATATTTTGAAGAACCCTTTTTTTTCTTAAGTTATTTGTTTCCGGTGACTTATTCATTACCTTTGTGCAGTGAATTTCCTAACGATACCGTGGAAACAAGTTTTCCTCCCTGGTTCAATCACAAGGTAAACACATTAAATATATTACCTTGTAGTCCAGAGTTATTACTCATCTAAATCTGTTTGTATCTCTTTCGTAGATTCGTGAAAAGAGCGTGGCAAAAGACCCAAGTTGTAGTCCTGAGTTACTCTCTTTGGTATGTGGACCTTCATCTAGTGCAAGTACATACCCCATATGCATAGTGAACGGTGTGAAGTTCTTGGTGCATGAGTGCGATAAACTTCATACCACTCAAAGCAGTGGAGTTTCAACACCCGGGCCTGATGGAGCTATGTATTATGGTCAACAAGAAGAAATTCTAGAGCTCACTTATATGGGCAACCGTAAGGTTGTGTTGTTCCGATGTATATGGTTCGACACCGTAACCCTACTAACCCTACGCCACGCTCCGACGTTCTTACATTGATCATGGCATACATCATATTTTGACCGAACGGGATGCTTTTAGAAATCAACAATACATTCTTGCGACACAAGCAACACAAATCTTCTACCTTGAAGACCACGCTGAGCACCACCTCATTGGAAGGTTGTCGAAGATGTTCATCATCGGAAGATCCGGCATGGGATGTGGTAGATTCTTATCGAGATGTTATACATGGCGGCAGCTCATCCGATGTTGCATTGTCTGCTGGTTTGACCGGTTTTGAGTATGCGAATTTGAGTGTAAATGATGAATCGTGAGGCGGACGCCCACGGATGTTGTTCTTGAAGAAGATACCGATCCGGACATATTTTTTATTCAAAACGCTCGTCCTCATGGTCCGATATTTAGGTTTAGTATAATAAGAGTTACGAGTATCTTGGCATAGTACTTCTTTATTGTAAGCCATGGCTTATGCATCCCGTTTTTATATGATGATTTAGCATAGTACTTCTTTATTGTAACCCTTATGCCCGTCTCCTTTTAGTTAACTTGAATGCACCACTTAGTTGGTAGCAAGACAGTAATATCTCATATCCCCTCACAAACGGTTGTGCTACCAGCAAAACCCATTTTTGCAACGAGAGGTATGGTCAAGAAAAGAATTAGCCATGAATCTTTACATATCGAGATTTTACTGTCTTTTTACATTATACAAACTAAGGCAATGATGATAGTTTTACGCATTTGAAAGTGTCGTTTATGTAACATGCTTATACCGGTATCTTGGCAAGGCAATATGACTTTAATTAAAATTGCAGCCATGGCCGGTATTATTTACCGTACGGCTATTTTCTGAGACAAATGAAGTGGGTCGTCGAAGATTGGATCCGTAACTTGGCGTGGCAAGGACCGGATGGCATGATTATGCAACCGTGTTTCTTTGCAGCCATGGCGGACTTTAGATCTTTTTGACCCTATTTGGTTTAAAAATCTGAGCCTAATAAATGAAAGGTTTGGCAGGTTGAAGCAACCTTTATCAAATTTTCTTAATGCCAGGTTTTTTGGTCAGTCTAGATCTTGAGGTGCTTGAATAATATTAGTACCACCTGACGTTGCATTTTATGCATGGTAAATGGCCGGTTTCGATACTGATGTGAGCGTATGTATGTATGCGTAATGGGAATTCAGCGATCAGTGTGTTGGATTAAGCTATTGTAGATATAAATAGTCTTGGTACAGGTTCGTCTTATCACGATAGTTGGTATACCAAAACACCAGATGGATCAAAGTCTTTTTGGAATCTTTTTAGTTGTATTTTCCTTTTTGAAGTTAATATCCTGGCTATATCATATGTTTTGATATGTTTCATTTTTATCTGATTTATTCTTATCTGATCTGACAGCTTTTACAGCGAGCCATACATCAGGACCGAACATTCATTACTGACTCAGTAAGCTATAAAGGTAATTACTTCGCTCGGATTTCATTCTTTTTTTGGGGTCTCATTTTAATCCACAATCACTTTCATATCAGCAGAAAGAATTGTTAAAAGAGACTAGAGATACAAGGTATGCAGTAAACACTCAAGGACTCTTTTTACTTCAGAAGTCGTGCTTGCTTCCTATGTAAGTCCTATTCTTTTTAGCTTGCAAACATGTGCTTACCTGAAAGGCTGAAAAAGTAAACTGAATCTCAAAATTGTATCTGAAGAACACATGGTTTTTAACATTAGCACTTATTTACAAGAGGTGTTTGGCATGTTTTTCAGTGCCTGGATCACTTACATGGCCTGGAAAGAAAGTCCTGATGAGTTCAGTATTGCCCGTAAGCATTTGCTTCCCTTTAGGTGAGTTATCCTGTCATGTTAATGTGGTAAATCAATCGTTTATGAAGAACACATGGTTTCTTTTAGGAATTTGGTGTGCAGGTATGAATCTAGGATGGACCAGGACCCCTAAATCTGAAAATGTATAAACCAAGAACCAACGGCACTGAAATAGTACAATGTCACAGTGATTCATGCTGATTAATAACCGCTATGTACCCAAACTAGACTGTACAGCAGACTCAATCTTTGGGCTAGCTAATACTTATCAGGTTGATAAACATATATATCGATGATTATAGTTGCACGTGAGTTCGTGACTTTAAAGGATTTTTTTTTCAAAAACAGAATTGGAACTTTCATTATTCTGTCACTTGATATCTTTAAATTTACGTGCAGGTCCAAAGTCCGTAAATTTTGCCCCCTGCAAAATCAGCTACAGGTACGTTTTATGACCATTCGAGCAAGCCATCTTTCAGCCTCAACAACATTTGTTTAAGTTATAAATCATATAACTTGCAAGGATTTTAAATGTTACACAATTGAGTATCCCAAGAACTAAGTAAGCGAATCAGTGAGCATATGGTATTTACTTATTCGGATAGCGTCTGCCGTCTGATGTGCAATGTCCTAACTGAAGTAAGATGGCTTCTTACACTGTTGTGAAATCTATTTTGTGGCTAACAGGTAGCGAATAGATATTAGCTCTCAATGGAAAAATCAAGGTACTTGAATTAAGCTTCTTTTTAAAAAGTTTAACGTACGTGCTCATGATTTCAGTAACCGAGTCATTTTTTCTTATTTTCAAACTTATGTGTTTATACTATAGGTTTATTCTAGCATAATAAGTGTTCGAAAATAATAAGCCAAAAATTTAAGGTTTATGAAATATAAGGTGAACTGAAATAGGCTTATAGGCCACAAATAAGGTTAAACAAACACCCACTAAAAGATTAGGTGTGACTAATTACCGGAGAGGGCCGAAACGAACGTTAATAGTAATATTTTCCTTGAAGCATGAATGAGTATTCACATTATATGTTTCACTGTCATTTTCAATACGATTCGAAGTATTTATACGGTGTCTTAAACGTGGGAATTTATTTTCATAGACTTTTTAACTAATAGATCCAACATGTGCGTAAAGTAAGTACATATACAAATTACTTTTTCTGCTTTGTTTGTAAAAGACAAATGCGATAATGTATACGTAGTAGGAGGTCGAATTGCAACTACAAAAAAAAGCCTTGAACATCCGACTATTTCTCGATTTCATGCTGGTAAGCGTCCTTTTTTCGTCTTTCGTGTTAACCTGTGGGATGAATATTTGGTAGCCATCTTATAATACAATAAGCATTAAGCGTTGATGGGTTGGACCAACAAATTTAGTAACCAATAAGTAGGCTAAATATATTGAACTGAAATCACTAATTTGGATTGTAGATGAGGACGCGTATTGCAAACAAGTCATATGGTAGCTTGATAGGTGCTACACAACTTATGGTATAAATTTCTGCACAATGACATATGCCGTACTTTTGGATTTGTTTAGGTATGTGACTACTGCAGCAGTTTGGCTGAATGTAGTAAAGTCTCAAATGCTGGGAAACTTGCAGGAATGAAACCATTTTGAACGGATACGATGAGGAAGCAAGTATGGATTTCAAAAACCTACCAAATGTTGAATACAAGCAATGACTCTGTGCATCACAGTTGCATTCCTGCTATTAGATTATAGCAATAAGAGTATAGAATATACAATTATATCCTCACCCATTTTAAAAAGCTTTATATTAGGCCTGAATAAGCCAGTTATTTATATTAGGTATGCACCTTTTATTGTGTTTTTATTATCCAGTGGGTACTTTGTAACATAACTTATTTTTTCAGTGTATCGTGTAACTTAGGGTTATTATACAAAAAAGTCACTAAAGTTTGGGAGAAATTTGTCTAAGTCACTAAAGTTTAAAAGTTGTCATTCGCGTTACTCAACTTATGAAAGTTGTCATCAACTTATGAAATTGTTCTTGAACTTGTAAAGAGATGATATTTACATTACTTAACATATCAAAAATAAACGTAAAATTGCTAAAATTATAGATTTGTTTGCTTTTAACGTTGAGTAACAAACTTTAGTGATTTAGGACAAATTTCCAAACTTTAGTTTTTTCTTAATAACCTCAGAACTTATATTGCGTGTTTAAAACATTGGACAAAATTGTTATATCCAATCTATATTGCAAGAAAGCCTTACTATGTTATAGTAAAACATCACAGTGATATACCATACTATGTTTCCCTAAACATAAACACAAGAAACATATTTTATAGCAAAAAGTTAAATTTTTCTTAAAAAGAACTTTAAAACACACCCGTTAAACAAACTTAAGGTCAACGTTCGTATCCTGACCCAACTATCACTATACAAATGTGCCAAATGAAATGAATATACCAACATTTACATAAAAAATTCGCACACAATTTAAACACCACACATATAACATAAAAATTAAATGCAAAAAAACAAAAACTCGTTCTGTCTAAAATAGCTGATTTAGGAATTTAGCTTAAGTTGTCCAAAAGTAACCTACTTCATGTCAAAAATAAGGCAGTACATATGACATCGAAAGAGAAAATTTATCATTTACTTGATTTCACCACCCTTTTGTGATTGGAAAACATTATTTATCCTGAAAGATTTGATGTGATGTACTTAAACTATGGTTATGTGGCATCTAAAACTTACTTGGATTAGGAAATAGTACGAACTTGGTCTTGAATCTCATGTGACTAAAGTAAAATTTGATATATGCTAGTTCTATTCATGATCTAGATATGTAATGAATGCTGGCATGCTGACTGAGAGGTATTTTTTATAAAAAGAGCATCCAACAATTAAAGATGGCAATATGAGTTTGGTAACGGATTTGGGTCAAACGTGTCATATTAATTATTTTTATTAATCCAACAAACATTAGTTTACAATTATCTTTATAACATTTTGTAAGCACAAACGACTGGTAGCTTTGACTACCATTGGCTCCTCTATGGAATCATCACCCCTGTGTTCTCATTTAAACATTGTCAACATGGGTAAACAATTGATGTTTTAGGTCTAAACATGGAAATATGATCAAAATGAGAAAATAGGTGATGAATTATCTGGGAAATAACTTAAAGGTTTTATTATATCCCCTTGATCTGTATATCTTTCCCTCTCTCGATTCTTCAAGTGTCTCCAATCCTGTCACTCAAACTATATCGAAGTGACAAATTTTGAGATGTGGGAAACGGTGCACACTTTTATTAATGAAAATCAGATTATAATTACAATAAATAAATTAACAGATGTAATGACAGTAAATAATCAATGAGATAAAGCGAAGCGGTAAAGATGCGAAGCGAGGCTCGTGTTTAACACGATTCCCTTAAAAGCAGTTCGCGTTTGTTTCCCGAGGTATAACGTCTGCGGTACATTGTCTGACGGACTAAACTTACTTGCCTGAAAGATCACGGAAGCTTGCGTGTTTCTGATCGAAGAGGTTGCTGGAATGTTTCTGTATTGGAGCTGCGTTTTCTGTGTATTTTTCTGAACGAGAGGTAAGGTTTTATTTATACAGGAAGTTGTCTTGTTCTCCAAGACTAAATAAAAGCCTTAATTACATAAATCTGTTATAACTAAAACAGATTTACATATCTTCTAATAACATAACAGATTCTGTAAAACTTTGTCAAAAAGTTTCAAATCTATTCCGTTAATAGAAAATTAAGGAAAAATGTAACTCGAATCTGCAGTAAAAGATACGCACGCATGCGAGGCTTCGATTCGTGTCCATGGTCGCTGGGCTCGCATGAGTTCGAAGTTTCAACTCATTTTGACCCGAAATCCCATTTTCGCACCCCACGCATGCCAAGCGTAGGAGTGGGAGCATAACCAACCTAAAGGAATTTAATAGCCAAAACTATAATTTCCTTATAAACAAGCATCCACTTCTTGTTTTGGGCGATGTGGGATTCTCCTATTTTTCCAAGTTTTATGTTTCAAGTGCCTCACTTTGAGACACGATATCTCATTCATTTCAACTCCATTTTGGACACTCTTTAGCTCGTTGCGAAGCTCTCGTCAAGGAGAACACAAAGCTACCAAGAAATATAAATATATATAACATATACATATATTAAATAGTGTCCAAAGTTTGCAAAACCACTTTGCAAAACTCAATTTTCCAACAATCCCCACATGAATGGAGATCGGTCGAAAACACACGAAAGTTTCGGTGAAATTTCTGCGGTTAAGTCTTGCATAGGATAGGTAGGTGTAACCCTTGAACCTTCCTTGTGAGATGCACTTAGTCTCCTAGATCCGAGTAGACGCGATGTCCTTGAACTCATCATCCATTTATGTAGCGACATTACACTTCACACAAGACTCTCCCGACATCGTCTAGTCCTCATAGTCGTGTTCGTTATGGTCATGAACACTAGCACAGTTCTGCAAGAGCTTTTAGGAATTGCGCCCCACATTTCCTTCGAGCGACCCCACTTCTCTCTCACATAGGTGATTTCATCTTGAATCATTAAAACATATGTTTTGTGATTTCATCTTGAATCATTATGCTTTATGATTTCATCCCGAATCATTAAAGCCATATGTTTAACCTCTCAACAAGTCACATTTGTTATAAGAATGGACTAGGAAAGTTACAATAGTTAGTAACTCCTGCCTCCTAGTGTAAACACATATCCACTAGTCGATCTAGAATCCTTTATGTCGGATATCCATTTGCATCACCGTATCCTTCGATAACAATGGATATCGATCATAATGCGATCCATAATCGCGATTGTATCTCAAATAGTGAAGTACCGAGTCATAGCGCCCAATGTGCATAGCTTGGTTACTAGTATACCTACTTAGCTCGCTAACAAGATATGCTAAGTCGGTCGAATGCACTGTCATCAAGTACATTAACATGCCAATAATTCTTGAATACTACAATTGGGCAACACCTAAGCCTCTATTTTTAGATAGATGCTTCTTGGTGTCAATTGGAGTTCTAGCTAGGCGGAATCCCCGCATTATGAGTATTAAAATTTTGTCCACATAATGTGCTTGACTTAACACAAGTCCATTATGAGTTCGTATGATCTTTATTCCAAGGATCACATCACCAAACCCATGTCCTTCATGTCAAACTTTGATTTCAACATGTCTTTAGTAGATTTGATCATCTTGTCGTTCGCCAACGATAAGCATATCATCAACATATAAACACAAGATTACATATCCACTATTTGTGTCTTTGACATAAACACATTTGTCGCATTCATTAATTTTGAAACCACTCTCTAGCATGGCGTGGTCAAATTTTGATGCCATTGTTTGGGAGCTTGCTTTAAGCCATATAATGACTTAACAAGCCTACAAACTTTGTTCTCTTGTCCAGAGCCATGAAACCCTCGGGTTGATTCATGTAGATTTCTTCTTCTAAATCTCCGTTTAGAAATGCCGTTTCACATCCATTTGGTGAACTTCCAAATTTCTTAAAGCGGCAATAGCAAGTATCATCCTAATCGATGTTATTCGCGTATGTAAATATGTATCAAAGTAATCAAGACCTTCTCGTTGTCTAAACTTTGATTACTAATCTTGCTTTGTACTTGTCAATGGTGCCATCGGCTTTCATCTTCTTCTTGAAGATCCATTTATAGCCTAGTGGTTTACAACCGGAGGTAAATCCACGAGCTCCCAAGTATGATTTTGTAAAATAGAATCTATTTCACTTTTAATGGCTTCTTTCCATTGAGGCCCTTCGAGGAAGTAACCGCTTCTCGGTATGAAGTAGGTTCATTTTCAACCATAAAAGAAACAAAATCGGGTCCAAACGATTTCTCGGTTCTTGCCCTTTTGCTTCTTCTAGGTTCAACCTCTTCTTCCTCGCTTGATCTTGTCTCTCATCTTGGAGATCATTATCATCTCGTTGTCTCTTATCTTGGACAACCGTCATCTATTCTAGATGAACTTCCGGTTCCTTCGTTAAACAAGGAAAATAGTTTCAAAGAATGAAGCATTCCTTGATTCCATTAAAGTACCCTTTTGTATATCCGGATTTTTCGATTCATGTACTATGAAGCGATAAGCATCGTTATTCTTAGCATATCCGATGAATATACAATCTGATTTAGGTCCAATCTTTTGGGCCTTGGGAGTCGATATAGCGACCTTTGCTAGACACCCCACACTCGTAGTATCTTGATATGATGGCTTCGCCCATCCATAATTCATAAGGGTCTCTTCTTTTTCCTTACGAGGTATCTTATTTAAAAGATAAGTAGCCGTTAAAATGGCTTCCCCCACATGTCCCGGCTTAGACCGTAACTTATCAACATGGCATTAACCATTTCTTTCAAGGTACGGTTCTTCCTTTCGGCAATACCGTTCTGTTGAGGTGAATAGGGAGCGGTGAATTCGTGTCTAATTCCATGTTTCGCACATAGATCGTGAAGGAGACACATATTCACCTCCTCTATCACTTGGACCACCTTGATTTTCTTACTAAGTTGATTCTCAACTTCGCTTTTGTATAGAACAAACTTGTCTATAGCTTCATCTTTACTTTTCAAGAATAAACATAGCAATACTTTGTACAATCATCAATAAACGTGATAAAGTACTTATTGCCACCTTTTGTGGTAGTGATTTCAAATCACATATGTCGGTGTGTATCATATCAAGTGGTTCGGTTTTCGTTCAACCGATTTGAAAGATGCTCTTGTAAGTTTGGCTTCAACACAAGTTTCACATTTATATTTTGAGTCAATATGGAAATTAGGTATGCAATTAAATTTAATCAAACGACGATCGAATTAAAATTTACATGTCCAAGACGGCCATGCCACATATTAGAAGACTCAATCAAGTAAGCGAAGAATTCATTTTATTGATATCATTCTTAACAACCATTACATTGAGCTTAAACATACCATTCGGGCATATCCCTACCAACATAAACTTGATTCTTAGAAAGAACAAACTTATCGGACTCAAAAACAAGACGAAAACCAAACTTGTTCAATTGCTAACCGACACAAGATTCTTGCGAATCTCGAACATACAAGACATTAGTCAACTTGAGCTCTTTCTGGATGTCATCTTCAAGATAACATCTCCTTCACCCTTGATTTCAAAGAGTTGCGAGTTGCCCATGTACGACTTCTCTCCACTATCAACCGCTACGAAAGAGTGAAACATACTCTTATCGAGACACACACGACGGTAGCCCCAGATCCACCCACCATTCCTCGTTGTTGGAACCTACCAAGTTAACTTCGAGATCATGGCAATGACATCGACACCATAGCAATCATGTCCACATCTTCATTCACCATATTAGCTGGCGTGGATTCACCCGCTCGACATCTTACAATTAGCGACACGGTGACTGGTCGGTCACGGTTGAAACACACCCTTGGAACTTCATTTCACAATTGCGAGCTTTAGGAGCAAGGTAATCAAACTTACCTTTGCCCTTCTTGTCATTCTTTCCTTTTCCTTTGCCTTTAGCTTTGACATTGGACTTTGAAGATGACGAAACATGCTCAACCATATTTGCCTTTGCGAATCAGGTATCGTGTTTTTCTCGAGCCGACTTGTTGTCATGTTCAATACGAAGACGAACAACCAAGTCTTCAACACTCATCTCCTTTCGCTTATGCTTGGTGGTTCTTGAATTCTACCCACTTGAGGTAACTTTTCAATAATAGCAACAACTTGAAAAGTTTCACTCAAAGTCATTCCCTCAAGATGAATGTCGTAGCAAAACCCGCGGATCTTGAACACGACTCATCACATTCTTTGAATCATCCATCTTGTAATCCAAAAAGCGAGCTACCACGAACTTCTTTGTACCAAAGATCCTCGGTTTGTACTTATGCTCCAATGACTCCCATAATTCTTTGGCGCCTTGGTCTTGCGATTACGTTGTACAAAGGATCAACCAAACCATTCGAACATAATTGTGACACAAAAATCAATGTTTCCATGCTTCAAGGCTTGAATGACTGTTGATTAGAGGATTGACCTTCTGCAGAGGTTCCACGTTAGGTGGGTTTTCTTTTAAGAACCGCGCAAGGTTCAAAGTAGTCGATAGAAAACATCTTACATTGCCACCTCTTGAAATTACGCCCATTGAATTTTTCTCGGTTTCTCGGCATGATTAGCAACCGTGTTGATCGGGCGCACAGTGCACGTTCACGGTAGTAGTCACGGAGGGGTATTCGTGTTTGTCATCCCGAAGATCAAACACAAACAATTAAACAAACTGTTTTAAATGGTATCTACTTGTACGGATCGATTCAACAAAACTCTAGCTTGGTTTTGATGGATCGAATAAATCGACTTAAGAAACTCTATCTTGGTTTCGTTAAAGCGACAATAAAGCGCTTAAAAAAACGTTATAGATCTGTTAACCCAAATCTGTATGTTAAAAACTGTTTAATAGAAACTGATTTCCAAAGAAACTCAACAAGGTTTCGACAGAAAACAGTTATAAAAATCTGTTAATAATAAATCCGATTTTAACAAAGTGTTATAAATTCGGTTAAACCGAATCTGTTTTAAGACTGTGGGAAACGGTGCACACTTTTATTAATGAAAATCAGATTATAATTACAATAAATAAACTAACAGATGTAATGACAAGAATAATCAACAGAGATAAACGAAAGCAAGAAGATGCGAAGCACGAGGCTCGTGTTTAACACGATTCCTTAAAATGCAGTTCGCCGTCTGCTTCCCGTGGTACAACGACGCACTGATGTCTGACCGGACTAAACTTACTTGCTCGAAGGATCACGGAAGCTTGCGTGTTCGATCGAAGAGGTTGCTGGAATGTTTCTGTATTGGAGCTGCGTTTTCTGTGTATTTTTCTGAACGAGAGGTAAGGTTTTATTTATACAGGAAGTTGTCTTGTTCTCCAAGACTAAATAAAAGCCTTAATTACATAAATCTGTTATAACTAAAACAGATTTACATATCTTCTAATAACATAACAGATTCTGAATAACTTTGTCAAAAAGTTTCAAATCTATTCCGTTAATAGATTTACAGAAAATTAAGGAAAAATGTAACTCGAATCTGCAGTAAAAAGATACGCACGCATGCGAGGCTTCGAGTCGCATTCGTGTCCATGGTCGCTGGCTCGCATGAGTTCGAAGCTTCAACTCATTTTGACCCGGAAATCCCATTTTCTGCACACGCGCGCGAGTGGGAGCATAACCAACCTAAAGGAATTTAATAGCCAAAACTATAATTTCCTTATAAACAAGCATCCACTTCTTGTTTTGGGCGATGTGGGATTCTCCTATTTTTCCAAGTTTTATGTTTCAAGTGCCTCACTTTGAGACACGATATCTCATTCATTTCAACTCCATTTGGACACTCTTTAGCTCGTTGCGAAGCTCTCGTCAAGGAGAACACAAAGCTACCAAGAAATATAAATATATATAACATATACATATATTAAATAGTGTCCAAAAGTTTGAAAAAACCACTTTGCAAAACTCAATTTTCCAACATGAGATACTTCAAGTTCAAGTGTATTATTGATTGTCAGAAATATATGAAATTATTGGTGTATTGTCTCTTCTAGATATATTGATCCAACTATCCTTCTGTATAGTGTGAATAGATGCATGTGTTATGTGTAATTGACATGGGATTGATGTGCATGTAATAAAATTTGTTAAACATCTACCCTTCTAGATGAGACTCAAGTCGCCTAGCTCACTTTTTTTCTCATCAGGGGTGGGGGGTTCAGTACAACCAACATGAACATGACTTATTTGAACCACCTTCTGTTTTGATTAGGGGTGGTAATCTGGGTCGAGTTCAAGTTGCCAAGTCAAAGTAACCCACACGAACACGACTATTTAAGTAATCCGGTCAATCATAAATTGTTTACATAACTCAAAAACTACTCATTTAAACGGGTCATCCCGTCTAACCCATTTATAAGCTAAACTTCTTTGAAAAGTTAATCAGGTTTTGTCGGTTCTGATCGTTATCACCTATAGTTTTGATTAATTCGGTTTGATTGCACTATTCTGTTATTTATCTTTGTTTCTGATTTGGTTCAGATCTAGTGATTAAACATACTCTTGTATCAAAATCCTCAGCCAACAACTAACGACTGCAATACTTCATAAGCAACATATCACCAATATAATACTGCTTACTCACATTAAACCACAACCAACCAACATTGACACGTTGCATTACAAACAAAGTCACATCTATTTCGTACCTTCACTATCTTAAATCACAGGCCCACCACCCTCATACTCACCTCCGGTTGCTGTCTTGTCACCACTATCTGACCAAATATGAGATATGACTAATGTTTCAGCAACTCTAGGCATAAGAAGAGATCAGAGGTATGGACTATGGAGTATGCCTAGTTTTAAATGTATCAAACCCATACACTTAGACAAAATGTATGCAACCCCAGATTTACGTCGAGACAAATTAGTTGTTAGGTTATACACTTTAGTGATTTTTTTAGGATTGTGGATTTCTTTCTGCAGCTTGTAGATGGTGGCAAATATATTATATGTCTTTCCGTCTTTGGGTTTTCAAAAATAAATTAAATAAGTAGTTAAGATAGAAATCTTAATTAAAATCACAAACTAATCTAGCAAATAATAATCTGATTAAATAAAAAATTTCATGGTCAGCTGTATTAAAACAACTGTCATTGATAACTGAAATCGTCTAATAAAACAATCCATTATCTGTCAGCAACCAGCTGTAATACGTGCTTTTAAAGCTTCTCCTTGACCATACGCCGTCTTCGTCCCTTTTATACAAAAAATTGTAAGAATCCAAGAGCAAAGAAATTCTCCTGATTACTATTTTCCCATGGGCATGCTTCGAAGCTGCAACACATAGATGGCAGTATCATATGAATGCTTACGTGGAAAAGTAATTGCTAAAGCCATCAATACCTGATCATCTTTCCTAACCAATTCAGGATATATGTTGATCACTTTCATTGCTGAATCTGCAGACATATGAGAAAGTTTGTGAACCATTAAATTATTCCAATGTTTAGTTATAAGATGTACTAAGTACTAACTACTCACCATATTGTTTTGTAAAAATAGCAGTAATGAGAAAACTTACACCAATTTGAACACGGGTATCTGAATAATGGCCTAAAGGAAGGTGTGCTGAATCAGCTTCAGAGACTTCTAAGAACTATACATATGTACTTAGCTTCATATTGTTATAAGCACTAAGTAATAGTATGTTATCTTCAATGTCTGATATTTGCAACAATCTTTATTGTCAAAGATTGAATTTCTCCTTTTGACATGCTCTTCCTTTTTTATGAAGTTGAGCAACTTTTCAAGGAAACTATTATGGCCTTTAACAACCGCTAAATGCAGCATTGTATTGCCATTTATGCTAATCACCTCTGTCGCTGCATCTGTATGTTGTTTATCTATATGATTTTTGCTCCCCTCCAACACCCTTTCACAGTAGCGTTCCTCAGCTTTGTGTTGTAAAGGGATTTTTGAGGATGAAGATGATAAGTGTCATCTTGAGAGTTTATTATTCTTGTTTTTACTTTTGGATATATTATGGATACTTGCGGAGCGGAACCTGCATTTTATTTGAGATTATCAAGCCAGTATTTGGTTTCTAATTTTACAATCAAGTAAACAAGTACCTATCTTGGGATCGTAAAAGGATTATAGTTTTGTCCAAACATCCTACAACATTATTGAGTACGTCTTCATTTAGTGAACCGTAATCCAACCTTTAAGAAGGCTGTCATAGTGATTAATGATCTTGATGCTCTTAGCCTCCGGACTATCAAAATTGGCATCAATGATGCCACGCATCAGCTGACTCTCCATGAGGCAAACCATTTGAGCCTTATAGACATGGTAGTTAATTTAGCTGCCTTCCGCATAAGTAAATGGAGTCCTAACCTTACCAAAAAAGTTGGTTACCTTAATAAAGCATTAGCTTGTTTATCTTTTGTAACAGTTTAATTAGCTAAACGAGAACGCTATTTGAGTCATGCTCTCAAACTCTGAAAGTTTTGGTTCTGGTTCAGTTCAGCTAATCTTGTCTAGTTTTGTGCCATTGCGCAACCCTATAATCCTTTTAGATGCTAAAGCCTTATAATAATCCTGTTGACCTGCATCTTGGATCTGAATCACATGACGCATCTTGGATCTATACATTCTTCCCCCATGTTGTCCATCAGCACCTATAGGAAATGCTCTTATGGTCTTAAAAAAAGCATAATACTTCTCTCATAAGAAAAACAAAAAGACTATTTGAAATACATTAACGAGTCAGCTTTCTAAACCTTATAGTATTGCAGGTGAAAACATCATATGTGATTTTCTCTCAAAGTCTATTCTAATTTACACAAGGTGATTGTTTTGATGACTTCAAATTGTACAATGTTGTATTCTGAAGAATCAATGTGTAATTGCAAAAACCAACATAGAGGCTTAGTGTTGATCAGCGGCCATTGCTTTAGCAGCCATCATCTTTCCTGTTATATTGGAGCTTGAGATCTATTTGCCAAAAAGCATGTCAAGCTAAGCATCATCTTTCCTGTTATGTTTCTACTATAGAATTATCTTCAACATTGTTTTAAAAAATTCCAGATAGCTAATTTTGTTAAACCACCATCAGTTGTGTTGACATACAAAGCTTCAAAGTGATTTCTAACATGTTAATTAACCAAAACCGAACGGCAAACGTCATAAAATCATTATAAGTTCGAAGATTAGATAAATATAATTATGAGGCTCAGATTTGTATACAAATCGAACAAAGTGGATAAATCCATAGGTATTCTAAGGGCTCTTCTTTTACATCTTTTGAGGGCGAAGTCTGAATATACGTAACAAACTTTCTCAAATTTGCCAATATACGTAACATACTTATTTTAATCTCCGCATACGTAATATACTTTCAAATCTTTACCAATATACTAATATTGACAGGTTGCCACTTTAAAAAGTTACAATAATGGTCCCTGCCGTTTGCATTGGCTTTCACCATTAGTCCTTTGACATTTTTTCACTTAAAAAAGTTACAGTAAGAGTAAATTACACCGTTCGTCCTTGTGGTTTGCGTTGACCGAAGGGTTTAGTCCTTTGACCAAAAAAATTGCACCGTACGTCCTTAAGTGTGAAACGTTATGCACCGTTCGTCCCTCCGTCCATCTGGGCCCACCAATTCAAGATAACGTCAGTTAAGTCACTTAACCTTATGGGCATATCCGTCATTTCTTGTCTCCCCTTCTTCCCGCCCAAATTATAACCCTATACACTTATCTATCTACCCCACCCACCCACATAAACCTGAATCCCATTCGGTTCCACCACCATTTTCAAAACAAAGGGTTTTCTCAAATCAAATCAAAATCATGGTTAGATGTCCTCGTTGCCAAACACTTGCAGTTATGAAAACATCATGGACAAATAGAAACCCAGGTCGAACGTTTTATGCCTGTTCCCAAATTGTATGTGTTAATGGTTTTAGTTTGTAATTGAACAATATCAATATTTGTTGTTTAATTTCGTTTCTGAGTTTGTTGTTTAATTTTGTTTCTGATTGTATGATTTGTTGATTGGGTGGACCCGAAATGTGCCATCGTTCAATGGTAGTTATACCTGGTTTATTAAGGTCTTTGAACAACCATCAAGAAATCCTACAAAATATGGAGCAAGAAAGATCAACATTGAAGAAGTATGTTATGGTTTCATGTATTTTGTTGTTTGTGTATGTTATGTATAACATATTGACCTAGCAGTGTAGTATTTGGGTGTTAAGAGATAGATGTATTTTGGGTGTTTAATGTTAGATGTATTTTGTGTCTCATTATGTAGCACCATTGTAATGAAAACAAGCTTTGTAGCATTATTGCAATTCTTGTTCGTTTCTACATATTGCGCTCACTTTTATGAATTTTACTATTTCATTTTCTCACTTTTATGCATATGCAGTCACTTTTATCAATGCAACACTATTTCTACATTGATGCAGTCAATGAATCAATGGCACTTTGCTGCATTCTTGCAATTTAATGTTATACAATTTACTTGCATTCTTGGTCCAGTTTCTACATTACCACACCTCTATATAAGGGCACATATGGATAATACAAAACCATATCAAACATCTTCCTAACCTATTTATAATTGCTGCAAAGATTAGTTCAGAAACAAGGGTTCCAACAAGAGAAAAGGTTATATACATCTTCATGTTCCTTTTCCATCTCTTATATGTTAAACATACTTATGTTTTATTGTTTTTTTTTATTATTATTATTATTTTTTTTTTTGCATTTTTTTGTTTTCAGAAGTAATCTGCATTTCCAGTGATACATCTGAAAGTACTGATGACAAAAGTTCAGGTAACACATGGACAGGGTATTTTCCAGTGCAGGATGTAGTACCACCTGATGAGATAGAGTTTTATGGACCAAAGGTGGGCTCAAGCTCTTTTGCTGTTGAACCAAGTTCAAATGCAAAGGATGATGATAAGCCACTAACCCAAAAACAAATTCAAAAGCTTCTATTTGATGCAAGGACTAAAGTGCTAGGATTGCCTGCAAAGGCCACTCATGAAGAATTTGGTGTCAAACCTTATGTTGCACTAACTGAAATTGCAGCACCAAAAGGGAAGGGGAAGGGAAAGAAAAGGATGGGTTAGAAGCAGTGGTGTTTCATGGTTTATGGTCTTATCTTAGAAGCACTGGTCTTTCATGTCTTTCATGGTTGCAGTAGTATGTAGTACCACCTAAAATAAGTTAGTGCAGTGCTTATATGGTATTTCATGTGTACTTGAACCTATTTTATGGTCTTTTACTTTATGTATGTTTTATGTATCTTTTATGGTTTCAGTTTACTTTATGTATGTTTTTATGGTCTTTCATGTTTACAGCTTACCAAATTACCAAAAGAATCAGACATACCAAATTAAAGTCAAACAAAATTACATACCAAATTAAAGTCAAACAAATTAAAGTCTAAAGCAACCATACCATTAATCAATCAAGTTTCAAGGCATATAATGCCATAAACATCCAAAACAACTTAATTGACATTGTGCATAAGACATACTAGAAACATGTATATAATCGACATTATCATAACATACACTATCAAACACATAGATGATGATACTTCAACCTAACATAACCACCTTCTTCCTTGGTGCTCTATTCTTTGATGCACCATCTTCTGTTGTTGGTGCCTTCCCCTTATCTTGACTATCTGCTCTTGTCTTTGATTGTGAACCTGAAGGAGTATCAGAATCCAAATCCACCCCTTTGCTTGCATTTTTTCTCTTTTTTGACTTTGGCATTCTTGGTCCAGTATAGGTTCTTTGGTTGTGACCTCTTGACCCACATTTGTCACAAGTTACAGTCTTGTGCCCTCTTGAAAGCTTACCATCATTAACTATCTTAAAATCCCTTTCAGTCTTTGACCTTTTTCTTTCTTTCCTTGGTCTTCCAACTTGTGGATTATGTTTTGGTGGCAACAGACTAGTTGGAACAGTGCACTTGGGCCAATGGACAGGACCTCTGATTGGTTTTATATGAAAAGAATATACTTTCTTCCAAGTCTCTAACCTATAGCATGGATGTACCCATTCCTCTAGTAATACAACCTCTTGATGATTAAGTGACATGTTCCAATTTGTTGCAACAAAGATGTTTGCAAGGATGCCTGTCAATTCCCATCTTCTACAAGTGCAGGTTCTAGCAACAACATTTACCACACACTGGTCATTCCATGGACCACTTACCTGGTATAACTCACCTCCATTCCAGCTAACAGTATACTTGTTAGCTTGAGCTGCATTTTCCTTCAAAATCCTTGTAGCAGTTGGTGTGAGTGGTCCATCACACCTTGCAATAACTTTGTTAACATTGACAATCCTGGCAAGTTCTATTATTAGGTATTGCAATCTAAGTACTTACATGGAATGACAATTGAATAGCAGATGGAATGTATAATACCTTCTCATGAGATACTCCCTGGCAAACTCCAATGTGGAAATAATAGGCTTGTCTCTACCCCCTACTAGCTTTGCATTCAAGACTTCACACATGTTGTTCAATAAAACATCTGACTTGGCTCTCTCTGTTTAAGGAGTTTGTTGTTTAGATAATATTAGATCAACAGATACTATGAAATCAGTTAAAGTAAGAATACTATATACTTGAGAAATGTGATCTTGCCCAGTGTTGTGGAGGAATGAGATTCAACCACTCATAAGCCTCTTTCTTAAAAGCTTTCAACTCTTCCATTGCAACTTGAAACTCGGGATTGTTGTTGCAGCTTTGCTTTCCATAGCATATCCTTGTATGCGCATCCATTCCACTTCAACTTCATATTCTCATGAATATGTTTCACATAATATCTCGTGCTCGCACATGGAAACAATTTTGCAATTCTTGGTATAATACCTGCAGCTTGGAAACAATTAATTAGTTAAGTAAGTTAAGGAATTAATTAATTAGATTGAAATCAAATTAACTAGTTAAGTTAGTACCTTTTGCACATCACTTATGAAAGTGAAGTTGGAATTCTGTCATGATCTAGGTCATCTCCAAGTTGATTGAGAAACCATGTCCATGACTCGTGTTTTCTGTCTCAACAAGTCCATATGCCAATGGATAGATCCCATTGTTTGGATCAATACTCACAACCAAAGTTGTCCCGGTATGGACCCTTCATGAATGCTCCATCTAATCCAAGGATTTCCTCATCCCACTCTGAATCCGACTTTCAAAGGCCCCAAACATATATAGATTCTCTTAAAACTCTTGTTGGGACTTGATGATCGCTTCACTTGAACATGGATCTTGACAGTTGTGTTTGGATTAGCTTGTTGCAATTCCAACACAAATCTCTTAGCATCTTATACTGATGTGTGTAATCACCCCTTAATCTCCTTCAGCTTCTTGCTTAGCTCTAAATGCCTTACTTTCTGAAATAGTTAGTTCATGTTTTTTTGATAGTTGCTCTTGAATAGCTCTAACAGGTATATTAGGGTTTGTTTTCAACTGCTCAACTAATTCTTTTGAGAACCAATTGTAGGTGGCATAAAGGTTATCTCTTTCCTGTAGACATTTATGGACTGACTTGTATGTTTTTACCTCCCAAGATTCAGTCTTTTTGACCTTGGAAACTAAGAGAACCCATGGACATTTATTATCATCCAACAGTTTTTGTCTATTAGGTTTACCCCCATTAATGATTACCTTCTTCCTTGGGCCTTTTTCACCCTCAGTTGGGCCTTTTTCTTGACTTGGCCCAGTAGACTGAGTTGGGCCACCGTCATTGACTTCACCAGCTGGTAGAGAAGGGATAACACCTTTGCATACTGCCCTCACTATCTCATTGTCATTCTTTTCCATTCTTATTTTTCTCCTAGTCTCAATTGAATGCTCTTTAATGTACTCCTTCACCTTTTCTCTGTCTGCAAATTTTTGACCCACATAGAAATATGTCTTGTAAATTTTCTGACTAGCATGTGCTTGTTTTCTTAACTGCTTCAACTTCTTTTTCCTTAACCTACTACCTTCACTGTCACTACCTGATCCACTCTCAAAATAGTCATTTTCTAATTCATTGACATCATCTCCATCTGCTTCATCTTCAGTCTCAACTGCTTCCCTTTCTCTACACCCAACAAACTCCACAGTCTCATCAATTGTGTAGTTAAAGTCCCTCATGTCAACATCTACCTCATCTGCATTATTATTGTCATCTACTATGAAATCACTTTCTTGGCTATCATCATCTCCTTGACTATCACCCTCTGTTTCACTCTCACTTTCACCCTCAACTTCACTTTCAACAGTCTCACTAGGATTACCCATTCCAACCTCAGGATTTGTTTGAACATTCATTGTTGGTGATATAATGTCCAAGTCAGCAAATGGGTCAAAGTTAGGATCTTGTGACTCTACATATGGGTCATAAGAAGAGTAAAAATCATTTACAAACTGACTAGGGACTTGAGAAGACTCATCATTAGCAACTACAACACTTTGCCCTTGGGGTTTACCACTGCTTTGACCTATATCTTTACCTACACACCCTTCATCGAGATCCAAACTACTTTCTTAGGCACCGGGTAATCCACCGCTTTGATGTTATTGGTTCATTTAACTTTTCTATTACAAGTTTTTATGCTTTGGTTGTATGTAAATGTCGATTGGTCTTTTCATGCTCAACATATACATCAACTAGCTTAAGACCTTCCATCACATACTTGCCTAATAATCGAACATCTTTGTCACATGCTAAAGGCTCTAGTCCATTGTCTAAATCATAGTCGGTTTCAAGAAATGGTAAAACATCAACCTATGACCATCATGACCTAAGTCTTCTAACATGGAATCAATTTCATGGATTGAAAATTGATCACCGCTCATCAAATCCACAAAAGTAATCTTACCATTCTTGTAAATCACTTGGTGCATTCGTGAAAAACCACCATGATTGAGCTTGATGGAAAACAGTAGAGTTTTTATCCGCAAATAATTAAAGCAATCAATCGACAAGGGTTTTAGACATTAAAACACCAAACAAAGTATTGCAAACCCAAAAAATGCATACTCTAATGATTAAAAACATACGTCACTTAACACCATTATCAAAAAAATAACTATAAACAGTCACTTACGATACGTGCAATATGGGTCTCGATCAACAACATCATTAGCTCTAATTTCATACAATGGGACCACCATCTGATTCTTTGCGAAGTATCAGTACAAATTTTACTGGGTTTTTTCACAAATGATTTGGGGAAGAAGATGATTAGATCGTGGGAATTGGTGCAAAAGATTTTAGTTTGGGGGACTGACAAGGTAGATGGGTTTTCATAAATGAAAGTACTTGGGAAATGACCAAAATAACCCTTTAAAAACCTCCGTTAACCCACGTTATCTTGAATTGGTGGGCCCGGATGGACAGAGGGACGAACGGTGCATAACGTTTCACACTTAAGGACGTACGGTGCAATTTTTTTGGTCAAAGGACTAAACCCTTCGGTCAACGCAAACCACAAGGACGAACGGTGTAATTTACTCTTACAGTAATGTCTATGTGGTTTGCTTTGACATTCACCGTTAGTCCTTTGACTTTCATTTTTTTCATATATGTTTTTATACACGTTTTTAAACATGTTTTTACACACGTTTTTATATGTATTTTTATATATATTTTTTTACACGTTTTTATACACGTTATTTACACATTTTTATACATGTTTTTCACACATATTTTTATACATGTGTAAAAAAATATGTATAAAAACGTATATAAAACTGTGTATAAAAACGTGCATATATTCATGTAAAAACGTATATAAAGACGTGTGTAAAATACGTGTATAAAAACGTGCAAAAAAAGGTACATAAAACCGTGTATAAAAGTGTGCGTAAAAAGGTGTATAAAAATGTGTAGAAAACGTGTATAAGAACATGTAAAAATGTATATAAAAATGTGTAAAGAACGTATATAAAAACATGTAAAAAAACGTGCATAAAAACGTGTGAAAAACGTATATACAACCGTATATAAAAACGTGCATGGAATTGTGTAAAAAAAAGTATATAAAAACGTTTTTAAAAAGCGTGTATAAAAAACATACATAAAACCGTGTAAAATAAGTGTATAAAAATGTGTAAAAAATATATATAAAAACGTGTGTACAAGTTTTTTATACAAGTTTTTTAAAACAAGTTTTTTGTACAAGTTTTTTATACAAGTTTTTATACAAGTTTTTTACACGTTTTTATACACGTATTTTACATACGTCTTTAACTACGTTTTTTTACATGAATATAAGCACATTTTATACACAGTTTTATATACGTTTTTATACACGTTTTTTACACGTGTATAAAAACATGTATAAACATGTGTGTGAAAAATGTGTATAAAAATGTGTAAATAACATGTATAAAAACGTGTAAAAAATGTATATAAAAACGTGTGTAAAAACAGGTATAAAAACGTGTATGAAAAAGATGAAAATTAAGGACTAACGGTGAAAGTCAAAGCAAACCACATGGACTATTACTGTAACTTTTTTAAGTGAAAAAATGTCAAATGACTAACGGTGAAAGCCAACGAATATGGCATAGACCATTATTGTAACTTTTTAAAGTGGTAACCTGTCAATATTACGTATATTGGTAAAGATTTAAAAGTATATTACGTATGTGGAGATTAAAATAAGTATGTTACGTATATTGGGTAATTTGAAAAAGTTTGTTACGTATATTCAGCCTTCACTCTTAAAAAAAAGACCAAAATGTTTATATGAAGCTGACTAAGGGCATGTTTGTTTAGTTTTTTTATTAAGTCTTGTTAAATTAAAGTGTCTGTCTAGATAAATGTTGTATGTTTGTAGATGAATAAATGGTTGTTTGTTTTGTGTCTTTGAATAAAGTTATTCGAATTAGAAAAATTGTCATTATACCCTTTTATTTGAAATAAAGTTAAGTAGGAAGGGTAAATATGTAAAATTAGGATAAAAAGGATGAACTTAATTTGTATACCCTCATCTCCCTGGTTTTTTCTAGAAGGTCACATGTTAGTTTTAAGCACTAAACAAACATCCATTTGATGACTTAATTAACTTACATAATTTTCAATTAAGACACATTAAGTTCTTGTCAAACACTATCTAATATGAATCCATTGTCAATAATCTTTTTAGAAAAATACTTAACAACAGCCCAATAACTAGAACCTTTTGACATTTATTTGGTTTGGGAAACACCTTCCGCGTTCCACGTTTTATAAAACCGTTTTGCTTATGTTTCTTATTTATAAAAATTGTGATCAAATTGTAGAGATTGTGATGACATAGTGGCTTTGAACAAAATTGAGATTAACCGTGTCTTGGCATGTATGTGAAATAATTAACTGATTCGGTATAATATAATGAGCATCTTGTAGGCATATTCATCTTCCAAAGATATTTGTTTCCAATCATGTACTACAAACTTCAATTTAACTTCAAACATTTTTATATTAAATTAATTGAAGAACTTCAACAAATAATCCAGATGCATTTAAAAGTAATGATTATATGTTCAGGACAATAAATATTGTTCTTTTATATATGAATTATCTTAAGCAATGTTATAGAAGAAATCTTAAAATATGAGGATGGGTTAGGCTGCTCTAGTAAGGAGGGTCAATCCCTCTAATTTTTTCTGTCACGTTAGTTTTCTCTCTATAACGACTTTCAGGCGATTAGGTGCCCCAATTAAAAGACCTTTAATAAAATTAATTAAAAATTGAGAGTGTTGTTTTATGTGTGTGTTTGTTTCGATCGTATATACGATCGAGTTAATAAAAAAAAAACCTGCGATCGAGACTTCCCACATTAACATGATCGAGTGGGGATCGATCGATCCAATCGATCAGATAGGCTTACTGCGTCCAGCCTTAAAGCTGTGTTTTGGTACTTCGTACTAGGGGTGTGCATAGTCCAAAAATCGGACCGGACCGGTCAAGACCGGACCTGACCGAGACACGATTTCGGCATAAATCTTAGACCGAAACCGGACCGAATGTGGTCGGTTCGGTCTCGGTCCGGGTCAGTCGGTTTGGTCCAACAAAGCCAAATTTGCACAAACCGGACCGGACCGAGGACCGAATTAGCCCAAAAGCCGAGACCGCGGACCGGACTGAATATGGTCGGTCCGGTCCGGTCCAATCCTGTCTCGGTCGGTCTGACGGTCGATCCGGTCCGTTCGGGTTGTATGCTCACCCTTACTTCATACTTCATATATGAACAAATACACTTTGAAGAGAATGATTGGAGATAGCTTGGTAAAGCTATATTGTAATGTGCAACAAAGTTTATATTCCCACTGTCTCATATTAAATGTCCAGTTTGAATTTTCGAAATCTTTTTTTCTTAACTTTGACCATAAATATTTTTGGTTATGTTATATAATATTTGATGAAAAATATATGAATATATTGAGTTTTAAATGTATTTCCACTACGTATTATTTTTATCTAATACTACTATACAACACAAGCAAAAATATTTAAGGTCAAAGTTGTAAAAGAAAAACTTGAAAAGTCAAACCTTGACATTTTATATGGGACGAAGGGAGTATATTACTAGCAGGGTACCCTGAAATAAAAAATTTCAATGAACCATGCTTTATAATCTGAAACGTTTTATGTGACGATAAATTTTCGGATGCCAAAAATATCATGTCGCATATTTCAACTCTTTAGAATATTAATAGGGTACCCGCGCGTTGCGACGGCGGGTATCAAGTAATAAAATTTTCGGCAAACAATGTTTTCAGTTTTATGTTTTCTCTTACAATAACTTTACCAATAACGAAAATATAATGAGTTTGAGTAACTTTAAAAAAAAGTGATGGATAATATCAAACTAATTTCTATAAAAGTAATTGAAAGTGGCGTGATTTTGCATTGCGGTAGTCAATAATGTTATGGGGTTATGGTCAAATTAGTTGATAGTGGTCCGTAGTTACAAGTAAGTAGAAACATTTTTTTTATGAAATATAATTTAATAATCAACACCTCGTAATAAGTAATAAAATATACTACCTCCGTCCCAAAATTATAGCCTCCGTTTGACTTTTTTGGTATTTCTTTTTCAACTTTTACCTCAAATAATTTTTTTTATGTTATACAATAGTTGATGGAAATTATACCAAATGAAAATACATTAAAAACTCAATCCATTCATATATTTTGCATCAAGTATTATATAATATAAGCAAAAATACTTAAGGTCAAAGTTGTAAAAAAAAGATCAAAAAAGTCAAATGGGGACAATAATTTTGGAACGGAGGGAGTATTTTTGAACATGTTTGTATCATTAATGTTTTGTTTCATTAATATTGTTTATTACATCTTGTAAAGTATATATTTATAAAAATGTTTGAATCATTAATATTGTTTATAACACTTGTCCCACATAAATAGAAGATATAAATACAAGAATTCTTATAAGGGTGGTGGCAATGGGATGCGGTATGGTGAGGCATGAGGCCATGCCGAGCGGCAACACCATTGCCTCCTAAGCGGCATTGTTGCGGTTTGGTGGTACTCGGCAAAGATTGTCGAAGAGGCATGGGAAAAGAGACGTTGGAATTTGAACGTTGGGGAGCCTTTTTGACCGTTTGGCATTTAAAAAAAAAAAAAAAAAAAAAAAAAAAATTCCTTTATAAATCACCTACAATTCACACAAACAATTCTAATATTTTCACACAAACATGTCTTCATCCTCCCTTCTTCATCCGAGGACGAGTTAATATTTCCGCCGACTCTTCCGAACTATTGTTATCCGGTAGTACCCTATCAACCTATTTAGCCGTGTACGATTCCACTGAAGACATGACAAGCACTACCGAAACCCGGGAGTCTGTCACCCGTTTTCGTGAAAAAGCTTTACAAACTTTAATGAATGACTATTTCGTCGAACGATCAAACTTCCCGCCATTGTTTTTCGTGATAGGTTTCGTATGAATAAAAGCTTGTTTTTAAGAATTGTTGGTGATATTGAAGCGAGATTCAAATGGTTTCAAGAGAGCTAAGACGCGAGGAGAAAAAAAAGTTTCACGGCGTTACAGAAATGCACATCGACCATTCGGCAATTCGCAACGGGTGAACCTCCGGATAGATTTGATGACTATTTAAAAATGGCACGAAGAACGCCAGGTTAACCTTCTCATTTTTATTTTTTAATTTGGTTTTTTTATAAAGTTTTCGTTCTTTTTTTTTACTATTTAATATTTTGTAGGAGAATGCCTTGATCATTTTTGCCATGCGATAATTGAATTATATGGTCGAGAGTTCTTACGTAGGCCGACAGCCCATGACGTTGCACGCTTAATCGAGGCACATGAAGAAAAACATCACATTCTTGGAATGCTTGGTAGCATTGATAGTACACATTTCGTTTGGCGAAATTGTCCTAGACATTTGAAAGGCTAATATAAGAGAGGTGATCACCAATACCCGACTATTATGCTTGTAGCCGTCGCTTCAAATGATTTGTGGATTTGGCATTCATTTTTTGGTCCTCCCAGTGCAAACAACGATATCAATGTTTTGAATCAGTCTCCATTGTATCTTACGGGGCGAAATGGAACGACGCCAAACAGTTCATTTTCTGTAAATGGACGGCTTTACAAACGTGAATATTATCTTACTGATGGAATCTATCCTACGTATTCAATGTTTGTTAAAGCATATAAGTATCCCCCTGACCCGAAGGAAAAGAGATTCAAGAAGCTACAAGAGTCTGCAAGAAAGGATGTCGAACGAGCTTTTGGTCGTCTTAAGGCAAAATGGATGATTCTCAGTCGTCCTCTCTGGGCTACGTCGGTCGAAAAGATTCGACAACTCGTTTATACGTGTATTATATTTCACAATATGATTTTAAAAGCCGACGAGATGGCAATATCACCGGTTCATATAATGAATCAGCCAGTCGCGCCAGTTTATGACGAGAGTGTACCACCGGAGTTACTCGACGAAGATATCCATTACCATCTCCGATCTGATCTTACGGAGCACGTAGCGGCTCAAGACTTAACATACCTCGATGACTAGTTATTTCCTTTTTTTCTACGTTTTATGTAATTTTCTTTTAATTATTAATGAAATATTATGTTTTTATTAAATTGTTTAATATAATTATGAATATAAAAAATAAAACAATAAAATTAGGTGAGACATGGGATCATGCTTGCTACTAAAAAGTATGATGAGGCATGAAAGGGGCATGAATGAGGTGGAATGATATTATTGGTGGGTGGTGAGGCATGGGATCATGACTGCCACCACCCTAATGTAAAAAAAACTTACATGTTTAAGAAATCATTTAAAGTTATTCATAAAAATTATAATAAGTAATATACTAATATATTAATCATTGAATTAGCACTTAGTACTTTGCATATTTGCATCATTGGTCTTAAAAAAATTGTCCTGACTTTTACAAAAAACCGTTTTTTACTTTTGTGGTTAATTTTATTTAAAACAATTCAAAATTTATTTAGATTGGTTCTCGAAACACTGTTACGATATAATAATAGTTTTAGAAATTTGTAGTTTTGCATGCATTTTAAAATCATATTCATTTATATGTGCATTTTTGCATTAAAACTAAACTAATTGAAAAAAAAATAATAAATGAAGCATTAAAATATTGTGGAAGATAAATTAGTAAAAGCTATGTATTGTGTATATTATGCATTAAAAATTGTAATACTTAAAAAACACATTAATGACATCTTAAAAAAAATTAGGAGAGAGGGCGCTAAATGCTTTATAAATACTATAGATTAGAAACTCTACTTGTCCAATGCAATATTCAAATTATGTGTTTTGTATATGCTCCACATGATAGAGTAATGCGGGCTCCTGTGTGGGATGCTATTACTCAAAGATCTTCTTCCGTTGGGCCATGCCTTGTTATAGGTGACTTTAATTTGATCAAAGAGCTTCGTGATAAAGTTGGGGGGCGTGTCCAATTCACATCATATTGAGGAGTTTCAAAACTTTACCACTGCTGCAGGCCTCATTGACAATCCATATACGGGTTTAAAGTATACATGGTCCAACCAACGAAGCGAAGGTGATAATACTCGTGAACGCATAGATCATGCGTTAGGCAACATTAATCTTTTCGAGGCTTGCCCTTTCCACACTCTTTTCCACAAACCACTAATTGGTAGTGATCATGCTCCTCTTGTCTATTGTTCTCATCCTACAAATAAAAAAAGGTATCGTTTTTACTTTAAGTCTCTATGGACGACTCATGAAGAGTGTGAAGACATCATTTGAGCATCTTGGCCAATGCTTGAGGTCGGCAATCCACTTGTTGGCATAAAGGACAATTTGTCATATTGTGCTACCAATATTAAGCAATGGAGCCATGTTACTTTTGGCAATAACAGAAAGAAGATCGACGATCTCACTAAGGAAATTGAGATTATTCAAACGCTTCCACATAAACCTGGAAACTTTCACAAGAAAATATTGTTGCTTCAAGAGCTCGAAACCACTTAGTTGCGTGAAGAAATGTTTCGGCATCAACGATCTCGAGTCAATCGGCTAAACTATGGGGACTGTAATTCCATCTGTATGCCATTCAACGTGGCCTAAAGAATAACATTTCAGAGCTTAAAATTCCTCAAGGGGAATGGGTACATGAACATGAAGGAATTCAAAGGCTCGTTCGAGATCATTTTCAGGCTATTTATATGACAAGTGGTACTTGTGATTTCGACGATGTGATCGGTGTGCTTAATCCAGTTGTCTCTGAGACAATGAATATACAGTTGCAATCCCCTGTATCAGATTCAGAAATTAGCAAGGCTACTAAACAACTCTGGGGCTTAAAGGCTCCTGGTGAAGACGATTTTCCTTGTATGTTTTACCAAAACTACTAGAGTCTTATTGGGTCTTCAGTTTGTAAAGTTGTTCGTTATTTCTTCAAGACCGGAAACATGCGATCAGAGGTGAATAAGACTTTGGTTGTCCTTATTCCAAAGATATCTGCATCAGAGACATGCGCGCAATTTTGGCCAATTAGCCTCTGCAACTTCATATACATGATCTTTTCTATAGTTCTTGCGAATCGCTTGAAGCCGCTGATGAGTAAAATCATCTCGCCACAACAGTCTGCTTTTATTCCTGGACGTCAAATTCAGGACTATTTGTTTGTCGCGAATGAGGCTTTCCACTACATTCATAACAAAAAACATGCTAAGCTTAATGTCATGGCTTTGAAAGTGGATCTTAATAAAGCATTCGATCGAGTAGAATAGGATTTCCTGTTGGCTGTCTTGCGAAAAATGGGATTTGGTGAAGTATGGTGTAACTGGATACGTGCTTGCCTTTCGTCTTATGAACTAGAATCTATGGTGAATGGAGATTCTGTCAGGGTTATAAAGCCACAACGGGGACTCCGCCAGGGTGATCCGGTCTCTCCTTATTTGTTTATGATTGTTGCTGATGTGCTTTCATGTCAAAATGCCAATGCAGTGACATCAAGCACTATCAGGGATCAAAATGGCGAGCACTTGTCCCCTCATCTCCCACATAGTTTTCGTAGATGACTCCCTTTTCTTTTTGAAAGCTTCACATGGTGAATGCCAGGCTCTTGTCAAAATTCTAAATTCTTATTGCCAGGCTTCGGGTCAGACAGTCAATTTCGAGAAATCATCTGTTTTCTTTTCGCTTAACACCCTATCTTCCCTTCATAATGATATTTGTTCTACTCTTCAAGTGCACCAAATGGATTCCAATGCTAAATATTCAGGTCTTTCATCGATTTTTGGCCAACGTAAAACGGAGTTTTTCGGTTTCTTATTGGACAAAGTGCTCCAAAAATTACAAGGTTGGAAGCAAAAAGTTCTTTCCCAGGCAGGTCGAGAGGTTTTGATCAAGTCAGTCAACCAAGCCATTCCAACTTATGCAATGCAATGCTCTCAGCTCCCGGTAAGCCTCTTGAATAAGCTTATGGTATATGTTCGTAGATTTTTCTGGGGTGGTGACTCCCACGAGCGCCACATACATTGGAAAAGCTGGGAAAAACTCTCTGAACCTAAGCATGACGGTGGGCTTGGATTTCGTGATTTTGAGGCTTTCAACACCGATCTTCTAGCTAAACATAGATGGAGGCTTCTTATTAATCCTAATGCCTTCTAGGGGAAGAATACTTAAAGGTATTTATTTTCCAAATTCCAATTTTCTTATTGCTAAAAGAGGGTCACATCCATCCTAGCTTTGGAGTAGTTTACTGCATGGTCATGATTTATTATTACAAGGTGTAAGATGGCAAGTGGGTTCCCTTTACTGATGATTTTTACATTCATTCTCCCCAGGGACCATTTCAAAATTGCAACAATGTTATTGATTTTATTGAGGATGGCAAATGGAATCTTAAGATGCTTCGTCGACGTATTTCAGCTATGGAAGCTGAAATGATATTGAAGATTCGATCTCACAAACTAATTCTCCGACACGCTTGTTTGTCACTTTGATTCAAGGGTCAACATACGGTTAATTCGGTTACAAACAAGCTCTCACATTGGTGAATCAACCTACCGCAACAACAAAAGGGTCGATACAATTTGTCTTCAAAATTTTGGAAAGTAATTTGGCATATCCTGGTTCAACCAAAATCAAATTATTCTTATGGAGGCGATTTCAAATGCGATTGCGACAAAGGAGAATCTATTCAGACGGCATTGTTCTCCTTCTCCATCATGTCTGATATGTAATGTTTCTGTTGAATCTAATGAACATTTGCTTTTTGAATGTGCTTGGACTCGCCCTGTTTGGTTTGGCTCTCCTCTGTGCTTCATTAATATAAATGGCCTTATTCAAAGGTTTATTGATTGCCATTCTCCTCATGATGTCTCTCGAATTCTATCAATTGTTGCAATAACTTGCTGGTTTATATGGCAAGCTCCTGATAGTTTTATTTTCGATAATTTGGATTTATCCCCACATAACACCTTGGCCTCAGTTTCTGCTCAGCTTTATGAATTTGAGAAGTATGTACCCTCTCAATCTACTTTAAGGCCTGCCTCAACATCTGCTAGTCTTGATTCTGTCTCACTCACTTTTCCTCAGTGGATAACCCCCCCACGGTTGTTTGGTGAAGTTAAATTGTGATGCTGCATTCAAGGATTCTAATGCTGATTTTTGTATTGTTGTTCGTGATTCCGCAGGTTGCCTCCGTTATGCTCTTGGTAATCGTTGCCACGCCATATCTCCTCTGCATGCCGCGATCATCGCGGTGCATTCTGCTTGCTCTTTAGCATTTAATCGTGGGTGGTTTAATGCTATTGTGGAATCTGACTCCCAAACTGCTATATCCTTATCATCTTTAGAATCTCCTCCACCATGGAGTTTAGCTGCTCTAGTGAAGGACATTCGTTTATGGGCAAAAAATATGTAGATATCCTTTTCACGGGTTAACCGAGGAAGAAATCAAGTTGCTCACTGGATTGCCCGTTATGCGTATTCAAACTCTTTAGAATTCAAGTGGGATGTCAAATTCCCTGAAAAACTTACCTCACTTTTGAGGAGTGATATGTACGGATTTTGATTTTCTTTAGTGCATATTTATGTTGAAAAAAAAAATGCAATATTCAAATACCCCACATGGAACATTTTTATATATGTCGATTTTAAAAATTTATTGTTAAATGTTATCATCAGGGTACCTATTCAATATACATACAAGATGCATATAACGTAATTTAATTATTGGGTTATGTTATACAAACCCTCCCTATAATGTCACATCAATAGGTTTTGGTCAAACCGTACAAACCGCGATACTCACCGTACAAGTCGATGATGCATCCAATGATTGGATACCCTCCCTATGAGAGGGTGTGGATAACTCATCCCTTAATTATTATGTAGCCGACAAATCTAGAAGGTCTGATTTTTTGACATCAATTTGATTGATAATCGGCAAGAAGCTGGTAGAAAAAACATACTACCTCTGTCCCTAAATAAGTGTCAAGTTTGACTTTTTATAGTCAAACTGGATCAACTTTGACTTTATCTATTTTTGCGAGTGTTATATAATACTTGATGCAAAATATATGAATTGATTGGGTTTTAAGTGTATTTTTCATTGGTATAGTTTTTCATCAAGTATTATATAACATAAAAAAATATTTACGGTCAAAGTTGAACCAGTTTGACTCTGAAAAGTCAAACTGGACACTTTATTAGGGATGGAGGGAGTACTACAAAGAAATTTTTACAAGCACGTGTTTTTCACAATCCCAAGAAAGGAAAAAGTTTTAATGTCATCCGCTATCTTTCCGTCATGGTTTCGTTGAAGCAAACTTGTTGCAGTAGCACCAAATTACCCAAACAGTGGTTATAATAACCTCATCCAGAAAGCTTTTAATCAAAGCGGGTAGGTTTGTTGAATCAGTTCATGTTTCGCAACACATACTCAAATTGGTTAAAGGCTTCTCTTATCAAATACAGTAGCATATAAGAAATTTTTTATTTATTGATTAGAAACTAACTATTTCACGATGTATACTCATGTATCTATCTTACATGTGCTAAACAAAACTTGAACTCGTTATAATTGTTTGTTGGATAGCATTCTCACACATACGGTTTTATTTGGGACCCAGGTCATTTGGTTGTAACATGTAAGAAACTGGTTGTAACATGTAAGAAACGAGCATACATGAGTTAGCACTTCGTTGCGAATATCTTGTTTTTGCCGTTCATATAGTTGCAAAAGTTACGAAAAGAAAAAATATATATATATAGATTCTTTGACACGAAACATTAATTTGCTTGTTATTTAATTAATCAAATGTTACAATTTTTTTTTTGAAAGCCCATGAATGTTTGCTTCCTAACAGCAGTACAAAATCTAATAATATCTTCGTTACAATATAAATATCCACATTCTCATATTGGGTTGTTTTGAAAAAATTATTTATTTTGTATTTCAATCAATCAAAAAAGTTTTAGTGGGTAAAGATGATACTTAGCTTGATTGTTAAAAATGGTATTCAGTGAGAATTTTAAAACTTTTTGAAATTAAACATTCATTTGGGAGGAAGAGAATAAAAAGATATAAAATTATGGCCCGTTTGGTTTGTAGATGGGTTTAAGATTATGATTTGAATTTGGATTTGGATTTAGATTTGGATTTGGTATAACTTTTAGAAAAAAAAAAATATGAGAGATAAAATATATATTTGATATATTATTATTAAATTATACTACATATAATTAAAAAACGGTCAAAGGTGAAAAGTTGAAAAGTTGAATTGTTGAAATTGGTCAAATAAGAGATGAATACATAGTGTAATTAATACTCTTATTAAAACACCATATTACTTAAAAGTACAATAATTTATTCACATTGTACAACCAATTAATAGCACATCTACTAAATTAAAAACAACTAATTAAAACACCCCTTACTAAAAAGTATAATAAAATTTTCATAACATACAATTTAAAGAAACTACAACATAATCTAAAATATAAAATAATTAAACACACTAATTAATGATTTTTAAAACACCTAAAAATGAAAAGTACAGTTATTATACACATTATACAAATTAATAAAACACGCAAAACTTCATACAAGTTAACAAGTTGATGTTACATATAGTTTTGAAAACCGGACCAGACCAACGTGTTCAACCGGGAACCGGTGTCGCCACCGGTTCGGCTAACCAATTAAAGCAATCCGAAAACGAACCAGAGAGGACCCGTTGAAACCAATACAAACTGGTGAATCATCTCTCATCGAGATCTATTTATGCGGTTAATCGTCACAGGGTACCCGCCACCAAAGCGCGCGAGTACCCTGCTATATACTTTATATAAAAGAAAAACCAAAAAGTAAAAAGTTGAAATGTTGATGACATATATTTCAATAGAAAACTATTAATACACATCGAAAACCGGGTTGACCCGGTGATTTAATTTGACTTGTTTTCGACCAAACCTGTCGGGTTGAATCGGTTTATATCGAATTGTTTTTTTTAGCGGAACAGTTCAATCGGTTGAACCACCTGGGTCGAACCAGGTTTCAAATTTGACAAAATTATATGAGAAATGATGAAGTAGTTGTGGAACCCGTGAAAATTTTGGAAAGATGATAGACCAAGTAATTGTAGTTTTTTATTGTTTATTTTGTTTTGACACATGTACGTTGTCATTTGTATAATGTTATTTTGAAAAATGTTGGTCTTGCACCATTTAAAAGATTAGCATATATGAATCATCTTTTAAAAGTTAATATATATTGTATAGCCTTTTGTCCGGTAAATCAATAATTTTATGTAAGTTTATTAGAATCACAAAAATTAAATAGTATTGTTATATTTAGCGATAACTATTTGTACTCCAAACAAATAGTTTCAAACAATGTTTAAATATCTATGCAAATTGATAGTACAAGATAATCTTATCATGGTGATATTAAATTTATAATGTTAAAAGTTTAAAAGCCACACACCAAATAATAAATGCTACACATGTTAAAAAAATTGTTATCATTGTCTAAATTCTTGAGAAAACAAGAAAAGGCGATTCACGCGTTGGTATACCTCTAAACTACAATATAATATTGCCAACTACATAATACTGTTGCTTTTTGTAATGCTTGAATCTTTTATTACTAAAATCTTAATAACTTAAAAGTTAAAACAATCTTATTAGAAATATACTCCCACACTTAGATCGACTCCACATAATTTTCTTATAAACTGTATATTTCTGATGCTATACAACCACACATCAGAATTATAGTTATTCAAATGATTCTCTAACGCTACAAATACAATTTGTTGAAAGAAATTTATGGGTCGTCGGAATTTTGCATAAAACTAGACACCGTTGCCGCCAGGCGGGTACTCGTTTAGTATATATAAATATTTAAATACCAAAATTGTACTATATTTTAATTTTCAACTAAATATAAGGTTCTGAATGGGCCACGTTGGTTAAATATAGACAATAAAACCCCAACCTCAAAGGAGTTTTTTAGATGATTATAGTAATTTGAAAAAGTAATTAACAAAGTATGTGCTTCTAAAAGTATTTAAATAAATATTTAGTGTTTTTCTTTTTCTTTTCTTTCCTTTATAAAAAATCATACTGTAAATCTTTCCTTCATACAAAATTATATCGTAAACATCATGAAAGATTTATTTATTAGCAACAAACTAATCACCCACGTTCTTTCATATGTTATCAAATCCAAAAAAGAAGAATTAAAAAATAATAGCCGTCGTCTTCATCTTTATGTTCTCATCATGATCTCCTATGTCAGTATCATTGCCGACTCCGTCATCCGTGACGATGATGACTATGGCATAGTTCTCATCTCCGTCGGTGTTATTCAAAGTATTCCAATTGACTTCAGGGCATTTCCGATGTATTTAAGCTCATCACGAACGTTCGGTGTGAACTTTGAGAGCTAACAATGGTATTTCTTATGACATTTGGTTTAGTTGATCGTATTTGTTGTGGTGGTAACAATCGGCTACTTGTTTGTTTACATTGTTCCTTTAGACGATATATCGGAATCGTGCTGACGTCCAAATTATCGAAACAAGACATAATATTCCTCCGAGTGATCGATGGCGTCGGGGAATCAGAATCAATGTCCTACATCAACATGGCTAGTGAAAGAGTCCGCAATGACGAGGATGAACATAGCGAGGATGTCTATGCAAATGATGATGATGCTTTAGAACGGTGAAGAGCCAAATCGGTTTTTATGATCTTTTAAAAATATAAAAAATAGTTACTTAAGCATTTTATTAATTATTTTTAAAACTACATACTTTGTTAAATACTTTTTCAAATTACTATAGTCACCTAAAAAACTCAACCTCAAAGCCTAGATTTGAGTATGAACGTATATGTGAGTTTTGTGGGGTCCTTTTCAACCCAAACAACCAACCAAACATAGATTTGAGTATGAACGTTTATGTGGGTTTTGTGGGGTCCTTTTCAACCCAAACCGCCAACCAAACATTGAAGTTTAGTCTCATGCTCAAATCCAGCACCCACGCCCCCCAACCAAACGCACCCTTAAGGTTTTATGTTGCACTCTAATTAAACACATGCATGTTTTAGTTGTTTAAAATGCTTAAAAGGTAAAAGAGCAAAATTTGTGGCTCCACTTAATTAAAGAACGTTTTACGCCATTTTAGTCTGACGACCATGGTTAGCTACCTCTTGTTTTTATTTCATTTTATCAGTGTCTTGTAAATCTTCTTAGTGCATGCATAACTATATTTGCATAAAACTACAACAAACGTTATAAATATTCTATTGTATACGTATGCATTTTATAGAATCGTGAAAAATTTATAAGTATTATGATACCATACTCATTTTGATTGTTTTTCTAAGACCTTTTAATACTAAACTTTTTAAAAATAAATATTTCATTTCGTTTATATATGCAGTAAATAATGATACTGCTTGTAAATAATTTGTTATTGTAAGATAGTTAAGTGGTTAATCTAAAAATCAAAAAGACACATTTACCAAGCTTACGCTTACCCTACTCTAAGGGGGTTAAGGGCTTGTTTGTTTAATTTTTTTATTAAGTCATGTTAATTAACACATGACTTAATATGAAGACTCTCACTTTTATCACATATTATTTTAAGTCATTTATTAAACAGTTTTTACTGCAAATATAGATTGCTTTAACTGTTTGTACATTTATTGTTCTAATCAAATTTATGATTGTGCCAATCACTTCTCTTTACTATGAGATTGCCTTTTATAAAGGGCCTAAATAATGCCAAGCGGTGGACGGTATGTTAATCTCTAGTGAGCGATGGCGTTTGTTTCATTAATGTATCGTAGATATAATAATACTAATTTACGGTTAATGAAGATCAATATCAGTTAACTTGATAGTAATAAAAACACAATAGTTGTATTTGTTGGGTTGATAAATACCCAAACCCTTAATCTAGGATTTGAATAGAAAATAGCCCAAGTATTTAATCCGTTAACACAAACAGTCACTTTGAGTGCATAGTCTCTCGGTGAGTCGTCTTCGAGATACTCGAAGAGGCAAAGAAGAAGTCTCTCCACTCGCAGGCGGAACTTAAAGGGTGAAGGCGGGTCAAGAAGAAGATGATGGATTCAGGTGGTGATGACAATAACTCATCAATCCCTAAGATCCTCTCCAACTTCTTACATCAAGACAAATGAAGTAGAAGGCGAAGGATGTAAAGGCGAAGAAAGAGCGGGACAAGGCGGGAAAGGTTGAATCGGATAAGGCGAAGTCCTTATCAACCAAAGTCAACTTTCCCGAATGGCAAAGATCGAGCTCGGTGTCATCACCGAATTTAGGAAAGTAGTCTTGTCTCTTACCTAGAGTAGTCTTTAGTAAGAGACAAAATACATCGATATTTTGTCTTACATATGATGTCGGTTGTCACTTAGGAAAGAGTCAACTATCATACATGTATAAATAGCATAAGAGATGGAGTAAAAGGTTAAGCTTGTGAATTGTAAAAACACATACACATGAGCCATCTTTTCACTCTCCAAATACAACTTAGTTCACGAGATAGCTTAGTGAGCTCTAAGAGTTGTGCTCGGACTTAGCTTTGAGCTTAGAGAGAATCACCCAACTTTGTCATTTCAATCCCAAGTACTATTCATGAGTACTTGGGTAACGATTCTTTGTTGATTTATTTCTAATAAGAATATGATGTTGAAAATTACTTAGTGTGTTTTCTTTATGTTAATTTCACCATAGTTCACTATTAACTTGTTTTATAAAACTGTTTTAAGCGATAGTGAGCGGGA
Source organism: Chrysanthemum lavandulifolium (assembly GCA_022545495.1). Classification (NCBI taxonomy): domain Eukaryota; kingdom Viridiplantae; phylum Streptophyta; class Magnoliopsida; order Asterales; family Asteraceae; genus Chrysanthemum; species Chrysanthemum lavandulifolium. Next base: position 241,388,198 of record CM040238.1, on the reverse strand, counting down.
ACAACAAGTGGTATCGAGCAAGGCTAATTATAAAACTCGCTTTTTAGGCCGCTCTAAAAGTTTTAAAATTAGGATCCTAAATGGTCAAATTGATGTACCCCAACTAGTCGATAAAAGGGTGGAGCTTATTAAATTTGTTGCCCTAGACTTGAAGTTGGCAAATTCAACAAATGGAAGCGAATGCTTTGCTATTTGATTGGGATGGAACCTTATTATATCAAGTGTATAAATGAAGGTCCATTTGTCCCAAAGATATTTGAAGGGTTGCCCAAACCTAAAGCTCGGTGGACCCGTGGATGAAAGGAGAGTGGTCAACGGGACCAAAGACTCAAAAGTATCATAATATCTTGTCTTCTTGGCGATATTATGGAGTCTCATATAAAATTGTAATCTTGCTAAGCAAACACAGGATGACCTTGTTCATAGTCATGAAGGACCATCCGATACCAAGGAAAAGCAGGATAATGGACACGAAACTTGAGTATAACACCTTGAGGCTAAGGACTCGAAACTCTCTCAAACTTACACGGATACAAAACTCTTTTAAATGAACTTTCAAATGATGGTGTTAAGTTGTCTAAGCATGAAATCAATGTTGGTTTTGTAAGCAGTCTCCACGAGAAGTGGTTGAATTTCTCTCGGGGACTTAGGAATGCTAATCATATCCAAAATCTTGAGCTTCACGAAATTTTGGGAAATTTGTCTATGAGGAAAACCTCATCAGCATTTATACCGACTTAAAGAAGTCTCGGAAGTCAAGAAGTCCCGACTACCACCTCATCACCAATTTCAACCGCTTTCTTTTCTAACAATGTGGTTCAAGATTTCAAGAAAACTCGGATGATGAGCGATGAGAGATCAAGTGAGGAGTACCTAAATGACTGAATCTTGAATTTCGGAAAGGGCACTTCTTGCTAACTCTCAAAGGTTTATAAAAAGAAACAAAGGTTTTCAACTGCTAAAGCAATTGAAGACACCGAATGCTATAAGTGTCATAAAAGAGGCCATTTGCAAAAGACTTTTTCAAAAACAACCTCTGAACCTCTTACAAACCATCGGGATCTAATCGGTCTTGAGGTTTTAGCAAATTTCAACCAAAAATCTATCGGTCTCATCAAAATGTTCAAAACAAATCGATCTTAACAAAACCATTGATTATGAAGCTAAGTATAAGAAAGCAAAGCTAAGCTTGCATTGCTTGAGGCGATCCATCGAAACAACAAAAATGTTCAATCATGCGGGGTAAAAACAAGGGTCTCGTTGCGAAACCTTTGGCGGGATGAAGAGCCAATCTCATCGGATGATGAAATGGTACATGTCGATGCTCTAATGGCTCTCTCGTAAGAAGACAAGCTAGTGTGGGAAGAATCATGCTAGGAGCGGGGAATGGGTCAACATCACAATGAAGAAGGTAAACACTTTACTTTCTATAGATGATGACTACGATTGGCGCCTTATATGAATTATCTAAATGTTGACCTTAAGTTTGTAGAAGAGCAAAGATGAATCTTTTCTCTAAGTACAACAAGTTAAGTTTTGAATTAAATAAGTGTAGGGATGAATTGCTTATTTTAAAACAAGCTACTTGTCACTTTGCAAATTCAAAACACGAACTAGTTAAAAGAAATCGAATCTTCAAGATGAACTTAAAAAGGCAAATGATATTCTTAATAGTTGGATGCTAAGAATCCTGGGGTCTCGACGATCTTGTGGGAGCCCCGGTAGCAAGAAAGAGAGTCATAGGTGAAGATCATCTCCACGAATCTCTCAACAAAGACCAGTCTCCTAAGCCATTTGTGTCCGGTGGCATGATTACAAATATGTTGGTGATCCCAATTCGGTGATTGGATTGAATGAGTTAATCCTGAGAGTAAGCTTCCAAACTTCGATTCGGAAGGATTCTAGAGCACGAAAGTCAAGCTCTAAAGAGCATGCTTGGACTCCCTGATGTGCCCAGTTGTCGAACATATCTCCAGTCAAGTCAATCTCAACACCGCTTCCACCACCGAAACCTCTTGGTCTTGCTCCCAAGCTACGAGCTTACTCCACTACAATTCAATCCTCATTCACCAAAAGAAAGGTCCGGGCGTGGTAGAACCATCCCGCAAAGACAAGCAAAACTAATCCAACAAGAGTCTTCTCCTACCGAGATTTCAACATCCTCTCGTCCCCATCGGTGACCAAATCCGGAACTTCTTGAACTTGTGAGAAGCTTAATAAAAAATGGAATCCATTGAAAGGTCCACGAACCAATCAAAGAGACAAAGTCACTTCCTCCAGGTTCCTCAAAGTCTAAGTCAACCTCCAAAACAAACAAAAGTGTGAGATGTGTCATTACCACCCATACCATGACAACTACTATAGAATCCTTTTTGCATGATGCGCAAAAGGATGATCCGCAGGCTCGAGATCATCTACGATTATGTCAATCAAGCAAACTATACCAAAGTTGGTCATCGGTGCTTCATCCTCCAAAATCACTCCCAAGAATAGAGCAAAACCTTTTCCTCTATGCTCTCACCGTGGGTTTAATGATCATCATCGGGATGATTGTCTCATGAATACATCTTTGTGATATATGCGTAATCCATCTCATGAGACATCCCAACATGACAAGATATCATTCATGCAAGGAGAAATTCCAAACAACCCGTAGTCACCGAGTCATCCTCGACCTCTAAATGCAAAACACATGGTAGCACCATGCACACAACCACCGACCATAAGTCGATTGCAAATTTCAAAGAGACCTTGAGATCCAAGCCCACTAGTAAGTAGGTCACGAAGAGAAACTAATTGAGTTTACTACTTGTGCGAGAGACATGCCGAGGAGCCTATTTGGCATCTAGGCAAAGGATGCTCAAAAGCATGACTGTGTGAAGAAATATCGCACAAGTATGTAAAGGAACCAGGGCCCAGGTAGTATTTGGTGATAACTCATCATGTCCCATCAAGGTTATGGTTCATAAACTACAATGGAATAGTTTTCTCTAGAATAGCCTATGTCAACGGTCTCAAATACAATCTCATCGATGTCGGTCAACTATGTGATGCTAAATACATTGTACAATTCAATGATAAACCGGTACCATTTTAATGCCAACAAGGAAGTTGTGTTGATAGCTCCTAGAGAGATGATGTTTATGTGCTTGACATGTCAACTCTCTCATAAGATGGAACGTGTCTCTTTGCTAAAGCCACTGAAACTATCAATTGGTCGTGGCATAAGAGACTTTCACACTTAAACTTCAAAACCTCAACAACTTGGCAAAACAAAACAAGGCCCTTGGCTTACCATCACCGGTTTTTGCAAAGACAAACCATGCTCGCCTGTGAAAGGGTAAACACCACGAGCATCATTCAAAACCAAACAAAATTTCTCCATCAAAAGTCGCCTTCACCTCTTGCACATGGATCTCTTTGGACTGTCGCCCCTAGGTCAATCCAGATGAGAAGTATACACTTGTCATTGTTGATGAGTTCTCAAGATACACTTGGGTATACTTTCTTTCCAAAAGAGTCGTAATGATACAATAATGTCATTCATCGTGAAGATTGAAAACCGTAATGACATTCTTGTTAAACAAATCGAATCGACAATGGTACCGAGTTAAATCAAGAGCTTAAGAGTTTATGTGATGAAAAGGAATTCTTCAAAATTTCTCTCTCCATATACCCCGAACAAAATGGGGTTCTTGAAGGAAAAAGAACTCTCATTGAGGCGGATCAGCCCTCTCAAAGCATATCTGGATGAAGCGGTCAAAGCGCTGTTACACTCAAACAGTCAATCATTGTCAAAAGACATAATAAAACCCATATGAGATCCTCAAAGGTAGACTTCGACATCGGCTATTTTCATGTATTTGGATGTCCTGTGTTCATTCATAACCACAAGGATCATCTAGGAAAGTTTGATGCAAAGTCGATGATGGATACTTAGGCTACTCACCGATCTCCAAAGCCTTGAGGGTTTTAACACAAGGAGACAACAAGTTGAGGAAACCTTTCATGTCACTTTGATGAAAGTACCGAAAGCATCGGGTTCACCAACCTCGGTAGAGGAAATAGAATTGATAACTCATCAAGATATCCTCCCGATGAGTATAACACCAACTCAATTCCTCATATCAAGGATGATCGACATCTCATATTATGTCTTACCCACAACCTACCCTAACTAACCATCAATGAGTTCATTGATAATCGATGTCCTATTTGGGATAAGTAACAATGATCCTCAACTCGATCAAAACATCTCTGAGATGTTCTATATGATTCTGTGGCCTTGCACCGAACTCACATCCGAACTCCCAGTGACATCTTCAAGCTCGGATCCTGGACCACAAAGTAAGTGGACAAGATCTCGGGACATTGAGCTTGTAAACATCATTGGTGAACCCACTGAGGCATGCTCACTAGAAGCATGGCTGCTAGTCTAACTGCAGCTTCACCAATGAATGTCTATATGCCGATTACCTATCGGACATAGAACCCAAAGTGTTCTTGAAGCTCTAAAATACCCAAGCCGGGTTCGGGCTATGCAAGAAGAATCTGCAATTTGATAAAACAAGGTCATGACCTTGATCAAATGTCCTCGTGGATGTAGTAGTCATAGGAATGAAGTGGGTTTTCGTAAACAAACCGATGAAAACGACACTATCATTAAAAACAAAGCCGACTTGTAGCGAGGTTTACAACAACAAGAAGCATTGACTATGATGAGACATTTGCTCTGTTGCAAGAATGAAAGCCATCAGGATCTTCCTTGCATATGCAACATACATGAACTTCGGGTCTACCAAATGGATGTTAAAAGTGCATTCTTAAATGGTGATCTCAAGGAAGATGTGTATGTTCGAGAACCTCCGTGCTTTGAGAGTAGTGAATTCACGACTATGTGCTGCAAGTTTGACAAAGCCCTTTATGGACTTAAACAAGCTCCCGGGCATGGTATGAAACTCTCTCAACCTTCCCGATACAAAACAAGTTTGTCGGAGGAAAGATAGATAACACACCGCTTGTCTATAGAACCCAACAGATGTGATACTAGTCCAAGTATATGTTGATGATATCATCTTTAGCTCAACAAACTACAAACTTTGCAAACAGTTTGAAAACTAATGACAAAGAAGTTTGAAATGAGCATGATGGGGAACTTACATACTTTATTGGACTACAAATCGAGCAAAGCAGATAAAGGAATATCCATCAATCAAGAGAAATACACCAAATCTCTTGAAGAAATATGAGATATCTCGACCGTGCCTCGGTTGAAGACACCAATGGTCCCACCTAACAACCTTGGACACGATCTCACTGGAAAATCGATCAATCAAACCCATTTCGGAGGCATTGTTGGCTCACTAATGTATCTAACAGCTACTAGACCGGACATACAATTTTGATGCCTAATAGCAAGATATCGATCAATCCCAAAGAATCTCATCTCATGCAGCCCAAAAGAATACTCGGTATCGAAAGGAACCCCAAACCTTGGACTCTATTATCCAATATGCTCGTGGTTTGATCTCGAGGGTTACTACGATTACGATTATCTTGGTGCAACATGAACAGAAAAAGTACCTCGGGGTCTGTCAATTTCTTGGAGGAAAACGGTGTGTTGGAGTGCAAAGAAGCAACAATCGTTGGCTATGTCCTTAGTCGAAGCTAAATATGTAGTCTGCGGCGAGGATGTTGTGCCAATGTATTATGGATGAAAAGTCAACTCAATGACTATGACATCCATTACAAAATGGTGCCCATCTTTGTGATAACACTAGTGCAATTGCAATCTCCAACAACCCAGTCCTCCACCAAAGAACCAAACACATTGATATCGAGATATCACTTCATCGGGATCACATAATGAAAGGAGACATAGAACTTCATTTCATCCTCACCGAATATCAATGGCCGATATCTTCACCAAACCCTTGGATGAACCTACCTTGTGAGACCGAAAGTCGAATTGGGAATGCTTGACATTGAAAGTCAAGTATCCGAAACCAATCTCGATAAGTTCTCGAAATGGTTCATCATCCCCGAAAACCAAAATAAACCTCTCATTTGAATGAGTAAGACTCATTCGGGGTCCTGACACTTGACAAATAGCATTGAATGAGTAACTAAATGGTCCAAGTATCGCTTACTTTAATGTCCTAGGTTGGTAACTATGCCAATTTAATAAAGGAATATATGTCTCTTTGTCTTCTCACATCCCACTTGGCATTTAATGCCTCTCACAAAAATATCAAATTGATATTTTATCTACGCAAAGTGCACTTTACCGCACCTTGCAACGCTTCCTTGAAAACGGGACTTTTCTTCATGCGGGTAATGGAGTGGTAGCATTAAATGTGGAAATTCAAAAGTCTTTCAAAACCGACTCTTAATATTTCCATTTGTGCACAAAACACCCCTCTTATCACTCTATAAATACCCTCTTCTCCAACACAATCAACACACACAAATCTTTTCTGCAACTAAACTCTATCAAAATCATTTTAAAAAAATTCAAAAACATTTGTGTGTGCTCAAAACCTCTTTTGGAAAACCTTCTTGTAAACATTTACAATAGTTTTTCATCACATACTCGAAGAGATCTAAACACTTTGATTGTTCTAGTCAAAACATTTTTTAAAAACCCTAAAATCTTCGTTAATGGAAATGGCTAGAACACAATCTCTTCAATTTGCTTCTCGGTGGGTGGGGATCTTACTAACGTTGAATTCAAAACAAATAATGTCATAGGAAATTTTGAATATCCGAAAATGTCCCAACCTATAAAGACATTATAAATTTTTATTCAAGCGCCCACTTAAACGGCCTTTGTAAATGTCCTCAATAGTATACCCAAACTACCTCGGGGAGTTTTGGGCTCTCACTAGAGCCTTTGACCGACACCTTCCAATCGATGAGAATAACCTTAGACCTCTGGGGAGTATCTCATCGTTTCAAACAAATGGGGAAAACAATACACCCTAGATTACAAAACGTTTTGCACTACAACATGGTTAGATTATAACAAAGGCACTTATGTCGCCCATCCCGAACCCTCCACGTGAAGGATGGGTTAATACAAACCGCTTTAGATCCAACTTTTTGGACAAGACCCGATCACTAAAAGCTCATTTCCGTGGCTTGAGGATCCTCTTCACTTTTGTGATTCGGGTCCTCGGCGGAACCACTCATCCACTGAACAACTTAACTCTATTCGCTTGATGATGGCATCTTGCTTGATGAATGGGGTCACCGTCGACATAGGAGAGATCATTTACGATGATCTCGTGCGAACTTCTGAGCAAAACTAGGGCGGCACGTTTCGTATCCTAGGTTTGTCTCTTGTCTTATTCAATCGTTCTTGGGTTCAAATTATACTCGGGATGAAAATTTGGAAATTTACGGCATCTGAGTCCTTCAAATTTCAAAGGACCCATCCTCGTCACTCCCATTGAATTGATGGCCCACATGATTGTCAGAAACAATCAAAGTGGATCGATGTCTCAAACCCCGCTCCTAAAAGAAAAAGGGAAGTCTCGATGGGACTAAGACTAAACCAAAGTCTCGGGGCCCCGAGGCTTCAGGAGCACAAACCTAAGAGGCACAAAAGCCCGAGACCAAAAAGACACCCACCGACCGTGCAACAACCACCCCAAAGACAACGAAGGACACCGATACATCACGCCAAGGTGCCCTTGGTCACCCTACTACTCCCAAGATCGGTAGGGAAACAAACAACCCGGTGGGTAGAGGCGCCTTCCACATCGCCCGGTGATGACATTAGCAAATCAAGCCTTTGTCCGAGGGCACACCAGTCTCTCCCAAAGCCTCGGAGGAATCAAACAACTCACCGATAGGGATACAACTATCACCGACTACGCTAAAACCTTTGAAACGCATACCGTGTCTCGAGGGTCACTGGGGACAAAGACTGGAGGAAAGAAACAACCCACCGATCGGAACCCAAAACCAATCGACTCGGAGAAGACAGGAAACTCCCACGATTAATCGAGGGGTTAACGGGGACAAAGACTCGGAGGAAACATACCACCACGATATGGAACCCATCACCAACCCCTGGTTAACTATTCTTGATGTCACTGGGATCTTGTTCTCAAGATGAACTTCTTGAGGCGATGATGAAATCCTATCTGCTGGAGAAGAAATGGGCCGAGGTTCAAGTCGAACAAGAGCCTTAGCCTAATCCACGTGAGCATACTAAATCACCAATCAAGCACGCCAATGATGACTCTATTCATCCACCGATGAATTTGAAAGATTTGATAATGTTCTCCCACTCACTAAAAGACAGCTGTTGGTGGATCACCAAAGCTTCAAGAAGGTTATATTCAGGGTCATTGACACATTATGGGATCAACACACCGAGGTCAGCTGCGAGTTATCTTGATCTAAAGGTCAAGTACATGGCTTTGATGAAAATGTTCATGAGCATAGGGATCGATGTATGACAACATTCACCGAATGGATGAAAACATGGCTAAATTCCTCGAGACATCTTGTGGTGTAGGAACCACGATAGATGAAATCGGGAGTTTGTCAAAGAAGACCCAAAGACTCAACTCTAAAGTCTTTGGAGGCTACCGAGAGCACTTGAAACAATCCTCAAACCTCACCGAATCGCTCAATATGCTCAAGTCCGCAAATGTTGAGGTCTTCCATCCTCGATCCAGTCTCTTCAAGCTACATTGGACTCTATAAATACACAGTGACTACTTTGGCTCAGGCATCCTCTTCTATGGCACGGAATCTTGGGCCTAAATGATGACCCTCGAGGTTTCTCGGGCTAACTTGGAAGCGATAGTCACCGGTATTCAATCGACACTTCGACATCAAGGCTATGATCTCGAAATTTATCAGGCCTTCATGGTCAAGCTCGACCCTCTTCAAGACACCACTCCAACTCTTGCCTCACCGAAGCTCAGGAAATAGTTGAGGGGAGAATATTGTCAAGAAACTCCTTCACACCGAGGGGGAGCCAACACCAACAACATCGGTGGCTCAAATCTCATCATCCCCACCGGTCTTAGCAACACCGATCTCATCAATCCCACCAACAACATCAACAACAACAACACCGACAAGAATCACTCCAATAACATCAAAAACTCCACCCATGGTAGCAACTTCATCTTCCTCGGGCCGGGACAAAGGAAAAGGCAAGATGGCAACTTCGAGCACGAGAAGATTCCCTATAAAATCGGCGACACCAATACCGCTCACACCACAACAAATAAGTAAACACCTTGCTAAAGAAGAAAAAGGTTGAAACAAGCTAAGGAAGATAAAAGGAACGTAAAAGCACCGAAAAGGTTGTTGCCAAGAAGTGAAAATATGGGATTAGATCCAAGCAAACTTCAAAAGGTCGAGCGGGCAAAAGTTCAAGGAAGCTCACGCGGCTAAGATGGTCGAAATGAAAAGCATTGGAAGAAAAGAAGAAGAAAAGCTCTCTCGCAAAGCGAAATTGAGAGTACAATCGGGCGATGACAAGTCAAGGCTTCTGAAAAATCACGGATGTCGAATCATCCCCAATACCAAACCACTAGCCATGAATGTCTATGAGGGGTTGATAAAAGACACTTGAGGTCCATGATCCTCAAATTCACCGACTTTGGGATCACCGAACTTGATGAGCTTGGCCCAATCATTGAAAAGAAGAAGATTGCGGTGGTTAAGGACCCGATGAAAATGCTCGATAAAAGATATGAAAGGCGAGAGATTGTCCATCCAATGGGAATTCGAGGCCACCTTAGCTACACCTCAAGGATCTCAACCACAATCATCCACTGGAAAAGGAAGAGAGTGAGTTCAACCCGAGATTAAAGTGCCTGACCGGAGTGTAACAGGAGTCTGAAGGGTTAAATTTATGAACGTCTAGTGATAGAGAAGCATGAAAGAGGCTATTCCACATTGATGTCTATGGAAACCCTGCTTTTCAAAGATGGAGTGATATTGATCGGTGGCGTGGTCGCAATCTTGAGCTACATACCGTGGCCTCTCAAATTCAAACCCCAAGAAACATCGTGGTTACTCGCTAAGACACGAATGCCAAGATAAGAGACCATCGACAAAGAAACACTCATCACCAAAAGGTCAAGCTTGAAGCATTGGGAATCCATCCGGATTGACATCATTTTATTTTATCTTTGTACTAGTGATAGGAACTATGTAATGTGATCAATAAACGATGTATGTTTTATTCATTTACTCGGTGTTCCTTATTGTATTCATTAGTACATTCGATTAAGAAGAAGCCTCTTGCTCACTTACATCGATCAACCACTTAGGCTATTTGTATATCCAAATAGGGAGACCGTGGGTTCATAAATACCCAAACCCCTTAATCTAGGATTTGAATAGAAAATAGCCCAAGTATTTAATCCGTTAACACAAACAAAGTCACCGAGTGCATAGTCTCTCGGTGAGTCGTCTTCGAGGATACTCGATGAAGAGGCAAAGAAGAAGTCTCTCCACTCGATGGGCGGAACTTAAAGGGTGAAGACCGAGTCAAGAAGAAGATGATGGATTCGGTGGTGATGACAATAACTCACTGAATCCCTAAGATTCCTCTCCAACTTCTTACATCAAGACAAACCTGAAGTAGAAGGCGAAGGATGTAAAGATCGAAGAAAGAGCGGGACAAGGCGGGAAAGGTTGAATCGGATAAGGCGAAGTCCTTATCAACCAAAGTCAACTTTCACAGAATGGCAAAGATCGTGCTCGATGTCATCACCGAATTTAGGAAAGTAGTCTTGTCTCTTACCTAGAGTAGTCTTTAGAATGAGACAAAATACATCAAGATTTTGTCTTACAGATGATGTCGGTTGTCACTTAGGAAAGAGTCAAAATCATACATGTATAAATAGCATAAGAGATGGAGTGAAAGGTTAAGCTTGTGAATTGTAAAACACATACACGCAAACCATCTTTTCACTCCTCAAATACAACTTAGTTCTGAGATAGCTCGGTGAGCTCTAAGAGTTGTGCTCGGACTTAGCTCGAGCTTAGAGAGAATCACCCAACTTTGTCATTTCAATCCTAAGTACTATTCATGAGTACTTGGGTAACGTATTCTTTGTTGATTTATTTCTAATAAGAATATAATGTTGAAAATTACTTAGTGTGTTTTCTTTATGTTAATTTCACCATAGTTCACTATTAACTTGTTTTATAAAACTGTTTTAAACGATAGTGAACGGGGAACAACAGTATTATTGACTAAATAAAATACTCATATGGTCTTTTTTTAATCTCTTATGAGAGATGTATTATGCTTATTCTATTTCATATGACCATAGCATCCAAGAGAAGTCAGTGCTCACATATACACACCCAAATCAACCGCTTTGACCATCCAAGATGCACGGCTCAACCTTCTTGGGGGACCAAACGAACCTTTAAAACATAGATTTTTATTATATTTATTTGCCTAATCTTTTATATAATAAAACAAAACCCTTAGTGGCAATTTTTCATTTCAAAAAAATCAAACCATACTTTATTTAGTAATATTTTTTTAATAATTATTTATTTATCTTAAGTTTTTTTAATTGAAAAGAATAAATATTTCCTTATTTATCCAAAAGCTATACAAAAATCGTTTTTGAAAAAACTATGTAAAAGATTGGTATAAAAATATACGTGCCAAAATTATAAAAAAGATAAACTTAAAGAAAGCGGGTGATTCTACAAAAAGCATAGGGATGAAAACTAAAATTTTAATAAACAAACCGAAGTTCTCCTCCCTTCCAATATTCATTCGACACAGCTAGACCCACACAAAGAAACGACGACTAAAAAATAAAGTAACCAAACGACGACTAACAATCAAAAGGTCGCTCAATCTGATTCATCAAGGGTATGTTTTTGGGTTAATGGATTAAAGGTAGATTAATCTATTGCTTATTAATTTATCTATTTCTAGGGTTTTTGTTTTTTGGGTGATTAAGTTATGGGTTTGTGTTATTGTGCTTTAATTTATGTGGTAAGGCTTATTTGTCGTGATAAAAGTCAGGTAAGGGTTTACAATCCTTGATTTATTTATTGATTATGATATATTTAATCATACGTTTATATTTAAGTAGTACTTATAACATGCACATGTCTGTAACTTTAACCATGTTGAGAGATTATAGGACATGGCACATGGAAATTGGTAATGGGTAACCTAAGATTACCTTGAGTCGAAAAGTTCAAGATGTCTACGAAAAGTTCAAGATGTCTACTATATTAATCTTTAATAAAACATGTGTTACATGTAAGACTTAAGTCATAGCAAATCATATATTTGTGTTCTTAAAGTATTGTATATATTGTGTTAAAAGGTGTCTGGATTCAGTTTTGCTTTTTGGATATGTCATATTGAAAGGTATATGTCCGCCTATTTTGAAACCTGGGAAGTAGTAGGAATTTGTCCATTGTGTGTTACTGGTCGATATGCATGTCTTAGAGACATTAGGTATTCTCATCTCAATGTTCTTATGTTCCCCTTTTTAATGCATAGGGTACCAAGTGTTACACAAATAGACCATTTTGAAAATATGTTTTGGGATGAAAAATATTGAACCAAATTGTTATCTCAACAGGTGATGTATCTAATATTTCTAATAGTTATTTATAGTACTTATTTTATTTGGATGAATCTTAAGTATAAATTTAAATATTATTGAATGAACCAAGGTTGAAAGCTGCTCAATATTTGTCCATGTGTGTACTCATGGCTGAGTTATGCATATTAAATGTCTAATGTTTATTTGAGGCAGATTTTCTTGATAAGTTAGATATGTTTTTCTTAATGAATATTAATCTTCAACTTTTATGTTTGCAGTAGATTGGGGCTAACGTCTCTGTATGGTAAGAGCAACAAAGATTTATTGATTCACTTTAAGGAGCTTATCTTGAGGCAAAGTTGCAGCCCTTGATAACAAAAAACTAGAGTTGGAGAGAACCATCTCCGACATGACTGAAATACATGTAACGATAAATCCATCACATTTAGAGCTTCAAAAAGATGCAAATCAAGGTCGAAGATGCACTTGGGAGAAGCCCTCAACCATAATAGCCGATTGCGGGATCGAACTTGCCCTTGACGTTTGTGTTTCCAACTTGACTCACATGCGTAAACCAGTAACCAAGTCGAAAAAAGAGCAAATGCAGGTTCTCATTGTATATTGATGTAAGTTTTATTTAATAATATATGAACACGGGTCGTATTAGTAGTTGCAAGTTTCTCTTTTTAAACCTCCTAAATGATTATATATTTATCGTTATTTTATAAATATTATTTTTATTATCCTAATTAATGCCTTGATTATTTATCGGTTTTGTAAAAAGATTGACAAAATGTGTTTACGAACCAACCAAATTGAAGTAAAAGATGATTAGTTACACAACTTTCTTGAGACGCCCATCAGTTGCAAGTATTCACCTGCTTAACTTCATAATTAATCTTCTGCAGGTTACTCCATTGACTTTGCTTGAAGCTTGGCTAGATAATATGATGGCAAGTGTACCGAGTTGGCCATCTGTTATATCAAAACGGTTTTGTTCAAGGATATGAGTTCTTTGCAGCGATAATATTTTTCATTCTAAAGGTTTATCTTAAGATGGCAGTCCCTTTTTTTATTGTGAGATCGTTCGAGAGCATGGCATTCAGTTTTACGCTTGGCTTTTCCCGCCTTTTTGGTTGTCCCACCTTCTTTCTCCCGCCCACTTGGCCCAGTTTCTTTCTCTCGCCCACTTAATACCCATTGTAACACTCACACACATAACTCGAGTGTTCCAGAACACACACACACACATACATGTAGAAATAACTCGAGTCTTCCTGAACACACACACATACATGTTGAAGGATTAGATGGGGGTTTGATTTTGGAGTTTCTCGGGTTCCTGCCGGATACATCAGTTCATTGGATTAAACTTGGTTTTCGATTACTGTATCATGAGCGACTTTAGAAATCGAAGGTTCTTTTTTATTAGATTTGTTCATCTTTATGAGTAGCTAATATGCAGGTCAGGTACTCCTGATTTTTCTTTTGATTTAATTGAGATTATTAATTGGATTAATATTTGTGGTGTTTTTGGTGACCATACCCTTTCTACAAGAAACAAAATTTATGAATAGTGTAATCACAAGAATGGTTAAACAATGATTTTTTTTTTTTTTTTCTGGATTTTTTATTGTGTATTAGATTTGGGGGATATTTGTTGAAGAATGAGATGTGTTTATTGTTTATATGAGCCCAAATCAATTTTCAAGTGCTATAATTTCACGTGCTTTTGAGGCTTTTGATGATTTTGTTGAAATATTTGGGTTCACTTGAAAGAATAATTTAGTTTTTAAAGGATGAGTTTATTTAATGTGAAATGTAAATGCTTGGTAAAAGATGAGCTCTTTGGGAATAGTTGGAATGCTTAAGTTTTTGTAAGAAGTGTAACATGTGTTTATTTACATCATGGTAGTAAGAACCTAAGTAGCTCACTCTATGGGTCTGAAAATTGGTGTCCTATGATTTTCAAAGATTGTTGGAACGGAGGAAAGTGGAATGACCAACATCGTTGTCGAGATGAGGTTGCATTGATACTTGCAAGGACGATCGCCATTTGGGAATTGCCTTCAACGATGTGTGCGAAACGATGTTTGTATCGGTATGTTTATTCATCATTATTAGTAACATAAGACATTTGGAATAGCACTAAATCCTATTTGCGTGTCGTTATCACAGGTGTGCGAAACCAACCAGTAAGTGTTTTGAAAGCTGTTTGTGTTGACATTCAATCGAATGAGGGGACTAGGGCTGAGCGTCGGTCATAAACCGACCCGACCCGAACCGAACCGAGAAAACCGAGGATCGAAAACTGTAAAAAACGCGGACTGAAACCGAACCGAATGTTGTCGGTTCGGTTCGGTTCGTCGCTTCGCTTCGGTTTTGTCGGTCTAGGTGTATTTTGGCAAGTTTTGTCGGTTTGGGCGAACCGGACCGAACCGAACCGAACCAAACGGAAGCATAAAACACGAATGAAACCGAACCGACGGGTTGTCGGTCCGGTTCGGTTTTTGTCGGTTCGGTCGGTTTCGTCGGTCCGGTTCGGTTTTGAACCTTCGGTGCTCAGCCCTAGAGGGGACCAACAAAGGTTTGTGGATTTATTTGTGTACATCTTCCATTTGTTCCGTACTATATGAAAATTCTTTTTTAAGTTATATTCAATAATCACTAATTGTTATTGGCGGAAACATAACATCATCTAATTGAAATTGTACTGACTATGCGGAATTTGCTGTTGTACTTTTTGTACCAGGCATTAATAACAGCCAACAATAAAGTTGTTGCAGTTCCTCTGGAAATATTCAACGTGTTAGCTGTATGACCGAAGGTAAACTCAAATACAGTTATACTTACAGTCACGGTTAGACAAGTTCGTATGTATGTAAAGAGTAGTAACAAATTTTACATTAGCTAATTAAAATTAGATTAAGTGTGTACAATTTGCCGCTGTTTTTTTTCAGCTGTTGTCAGTCACAACCGCCAACAACACGATTATACCTATTGTTTCAATGGTTCACATATAGTGTTACATTTGAGCAATACGGTACCTCAATAAGAAGACTATTGTTATCAAAACCTAAACGGGGCGACGCTCTTCCGATCATGGTACTATTTTTAGCCTTTTGCTAATTTTGGTTGTATATTATGTTTGTAAAATAACATAAAATTAAATTAAAAAAAAAAAAAAAAAAAAACAAAAACAAACAAACTCGGATAACAAGTACTCCGTAATAACAGTTGCAGATTATTTACTTGTGTGGGAGAAAAATTTGTGGATTAGTTGTTTTGATGTCATTCTCCACACTATATTCAACTTGAAGATGATGCGCGCTATCACACCATCTATGACGTTACACAAAAGGTGACGTTATGTTTTTTGGCAAATTTTGTTCCATTACAAATTTGGTTCATTTTTTGAATTTAAAGGGGTGTTTCTTTTAGTGTTTGAAAAATATCAAAAGCCCACTTTTTCAGCATATGAACTTATCAAGATCAGCTTATGCCAAAAGCATTAGCTCAACTTGATATGCTCATAAGTCGAAAAGATTGGTCTTATTAGCTATTTCCAAATATATAAGCCGGCAAGAAATTTGAAAATAAGCTAAACACAAACACCTTAGTTGTCTCAAGAGTTTGTGCTATTTCCAAATATATAAGCCCAAGGAGAAGGAACGGAGAAGAACGGATCAAGTTCTTGCTTGAAAGTCGAGGTGTTAAAAACTCGGGTCGACATATTGAAAGGTTAGTTATACATGCAACTTCAGATTAAACTGCATGTTTAGGACCTTTTTATCCTATGGGAAACTGAAGAACTTACGCTGGACCTTTTAAAAGAGCTTATTTATGATAAAAGAATATGTTTTTAGAAATATTACAATGTGAGATGTGATAGTCAACCACAACAGAGCTGAAATGTTATAGGACTATGATGTTTTACATGGTTTTTATGATTTTGTGTGGCTGCAACATCATTTCCATCATACGTTTGTTAGAAATTTGTTGTGGGAAAGGTCATTTTAAAAGGTTGTTGGCCTGCTAAATTTATTTGCATAAAAGTGGTTTCGAAACAGTGTTCGGTTTTGCAGCAAAGTGTATTTAAAAAACAACTTGGTTGCTAAAAAGTTTGTGCAGAATAATTGTTTTTAAAAAATTTGTTTGGTTGATAAATTTTTGCGCATGAAAAATGACTTTAGATGACTGTTTTCATGCTGAATTATTTTTGCAGAAAAGTGGTTTGAAATGATGTTTGGTTGCTGAAATTTTTGCAGCAAAGTGTTTTCTAAGACGTAATTTGCTGAAATTTCTCTGCAAAAAAAATTGTTTTTACACGTTGCTTGGTTGCTTCAATTTTGCGCAGAAAAAATGACATTAGATGGCTGTTCCGATAAGTATACTCTAAATCGACCCATTCTTAAAGGTGTAGCACTAGGCATCCCTTAATGTCGGCTCTTTCTCTACCGGCTGTTGCGCAAGAATTAGCTGAAACTTCATATATGAGAAAACCTCATGTTGTATTTTAATATTTTTAAGAATTTGTACAACTTTAAGGGTTATAAATTTACCAACGAGGTTTTGAACTGTTATGATGTTATACATCGATTACCATGCATAAGGATTTTGACTATATCATAGCTGTTATCATGTCCGAACTTAGATTACATTTGTAAAAATACCAACAAAAAGAATTGTATCCCCTATTGACTAATAAGCTATCATATTCTCTATCTACACCTCACACTAATTATTAGAGACTAAAAGAAATGGCACAATAACTATTTTTTAAACAATTTCAATGGTTATTTTGCAAAAAAGTAATGCAATTGTTGGAATAATCTTATGTACTTTTAATTATTTGGCAAATAAGTTCTCAATAGGTCATTTCTTTTGGTTTATTAGGCTATCATTTTTTTACATCTGAAGTTATTTCACAAATAAAGACTCCACTTTTTTCACAAATACAGTCATTTCTTTTCGTGGTGCACCGGGAGATTTGATTTGCGTATGTGTTCTTGGAAGACTTGCCACAAAAGACCGAAAGACGCGTTACAATAGCGATAAATTATTGTGTTTTGCAAAAATTTAAATAGGTTGAAACATCAAATGGGTATTTGATAATTTTTGGTTCAATTCAGTTTGTAAGTTCTAGATATGGATATTCAACTTTTAATTTTTTGGTGTACTCATTTAGTTGACAACATTTTATTTTGGCTATATTTGTGGTTTTCCGATTTTGTCATGCTGCATCTCTCATGGACTTTTGTTTGGTTTCACGCTCATTCAAGCAGTACAAAGTCAGCAAAATTGTTGCTCGCCGCAAAGCGCGATCCACACCTCTCGAACAGCACATGGGTCGCCGCCTTTAGAACCTATACCAGGTTTATGACGAGCTAGATATGTAGTTTTTGTAGGTATTGTACGGAGGTATCATTGGATTTGCATACTCTGTGTTACAAAGTTGTTGTTTAATGCTTTGATGTATTAGTTGCCTACTGTAAGGTATTACTTTGACTCGCTATACATCATATAACTTTTTGAATTTGAGTATTTGGTTTTCTGAATTTAAACATGTATGATTTAAAAAGAGATTAAATTTAGTGAATATATGACGTGTTTATTATGTTTTAAAGACCGTTGTTTTTGGAATTAGATAATGATGGCCGGTCTAGGATTATCGCAATCATATCTTATAATGTTATGTAGATTATTTTTTGCGGCCAATTTCGATTTCAGTCAGTTTGGATTACAATATTACAGTGGGCAACTAAATACCGTGCAATGATCAATGAAATGAAACAATGCCCCGCCGTCGTATTTTTCGTGTATGTGCAGCTCTATAAAAAATGCTGGAGAGGATCACATTCAACTTTTTTATCTTTCTGTTATACCTAAGAGTCATGCCACCAACAGTTGTGACAATGATTATACCTTTAGACATTCTCTAATTAATAGAGGGAGAAGTGATTCATTACTCTCACTAGGAACTCTACTCTACCGTGTTGCTCCTAGAATCTCACTTTCGGCGGTTGCTTTTTCTTTCTCGCTCTCTCTCTAGGTAATGGGCTGGGATTTGTGTAACGGGTTGATGTAGGTAACGGGTCAAAACATGTTCAGGTTGGAATACAATGGTTATAAAGAGATCATGCACTACGGATCATAATTGTTGCGAAAGACCCGAGGATATTATGCGTTAAGAATTGTTTATAAGACTCCTCAAAAGCATCCGAGGTCTCATTTGGTTTGGGAGAGTGCTTATGGGGGCTGGCTTCAAAATCATTGTCATAAAACAACAAATAGATATACATACAAACATTTTTCTTTAAGTAAAAGCATGACATGTTAATTTTTTTGTATTTTAATCGATAATTTTATAAACTATATTATTTAGTTAGGCCATTACTATCTCATTTTTTAGAATTAAATCATCATCATAATTCAACAACTTAACATTATTGCAATGGACTTTTGTATTGTAAATTGGTTTGAAATACGGATGTCCCACCGAAGATATAATAACAGGGCTATCTATTCATTGCCGAGGCTTGAAATCAGTATTTTACAATCCAAACCGAGAGGCCATTTTAGGCGTTGCAGTAACCACACTCGACCAGACCCTTGTGCAGGTTTAATAGAAATTTAACAATGGTTTTTATCCATGCTCTAGGTAATGCATCTCACTTATGGCTAAAAACTATTTAAACGATCTTTTTGAAAAAGTAAAGAGTTAAACTCTAAAAGACAATACCACACATTAAATTGTTTTTAATTAATAATAATACGCAAATTAAAATTTTATAAAAAACCCCATGCGTGCACGGGTATTATAACTAGTAATTGCTTATATAAAATTTACTTTCCAGCTTTTCTATGCGAAATCTTTTAACATGCATGGCATAATATTTAATTTTCAATTTATAAACGATGAATTTAATCTATTGGTGACACTAATTTCCATCCGAGATCGCTTTTATTAATTTTAGTTTTAAGAATTTCTTTCGCTAAAGCAACTATTACCGAACAATTAACGTGATCTTATACGCCATATAAACATTACAAAAAAGTTTAGATTTCTAATACGATTAAGTATATCAATCGATTGTAACATTTTCACTTGTATAATTTCTCTAAAACTTATAGTTTCAACATATATCTATGCCGACAACTATCTTTAAGATTGTTATCATCAAGTGATTTTAAATTTTCAATAATGAATAGTGACCTAACGATTTCTTTATACAATCTAAATTAGTCAAATTTACTTTCGGATGATGAAATAAATTGATCTACAATATGTAAGAAATAATAGGTTCTAAAAGTTTCTTCATCCGTTTTATAGTTTCATTCTCAAAATTATAATTAATCATATTTTCTATTTTTACAAATAGCTTGTATTTCTTTTAAAAACTTTCGTTTACATACACTTATTTAGCAATTTCTTTAATTGAAAATTATAGTTACATTAAAAGTAACTCTTGATTAAAGAAAGATACACGAGGAGACGGATCAATCATAGTGGAAGTGAAGTTAAATGGAAACGAATTTAGTAGTTGGAATTAAATTTTTTTTTTTTTTGAAAATTGATATATCATAAACAAGCCAAGAACACTACCAACTAGTAGTGCGGCACCCAAACATACAAGGAAATTTACATGGACTCAAATTTACACCAATCTTCCCAAGAGATTGTAGGAGATCCCCGTCTATTTTTATAACAAAGAAAACTAAAAGCCTTAATATCTTGAAGGATAGTCCGGACTTCCATCTTGCCATTCTCGAATTTCTTCTTGTTTCTCGCCTTCCAAATGCTCCAACATGAGATGATAATAATTCCTTTTAGCGCCTTTCTTTTCCATCTATCGTGCCCCCACTTATGTATTTCAAAATGTCCTTCATCGCAAAAGAAAAAGGAGGACATTTGCACCAATTGCTTACAAGGAGCCAAATTTACAGGCGACCATACAAGAGCCAAAAGATGGTCGCTCGTCTCTTCCTCCATTCCGCAAAGAACGAATCGGTGGGGCCGAACACACATTCCTCTTCTTTAGAGTGTGGAGGTTGGGATCCTATCCAAACCTAGACGCCACATAAAGATGTTGCACTTGCTAGGAACCCATTTCACCAATTGAACACAAATCTATTGCTATAGTCTTGGTCGCTTCTAAGAAAGTCTTTCACACCACTGGACGCCGAAATCCTTCCTGTCTCTACCTAGCCATTTCCATCTATCCCGGTTATTGATAGCTTGAGCACATTCAGAATCTGCCGAGCCCAGCCCAATTTCCATTGTATGACTCGCCCAATACTTTGACCAACCCCAAACGCCACGAACTGTTAGAAACAGGCACCACTTCTCCCCGACTAGACAACCTTTATTGTTGTCCAACTTAAACAGCTCCGAAATACGTCTTTCAAAGGCGTATTCAATGCCCAAGGATCCAACCGGAATCTCACTTCGTCCCTCTCGCCAGTCCCCGAATCGGCTTGTCAGAACTGCTCCGCCACGCTAATCTTGGAGATAGTCCTAACAATATTGCACCACGTGCTAGACATGTATCTATTGACGGAAGCAGACTCAATTCTTTTAGTATAGTGAATCGAGTCGATCACTTTCCTCCATAAACTTCCTTGTTCGTTTCTATACCTCCAAAGCCATTTCGATAATTAAGCCATATTGGAATCCAAAAGTTTATGAAGGCGATGCCCCGGCTTTAATCTGGGAGGTCACCACATCCCAAAGCGACCCAATGAATTTTTCTAAATTCATCCGAACCTCCCCATAGGAAACGCTTAATAATTCCTTCTAAGATGGTAATAACTTTCGGAGGGCTTTGAACAGAGAGAAGACATACGAGGAAGGCTCTCGAGGATAATATGAGGTTGAATTAAATAGTTTGAATTTGGTGAGAAATGGACGGATGAAAATTGTGTGGAAGTGTGTGTAATGGTAATATGAAATATAAAATGAAGTAAATGAGTTAATAAAGACATGGAATAGGTATAAATTTGGTATGTATTTGTAGGAAATTAACAATAGAAATTAAGGATCTCTATTCAAAATTAGATTTCGAGGTTGAATAAAATTATATGATGAATTACGTAATAAAATGTGATGAAATGTTGATAGAGAAACCCATTTCCTTTTTTTGTGTGTAAATGATCGCAAAGCAGTCAAGCTAAATCACTCAAGCCTCGCCACTTGTGAATGGCGGATCGAATCGACTTAAAATAGTTCAAACACGAATGCAATTAAGATCCGGGAGTATAGTGTTTCCCGGTCGTTAAGTCCCAACGAATTTGTGCGAGAATAGTCAAACGTGTAGTGATCGAGAGATTTGAACGGAAAGGAGATTTGAAGATGATTATAACTAAGGAAAAAGCCCATAAACTACAGGGGCTTAAATGCAAATTAAAGAAAATTAAAAAGATAAAATCTATTAAATAAACGCTATCACTATATTTAAAATGATGAACGTTTAAAACCTAAAACTTACGTTTTAAAACAAAATTACGTAAACGTACAAATAAAAACGCGAAACTTATACAATATAAATCCTAAAAATATGAAAAATACATTTTTACAATCCTAATTATAAAAGAAAATTTATAGAAAAAGAAAATTATTTTTATAACTATTTAATTAATTATTATTAATTAAAAACTATTTTTAACTATTTAATAATTACCTAAAATACAAGAAATTAGGAAATAAAGCTAGAAAAATAAAATTAAGACTTAGAAAAGTCTAAAATATCAAAATAGACTTTTCAAAACTATTTTGTATTTTTATGATTATTTTTATTTTTATGAATTTTAAACTATTAAAACTAATTAAATTACTAAAATTACAAAATAAACTATGAAAATATGGAAAATTACTTTTTCACTTTTATATTTATCTAAACTTAATAAAATTGAAAAATTATTTTTGAAGCTTTTCTTAATTATTTGTATTTATTGTTATTTAAAATGCTTAAAACTAATTTAAATTAAGAAAATAGCAAAACACCTTAGAAAATCTGAAAATTTCAGGAAAAGTCTAAAACTATATTAGGAATAAAGTAAAATAGAAAACAGTGCATGTGTGGAGGAATAAGCAATCGATGTGGAAGTGTTAAAATAAGCACTTTGATAAGCCAAAAGCTACCAAATGCCCACCACATCGAGACGTAAGCTTGGATATGCTAAAGGAACTCAAAAGTAACAATAATAAACAAGCCTAAACCATTGATTCACAAGCTAGCACAGATTTGATTATATGAGATATAAGCTAAAACAGAATTTAGGGACTACTTTTGGACTTAAGCACAAGATACATGATAAGCTAAAAAGGTAAAACAGAAGTGGGAACCTCAAGGGGACCTGGGTGGCTATCTATAAGCCAAAGGACAGACCGCACAAGCTCAAATGAGCTCAGGCAATCCAAGCAAAGCTGGACAAGTCCTGCAGGCACTTGATGCCTACATGACAGACATTTAGGCCCATTTTGACAAGCTAAAATGAAGCTTAAAGAAAATTTCTAAAATACACAAAATCATAGCAATAAACTAGACCAAGAAAGGTTTTAAAACCACAAGATTCACAAGATTTGACCAAGGAATGAGTACAATAAAATCAATCTCGATGGCTCAAACCGAGTTTTACCATAATTGACTTTTGAAGAAACCGAAAGGTTGACTAAAATCGATTTGAAGCTAATTTGTGGATTGATAATAATGTATTATGATGAAAAGAAGTTACTACAACCTAACCCTATGGATCTTAATCACAAAATGAGTACTTGAATTTCCAAAGTCTCAACAGATTAGTGTTTAAGATGATTCTCATAAAGATTGACTTTGAGCTATGTAAATGCAATAGTGAGACAAATATGATTCAAGTAGACCAGATGGGAGCTAAGTAGACAGATATCATGCACAAACAAAAGCTTAAGCTCAGCTTACCCACTGCTCCAAACACTAGTTTCAAGATACTTATTAAGCGATTTAACCATGTGTTCCTATATCTATTCAAGGAGAGATTCAAACAAGTAAATTACTAAAATCCTACAAACTCTAATAGCACTAAATCAAACTCTAAACACAATCAAGCATGAACATGAGCATGAGCATATTGAAAGGCGCTTTGAGCATAAAACTTACAAGAGGTCCAACCAATTTTGAGCATTATAGCAAAGAGTTAACCAACACACAACTTTAAATTAAACCCAAATTCAGCTTCAATATCAACCCTTTTTCATTTCAACACCAATTTGAACCATGGTTGACTTTCGTTGACCAGCTACCAAATATGCTTAAAACTTAGAATTGAGCTCACTAAAAGCTACACACGCCTTTAGTTAGCTCAATGGAGTTATATGAAGCTTATTGAAGCTTGGCTTTAAGATCATTTAAACCGCATAAATAAGAGTAAGCTTAAAAACTAGAAAACTTGGATAAACTTTGAATTGATAACGAGAATGGATTACAATAGACTTAAAACTTTAATTCAAGACAAGGAAGTTTAAAAGTACAAATTTGGAACTTAATTAAAACATAAAATTAAAAACGACATTGAAGGAAAAGTAAAACTAAAACTACCCTCTTCTACTGCCTTGCTCCTCTTTATGCTTCAATATTGATCCACGTGGCCTTCGGATCAAATCCCACCTCTTCTTTCAACCAATGGGAGGGTTTTAAGCAGTTTGGCCTTTTTACATTTTTGCGGGAAGCATGGATATTTGACTTTGGGGCTTCGATCGCAACTAGGGGGAAAGTGGATTGTAGGGTGATGGGAGAGTTGATGTGGAAGAGATAAGGGAAAAGGTCAGTGTGAGAGCGTGCATTTGCGGGGCTCAGTGGGAGAAGACAGTGAATAGGTGGGCGGCAAAGGGTATAGGTTTGACCGGTTTTGACTGGCAATCCAAAACAGGGTCAAAGGGGTTTAGGCGGGTCAATATTGTTTTGACAAGGGTTTGGAATTAAATAAATACAAGGACTAGTTTTGTAATTCTTCAAACTTGAGGGCCATTCTGTAATTTTCTCAAAGTTAATACAAGGAACAATATTGACAAGCTTCAAAAGTACAAGGACCAGCTTTTGACAATTTCAAATTTTCCGTGGACCAAACTTGACAATTTTGAAAGTTCAGGGACCTTTTCGCCATTTTACAAAAGATTTATTCAAGGACCATTTTAACAAATTAGAATATTTTAGGGACCTTGAATAACATTTCTCTTTATTTAGATTTACCAGGACCTGCTTTTGACAACTTTTGAAACTGGGGACTAAACCGCCAATTATGCAAATTTGATACGTTTTCACCGATTTTGATATTTTTGCATTTAAAACACATAAAACACTGATTTGTGATATTTTGATCATTTTGATGTGTTTCGAGTGTTTTCAGATGATTTTGCAGCTTTAAATGGTATAAAATGATGAGTATTTGAGACTCATCAATCCCCACACTAAGATATTGCTAGTCCCTAGCAATGATTTGAGAAAACATAATGGATTTTAATCTCTTTACCAAAAGCCATTACTCGGAGTAGCCAAATGTTTCAGCTTCAAGTAAGAACCATGGTACACCGATAACCATGTGATTTTGAGCAAACCACCAACTTTCAACGGATTTGATTTGTCTTTACCGTGTCCGCACCCTTCGGACTAGCCAACTCTTAGATAAATTATCCATATTATCTTTGGTGAGCTGATTACCAATTATGGTTTTTCCATCGCCTTTACCACAAGCCATAAACTTGCGGGCTAGCCAACTCTTCACTTTTAAGGATATGGTGAAATAATACCATACAATTTTGGGCAAATTGCAAGTCAGTCAACGGATTTGAGATATCTTTACCAAGAGCCGCTTTGCTCTCGGATTAGCCAATCCTTTTGTGGGTTAGACATGGTGGACTGATTACCATTTGTTGTGTTTAGTACATAGTACTTCCACTAAAAAAATTTTAAAATTTGGCCATTTTGGGGAAAAAGGGACTAAAAGGGTTACATTTATGATCAAAATTCGCGAATTTCCCCACACTTAGAAATGAATATTGTCCTCAATATTCAAAGTACCTAACTGTTATGCCGAAACTTAGAACGAAAAAGATAATAAACCTAGCTAAGTGTAGAAACACAACAATTATTCTCTTTTAATATTTACAATTTTCAAAGTTTTTAGATCTATATACAACATGTGGGCATCTCCCCACACTAGGGTGGTACACACGGTGAAAACCCATGTTAAGCTCTTGTTTTTGATTACCGAGTCGCTAGCTTGACTCGACCCCAATTAATTTGTTCATGGGAAGTAAGTGGAAGAAAACAATCTCCATCGGACTTTCATTCAAGATGTTTGATAAACATTGAAGCACGTGAAAGTTCCACACCGATGAGATACAGATGCATGCACCCGCTCACAAATGATAAATGAAAATGCCCGGTCAAAGATAATGTCTTCATTCCCAAGGAGTGAAGAACAGAGAAGCTACGGATAGGTGAAGAAGAGAAAGAAAATCATGACAAACATCATGACTAACTCATCTTCATCCATGGAGGATCCATAATTTCGTGATTATGAATCTCATCATTTAAGCTTAAGTGATCAAGACAAATCTCGGTGTGTCATGATCAATTTGGGAGTTATCATACTCGTGGAGATATGATATGAGTGAGTTCACCGGCGAACTCCTCGTGAAGAGAATCAATCACAAGATGTAAACTGTGGATTCTTGTTCCATTAGACTCATCACTATCCTCAACTGGTATCAAAGAGTGGATTCTCAGAAATTAAAGTGAATTCAGAGTCGAATTCAAATAGAGGATTAGTGAAAGTAGTTTTGAATGTTTCAGAACAAAGTGATTAACATTCTCAATTGGACCGTTGAGATAAGAAGTGAGTGAACGATCATTATCAAGGAGACTTTCGCCTCCCGGATCAACTTTGAAATCGAAAGATTATCACTACTTCGATGAAAGTGGATTGTGTGAGAGAGCTCATCGGTGAACTCCTCAAGATGATGATCGAGATCGACCGTGGAGTGATGCCTCAACGTACTCGATGTTTCCATGAGAAGTACAATCGTCGCTAACATCGGAGAAAGTTTCAAATGATCTTTGAACACTCAAGAGGGAGATAGAATCACACATGATCGAAGTTCCCCGTGACTCTCTCGGATTGGGACAAGGTTCTCAACACTAGACTTTATGAATTGCCCGATTCCTTTTCGTGAACAAGTGTCAAGATGCTCGTCCCCCATGTTCGTAGAGTGAGTGGAGCTTGGTGTGATAGCGCTTGTTTGAGATGAAATCTCAACCGCTGGATATCATCCGATGAACTTGATGAATCAAGTGTATCTTCATCATCACCGCCATCGTGAATAAACGAACCGAGAGCTAGATCCGCTGCTTTTCTTTTGCAATTGATTCCCAATGATTTTTCAAAAGCAATTGGGAATTTATTTTAGCAACCGCTTCTTCGCCTAGCAATTCTTCCATGGATTTCATGTGAATTTGGAATGACGGGACATTGTGGAGATTTGTCAAAACCGGAAGGTTGACATTGATAATCATCATGAGGACCCCACAATGTACACAAGAAATACTGGAATATTATGAAGTATAGTTTTATTGAACTCCTCACCTCTTTTCACTAACTCCGAAGCTCTAGATAAGTGTCTTGTTGGGTTTGTTGAGGAGTTTGATTCATTTGGCACCGTGGAGGTTGGTCGTGATATGGATAGTCGTAATTGTTACAAGGATATGAATTCCGCTTGACAATCGAGTGAAATGGGGACCTCCACAGTTCTCACAACAAAATGATTGTTGTGGTGGTCATGTGAATAATATGGAATTTGGTCATTTCAAAGTCCCGAGTGTTACCGAAAACTGCTCATAGATGCACGTGTTTCCGGATTGGCACTCAAATCCTTGGTGAGGACCTCCACAATATTCACAAGAATAATGTTGGTTATATGAAGATGAGTCGGGCTGTGGTGGGTAATTGGAAAAGTTAGAGGGTCGTTAAATGAGTTCGATAAGGATCATAATCAAATGAATTCCTCGAACCACAAAACAAACAACTCCGTTACGGATATCATTACCACATTGTACACACGTACACTTAACGACGTGGTGAACCATAAAGAGGCTCACCACAACCGACACAAGGAATAAACGATTCTATTTGAGAGTTATGAAGAGGAATCGGTTTATTCAAAGAATCAACAAAACCAACATGGTGATCCGAATGACTATCAAGTCTCGAAGAACATTCAGAAAGATCAGGAGGTGAGACAAGTGGTGTGCTCTTAGAGCTAGCAATTTCCACCACTTCCGTTATGGTCTCCGTTCGGTTCTTGAGAAACGAAGATTAGGCAAGTCATTCATGCGAGTCACCGTCTCAATTTCGCATGTTTGCTTTTAACCGTAAATCGTGAAAGTTTAGGATCAATTCTAGACGGTTTAGGAGCAATTGAGGGATTAGATCTTTGGATAACCGTAGGTTGGACGTACTTAGCACTCCCATTATCAAAAGGAAGTACCCGGTCCTTTGTCACCTCGGTTTCTCGTTCTATTTCCCTACGCAGAATTAATGGATCTTCACGAACAACACGAATTCTTGACATTTGTGATAAAGGTGAAGCTTTTCACCGTCCAGTGCACTGGCCTCGAGAGATTCCATGAGAAGAAGAATCAAATGGATAGAGGGTAAAGGAGTGAAGAATTAAAGAGGTAGGAGGGTAAAGAGGAATATTTTGGTATTTTTGAAAATCATGATGTAAAAACAAAGAATGAAAATCTTTTGGGTTTTGATTTTTTAAAAGATGGTATGAACAAGGAGTGATTATTCAAATCACTAATCGCTAAACGAAGACTATTAGCATCGCTCCCGCAGCGCCAAAATTTGATCGCAAAAGTCAAGCTAAATCACTCAAGCCTGCCACTGTGAATGGCGGATCGTAATCGCCTTAAAATAGTTCAAACACGAATGTAATTAAGATCTTGGGAGTATAGTGTTTCCCGGTCGTTAAGTCCCAACGAAATGTGCGAGAATAGTCAAACGTGTAGTGATCGAGAGATTTGAACGGAAGGAGATTTGAAGATGATTATAACTAAGGAAAAGCCCATAAACTACAGGGCTTAAATGCAAATTAAAGAAAATTAAAAGATAAAATCTATTAAATAAACGCTATCACTATATTTAAAATGATGAACGTTTAAAACCTAAAACTTACGTTTTAAAACAAAATTACGTAAACGCATAAATAAAAACGCGAAACTTATACAATATAAATCCTAAAAATATGAAAATACATTTTACAATCCTAATTATAAAAGAAAATTTATAGAAAAAGAAAATTATTTTTATAACTATTTAATTAATTATTATTAATTAAAACTATTTTTAACTATTTAATAATTACCTAAAATACAAGAAATTAGGAAATAAATCTAGAAAAATAAAATTAAGACTTAGAAAAGTCTAAAATATCAAAATAGACTTTTCAAAACTATTTTGTATTTTTCTCGATTATTTTTTATTTTTATGAATTTTAAACTATTAAAAACTAATTAAATTACTAAAATTACAAAATAAACTATGAAAAATATGGAAAATTACTTTTTTCACTTTTTATATTTATCTAAACTTAATAAAATTGAAAAATTATTTTTTTGAAGCTTTTCTTAATTATTTGTATTTATTGTTATTTAAAAATGCTTAAAAACTAATTTAAATTAAGAAAAATAGCAAAACACCTTAGAAAAATCTGAAAATTTCGGAAAAGTCTAAAACTATATTAGGAATAAAGTAAAAATAGAAAAACAGTGCATGTGTGGAGGAATAAGCAATCGATGTGGAAGTGCTTAAAATAAGCACTTTGATAAGCCAAAAGCTACCAAATGCCCACCACACCGAGACGTAAGCTTGGATATGCTAAAGGAACTCAAAAGTAACAAGAATAAACAAGCCTAAACCATTGATTCACAAGCTAGCACAGATTTGATTATATGAGATATAAGCTAAAATGTAATTTAGGGACTACTTTTGGACTTAAGCACAAGATACATGATAAGCTAAAAGGTAAAACAGTGGGAACCTCAAGGGACCTGGTGGCTATCTATAAGCCAAAGGACAGACTGCACAAGCTCAAATGAGCTCAGGCAATCCAAGCAAAAGTGGACAAGTCCTGCAGAGACTTGATGCCCGTGACAGACATTTAGGCCCATTTTGACAAGCTAAAATGAAGCTTAAAGAAAATTTCTAAAAATACACAAAATCATAGCAATAAACTAGACCAAGAAAGGTTTTAAAACCACAAGATTCACAAGATTTGACCAAGGAATGAGTACAATAAAATCAATCTCGGATGGCTCAAACCGAGTTTTACCATAATTTGACTTTTGAAGAAACCGAAGGTTGACTAAAATCGACTGAAGCTAATTTGTGGATTGATAATAATGTATTATGATGAAAAGAAGTTACTACAACATAACCCTATGGATCTTAATCACAAAATGAGTACTTGAATTTCCAAAGTCTCAACAGATTAGTGTTTAAGACAGATTCTCATAAAGATTGACTTTGAGCTATGTAAATGCAATAGTGAGACAAATATGATTCAAGTAGATCAGATGGAGCTAAGTAGATGATATCATGCACAAACAAAAGCTTAAGATCGTCTTACCCATTGCTCCAAACACTAGTTTCAAGATACTTATTAAGCGATTTAACCATGTGTTCCTATATCTATTCAAGGAGAGATTCAAACAAGTAAATTACTAAAATCCTACAACTCTAATAGCACTAAATCAAACTCTAAACACAATCAAGCATGAACATGAGCATGAGCATATTGAAAGGCGCTTTGAGCATAAAAACTTACAAGAGGTCCAACCAATTTTGAGCATTATAGCAGTAGTTAACCAACACACAACTTTAAATTAAACCCAAATTCAAACTTCAATATCAACCCTTTTCATTTCAACACCAATTTGAACCATGGTTGACTTTCGTTGACCGCTACTAAATATGCTTAAAACTTAGAATTGAGCTCACTAAAAGCTACACACGCCTTTAGTTAGCTCAATGGAGTTATATTGAAGCTTATTGAAGCTTGGCTTTAAGATCATTTAAACCGCATAAATAAGAGTAAGCTTAAAAACTAGAAAACTTGGATAAACTTTGAATTGATCTTGAGAATGGATTACAATAGACTTAAAAACTTTAATTCAAGACAAGGAAGTTTAAAAGTACAAATTTGGAACTTAATTAAAACATAAAAATTAAAACGACATTGAAGGAAAAGTAAAACTAAAACTACCCTCTTCACTACTGCTTTTCTCCTCTTTATGCTTCAATATTGATCCACGCTGCCTTCGATCAAATCCCACCTCTTCTTTCAACCAATGGGAGGGTTTTAAGCAGTTTGGCCTTTTTACATTTTTGGCGGGAAGCATGGATATTTGACTTTTGGGGCTCGACGCAACTGGGGGGAAAGGTTGATTGTAGGGTGATGGGAGAGTTGATGTGGAAGAGATAAGGGAAAAGGTTGTGTGAGAGAGCATTTGCGGGGCTCAGTGGGGAGAAGACAGTGAATAGGTGGGCGGCAAAGGGTATAGGTTTGACTGGTTTTGACCGGCACCAAAAACAGGGGTCAAAGGGTTTAGGCAGGGTCAATATTGTTTTGACAAGGGTTTGGAATTAAATAAATACAAGGACTAGTTTTGTAATTCTTCAAACTTGAGGGCCATTCTGTAATTTTCTCAAAGTTAATACAAGGACCAATATTGACAAGCTTCAAAAGTACAAGGACCAGTTTTGACAATTTCAAATTTTCCAGGACCAAACTTGACAATTTTGAAAGTTCGTGGACCTTTTCGCCATTTTACAAAAGATTTATTCAAGGACCATTTTGACAAATTAGAATATTTCGGGGACCTTGAATAACATTTCTTTATTTAGATTTACCAGGACCTGCTTTTGACAACTTTTGAAACTGGGGACTAAACCGCCAATTATGCAAATTTGATACGTTTTCACCGTATTTTGATATTTTGCATTTAAAACACATAAAACACTGATTTGTGATATTTTGATCATTTTGATGTGTTTCGGTGTTTTCAGATGATTTTGCAGCTTAAATGGTATAAAATGATGAGTATTTAGAGACTCATCAAGAAAAGATTGTTACACTTGATGGATTTATTACTTCAAAAATAATTAAGTATATAAGATGTGAATGAATCTCACATGAGCTCGATACATGAGTGAAAACAAATGTACCACTTGTGTTTAAAACTAAGCCTATCATAAGAATGACAAACCAATATTATGAAAAACTACTCAAGTCTAGTATAACAACGAACCCTTATATCATAAGTGTCACAGAATGGTAATTGCTCTTCCATTAAATCTTTGCACTCATCATCGTCATCATACGGGTTATCATAAAGTGATGAAATGTAGATAGAGAAAACCCATTGCCTTTTTTTGGGTAAAAGGTTGTTACACTTGTTGGATTTATTACTCTCAAAAAAATGAAGTACGTAGGATGTGAGTGAATCTCACATATGAGCCCGATACATGAGTGAAAAACAAATGCACTACTTGTGCCTCAAACCAAGCCTATCATAAGAATGATAAACCAATATTGTGAAAAACTACTAGATAAACTACTTAAGTATAGTATGACCACCAACCCTTATATCATAAGCGTCACATAATGCTAATTGATCTTCCGTTAAATCTTTGCACTCACCATAATCGTATGGGTTATCATCATAATCATCTTTTCAACGTCAGATAAGCTCTTCATCACGCCCATCCCCGCTTTCGATGAGATCGCACTTTAGAACTTTTGATGCCATAAATCACACAGCTACATTATCATCTTCTTCCACGCCATTCTCACTATCATTATGCTCATTATCCAAGTTAACAACCTTTATTATTACCTTCGTTCACATCGTCACCATTGGAGTCAACTGAAACACAAGGAGTAATCTCATCGTCCTTTTCAACCATTTTAAGAACATCAAACGGATTTGAAGTCACTATTTTTGTACCACCTGAACTATCATCTTCTCTTGAAAACAACCTACAAAAATTCAAAATATCACTTGTGCATACTCTATATATGTTCTTTACCTTATTTGCGTTATTGAACAGTTTATTTCAATTACCTTAACCGGCACGCTTCAACATATCTAAATTCATCTTTCTCAATGATTTCACTAGCATCGAAAAGAAACAGTTTTGTTCCATGATAACTGTTTTGGACACACATCTTGCCTGTACAAATAATACTAATCATAACGTGCAATCGGTCAATGATAATTTATAGTAACACAGGTGATAAGATGTTACAGTCGCAAGCTTTCATCATTGCCAATTGCAGAACAATCATGATTTTACAATGATTCAAATTTGCTTTCAAAAAGTCATTAAATTGTTTTGCAAATACGCCCCACAACGTACACTTAAGCTCATTCCCTCTACACAATATATGCAGATCATAATGATGGAATAACATAGATGAATGGATTGTGTCGTTAATTAAACCAAATCAATAGGTTTTGTAGTACTCACTCAGCATCAATAAGAGTCAACGGTTTCTTTTTGCCCTTGCTCCCTATCTTATCATAATTATCCAACTCTTCACAGCAAAGGACATGTCCAAAGAACATCGCTCACATAAAAAGACAATAACCATTATTACAGAATATATATCAAGCAATAATCCTATATCAAAAAAAGTATTTAAATGTTATTTAACACATAATAAAAGCATGGATTAAAGTACATACCAAACTGACCATCTATCTTTATCTGCAAATTCGTTATGGATATGTAGTTTCTAAAATCAAATCCATACAACGACCTAGTAATATCAGGACATGGTTCAACCACTGTATTGCTCAAGAAGCTCAGACGCAGAGCATTGTTGACCATCCTATACTGGGTCAGATTTCCCAGTGAGTATCTACCAGTGTCCCAATATGCCTTCAACCAACCTCGTTTGAATTGATTCACCAAGGCCATCCTCGTATGGCTGCATTTTTG
Source organism: Chrysanthemum lavandulifolium (assembly GCA_022545495.1). NCBI lineage: Eukaryota > Viridiplantae > Streptophyta > Magnoliopsida > Asterales > Asteraceae > Chrysanthemum > Chrysanthemum lavandulifolium. The sequence goes on along the minus strand of CM040238.1, from coordinate 241,354,590 downwards.
TATTCTCAGATACAAAAACATGTACCAACTATCAACTACATATGCAACCTACGATCGACAAATGGTTTTGTGAAATAAACCAAGAAGAAGATTTGTGCTTACATTTTCATCCATAAGGACCATTTCAGATTTTTCACATGCGGTTTATTGTACAATTCTTGAATTCAAGCTCTTAAAACTCAGACTCTCAAGCTATTGTTGTCTTTGACAGCAGATAGACCGTTGATATAACCTGAAACAAAAACAGTCATAGCTTGGTGAATGAGTATGGGACAATGAATAGAGAAAAGCTTGATGTGTGTTCCTAAGACATAAACCATGAAAATTATATAGGCTGAAAACCGTGTTCTAATTTGACTATTTCACAATTTAAAAAGGTAATCAATCAATTTATCAATTTAATTCAATAATTCCATAAAATCAAATTTAGGGTTTGTTCAAAAATAATTCCCAATTTATAATTTTAGGGGCTTTCAGAAAAATCTTAAGGTTTGTTCAAACAAAATACGATTAACAACTTTTATTGAAAAATTAAGAGACTTACATATTATCTCAAAACCGATTGTTGAGATCTATGCCCAAAATAGACGAAACCCTAATCGACAACTAACAACAAACTCAAAACTGATTGAAAAGCCATCAATGATAATAATCTCTTTACAAAAATAACTCAAAACACTCCTTCGATGAAAGTCATCTTCCACGCGTTTTTTATTTTATTTTTGGAAAGGTTTTGAAACTGTTATGAGCGATTGAAGATTTTGATTTGATTTTTTAACCTATCAATTTGAATGGGAGCGTATCTTATCAGTTTGTATTGTTTGAATGGGAGTGTTTTCATTTAATTGTTAATGGTATTGAAGACCTTTACAAAAATAAGCCACAGGAAGGAGCGTTTGCCATTTAAAAAAAATAGTACTCCCTCCATCCCATTTTTTTTGTTGACGTTTCCTTTTTTGTATGTCCCAAATTAATTGTCCCCTTCCATAAATGGAAAGAGAATATAAATTAAGTTTACCATATTACCCTTACTTGAATTTATTATTAAAAATTTAAAGAAGTTATAAATTAATTGGTTAAGGGTAAAACTGTCATTGTGCAAAAAGTAGAAGAGAGAAAGCTGTAATTATGATGTTTTTCTAAAACTATATGTTTTTTGTCGGTGGCCAATAATTTTGGGACGGAGAGAGTACATTGCATATGTTGTACATTTGTCTCTAATTATGAAATTTTAGTCACACCATTAATGAGTTTTTTTTAATGCGTATGCTTCAAAGGACTTATGGAGAAGATTATTTTATTATATAACATAGATTTAGTTACAAAAGCATTAACGCCAAATTACTTGATACTTAATTATAAAAATTAATTCTTGATTTTTTTAATGTACATAATTTGTCCATTTTGATATGGGGTTGTTTGTATTTTAGTATTTACTTTATATGATTTCTTGCAATTTTATACCTTGTCTTGTGTTTCTTAAGCAGTAAAACTGGTATGGGTGAACTTTTAGAAAGTTTTTACATGAAGGCCACAAAAGTAAAGTCATGAGTCAGCGGATAAAGCGAAGAATATTGTTATCTGAGGAGACGGGATGTTACACCCATATTTTTTAAATTCTAGTTTAGGGTTTTCTGCAGCTTCGAGCTCTACAACAGATCTTTTATATGTTGAAAATGTAACAGCTTTGGATAATTCTTCATTACTTGCATGACTTGCATCTTGGATCTGTCCATTTCTCTCCCATGTTTGTCGCATGAAATTTGGACTTTTATGATAGTTGGTATAAAAATAAGTATTACTGATGCTATCATATAAACAATATTTAAATACCCCACTTGGAATATTTTATATTTGTCCATTTTAAAATTTAGTGCTCTATCCTTCTTATTAGGCTAGTCCAGCCGTGACCTGACAACCCGCCATCCAACGCCACGCCGCCTTTCTCTCTCCGCGACCCTGACAACCCGATGACCCAATGACGACCAAGGATTTTTTTGAGGTTGAACCTGTTTGAAATTGTGTGTTAAAGTGTGTTTGAGATTGGTATTTATAAGATGTGAAAAGTGGTAAAGTTTAAAAAGTTTTTTTTTTTTTTTTTTTTTTTTTTTAAATGAAGGTAAACGTGTGTTTGAAATCGAGTGAGATTTCAACCGATGTCGTGGTTTTTGTCCCCAACCGATCTAGCGACCCAATTCCCATAATCGATCCAACCGACTTGAACATCGTCTGAGGGGGATAAAATTTGGTGCCCAACCGATGTTTCTTCAACGAATGCGACCAGCCTTAGGGTATCTATTCTATATACAAGATGCATATAAAGTATTTTAATTATTATTTAGCCGACAAATCTAGGGGTCTGAATTATTTTTAAGAACGATTTTATTCATAACTGCAAGAAGCTAGAAGAAAAACATATTACAAATAAGTTTACAATCACGACAATCATTTCACACTAAGAAAAGGAAAAGTTTTAATATCATTCAGTATCTTTCCGTGGTGGTTTTCGTCGAAGCAAACTTGTTGCAGTAGCCAAATTACCCAAACGGTGGTTAGAATAATCCCATCTTGAAAGCTTTTAATCAAAGTGGGTAGGTTTCTAATTAGCTCACGTTTCGTGACACGGAGTCCTGATAAAGTATTTTCTTATCAAATAAGCGTGTAAGAAATTTTGTATTTATTAATTTTATTAATTATTTTATTAGGCAGGACATGTTGTCTTTGAATGACACGTGTCCCAGATTAAATGTCAACTTTCGCAAGTTGGCAAAAATAGCCCATGAGGTTTAAGTGTCGTCATAGCAAGTCCTTCAAAGTTGGCAAAATAGTCCATAAGGTTTAAGTGTCATTTGCAAAGTAAGTCCTTTATAGCAATTTGGCAAAAATAATCCCTATCCAAATTCACCTCTATTAAAGCAATCCATTTGCATCAAGCGGGTTTCATCACTCGTTGGAAACTAACTATCTCACAATCTATACTACTTTATAGAAAATTTGGGACTTCCTAGAAAAAGAAGTCTTAAAACTTTAAGACCAAAAACATTACTAAAAAAGGAAAATTAGAACATTAATGTAAAATATGAAAATTTAAGTCTCATTTAAACCATAGAGTAACTCCTCCAATAATGATATATTTTAATGTTAAAATTTTAAAAATAAAAGTGTTAATTATTTACATTATTAATAATTTAGACGTTTAACTTTTGAAAAACATATATCTACTACGTCATACAAGATTTGAGATACGCTAAATAAAGAAGATTTAAAATGAAAATATGTGCTTGTCACGAAAAGTCACCATGACCACCGTCGCATTGTGCAGGTACCCTTCTAGTGTATATTTAATGTATCAATCTTACATGTGTTAAACAAAACTTAAACTTAATTACAACTGTTTGTTGGATAGCATTCTCACACATAGGGTTTTACCTGGGAGCTAGGTCATTTGGTTGTAGCATGTAAGAAACGAGTGTACATGGGTTAGCAATTGCTATGAACATCTTTTTTTGCCGCTCATCTAGTCACAAAAGTTAAGAATATATATTTATATATATATATATATATATATATATATATATATATATATATATATATATATATATATATATATATATATATATATATATATATATATATATATATTCTTTAACACGAAACATAAATTTTCTTTCTTTTAATTAATCAACTGTTACTAAATTTTGTTGAAAGCCCATGCATGTTTTGCTTCCTAACATCAATACAAAATCAAATAATATCTCCGTTAAAATAAATATCCACATTTTAGATTGTCTTAAAATAATTGTTTATATTGTATTTCAATCAATCAAAAAGTTTTATTGAGTAAAATGATATATGATCATTGAAAAGGTCGTTAGGACATCCACTATGATGGTTTATAAAAGATCCATAATAGTGGTTTATGAAAAGTTTTACAAAATAATAGAGATTTAAAACTTGTAAATCATAGTGGAAATTTATTTCAAAGCCAAGATCCACTATGGTGATTTCAAGAAAATCTTTAAAACACATAAAAGGTTTATAATTTGTTTTAACTATAGTGAGTTGATGTTTCATGTCCATGTAGAATGAGGATGTTTGAAATCTTGAACTTTTTATAATTTAATACATGTAATTGTTAAGCATTTTATAAATTTGAAAAGGTTTATACATAGTGCAATAAAGTTTATAAAATTAAAAGATTTATAAATTAATGATTTAATAAATATTTAGACATGTTAAAAGGTCCACCATTGTGGATGCTCTTATATGTCATGTTAATAAACTTGAAAAGGTTTAAAAATAGTGAAGATATGTTTAATACACAAAAAAGTTTATAATTTAATGTCATAACACAAGTTTAAACCCTTTTAAAAGGTGGTTTATAAGAAGATGAAGATGTCCATAATATTGCTAATCATAGTAGACATCAATTTCATATTACATGGCATGAAGATGTCATATCCATGACCGGATTTGAGCATGTGCAGGGTGCTCGACCGCTCAGGACCTCCACTTTTTCTGGAGCCCCATAATTTATAAGCAATGTTGATCATTTTATTATGTTATGGCCATAAATGGAGGATAGAATTATCTGAAAGAGTGATATTGTGATTTTTTAAATACAAGAGGAAACAGGGCAACGATTTTCATAAGAAGAAGAAGATGAATGACTTTGAGTCATGTACAATTTTATTCCCTAATATTTATTGTCTTTTTCACTTTAAGCAGAACCAATTTTTTTTGTTTTTTACAGGTGAGAAAAAATTTATAAAATTGATAGTTTCGGCCATTATTTAAAAATATTTTACAAACGTTGTATTATTATTTTTAAATAGATTTTTGAAGGTGGCCTGATGGTGTAAAAAAGCTCGACTAATGTTGTTTTTTATACCTTTGCTAGTTATAAGTTATAATACATCTTGCAATCATAATATGAAAATTTCGTACACATATCACATAAATCATGTTGACGTGCCTACTTAGTAATTATGAATAGTAACATCGCAATTTAATGCACGACATGTCAATAGTTGGCAATTTCTAATTATAGTACAGGGCCTCAAAAATTCACGAAACGACCATTCTAATATCTTAGATCTCTTCACAATTTAATGCATTGAGTTATGCTATATATTTATAAAGTTTTATCAAGTTTATCTATATTGGAAATAGTTTTATAAATATAAAAGGTTTTTGTGTTTGTGATGTGTCATAATTATATTTTTTGTAAATAATTATTGATTGTACAATAATTGACAACCGCGCCTTCAATGGTGATCAAGGGTATGAGGGTAATATGCTTGCTCCAAACTTGTAGCCAATCTAATAAGAAATAGTAGATACTTCGTTAAGTGATTGCGCAGGGGTTGGACCGCGAACCACCTCCCATGAGTAGCAGTATGTGATATGTATTGTAAGTAATGTAGAGTATGTGAAATATTGTGTTGTAAGTAATGTAGAGTATGTGAAATACTGTGTTGAGTGAATATAGCATTGAAATGACTCGTCCAACCTATTTATAGACAGAGAAATAAACTTGGAGAGTGTTTGCGCACATTTCGGAGATCATGGGGGCGTCCCATGATTTGTGGTAACCGCTAGGGCTTCATCCCCACTCTCTTTGTCTTGGCGGGGAAGCTAAGGATAGTGGGAACGTGGGCGAATTCCCAACTTATCAAGGATGAATGATTTTACGCCAACGATGACTTAGGAAGATAGACTTGGTCTTTGTAATGCAAATTCAACCTAGGTCAAGGGAGTCATTCGACCGACGGAGGGTACGCCATCATTTATCATAGTAAATGCTCCTAGTAAAACTAGTTATAATACCGCACATGACAGGTTTGACAAAATAAAATATTTTGTATCAATGCTAAATATTATCTCTTTAAAGGAAATTACATATAATTATATACTTATGCACGAATTTTTCATTATTCATTATATCCATTAGAATTTTGTATAATCAAATTTTGTAAAAAAAATTTGTTAGATAATTCAAGATTCAACTATATTTAGCTGATATAGATGTTGATGTTCCTACTTAAATTTCACTATTGATATTATGATGTACACAAGATGTGAGTTTAGTTGCACATAATAAACGTTGATGAAGTTAAAATATACTCCTTAAAGTTTTTTAAAAATGTTTTTCTACATATCCTTATATAAATAAATAAAATTTACATGAGTAGTTGTTATAAGTACAATCACATATTTATTTCATATTACAAGAATTCGTAGTTACAATTTAATAATTATATTCTCGCTTTCAATAATTTAACCGTATTGAATATCCAAATTGCACACACATTTGTCATACTTTTAATATGAAATAAATGAGTCCTTAGTAAACATATATAGTAAAAAAATGACACTTATAATCTTATGTATATTTATATGTTGGAGTTTTAAAACAACATCTATATTGTATTTTTAAGTTATAAAGTATAGGGGTATAAAATATAAGAGAGTATTTGTTTAATTTCCAAAGTTATTAAAAAACATGAAAACTTATAATATTACACTTAACTCTATACAATTTTTAAAAATTTAACCACTAAAGTTTTATTAATTACCCCCTCTTTTTTAAAGTTTTTGTTTTCACAAATTTGACACTTATATTTTTATGTGTTTTTATTCTCAACCAAATTTCTACACCAAATATATTAAAGGTTGACCAAAATCAATTTAATTTTGACTTTTATTAACCAATCACGTAGCTCGATTTCGCTTACGTGGCAAAATCAACTTCTCCTATTGGTCTAATTTTTTTTCAATGAGAAAGCTTTTACAAAAACACTCTAAAATTATGTAATTCTTTTATTATATAAAAGATTGTTAAAACTTTGTGAAATTTGAAAGCACACATCTATTTAGGATGAAGAGAATAAAAGGATATAACTTTATGTAATATTTATACTACATATAATAGATAAACGGTCAAAGTTGAAAAGTTGAATTGTTGAAATTGATCAAATGAGAGAGAAATGCATAGTGTAATTAATACTATTATTAAAACACCATATTACTAAAAAGTACAATAATTTATTCACATTGTACAACCAATTAAAAACACATTTACCAAATTAAAAACAACCAATTAAAATCTCACTTCTAAAAAGTACAATAACATTTTGATAACGTACAATTTAAAGAAGCTACAACATAATCAAAAATAAAAAATAACTAAACACACTAATTAATGATATTTTTAAACCACCCTAAAATGAAAAGTACATGTTATTATACACATTATAAAAATTAATAAAAACACAAAACTTCATAAAAGTTGATGTTATATATAGTTTTAAAACCGGACTGCACTAACGTAGCTTAACTGGAACCGTGTCGCCACCGGTTCGACTAACCAATTAAAACCATCTCAAAATGAACCAGAGGACCATGAAACCGATACAACCTGGTGAATCGTGTCTCGCCGAGATCTATTTATGTGGAAATCGTCACAGGTACCCGTCGCCAAAACGCCGAATACCCCGCTATATACTATATATAAATGAAAACCAAAAGTAAAAAGTAAAAGTTGAAACTAAAAGTGGAAATGTTGAACACATATATCTCAAAAGGAAACTATTATTACAATCGAAACCGGGTTGACCGGACGCTCAAACCCCAAGCGGGTTGACCCGATTTAATTCGACTTGTTTTCGACCCTTCCCGTCGGGTTGACTCGGTTTAAATCGACTTGTTTTTTTGACCGCAACTGCAACCGGTTGAACCACCCTGGTCGAACCAGTTTCAAATTTGACAAAATTATATGAGAAATGATGAAGTAGTTGTGGAACCCGTGACAAATTTGTAAAATGATAGACCAAGTAATTATAGTTTTTGTTGTTTATTTTGCTTTGACACATACGTTGTCATTTGAATAATGTTATTTTGAAAATGTTGGTCTTGAACCACTTAAGGACTAGCATATAAAATCATTTTTAAAAGTTAATATATATTGTATAGCCCTTTGTCCGTATATCAATAATAATGTTATGTAAGTTTATTAGAATCACAAAAATTAAATAGTATTGTTATTTTTATCGATAATTATTTGTACCTCAAACAAATAGCTTTGAACATTGCTTAAATATCTATGCAAATTGATAGTACAAGATAATCTTATTATGGTGATATTAAATTTGTAAGGTTACAAGTTTAAAAGCCACACACCAAATAATAAACGTTACACATGTAAAAAAAATAGTTATCATTGCCTAAATTACTGACAAAACAAGAAAATGCGGTCACACACACGTTGGCTATACCTCTAAACTACAATATAATATTGCGAATGTAAGATATTAGTTTTCACATACACATCAAACCATAACAACAAGGTGGCGAATAAGTGGAATTCTAGAGAGAAAAGTTAGAGGTTTAGGAACTTTAGTGAGAGAAAGAAAATTTTATTATGAGTTCCAACTCTACCTTGGAAGGTAGAGTATTTATAGTCTTACAATAAAACGCCACACAACGGGTCATGGATCGTGCATACAAGGTAAAGACCCGTCCGTCCTCCACGGTGTTACTTAACTAACTACTACTTAGCTTGAAATAACTACGACTACGAGCTTTCTAACGATTACATATACTTGAGGTGACCGACTCTTTAATACATGGAATTTCTAATTCCTAACAATCTCCCTAAGGAGGTCACCTCAATCATGTACTAAAATTACATTGAATACAAACAAATATTACATTAAAATTGTTCTTGCATTCTTGATGTAGTACTTTGCTCAAGCTCGTAGTCATTGATTCTTCTCATTGCATGTTTGGTTAATCCAAGTGGAGGTCTTTATCGATCCACGTGATAATAGTTTTGAGCCGCCTTTTGAGATCATCACTATTTAAAATCTCCGAGACATCCATCGTGGTATTGGAATTTTGTGATGTTGTGACATTCGGACCGACATGCTCACATTCTTGATCATGATATCTTCTCATCGAGTAACGGAAGCTTTCGCTGATTCATGATATTGGCAAGTAGCCAGAAAGGAAGCATGGAGCGAGAATATCGAGTCATTGATGCACTTATCATGAATTCTTTTGAGATGAATGTGTAGTGAGCATGCGGCTATGGATTGACCGCTTCATTCCGATCACCGCAAACGTAGGATGTACCGCATAAAAACAAATAGCAATAAAGCACACGAAAGTGTCTTTGATCACTTCGTTGAATTGAGGTACACTACCCACGGTTCCCGCTGATCAAGACAAGCACCGCCTGTGATCATGTAGGATTCCTAAGAATCTCCTCGATGTGGTTTCGCAATGCTCTAATTGTTTCAAACCCGAACATCTCAAAGAAGACAACACGGAGTGAGGAACCAACAATTTGAGTCCAATCGATTGATGAAAGAGATTTGAAAACAATCGTGTATTGCTCAATAGAAATTGTTTTTGCAATACAACGAAGGTTTTAATGAAAATCAATTATCAATCATAAAACGCCTTTTGATTTGAAATATCCGTACACGGTCGATTTGCTAAATAAAAGAGTTTTTAAGCCCAAAGACCGGTTTTTCAAAGGTATTCACAATCCATAACTCGAACCAGATTGATTCAAAAATTGAATCGCCCCATCGCTTACGCTCGGTTGTCACATGGTTGATCTATATAATAGATCTCACATGCCACCTACCAGAGCTTGTTTGATGTTGGCTCGAAGGCTTTCCATCTTCATAGTGAATATGTATACACATCACTCGGATGTTCCGCAATACCACAAGGATAATGCGTAGGACTCAAGATATAATCTCTTTCCACATTGTGTGAAACAGAGAGTCTTTTTGAAAGTGTCCTAATGAGATTTATTGATGATCTCGTGGCTCTAGACTCAATTTGTGCATATTTGGTTCCCCGTGTCGAGACTAGGAGAGGGTCTCCTTCTTCAATATCGACAATCTCTAAGAGAAAGTCGATAGATAATGTCGGTTCCCGTGAGAATGAAACAAGCCCTTTAAGAGGAACTTGAGTGGTTTGAAAGTTGAAGTGCAGGCCACGGGTCCATGACGCCTTGTCTTCAATACCGATGTTACCAACAGAGCATATGAATTGAACCCGGTCGCCTCTAAGGTTGAATAAATGGAGGATATTTTTTCACCCTTTCTCATTCAATTATTTTTAATTCTTCAACCCCTTCTGCTTACCGAGACTTCATAGCTAGAACCTTGTTGGGTTTATTTCAAGACGAGCTCGACTCAAATCCGCACTCTTCCCATATCTCATTTTTCTCCTTTTATCATCATACCTAAGAACTCTACACTAACTAGTGGATAGTCCTCGGTAGATCCCTCCTGCCTCGGTGGATCATGGGAACACATACCTAACCTTATCATCCTTATATCACCGTATATAAAGTAAAGTTGGTCGGTCTATTTGGTATTGTTCATCTGCCATTGGAACCAATTGAAAACCATTTGAAAATCAATCCAGATACTAGTGATATACTATCAAAACATTTTGTACATGAATTGTTTTTGATATTTTTAGAATAAGTGCTCCCCCTCAACATGTGCATGAAATATTTGAAATCATTTTGCACATGGAGGCAAGAGGAAGAAATTACTTCTTTGATTACCATTTTCTAAAAGATATCACCATCACTTCCTTGATCAAATCAAGTAGATAAAGCATTCGGAAGGATGAGGTTTCCATAAATTTGCTCCCCACAATATGTGCCTCGAGGTTTGAAAAGAGTTTTGCACATACTAGAGGAACCCGCACATTGAGATAAATGATCAAGTTTCAAATCATAGGTTTAAGATAGATGCTCCCTCAACATGTGCATTGAAAATTTGAAATCGTTTGTCACATGTGGAAGGACAAGATGTACATCCTTATAAAACCATTTACCAATTATCGCTTAAACCAATTTAAATCACATTCTCCCCGATCACAATTATCAAATCATTTGAGATTTGTGATCTCTTATATATTTAAATTGATTTTGAAAGCTTTTAAGGAGAATTGTGACTTGATTATGAAAGCGTTTAATCGATAAGGATCGGATTTAAGACTTTAAACCCATTGATCGAACATGCATGATTATCTTTTGAAAACATTTTAATGCCAAATAACTTTTTAATTTAATTGAAATCATTCTCCCTCAATCAATGACATAGGTTGTTGATTGAGAGATAGAGATTTTGACAAATAAGTCATGATGATTATCAAAAATAGAGACCGAGTTATTTTTCAAAGCGCTTAGTTTTCAAGCAGATAAATGTTTATAGAATCGAGCATGGAATTTGAAAATATGGTAAAGCATGGCTCGTCCTTTCTTTGAAAAGTGGGTTACTGCCTGAAATGACAATAAACCATCTCTTTCTCTTTCTCTCAAATTTTTTTTTTGATTTTTTGATTTTTTTTTTTTTTAAATTCGAACAACATCTAAAGTCCCGTGTCATTCTTTGAATGATAACATCAAGACCGTAGATATTATCGAATCGCGAGAAACAAGACAAAATGACAATATTATTATTATTATTTTTTTTATTATTTTTTTTTTGAAGATTTTTTCAAATTTTTCAAATTTTTTATGGATTTTGAAAGATTTATATTTTTCTATTTGATTTTTTGAAGGTTTTATAATTTTGTATTATGTTTTTCGAATAAATATTTACAAGAGATAGATGAAGATAGACCTTTACCTCGCCTTCCTCCTCAAGATGTTTAAGTGTTTCGGTTGAAGGCTTTTCAAGCCAAGACGTGGAAGAATAAACTCAAAACATTCTCTTGGAAGAGCTTTGGTGAAGATGTCACTAACGATATCCGCACCTCACAAAATGAGTTCCACCACACCTTTTTCCACTTGTTCCCCGATGAAATGATGTCGAATGTCGATATGCTTTGCTCTTGAGTGTTGAACATTGTTGCATGAGAGAGCAATAGCACTTTATTATCACAAGACAGTAGGGATTTTGTTGAATACAAAGCCATAGTCGATAATCGAGATCTCATCCATAAGATTTGAGCACAACAGTTGACATGGCTATGTATTCACCTCTCAGATAGGAAATAGAAGTACTCATTTGCATAGGCCGAGCACCTCCGATGTACTTGACGAGTATCTTGACACCGCATGATCAAGATCTCGCATAGGTCGTTAGTGACATACCGGTGTCCTTCTGCACCAAAGACCCATATTGATGGTTCCTTGAGATACCGAAATACCCTTTTAACCACTTCAAGGTGCTTTTAGTAGGCTTAGCCGGTATCTAGCACACATGCAAACAATGAACAAGATGTCCGGTCTACTAGCGTTGAGGTACATCGAGGATCCAATCATACTACGATATTTCGCTTGGTCAATCATGATCCTTGAGTGGTCCTCATCTAGTTTGGTTCGATCAATCATGGGGTGTCAACAGGTCACTTGAATCAAACCCAAATTTCTTTAAGATCTCTCATGTTGCATATTTAGATTGATTTATGAAAATGCCTCCGGACTTTGTGAAATTTGTAATCCCAAGAAAATGACATTTGTCCCATCATTGACATTTGAAATTTTGAACTCATTTCATTAGAAAACGATCACATTCCATTGGGTCCGCCGAGGCAAAATAATATCATCAACATAAATTTGAACATGAGTTAAATGTTTGCTCGACTTCGGTGAACAATGTAGGATCAATCGCCCTTTGCTAAATCCGGTAGATAGAAGAAACTTTGATGATTGTATCATACCATGCCCTTGGAGCTTGCTTTAAACCGTAAAGGGCCTTCTTCAAACGATAAACATGAGTAGGATGCTCTTGATTTACAAATCCTTCAGTTGGTCGACGAGACGACTTTTTAAGGTCTCCGTCGTAAATGCCGCCTTCACATCCATCCGATAGATCGTCATGTTCTTACTAGCAAGATTAGCCAAGAAGATTCGATTGCCTCGATTCGAGCAACTGGAGCAAAAGATTCTTCAAAGTCAATACCCTCCTCTTGACGGTATCCTTAAGCAACTAATCGAGCCTTGTTCTTCAACACATCACCATGCTCATCAAGTTTCACTTTGAAGATCCATTTAAGAGCAATAATCATAGCACCGTCTGGAGCAGGTACTAACTCCCATACATCAAGTCGATCAAACTCATGAATTTCATCTTGCATGGCATTGAACCAGCTATCTTTATTTATGGCGGCTTTAACATCTTTTGGTTCGATCTTAGATAGTACGGAGTTGAAGAAGCACCATAAGGCATCGGTTGCAAGTTGTTTCCGTGTTGATACAGGACGAGAGGGATTTCCAATGATGTTGTCTAATGGATGATCGTGAGTCCATTTTCCGAGGTGTTCATGTGGCGCTTGTTGAGGGACCGTGGTAGTGAGTCGATGTCTCCCGAAGAAGATGGTTCATGATGATTCAAGAGCAAATATGTTTTCAAATGGAGCATCTTCGTGGAGTAGAAAAGGGATTAACTTCATCATTGATGCGAAACATTTCCATGATGTACATTTGAAGAATGATGATTTGTTGATGAGATCAAGGATCGCACAGCAGCTCTTCTTGACTTAAAGATATTGAGACCGAGAGATTGCCTTCATTCACGTGAATATGAGCACCTCTGTTGTAGGAATCGACACCTCATTAGTACTTGGATCATAAAGTTCATCAAACATAGGATCAAACAATTTCTTTAAATCATCTTCGATGGAGGTACATATGGAGTTTCTTGAGAGAGTTTGGAACAAGGGATGAACCAATGGGACTGTTTTGAAGCGGGTCCCGAATCGAGTGTCCAGGAGCCATTTGACCGGTCGATCATCAAACGAACGTGAATTGTTTCCATGATATTTCGGTTCTTTTGTTGTAGATTCGGTATCCCTTTTGTTTGAAGCATACCCACAAATACTCCAATGTCCGCTTTAGCTCTAAGTTTGCCTAAGTCTTGTCCTCATTAGTTGGATAACACAATGCACCAAACACACGAAGGAAAGAGAGATTAGGTTTCTATTGCGGACAAGTTCATATGGAGTTTTTCCATGAACAAAGTGAATCGAGAACGATTTTGTGTGTAGCATGCAGTGGCAATAGCTTCACCCGAGAAACATTGGAACCTTTGAGTAAATCAAGATTGTTCTAGCGGCTTTACAAAAGTTCGATTTCGCCTTTCAACTACATCGCTCGCTGAGGAGTTCGTGGAACACTTCTTTGATGGTCGATTCCAATGCTTTCATAGAATTCACTAAGTTGTTTGTTAACAAACCCGCCCATTGTCTCTCGGATAATTCGATCGCTTTGTTGAGTCGAACTCAGTAATTTGCTTGATGAGTTTGATGATGATATCGGTGAATCTAGAGTAATCATCAACCACAAACAACACATATTTCTTACCAAAGATGTTCTGCACTCTCATTGGTCCACACAAATCCATATGAAGGGTATGAAGAACTTCTGTAATTGAGTTTGTAGGTTTGGGTTTGTGGGCATACTTTTGCTTTTACCCAATTGGCATGCCGAACAAAGATGATCCTTTTCATACTTTAGTCTAGGTAAACCTACAACTAAGTCCTTTCGGAAAGATCGCTGATGGTGCCAAGTTCAAGTGATTGAGACGACGATGCCATAACCATGACTTTGTTTTGAAGCCTTTGATAACAAGCGATTGGAGAAGCCCTCATCATGTCATCGATAGAGATGGTGTAAAGATTTGAGCCACGAGTTCCTTTTAACAGCTTCCTCACCATTAAGATCTCTAACAAAGGTGTATGTTTTCAAGGCTACTTCTAGATCGTAATCACGAATTGACCAACAGAGAACAGATTATGACCCGCACCTTCCACATAGTATACTCTAGAGATGACACTATCACCAACAACGTAATTCCATAACCCATGATTGCAACCGAAATGATCATTACCGAATCTAACAGCCCGATGAATTTGCTCACGAAGTTCATGAGCCGCGACCGGTCTCCAAATCATATGCTTGGAACAAACTGAGTCCAGTACCACGTAACGATTTGAACAATCAGCTTGAACATGTACAAGAATGGATAATCGGATAATTGGGATCCCCATGCAAGAATGGGTTCCATTTGGTTAGTAACAATGGTTGGAACACCCACATCGTAAAAAGGAGCATTTATATCGTAAATTAAGGCACGGAATCATTGTGAATATATGTAGTACTAGTGTCCGTATTAGCTATGTTCACAGCAGTGCTCACTTTTATGGGAATAGTTCTACCAAGAGGCATCCATTTTCTAGTGGGCATTGTCCGATTATTCTTATGACCAACGGTATCCAATAATATCCTATCTTACTAAATGTTCTTCCCTGGTTTCCAATGTTTTCTAACTTTCTTTCGTTTTGCCTTTTTAGCATGAACATTAGCAACATTAACTCGGACAATTATCATCATTAGGCAAAACATTAACACCACATTCATGATTAGAAATGAATTCAAGCGACATCAAGACAAGGTTTGCAAATAGTATCGAATTCAATTAATTACAAGACGCCTATGGCTAATACTAGAATCAACACGATTCGCTTTATTCGATTCAAGCTTAAAGTTCCTAGATTGTTCTTCACTCTTTTCCAAAGGCACATTCTTAGCTTGCGAGGTCCTATCATTCCTTGTATTGTCTTGAGACTTTGACCGCTCCCTTTAATGTCACCGATTACTCTCAGTAGGGAATGAGAACATTAGTGGGTTTTACAACTCTTTGCATCACCTGCTTAGATGTCTTGGATCTCGAACTACATGCAGCACACTAAGGTTCACTTTCTTAAAACTAGAAGTGCTGGGATTTGTACTCCTAGAAGGCACACTTGATTTCTCTTTCATAGCATTGACATATCTGAAATCTGAACTACTTACAGGCACACTAAGGTTCATATTCAAGACATTGGGCATCGAATGAATATCATACTTGGCAATAGGCATCGAACATGGAATCAAAGGATTAACTCTCTCACCTAATGACTTTGGGCATATTGTGATCAAGCATTCTAAGATTTCTTGAGATTGTTTGGCATATAAGCATGCATGTCCAATTGCATTATCATGAGGTTTCTCTAACTTATCCTCTTCAACAATCTCACACGGTACATTCTAGGCAATCCTTAAGGGATGAGAAGTATGTTTGAACAACAAGTTTGTTGTTCCCGAGATGAGGAGGGACATATTTCACAGATAAAGCATATTTATTACAAGAGTGAACCTTTGATACACCATTCTCCCCATTGGTCATTGGCATTTTCCCTTTTACCCGACTCTTCGATTCTCAATTTCCTTTTGCAATGAAGCTATTTGTTCGTTATTTTTGTTACGAGTGACCTTTATTGATTCAAATAACTCATTGAAATGACGCTTAACCTTTTCATTTTCTTCTAGAAAACTTTCGTTTTCCTTTGTAATGCATTTACTAGGTTTTGAAGATGAAACGTTTGAGAATTTTGAGAATCTAAAGGAGGAGGCATTGGGAACCCGCTATATTGTTCGTTTGACCCTTTAATTGAGAGATTTGGGCTTTTAACTTTCGATCGTGTTGCATCGAGCTTGAATCGCTCATCACGTTTGTTAATTTGAAAAACTGCATCAAACTCGGAGCATCCGAGGATGTCTTGATATTTGAAGTTTTGACATTTTCTTTAAGATGTTGATATTTTAGTTGTAAATTAAAATGCTCAACTTCTAGTTTAGAAAATGTTTAACCAAATTGTCGTGATCATCCGGTTCAATTTTCTCGCTTAGTTTAGAATTAGTTTTTCAAGCTCAATGACACGATCATGGGAGACTTTCGTGGCAACAGATAGTTCATGAAATTTGGAAGCATTAATAGAGCAATTTGAAGCGTTGAAAACATATGTTGAGCAACACATTCAAGAATAAGAGTCTCATTTAATGTATGCAAGTTCTTCCTCTCAATCTCATTATATTTTAGTGCACGCCATAGTCACTAACTTCAACTATCATTGCATCAAATTTCTTTTCCATTCCCTTGATATCGCTTTCTATCCCTTTTAAGACTCTCAAAGTGATCTTTTAGAAGTTTAAAGAAAGGCATGACCTCGCTTAAATAACATTCTTTCATTTGCTCAAAACCTCTTTCTCCTTCGCTTATACCAAATGGGTGTGATCCTTATCTTGCAAGTTTTCTCAAAATCAACAAATAGTTGAAATATAACATATTGGCTAATTAAGGTCTTGCTTTTAGTGGCAATTGTTCTCTGAACAAGATGCATTGGTGTATTAGGAGGATACACATTGTTTCTAGGCATTTTCCAAAGTGGAGGGTTTGTTTCAACAATTTTTTCACTTTTTCGCTTTTCTAAATCCATTTTCCGAAAACTTGTTCTGGAGTCAACAATGTCTCGAGGCTTAAACTTGTTCAAGGAAATCCAGTTTTCCTTCTTGTAGTCATGGGGAGTGATAATTACTTTTTTTCTTTGCATTTAGGATCATCTAATTTTTGTTCATCTTTCCATAGTGACTTCATCTCGATTTCTTATCTTCCTCGATTGCACTCAACGCAACTAGGTTTCTATCTAGGTTTAAGGATTTCATTGCCATCATAAAGAACCTTATGAGCGTTTCTAGCCCTTTAATGACCTTTGGATTTGGTTCGTTAACAAGGGAATGCTATGCTTATCGCTAAGACCCTATGCTTAGTGATCATGTGAGCAATTCGAATGGTGTTCCATTGTATGTACAACTTGTTTTCAAGTTTGTTTTCAAAGTTTTCGATTAGAAAAATCTTTCCAGTTTTGATTCCTTTGCGAAATTCTTGCTTAAGCATTTTCACATTTTCTTGAAGTTCTTGTTTTTGCTTAGCGCTTTTAGAAAGCTTTTCTTGCAAGGAATTTAACTCTTGTTTTAATACTTCTTCTCGAAAATTACTTTTTCTAATGATTGTCCGCACTTGGTCATCCATTTCCCGCCACGAGTGGTCAACTCAAATTTTGCACGTTGTTCATAAATAGCAACACGCTCTTTATAGGCATTTAGTTCGAAATATAGACTCATCGTGGCACATGCGCAGTATTCATAAAAATATAGTCATTGTTGATCGCAGGAGATGCATCACTTGGTACAACTTCACTTTCACTTTGTTTCACATATTGATCATATGGGACAACATTGATATTACCCATATTTTCAAGATGTGATTCAATAGTTTCGGATGATAGTACTTTGTCATGCATCTTTGCACATCAAAGATCATCGTATAGTTTTAGTACCTCGAGATGAGTTTGTCTTTGGAAGGTCCATCTTGTGGTGAAGAGGAGACCATGGGAGAAACCATTGGAGAAATGCTAGCCATAAAGATTGTGTGTGCAGAGGTCCATCATCCACATCAGTCGATGCATCACAACCGCCGACTTGAAAGGCGCTCGATGATTGTGACCTATCTCCCGAATAGGCCGCCATCCATATCTCGCATCATAGGTCTTGGCATTGCCCTCGAGAAGAAACAACAATTCCTCTTCATCCAAAGCAAGACCATTATCCCGAGCTTGTACAAGCAAAGATCTTGTCTCGAACTAATCAAAGATTCGTGGACGCTTTTGGAGAAGTGCAGCCCTTGCAATGTGTCCTCACCACCACGCTTATAACATTTGATCGGCTTAGCTTGACCTTGATTACCATTCCTTCCTCGACTCGATTACCAACGTAACCTCTACCATTTCACCTCTTCCCCGATCATACTTGTCTTTCCCGAATCGTTGCACCACGATCCTCCCATCTTTAACAAGAGCTTGATTGTGTGGGTTAGATGTCGCTCGAGGTTGTTATTGGTTTATGGGAGAGAATTCATGTTTTGACTAATCGTAAGAGCTAGTTGATTAATGAAGTTACCCACGTGTGCATCAAAGATCGCCTTGTTTGAACATAGGATCAGAATTAGTTTGTGATTACCATTTCCCAAGGGTATGACTTGTGAGGCTTTGGTTGTGATTCGATGTTTGAGTAGAAGGCGCTGAGTCATTAGACGAGCTTGTCTCTCCTCGTTGGTTTTGAACCGATTGAGAACCAATTTTTCAAACATAGTATGTCTCTCATTCAAGGAGGAAGGCATAGAGTTGCTCATAGTTTGTATTCTTCAATCCTTTAGTGAGCTTCACAGAGGTGACAAACTTGTGCCATTCTGGATTCATGTTGTTCACAAATTTTGAGTTCAAATTAATGTTAGGCATAGTCATTCGATGTTCCTCATGTCATTCACCAACTTATGAAATCTCACATAGTACTCATAGACACTCTCATCCGGTTTCATCTTGAAGTGTTCAAATTGGCCATAGAGTTGTGATTCTCTGCCTTCCATAGTTAATTCGAACCCGAGAGAAGCATCTTGACATTATCCCATACCGCTTTGCTTCGTGTTGTGATTGATCGCCTTGTAGATGTCTTTAGGAAGACCTTGAAGAACAATGTTAGAAGCCCCGATATCAAGATCGAATCTCTTTTCTCCTTATCATCAAGCTCATCATACATCTTTGGTCCGTCCATTCCAGAAATCGTAGTTCCATCTTCAAGTATCAAGTACATCTCTAGTCGCCTCAACTCGACACGGTCCTTCATCAATGGATTTGAGAATGTTGACACCATTTTCCTTTCCAAGGCAGACAATCGATTCGTTGAGCCCAAGAATCGTAGTCGGATTACATCAAGCATGGGTGGATCTAGATCCACCCAAACCGCCAACATCCTCGCAACAGTGAGATGATAGTAGGAACGTTGGTAGACATGTTAACAGATAATACGGATTTTATAACTCTATGATTAAACCGAGAAATAGATTCTTTCACCGGATTTTACTAAATCAAGAGAAAACCGTAAACAATCACCCAAGTCGTTGAAGATAATGCACCAAGTCGCTAACACCTAATTCGCTACACCCCAAGTCGCTAAAGTCCCAAGTCGCTAGACAAATGCAAGTCGCTAAGTAGTAACTCGCTAAGCCTCAAGTCGCTAGCAAAATTTTGGCAACAATTAGCCACTCAAGTCGCTAAAGAGCAACTCGCCATGCACTGTCGCCACCCGTAGTGGAGAGTCCACTACTTGTCTCGTTAATCGCTAGGTCTAAGTCGCTAGCTCAAAACTGTAACTCGCTACAAAATTGTGAAGCAAGTCGCTACGAAGAAATAAGTCCGAATGTCAAGTCGCTAGCAAGAAAAACCACCTAAACATCACTTTTCAATCCAAAAACAACCCTACCAAGATGATTCAAGCTTACCAAATGAAAACCTAAACACTTGTGATGATTCTAAACATAAAAGTACTAACAAAATCCAAACTTTAACACAAGAGATCAACCAAATGATGCACAAACCACTTAACGTTTTCAAACTCAAAAACCACCTAAAAACCACTAGAACTCCAAAGATGTGCAAGATATGATCTAACCATGGCTCTTGATACCAATTGTAAGATATTAGTTTTCACATACACATCAAACCATAACAACAAGGTGGCGAATAAGTGGAATTCTAGAGAGAAAGTTAGAGGTTTAGGGAACTTTAGTGAGAGAAAGAAAATTTTATTATGAGTTCCAACTCTCACCTAGGAAGGTAGAGAGTATTTATAGTCTTACAATAAAACGCCACACAACGGGCATGGATCGTGCATACATGGGTAAAGACCCGTCTGCCCTCCACGGTAAGTTACTTAACTAACTACTACTTAGCTTGAAATAACTACGACTACGAGCTTTCTAACGATTACATATACTTGAGGTGACCGACTCTTTAATACCGGAATTTCTAATTCCTAACAGCCAACTATATAATACCGTTACTTTTTGTAATGGTTGAATCTATTATTACTAAAATATTTATAACTTAAAAGGTAATACAATCCTATTAGAAATATACTCTCACACTTAGATCGACTCCACATAATTTTTTTTGAAAATTGTATATTTCTGCTGCTATGCAACCACGAATCAAAATTATAGTTATTCGAAAATGATTTTATGACGCTACAAATACAGTTTGTTGAAAGAAACTTATGGGTCGTTGGAATTTTGGAGAAAACTAGACACCGTTGCCGTTAGGCGCGAACACTCGTCTAGTTTTGTTAAACCATGTATGTTTTAGTTGTTTAAAATGCTTAAAAGGTAAAAGACCAAAATTTATGGCTCACTTAATTAAAGAATGTTTTACGCCATGGTTAGCTATTGTTTGTATTCATTTTATCAGTGTCTTGAAAATCTTCTTAGTGCATGCACAACTACTTTTGCATAAAACACAACAAACGTTATAGATATTTTATTGTACTAATCGGATACTCGCGCACAACGACGGCGATAAGTATAGTTATATGTCTTTGCTTACTCGTTTAGAATTCGTTTTACAACACGTCGAATGTATATGTGTTAGTTATATGTGTTTGTTTGGGTTACCCGTAGCTTTCCCGTGACATCATTATTCCTGCATATAGAAATACCCTCGCAATCTCTTACACGTCAAACACTCTCTCAAAAGTATATGATTTTGACGATTCAAGATTGTATTGATTGAAAAAAATGTTAAAATTGTAAAAATTGGAATTAAAATAAAATAAACCCACTAAAAATATAAAAACTAAAAACTCATAAAAATATATCAAAATGGATATTGAATTAAATAGCATAAAATTTTAGAAAATATGATGAAATTAGATTATAAAAAAAAATAAGTAGATAAAAAAATATTTCAAATTGAAAATAAAAATGAATTCTTAGTTAAGAAATGACACATATCTCCTTATCTTAAATTTTGGTTAGCAGTTAGGTTTGGAGTGAAGTTTGACTTTTACATGCATTTTAATATAGTATAGATACGTATGCGTTATATAGAATCATGAAAATTTTATAAGTATTATGATACCATACTCATTTTGATTGTTTTTCTAAGACCTTTTAAATACTGTACTAAACTTTTTAAATATAAATATTTCATTTCGTTTATATATGCAGTAAATAATGATACTACTTGTAAATTATTCGTTACTGTAAGATAGTTAAGGAGTTAATCTAAAAATCAAAAAAACACATTTACCAAGCTTACCCTACTCAAAGGGGGTTAAATGAGATTAATTAACACTACTATTATGGAATTTATTATGGGGAAGTTTTTTCTGAACGGCGGAATTTTATTAAAGCTAGCAAAACGCTAGAAAAATTATAAGGAATAAACCACTATCGGGTTTTGAATCCAATTGTTCTATGAGATGGAGTGCGAATCTAAAAGAAAAACCAACAATCTTGTCGAATAATAAGCTGCGTTTCAGAGGTTCTTTACCAAAAATCGTCTCGTTACGAAAGCTCCACAAAGACCAAAGAATAACACCACTAATGACGTCTATGATGGTTCTCTTATTAGTCGGCATGCGAATATCATCAATCCAAGAGTAAAGATCATTCAGGCTCGAAATAGAGGGGTTGAAGATCCAACCAATTGAAGACACAAGCCCATGCTGAAGCGGCTAAAGAGCGATCCAAAACGATGATATAAAGTGTCAATCCTTTATCGCAAATAGGGCGCTCAAGGAGCTCATCTCCGCACCTTTTCGCCTCGATTCCATCTTGAAGGAAGACGATCACGAAGAGTCCTCCATATGAAGATATTAATTTTATTATGAGAAGTGATTTCATTAATTTCATATTTGATTGAGAAATTTTCAAAATATGAATTAAACAATTTTTATTATAAATATAAACTGATTTAAATGTTTGTACATTTAGTGTTCCAATCAAATATATAATTGTGCCAATCACTTCTCTTTATTATAGGATTGCATTTTATAAAGGGCCTAATTAACTGCCGACAGTGACAATTATGTTAATCTCTAGTGAACAGTAAACATTTGGTTCATTAATGTATCGTAGATATAATAGTACGCATTTCTGGTTAATGAAGATCAATATCAGATTAACTTGATAGTAATAAAAACACAATAGTTGTATTATTGACTAAATAAAATACTCATATGGTCTTTTTAATCTCTTATGACAGATGTATTATGCTTATTCTATTTCATATGACCATAGCATCCAAGAGAAGTCAGTGCTCACATATACACACCCAAATCAACCGCTTTGACCATCCAAGATGCACGGCTCAACCTTTTTGGGGGACCAAACGAACCTTTAAAACATAGATTTTTATTATATTTATTTGCCTAATAATTGCTTATATAAAATTTACTTTCCAGCTTTTCTATGCGAAATCTTTTAACATGCATGGCATAATATTTAATTTTCAATTTATAAACGCCGATGAACTTAATCTGTTGGTGACACTAATTTCCATCTTAGATCACTTTTTATTAATTTTAGTTTTTAAAAATTTCTTTCTGCCAAAGCAACTATTACCGGAACAATTAACAGTATCTTATACGCCATATAAACATTACAAAGAAAGTTTAGATTTCTAATACAATTAAGTATATCAATCGGTGTAACATTTTTCACTTGTATAATTTCTCTAAAAACTTTTAGTTTCAACATATATCTATGCCGACAACTATCTTTAAGATTGTTATCATCAAGTGATTTTAAATTTTCAATAATGAATAGTAACCTAACGATTTCTTTATACAATTTAAATTAGTCAAATTTACTTTCGATGATGAAATAAATTGATCTACAATGTAAGAAATAATAGGTTCTAAAAGTTTCTTCATCCGCTTTTATAGTTTCATTCTCAAAATTATAATTAATCATATTTTCTATTTTACAAATAGCTTGTATTTCTTTTTAAAAATTTCGTTTTACATACACTTATTTAGCAATTTCTTTAACGAAAATTATAGTTACATTAAAAGTAACTCTTGATTAAAGAAAGATACACGAGGAGACGGATCAATCATAGTGGAAGTGAAGTTAAATGGAAACGAATTTAGTAGTTGGAATTACATAATATGAGGTTGAATTAAATAGTTTGAATTTGGATGAAAATTGTGTGGAAGTGTGTGTAATGGTAATAACAGAAATATTAGGGGTGTTCACGGGGCGGTTCGGCTCGGTTCGGTTAAAAATTTTAACTATCCATCGCGTAGGTAGTTAATTTTACTATCCAAACCGAACCGTCTTAAGCGATAATCGGACATGCGGTACCGAATGAAGCAGTTACCCGCGGTTCGGGTCACGGTTAACCATTTTAAAAATTAATCGAATTGAATCGGACGAACAATAACATAAATTAAAACGTAATATGTCAATTGTAGTAAAATTAAATAACATTGAAAAGATTTAAGTCATAATAATGTTGTTCGTCATGATAAAGCATTCAAATTATTATATGTAACAAAATAATTAATATTATTTATTTGACGTTTATAATTACGATCACTTTAATCATATGTAATTCATGGACGTTAGTAAATGATCACATTAGGTAAGTAAAAATCGTTATCGATAAAAGTAATGCAATAAGATATAGTTAATACTTGTACATTTTAAGAATGGTTTGTTGAAACCTATATGTATATTATATGCGGTTGGTTCGGGTAACCACGAATAACTAAAAGTAAAAACCGAAACCGAACCATGATAAGCGGGTTTTTCCGGTTTCGGTTTTTCTCGGTTTCGGTTTCTTCGGTTATCGGTTTTTTACGGTTTCGGATTGAGCGGATCAGCTCGGTTTGTCGGTTTCTCGGGTTTTTTGAACACCCCTAAGAAATATAAAATGAAGTAAATGAGTTAATTAATAAAGACATGGAATAGGTATAAATTTGGTATGTATTTGTAGGAAATTAACATTAAATTAAGGATCTCTATTCAAAATTAGATTTCAGAGGTTGAATAAAAATTATATGATGAATTACGTAATAAAATGTGATGAAATGTTGATAGAGAAAACCCATTGCCTTTTTTTTTGTGTAAAGATTGTTACACTTGATGGATTTATTACTTCAAAAAATAATTAAGTATATAAATGTGAATGAATCTCACATGAGCTCGATACATGAGTGAAAACAAATGTACCACTTGTGTTTAAAACTAAGCCTATCATAAGAATGACAAACCAATATTATGAAAAACTACTCAAGTCTAGTATAACAACGAACCCTTATATCATAAGCGTCACAGAATGCTAATTGCTCCTCCGTTAAATCTTTGCACTCATCATCGTCATCATACGGGTTATCATAAAGTGATGAAATGTAGATAGAGAAAACCCATTGCCTTTTTTTTTGGTTAAAAGGTTGTTACACTTGTTGGATTTATGATGGATCTAAGACACTCTCCTTGTGTCAATGATATTTTGTATAATATTATCAAGCAAGCGAAATTTACTTAAGTAATACTTAGAAGACGAATTATATGATGTATGAGAGTAAACACAAGTTAACACAAAACTCAAGCTCCAATATTATTAATGAAATAATACGGTGATCTTAGTATCACTAGGGTTACACCTTGAAGCTTTAGAGGTAATATTGTAAAGTAATACGCACCTAAGACAATGACCTAGGATCTCCTTTATACAACAAGGAGTCCTTTACAAGATAAGTATATAGCTAACATAATAGAATATACACAATCTATTCTATACTTATCAATACACGTTTAACCATATCATAAACTAATAGCAGTGGTAATAAATAACTTGCGGTGAGAATATGTTTCCTTTGCTAGTGTTAAACCAAGCGATGTAAACCACTACTATCCGTGATAACGGATTATTCAACAATCCTCCCTAAACTTATGATTTCTCTGCAAATCAATAAGTTTCTTCAATATTATTAACTCAAGGATTTAGGAATTCAATCAAACACTTCACTTCTTTTCTCTTAACTTTGTATAGCTTTTGAACACCGATCTTGAAGCCTTTGTAATAATGCTCGACCTTCTCCTGTCTTCATTAACTCGTATGTAAGCTTAACATTACTGTAAGAGCTCCAGCTCTAAGTGGATATTCTTTCTCAGCAAGCATGAAAAGTCTTCTCATTAGTAGAGACATGATGAAC
Organism: Chrysanthemum lavandulifolium; assembly: GCA_022545495.1. NCBI lineage: Eukaryota > Viridiplantae > Streptophyta > Magnoliopsida > Asterales > Asteraceae > Chrysanthemum > Chrysanthemum lavandulifolium. The sequence continues at coordinate 241,328,675 of CM040238.1, read as the reverse complement.
ATCACATGAATCATAATAAAACCATTTGTACCAAGACATGTGAATAAGGTTTTCCGGTAGTCATCATGACATTTGGTTCAAAAAGCCTTCTAAGATTTACCCATAACTGCATCTCCTTTATATCTTTGAGATCTTGACCATTAAACCTCTCTTGAACTAATTTCCATAATGTATTAAGGTCATCTCTCATAAGCTTTAATAAGATCTTCAAATGTTATGAAAGATGAAGTTTCTCCTCTGACCTTGTAATCTTCCATGTTGAAGCAAGATTGCTAGTGTAAACTTCGATCAATGATAGGATGTCGAATTTGCGGTGGTTACGGATAAAAATCTATGTCTTCAATCACAATCATTTCAATCATTTGATCTTTAGTGAACTTCTCGAGGGAATCTCCTTCCGTAGACTTTGTATGATCTTCATCAACCTTAGTATTCTTAATAGTTTGAGAATCACCGATTTTGGCCTTTCTCTTCAATCTAGGAAATATTCTTTCTTCTTCTTGAGAACCCATTGGAATAAAAGATTTATCTTGTTTCACGAGCTTACGTAGTAAGCCCTTTCAACTTGATCATCGACATTCCTATGAATTGATGCCTTTTCCGATTACCAACATGACAACAATAAGTCTTCATATATGCAAGTATTTGTGCCTTGGTTGATTGTCTTTGTTTCTTCGATTCTTCTTGACTGAAATGATTACATTATCAAGTGCTTGATTGTTCGTCATCATAATGAAATCTTACAACCGAGGTTCTTTGTTCCTCGCTTAAAGATGCATCAAAGAACAAGGTCAATTGCCTTTTTCTTGATTTATGGATTATTATCTACCGTAAACCTGAATATCTTCTTGATGGGAACATAACTAAACTCTGGAGCTTTCTCTTTCATAGCAGTGGGTTGGACGTTGGAAATTGAATCAACATCTTCCATTCTATCCAATCTTTGAGCTTCCAAAAGCTAGCAACTTCTATTTCTTTCAACCTTTTCTTTTCAAAGAACTCTTTCAAGAATTTGATCTTCGAAATCTTCTTAGCAAGTTCTCTATCATGATCAATCTGAACTTGTCTTTTCTTTGAAACCTTCCTTTAGGTTGCAGTACATCTTCCATAATCGCTTTACCCTTATTATCCTTCAAGTATCAAATTCTTCACTTGCAGTGGCAAGAATTTGCTCTGCAGTAGAAATATCATCAGTGGTAAAATCAGTTGCAGTTAGAAAAATGTCTTGATCTTCAAGTTGCTCTCCATGAGAATTAGCTTCCTTTGTTCCTTTAGTTGTATCTCCTTCATCTTCAAAATTAATTTTCCTCCCCTCAGTGTCAGAACATGTTTTCCTCCCCTGTTTGGAAGAATTTCCCAAATCATGACTAGCTGAATCATCATTAGAAGGTGAGGATGAAGATGAAAGCACCAGCTTTGCAGTCTTCTTGTGCTTTTTCAACCTTTGCACCTCTTCTTTTAAGGTCTGAATCTCTGTCTTTAATAGTTGAACATCCTTGGCATGTTGCTTCTTGAAAGTAGCCAATGTCTTTTGTAGAGAATCAACTGTTTTGCTAATTTGGTACACATAACCATCAATTCCATTGGTTTCCACTTACTCGGCACTTCCAACTGTGTTTACACATGTTGGGAGGGTGAATCATGGGGCAAAGGTCCGATTCCTCCATAGTAGGACTAGGTGGAAGTCTAGAACCACCACCGCTTGTTCCTAGACCAAAAGGTCTGAGAAACTTGTTGTGTTGTCATGAGAGGAGTTATTGTTTTGACCTTCTCTCATAGGTTCTTGAAGCGGTGGTGTATAATCAATGTTGGGTACATTAATTATAGGTGTAGTTTGTTCAGGTTGAAATTTTAGCAAGCATTTGGGGTAGGAGGGTGTAAAAATCATATTGCCATCTTTATTCAAATTTTGAAAACTTTAGGCTTTGGGCAACGATTTGATAAGCAGTGGTGTGAGGTTGCGTTGAAATTCATTAAGCACGCCTTGTACAAACCTTGATACATTAAAAATTTGGTTTTACTTTGTACATTGCCTTTCATACTGGTAAAAATATAGTTGGACCGGTTGAAAATCTTATCGATGACTAGACAAATCAAAGGATAAGCCATGGTTGAACTAAATTGCTCATAAGATGTTTCTTAGGACTAAGGCAATGTAACAAGGTATGAATCAAAAATCTCCAGTGGGACAAAACCAATCTTTTTAAAGTAGCCTTTTGCCGGTGGTATCATACCCATGGATGATAAAGTATCATGAATGTCGGACATAGGTAATGTGATGAGACCATTTAGATCATCCAGTGAAGCACTCTCCTTAGGGATGCCTCGGAACATCAATAGTTACCCCATCTACGGTGGCTCCTGAGCATCCATTGTTTCATGTATCTCTATTCTCAAGTGTTATGGACTTAGCAGCAGTCCAAAACTGCTTGATTTGAGAGATATAGATTGTGGGTTTGAAAAGCAAAGCATACCTTATATGAGTGGTGTGAAGAAAATCCACAATCGATGAAAAGCAGGCCACTCTTCTCGTTATTCTTTTGTAAGTGAGCCACTAGGTTGTGCTCATCTCGCAAATTTCAAAGAAGCCATAGAAACTTTTGATGAAAAATATGATTATGTCACTAAGAATTGAAGTAATGACTAGCCAATGAGAGAAAAAGATATATAGGGTTAGGGTTTATAATTGATGCATAGTAAAGTATCTTTAGAAAGTAGTCATACTATAGAAAGAAGATATTTTACTTAAAATATTAACCCTATATATATAACTATCGTGGTTACTTTCAACGGCTAGTGAAAGATAAATTACCGACACAATCGGTTATAACGGCTAGAACAACAATGGTAAAATAACACCGCTGGAAACTGTGAACTAGCGTGGTAATTTTTACAAAAATTTTAAAGAAGCGTTGGAAGATAAAATCATTGAACAACAATCTCGCTCCCATTATAGTTTTTAGCAAACTATCAACTATCAACGGTTTGATATGTCTTTACCATGAGCCGTTTGCTATGGACTAGCCAACTCTTAATCATAAAGAATATGGTGAGTTGATAACCATTTAGTTTTTGGTAAACTATCAACCATAAACGGATTTGTCAAGTCTTTACCAAGAGTCGCTTGCTCGGACTAGTTGATTCTTATGTGTATTAGACATGGTGAATCAATAACCATTTGATGTATCTCGGATATACACCTTTAACTCTAACTTCTCATCAAAACATAATATACAAACTCATACAACAATTTCATTACCCTCACCTCCCTCAACACCGAAAACATTTATGGATTAAGCATTCAAGACTTGTTACCAAATCTTTGAAATCTTCCCACATCAAGACCTTTTGTTAATAAATCGGCATAGTTGTCATCAAGTAGGAATTTTGACAACTTGAATTAGTCCTTTTCATAGCAATCTCGAATGAAATGGTGTCTAATTTCAATATGTTTGGTCTTTGTGTGTTGAATGTGATTCTTGATTATGCAAATGGTAATCGCTATTGTCAATATGTATGATGGTATTCATGAAATTGTACCCATAGTCCAAGAGTTGATTTTGAAGCCATAATACTTGAGCACAACAACTTGCGTGAAGAATATACTACCTTGAGTTGAAGAATTAGCCACCATTGTTTGCTTCTTGCACTGCCATGACACTAAACTTTTACCAAGAAATTGACATCCACCAGTTGTAGATTTTCTATCCAAGCTAGCTCCAACATAGTCACTATCTGAGTAAGTAACTAGATCTAAAGGAGAATCTCAGAGTACCACAATCCCAGTAGTAGGATATGCTTTAAGATATCTAAAAATCTTCTTCACAAAGGGCTCAAGTGAGAGAACTTGGGAGTAACTTGAAACCTTGCACAGCACACAAAGAAACATAATATCTCGGTCTAGATGATGTAAGATACATCAAAGAGCCAATCATAGACCTATACATGTGCACATCAATGCTTCACCACTATTTTCCTTAAGAAGTAGATGTGTAGTCTTGTCTGCAAGAGTGCTAGATGACTTTGCATCAAGAACTTGAACTTCCTTAGTATCTCACCACATATTTATCTTGATTAATGAAAATACCATCCGGCTTTTGTAATACGAAGTCCCAAAAGAATGTGAGTTCTCCTAGAACTCATCCGAAATTCTTCTTTCATCGGTTTCTCAAAATCTTTGCACATCTCTGTCTTTGTAGACCCAAAATGATATCATCAACATATACTTGGACAAGCAAGATATCATTCTTGTCTTTCTTGATGAACAAAGTTTGATCCACTCTGCCTCTATGAAACCCATTTGCAAGAAGATAAGTAGTTGGTTTCATACCATTTCCTTGGTGCTTGATGCAAGCCATACAAAGCTTTAACAACCACAGCAGACTTTGTTAGGATATTCGGGGTCTTCAAAGCTCTGAGGTTGTAGACATAAACTTCTTCCATCTATCTGCCCATATAGAAAACACTTTTACATCCATTTGATAGACTTTAAAGCCCATAAAAGATGCATAGGCTAAGAACAACCTAATTGCTTCAATCCTTGCAACAAGGGCAAACACTTCATAGTCAATACCCTCTCTTGAGTATATCCACGAGCCACAAGCCTAGCTTTGCTTGATAACAATTCCTCTTTCATCTTTCTTGTTTGAACACCCATTTAGTACCTATTACCTTCTTGCCAAAAGGCAAATCACAAAGCACCCATACCTTTTGAAGCTTAAATTGAGCAACTCTTCTTGCATTGCTTCCACCCAAACTGGCCATCTTCAAGTTCCACATAAACATTCTTTGGCTCCATTTGTGACGAAAACACATAAATAGACATTCATTCTTGCCTTCATGTATTTTAGATTCATATATTTTACTTATGAATCCATGAACATCGAGCAACTTTTTTGTCTTCTAGTCTTCATGGTGAATAGACATCCCCAATCACATTTTCAAGAGGATGTGATTTATGAATAAAAGTGTGGGGAGTCTGAGGCACTGCAATCTCTCTTGGCATATTAGAAATTTCAACATCATTGGCTTGGGCTTCCATAGTAACTAGAGTGGTGATTCCCACATCTGGTGTTGCAGTGGAAACACTTTGTCGAACAATGGAATCTGAATTGTCACTGCTTTCAAAATTTTCATCATTCAAATTACTATTTCATTCTTTTTCCAAATCACTAGAAGGATGAACAACTCCAGTTTTCAGTAAATTATTATCATCTGCATAGTCCCAAAGAGGTAGACAAAATCATCTTGACCATCGCATCCTCTTTGCTTGGTTCATCATCATCAAGAAACTCTTCCGATCCTGCTGACTTCAAAAGAAGATGTGCTTGTAGAACAGCACATAATTCATAGTATTTGTTAGAGTATCAAGATCAAACAGTCTTTACCGACCGGTTCCTTTGACATTGACTTTATTTTCCGAGAACTCAACATGCGATTTTCTTCAATCTTTTGGGTTCTTAAGTTGAATACTCGAAAGCTTTACTAACCATAGAATACCCAACAAAATACCCTTCATCGCCTTTTCATCAAACTTGCCCGGATAATCTAAGGTATTGAGAATGGATACATGACACCCAAATGGTGCGATGAAGTCGAGGTAGGTGGTCTTCCCCAAACAATTCATAAGGTGTCTTGTTCTTTGTCATTACTACTAAAACCTGTTTTGCACATAATATGCGGTGTTAAGCTGCTTGTTAAAAAGTAATTGGCAATTTAGAATCGGCCAACATAGTTCTAGCGACTTCTATCGTTGTCCTGTTTCTCCTCTCAAACAACACCATTTTGTTGAGGAGTTCTAGCCACTAAATTCTCTTTAATACCTTTATCTTTGCAAAACTCATCCATAACTCTATTCTTGAATTCGGTTCTATTATCACACCTAATTATTTTAACTTTCATATCATATTGGTTTTCAACTTGATGATAAATATTTTAGAATGCACATTGTTTCATCCTTAGTTCCAAGAAAGAAAACCCATGTAAATCATGCTAAAATCATCAGTCACCACAAGACAATATTTCTTAAGATTCAATTTTCAGGGATGTGGGACCAAATAAGTCCATATGTAACATCCGAAGTGGGTGAGCAATAGAGTTAACAAACTTTGACCCGCAAGAAGCTCGTGTTGTTTGCCTTTAAGACAAACCACACAGAGGTTTGATCATTTTCAAATCTTTTAGAGGTAGACCTCTCACTAAACCATCTTTGACAATCTTGTTAATGGTTTTGAAGTTAACATGACCAAGTCTTCTATGCCATAACAAGGATTCATCCATCGTGGCCTTTGCAAGCAAGCAAGCATAATCATCTTTAGCTACAATGTTGTTCATATCAAAGCTCTGAGATTGCCTTTTCTAGGAACTTTAAGAAGAATCGACTTTCATCGGTATCTTAAAATCCTTAGAGAACAAAGCACATATCTTTGGTAAAAGAACATTGTTCATCTTGTCACACATTTGTGACACACTAAAGAGATTGTACTTAAGCTCCTTTACATAATACACGGGTTCAAAGTCCAAGTTACCGCTTTAATAACACCTTTACCAAAGACTTTTCCATTTACTCCACCCAAAGTGACATACATCCATCATAATGCTCAAAATCGGAAAGATAGGACTTGTTGTCACCATGTGTGCCTTGAACACCCACTATCTGTATATCCTTGATCGACCTTTTGTCCTTGGATGTTCCTGCACAAATAAGTAAAGTTAGTTTCTTTTGGGACCCAAGCCATGATTGACTTGGATCCGCCTCGTGTATCAATATAGTTAAATCTATCAAAGGTCATTGATACACCATTGGGATTGGTTGTAGAGGTATTTCCTTTAGGTTTCCATTCCCAACGTCTTTGAGGCCTTCACAACATTGCCCATGTCTCCCTTTTCTTATTAAAAACCCTTCGGTGGTAACTTTTGAATGAGCAAGTAGTAGCTCACGGTTTCTTTAGGTACCCATCGTTGGTTATTATAAACCTTTTTAGGTTGAAAGGTTCTTTTTCTGTTTGTGCAGATTTATTAAAACTTTTTAGTGTTTGCGGTTTAACAAGTGACTTAGGGTGGCAAGGTCTTCAGTTTTTAGTGGCAAGTGTTTTGAGGCCACTTCTAAGTTGAATCTCTTGGGACCATTTGCAATGGGAATTAGGGTATACATTATGTTGATACTTGTTAGTCTCCACCCTTTTATACCCATAGACTTCCTTCTTCCAACATGATAGTTACAATAAGCATGTAAATGATCAAAACTACCACGGATATAGCATGCCTTATTGTTCATAACAAAATCACTACCTAGTTGTTGAGATTTAACATGATTCCAACTCCTCTGGTTACCATAGGAGTCAGAAACTTGTTCCTATACATCTCAAGATACCTTACAGTTGGTCTAGGTTTATTAACCGGTTTTCTAGGTTCTTCATGAATAAGATTAACAACTTTTGGGATAGTAGTCTCTACATTCTTTTAACATCCTCATCAACAATGATGAGTCACTAGCACTCTCAAAACATCATTATCAAGCTTACTCACTTCCTCACTCTTCACCACTGTGTCCTTTAAAGGACCATATTCTCTAACAAGTTCCTTAAAGTCTTCTAAACTCAGATGAGCTAAATCTACACACGGAGGTGATGGAACACCTCTTAGTGGTGGTGGCATATTATAACCCATACGAGACTTAGCTTTATTAATTACTTGAGCATTCCAAATTTTATCAATTGACTTAGGCTGATGATAACATGTGTCTCTGATTAAATTGACATTTTCAAGTTTCTTTTGGAGTTTTTCAAGCTCCTTTTGGTATGCTTCATTCATAGCGATTGTATGTTCTACCTCTCTCCTAAGAAGAATCATATCATCATTATAATTTGACTCATTTGCACGATAGTGCTCTATTTGATTTTCTAATACTGCCATAGCTCTCCTAAGATTTGCCACATTATAATTAGCGATATAATTCTTGCCTTTCATTAGTACAAATCATTAAGTCTTTCAACTTCTTTAGCGACCCTACATGTTTTAGAACAACTATCAAAGTTTTGTACCTCGTAATCGAAAAAGCCATGAGAGTAAATTCGAGTAACAAGAAAAGACATCTGAATGTTCTTCTTCTTGTTCATCATCCATGAAACTCAATCATAGCTCACACCATCAATAGCCAACATTGCCTTTAGTTCTTCTATAGTTGGTCCCTTCTTTTGCTTGTACCATGTAGACACATGTCCTTGGTCTTTGGTCTTATATTCTCTAGCAAAATGTCCAAACTTGTGGCGATTAAAGCGGTCCACTTCTTCTTATCAAAACCTGCAGATCATCACCATTAATGTGAATAGGCTTGCGTCTTCTTGTAGAATTTCTTAGCCTCATGCTGAAGAGCTATCTGCCATTTTATATCCATCTCCTCCAAGTCATCTTCATCAATTTGCTCTATGTCTTCATGAGTTAAGACGAGCCATCAACTTGTGTGGAGATAAAATCATAAAAGGTAGGATCTCAATACTAGCAACCTTCTTTTGGAACCCGCGGTGGTAACATTAACATTACCGTTGGAAACTTTAGAACCTACAGTGGCAATATCATCATCATTTTCATCTTCGAATCATCATTGTCAACGATTTGACAACAATGCCAAGCTACTAGAGCTTGTTCCAAGTTTCCGCTTTCTTCAACCTTTGCTCAATAAGTTTGAAGTAGTTGTAAAGATCATTGAGCTTCATTGTTTCAATGTCTGTTTTGTTTTCCCATACAATAACATTGGTTTGAAACTCAAGGCAAACTTCTTAGAAACTTCAAATTGAGGTCTTCTTTTCACCTCAATGCCAAACATAGTTAGTTGTGTAACAATCTTCTAAAGTTTGGTAAAATGCTATCAAGTGAGTCATTGCTTGAAAAGAGAAGTTTCCATAACTTTGCTTTAACAATGTCTTCTCGAGTCTTCTTTGTTGCATCATTACCACCAAACACCGAGAAAATCTCTTCAAACAGCTTCTTTAGCGGTCTTGAATTTTCCGAATGCAATAATCTAGTCTCTAGGAAGAGTCATCGACAATGAGACTTCTTGCTTTAAGATCATTCTTCTTTTGAGCTTTTTCTAATTTGATTCGTGTACGAAACTTTCACAACATCCGTGTCACCAACTTTTGAAGTAGTGGTCACAGTTTGAAAGAATCACCAAGTTGAATGATCTCCCAGGCATAGTCCTCAGATGAGGAAGTATTGCTCAATCAAGTATCCTCCACATCTCAAACTCATTAAGCTTAAGCTTAGGGAGTGCAGGTGTAGAAGAGTTTGATTGATTGTTTTCCATCTCCATTGTCTTGAGAGAGTGAGTCAAGCTAATTCCTTGGATCTTCTAAAACAAAATATCGAAACTTGCTCGATACCACTTGATGGATCTAAGACACTCTCCTTGTGTCAATGATATTTTGTATAATATTATCAAGCAAGCGAATTTACTTAAGTAATACTTAGAGGCGAATTATATGATGTATGAGAGTAAACACAAGTTAACAAAACTCAAGCTCAATATTATTAATGAAATAATACGAGTGATCTTAGTATCACTAGGGTTACACCTTGAAGCTTTCGTAGGTAATATTGTAAATGTCGTGCCTAAGACAATGACCTAGGATCTCCTTTTATACAACAAGGAGTCCTTTACAAGATAAGTATATAGCTAACATAATAGAATATACACACAATCTATTCTATACTTATCAATACACGTTTAACCATATCATAAACTAATAGCAGTGGTAATAAATAACTTGAAGTGGGAATATGTTTCCACTGCTAGTGTTAAACCAAGCAGTGTGAACCACTACTATCCGTGGTAACGGATTATTCCCAACAATTTATTACTCTCAAAAAAATTAAGTACGTAGGATGTGAGTGAATCTCACATATGAGCCCGATACATGAGTGAAAAACAAATGCACCACTTGTGCTTCAAACCAAGCCTATCATAAGAATGATAAACCAATATTGTGAAAAACTACTAGATAAACTACTTAAGTCTAGTATGACCACCAACCCTTATATCATAAGCGTCACAGAATGCTAATTGATCTTCCGTTAAATCTTTGCACTCACCATAATCGTATGGGTTATCATCATAATCATCTTTTCAACGCTCGTATAAGCTCTTCATCACAGTTCCACCCCGCTTTTCGATGAGATCGTACCCTTAGAAGTTTTTGATGCCATAAATCACACAATTACATTATCATCTTCTTCCACGTTATTCTCACTATCATCATGCTCATTATCCAAGTTAACAACCTTTATTATTACCTTCGTTCACATCGTCACCATTGGAGTCAACTAAAACACAAGGAGTAATCTCATCGTCCTTTTCAACCATGTTAAGAACATCAAACGGATTTGAAGTCACTATTTTGTACCACCGAACTATCATCTTATCTTGAAAACAACCTACAAAATTCAAAATATCACTTGTGCATACTCTATATATGTTCTTTACCTTATTTATGTTATTGAACAGTTTATTTCAATTACCTTAACCCAGACGCTTCAACATCTCTGAATTCATCTTTCTCAATGATTTCACTAGCATCGAAAAGAAACAGTTTTGTTCCATGATAACCGTTTTGGACACACATCTTGCCTGTACAAATAATACTAATCATAACATGCAATTGGTCAATGATAATTTATAGTAACACAGGTGATAAGATGTTACAGTCGCAAGCTTTCATCATTTCCAATTGCAGAACAATCATGATTTTACAATGATTCAAATTTGCTTTCAAAAAGTCATTAAATTGTTTTGCAAGTCGCCCACAACGTACACTTAAGCTCATTCCTCTACACAATATATGCAGATCATAATGATGGAATAACATAGATGAATGGATTGTGTCGTTAATTAAACCAAATCAATAGGTTTTGTAGTACTCACTCAACATCAATAAGAGTCAACGGTTTCTTTCGCCTTGCTCCCTATCTTATCATAATTATCCAACTCTTCACAGCAAAGTGACATGTCCAAGAACATCCGCTCACATAAAAAAGACAATAACCATTATTACGTAATATATATCAAGCAATAATCCTATATTCAAAAAAGTATTTAAATGTTATTTAACACATAATAAAAGCATGGATTAAAGTACATACCAAACTGACCACCTATCTTTATCTCAAATTCGTTATGGATATGTAGTTTCTAAAATCAAATCCATACAACGACCCAAGAATATCGTGACGAGGTTCAACCATCAGATTGCTCAAGAAGCTCGGACGCAGAGCATTGTTGACCATCCTATACTTGGGTCAGATTTCAAGTGAGTATCTTTCCAAGATCCCTATGCCTTCAACCAACTTGTGCTTGAATTGATTCACCAAGGCCATCCCGCATGTGGCCCGCATTTTTGTATTCAGTATACAAAAACATGTACCAACTATCAACTACATATGCAACCTCGACTAACAAATGGTTTTGTGAAATAAACCAAGAAGAAGATTTGTGCTTACATTTTCATCCATAAGGACCATTTCCGATTTTTCACATGCGGTTTATTGTACAATTCTTGAATTCAAGCTCTTAAAACTCGGACTCTCGCTATTGTTGTCTTTGACAATGGATAGACCGTTGATATAACTCAAACAAAAACAGGTCATAGCTTGGTGAATGAGTATGGGACAATGAATAGAGAAAAGCTTGATGTGTGTTCTAAGACATAAACCATGGAAATTATATAGGTGAAACCGTGTTCTAATTTGACTATTTCACAATTTAAAAGGTAATCAATCAATTTATCAATTTAATTCAATAATTCCATAAAATCAAATTTAGGGTTTGTTCAAAAATAATTCCCAAATTATAATTTTAGGGGCTTTCAGAAAAATCTTAGGGTTTGTTCAAACATAATAATAGTTCAAACAAAATACGATTAACAACTTTTATTAAAAAATTAAGAGACTTACATATTATCTCAAAACCGATTGTTGAGATCTATGCCCAAAATAGACGAAACCCTAATCGACAACTAACAACAAACTCAAAACCGATTGAAAAGCCATCAATGATAATAATCTCTTTACAAAAATAACTCAAAACACTCCTTCGATGAAAGTCATCTTCCAAAATAACTCAAAACACTCCTCCGATTGAAAAGCCATCAATGATAATAATCTCTTTACAAAAATAACTCAAAACACTCCTTCGATGAAAGTCATCATCCACGCGTTTTTTATTTTATTTTTGGAAAGGTTTTGAAACTGTTATGAGCGATTGAAGATTTTGATTTGATTTTTTAACCTATCAATTTGAATTGGAACGATCTTATCGGTTTGTATTGTTTGAATGGGAGTGTTTTCATTTAATTGTTAATGGTATTGAAGACCTTTACAAAATAAGCCACAGAAAGGAGCGTTTGCCATTTACAAAAATAGTACTCCTCCATCCCATTTTTATTGTTCACGCTTCCTTTTTGGATATCCCAAATTAATTGTCCCTTCCATAAATGGAAAGAGAATATACATTAAGTTTACCACATTACCCTCACTTGAATTTATTATTACAAAATTTAAAGAAATTATAAATTAATTGGTTAAGGGTAAAACTGTCATTGTGCAAAAAGTAGGAGAGAGAAAGCTGTAATTATGATGTTTTTCTAAACTATGTGTTTTTTGTCGGTGGACAATAATTTTGGGACGGAGGAGTACATCTATACTATATAATAAACAATACATGTTACAACCTTTACGCAGCCTTTTACAATCAATGCTATGATGTGTCTCTTCTCCTATTGGTCATGCATTTATTTCGCACAACACTATCACCGCATTTGGATAATAGAACACAAACAAATAACTTCTCTCATACACTTCTTGAAACCAATCTCAATCAAAGCGCCATTTAATTTCAATACCAAAAATACTCTTTCAATGCGTTACACGCACATTTACTATCGATATCCTTTCAAAATATTTTCTTGGTCTTGATTCAAACAAAACCACACACACAATTCTAATCATCTCCAAAAATAAGTTAGGGTAATCTAATTATGGTATCGATTGAACATAACAATTGGTGTTTTGTCAAAATTGTGATATGGAAATGATTCGTAACGCTTTTGAAGATGAACACAATGGTATCAAAAAAGGTTTAACTTTCGATTAACTACAATTTGTAAATTTGTAGATTAGTTCGAATAATTACATATTGTGTTTTCTGTTTTGTTTATCTATCATTTACGAATCGACGATACAAAAACCCCCGAAAAAATAATTTGGGGAAAATATGCTACGTAGTATAATATTTTATTTTGATGATTTAGGATTTTTGATAAAAATTTGGATAATCATATTTAATTAATTCATCTGTCGATAATTAGTTTTGCAGATTTACGTTTTTTTATTTGTTACATTAATTTTGGGAAAACTATTTTGGGGAAAACTATTTTTGGAGAATATATTAAGTGGAATAAAAGTTTATGAATCGGTTGCATAATTTTTTTGACTGAACAACCATCATTAAATATTAAATACATTCTAATTCTAATATATGAAGGATAATTTTAGCAAGTTTTGTAGTACTATATAATGGAGGAATATTGTTAGCCTAATGTACAAATCTTTCTTCCTAAAACCCTCATAATATAGGAATGTGAAAAAAGGACTGCGCTTAAGCTTTTTATCCACCACTACAGTCTAACCATGTCCTGATTTTTCAGGATCTATCCATGGTTTTAAATTTCGACCTTTTAACTCGATTGTTGGCCTGCAAAATGAGGAGGATGAACATTTTGGTATGTGCTTACCTTTTCTTTTACAACTTTAACTGTTATACAATGCTACATATCATAAACAACTCAAACTTTTGTTTTACATCTCCAGACGTGATAGGCCAAGTGGTTGCATATGGTGATCTGGATAATTTTGACAAAAATGGAAAGGCGGGAAAGAAGAAACCAGCTCATTGATTCTGAGTAAGTCTTATATACATCACATGTTTATACCATCTCATGTGAAAATTGATTCAGAGATTAACGCATATTTTAAAACTCTGTCATAATAATTGCAGGGGTGTTAAACTCAATTGCACTTTGTGGGGGTCATATGTTCAAGAATTTTGTGATTTCTTGAGTAAATGTGATGATCATATAACGATTATTGCAGTAGTTCCAGCTTTGCATGATGAAGATATGGATGGTAATTCCCTAAATAATTAACACATTTCTTTTTTTTACTTTTTTGAGTTTACACAAGATCATAATATAGTAGTTTTTTAATCATTCTTTTTATAATGTATAGGAAAAATAGGAGTCCAGAATGTTTATAATGGAACAAAGTTATTCCTGTTTAATGGCAAGGACATAAGGTTATCATACCAAGGTTGAGAATTACTCCGTCCCCTTTCACACATGGACAACTATATGTGGTTGTTTCACGCGTAAAAGCAAAAAAGGGTTTGAAGATTGTCGTTTGTGATTCTGATGGTAATCTATCAAAACTACCACAAATGTAGTCTATAAAAAAGTTCTTCACGACCTATGATCAACGTTTAGTAAATGTGTTTTGTAATTAACATTATTATTTATTTGTAGCTTAATACCATGGAATCAAAATTACCATTCTAATTTGGTTCTTATGTCTTAATGTACGCATGTGCAGCAGTGCAGGCGCTTCAAGCAAGATATGCTATAAGTGGTTAGTGGCAAACAAATATTGTTTAACTAACAATTATATTTATTTGATCTTAATACCATGTTATCAAAATAATCTGTCTAATTCGGTTGTTTTATGTTTATGTACACATGTGCAGGTATTTACACATTGTAGCATCCCCAAATGAAAGGATGGACACAAGATTGAAGTGACAAGTATCGTGAAATTTAGTTCCACCAATGGACATTTGTTACATACACATTTACAACCATGGTTATTTATAATTGTTCAGTTACTAATTATTATTCCATTCACAAAATTGTCTACCTTCGTTTTTTCCTCTTACTTTTCTCACACGCTTAATTTATTTATACATTCATTCTTTTAAAACCCCGTGAATTCCACGGGTCTATAAGCTATAATATATATCAGATGATTCCACTAATACAAAGTTTATCGAATTGCTTAATACTAATATTCAAATAGTATGTGCAACATTAAGTGACATGTTTTATACCATTTTTACATTACACATACTCTTATCATTGTTAGGAAACAATATCCTCTATCCGTTTCATTTGATATGAAAATAAACAAAAGCCATGGTCAATCACTTTCAAAGGTTGGTTTGTATCGCACGTCCAATTTTAAAACATGGACAACTCTACGTAGTCGTTTGAGGTCAAAAGCAAAGAGTTTTGAAGGTTGTCGTTTGATGTGGATGGTAATATCTAGAGAAAGTACTACAAATGTTGTCTACAAATAAGTACTTTAAGGTTTATGATCAATGTTCAACAATTATTTATAACTATATAAATGCTCACTACATACATTTGTTTTTCAAGACCATCAAGATTGGAGGTCACGATGCAATAGACGTTTATTACATAGATACTTACAAGCATAGTAGTTTATAGTATCATTGATTTATAACTTATTATTCCATTTAAAAAACATTTCAAACAGCTTACATTCGTTGTTCTTTCTTACTTTATTCTCACACTTAATTTCATGATGCATAATTTTTTAAAACCCGTGATTCCACGGGTCTATAAGCTAGTTGCATATGTTGTACATTTGTCTCTAATTATGAAATTTTAGTCACACCATTAATGAGTTTTTAATGCGTATGCTTCAAAGGACTTATGAAGATTATTTTATTGTATAACATAGATTTAGTTACAAAGCATTAACGCTAAATTACTTGATACTTAATTATAAAAATTAATTCTTGATTTTTTTTAATGTACATAATTTGTCCATTTTGATATGGGGTTGTTTGTATTTTAGTATTTAGTTTATATGATTTCTTGCAATTTTATACCTTGTCTTGTGTTTCTTAAGCAGTAAAACTGGTATGGGTGAACTTTTAGAAAGTTTTTACATGAAGGCCACAAAAGTAAAGTCATGAGTCAGCGGATAAAGCGAAGAATATTGTGATATGAGGAGACGGGATGTTACACCCATATTTCTTAAATTCTAGTTTAGGGTTTTCTGCAGCTTGAGCTCTACAACAGATCTTTTATATGTTGAAAATGTAACAGCTTTGGATAATTCTTCATTACTTGCATGACTTGCATCTTGGATCTGTCCATTTCTCTCCATGTTTGTCGCATGAAATTTGGACTTTATGATAGTTGGTATAAAAATACTACCTCCGTCCCAAAATTATAGTCCCCGTTTGACTTTTTTGGTCTTTACTTTTCAACTTTGACCTTAAGTATTTTTATTTATGTTATACAATAGTTGATGAAAATTATACCAAATGAAAATACATTAAAAACTCAATCCATTCATATATATCGCATCAAGTATTATATAACATAAACAAAAATACTTAAGGTCAAAGTTGTAAAAGAAAGACCGAAAAAGTCAAAAGGGACTATAATTTTGGGACCGAGGAGTAAGTATTCGATGCTATCATATAAACAATATTTAAATACCCCACTTGGAATATTTTTATATTTGTCCATTTTAAAATTTAGTGCTCTATCCTTCTTATTAGGCTAGTCTCGATTAAGTGACTGGGGAACAACTCGGTCATCCAATCACGCGTCATTTCTCTCCAAATGATGCGGGACAACCCGGATGCCCTAGTCGACGACCCAAGGATTTTTTTGAGGTTGAATTGTGTTTGAAATTGTGTGTTAAGAAGTGTGTTTGAGATTGGTATTTATAAGATGTGAAAGTGATAAAGTTTAAAAAAGTTTTTTTTTTTTATTTTATTTAAATGAAGGTAAACGTGCGTTTGAAATCGAGTGAGATTTCAACCGATGTCGTGGTTTTTTGTCCCCAACCGATCTAGCGACCCAATCCCCATAATCGATCCAACCGACTTGAACATCGGTCGAGGGGATAAAACTTGGTGCCCAACCGATGTTTCTTCAACGAATGCGACCAGCCTTAGGGTATCTATTCTATATACAAGATGCATATAAAGTATTTTAATTATTATTTAGCCGACAAATCTAGGGGGTCTGAATTTTTTTTAAGAACGATCTTATTCATAAGCGGCAAGAAGCTAGAAGAAAAACATATTACAAATAAGTTTACAATCACGTGTTGGTCATTTCACACTAAGAAAAGGAAAAGTTTAATATCATTCAATATCTTTCCGTGGTGGTTTCGTCAAGCAAACTTGTTGCGGTAGCCAAATTACCCAAACGGTGGTTAGAATAATCCCATCTTGAAAGCTTTTAATCAAAGTGGTAGGTTTCTAATCGGTTCACGTTTCGTGACACGAGTCAAACACGATAAAGTATTTTCTTATCAAATAAGCGTGTAAGAAATTTTGTATTTATTAATTGAAACTAACTATCTCACAATCTATACTACTTTATAAAAATTTGGGACTTCCTAGAAAAAGAAGTTTTAAAACTTTAAGACCAAAAACATTACTAAAAAAGGAAAATTAGAACATTAATGTAAAATATGAAAATTTAAGTCTCATTTAAACCATAGAGTAACTCTTCCAATAATGATATATTTTAATGCTAAAATTTTAAAAAT
This sequence comes from Chrysanthemum lavandulifolium, assembly GCA_022545495.1. Taxonomy (NCBI): domain Eukaryota; kingdom Viridiplantae; phylum Streptophyta; class Magnoliopsida; order Asterales; family Asteraceae; genus Chrysanthemum; species Chrysanthemum lavandulifolium. Next base: position 241,311,035 of record CM040238.1, on the reverse strand, counting down.
AAAAGTGTTAATTATTTACATTATTAATAATTTAGACGTTTAACTTTTGAAAAACATATATCTACTACGTTGTACAGTATTTGAGACATGCTAAATAAAGAAGATTTAAAATGAAAATATGTGCTTGCCACGAAAGTCATTGGGTACCATGTCGCATTGTGCGGTACCCTTCTAGTGTATATTTAATGTATCAATCTTATATGTGTTAAACAAAACTTAAACTTAATTACAACTGTTTGTTGGATAGCATTCTCACACATAGGGTTTTATCTGGGAGCTAACATGGGTTAGCAATTCATTCTGAACATCTTTTTTGCCGCTCATCTAGTCACAAAAGTTAAGAAAATCTATATATAATAAACGAAAGTTTTTGAAAACTTGACACCTCATTTAATCCATCTGGACACCATGCCATGTCACAAATGCCACGTGGAATGACAGCTCCTATTATAAACAACGCCTGTGATTTCTTTTGTTATGTTGATTGACTTTTCTTAACTATTTTTGGCAACTGAAAATCTACCAATTAACCATATCATCTTGCAAAATTCAAAATTAAATTCAAATTTAGGGATTATCAAACAGTTACTTTGGTAAGGATATAGTATCAATCATGTCCTATATTTTTACTATTTTATTCTAATTAAGTGTTATGGTTTTAAAATCAATTTACGGAAGGACAAAGCGATTCAACAAAAAAATTAAAGCATATTTTCGACATTCTTCATTCTTGTATTCATCTTTTAAACTAATTGATTGTTTTTCTTGAGTTCTTTGAAGTTTTAGTATTTATGGATGCATCTTTTCTAAATCAAAGGGTATAAGAGTTCAATTGATTAAACCAAGTGTTTCGTGTACTCGAGTTGATATTTTGGTTTTTCGATTTGTAATTCTAAGTTTTTTATGTTTTTTTTTTTATTATAAGTGTTTGGTGGCAGGTGTTGATTGGAAAATTTTCTGCCAGATGAAAAGTATATTCTAAACAATCAACCATCACAATTGGACTATCAGGTAATCGTTTTTATATGAACACAAATCGTTCACTTTGTACTTAGGTCGATGTCATTAAACATGAACAATTGATGGAAAAAAAGGCGTGTGATACAAAATTAAGTCTGTTTAGGATTATTTATTATGTTTGCACGTCAGAGTTTAATGAAAACCACAAATTAGTTATTTTTTGAGTAGAATGTCATATGTGGGGGAATTATGCCAGAAATTAACAAGTGGGTAACATTTAAGCAAGGTAGTTTTGGTCCAACAATCTTCTTGGCATTAGATTTTGAATTTATAACGAAGCATCAATGGTCATGTTTCATGTTTGCTCTACTTTCTCGTCCTTACTTATATACGGAGTATATGCAAAAAATGTTAGTTTACATGCGCCAATTCATGGACATGGATTTTTCCGTCAATATATTGTTAGTCCTTTGAAAATGTTTGCTTTTCATCAGGCCAAATTATGTGATGACCTTCATTGGAAGATGGCAATGGAGCTTATTTTCTTTCTAAAGCTAAAGTTTGAGTCCATCACTGGAACGTTAATCAAAAGTTTATCAAAGATATTGTCTTTTAATTACTTCATGTTTATACAAATTTAGTTTTATGTTAGGGTCCAATTTGATAAATAATTTTTTTATAAATATTACAACATTCAATTTTTATGTAAAAGGACTTGAACAAATGTAATAAAATGTATGGACTTATTACATGAGAAGGTTTTAAGAATTCTAAGGACTGTAATGCAGTTTTTATATGGAATACAAAGGTAGAATCATCATGTATATCCACATAGTACTAACATTTTCATACAAAAAGAAATATGTTAATGTTAGTTGGTTGAAATATAAGTGAATAATGTATGTGTGTTTTTATTTTATTTTATTTTATTTTATTTTATTTATTTATTTATTTATTTTTAAGTGAATGATGTTTGTTAGTTGGTTCTAAACTTCATTTTGAGCATAGATGCTTAATGACATCATGTTAGTTATATTCAAGGCTTGAGATCAGTGCGTCAATTTGATTTTCACTGATGTGCATGAATATAACACATTGCTTATACTTTCTTAGCCTACCTAATGCATGATCTTATTGCAAAAAGGACGTAAGACAATTGTGGGTGCTTTAGGTAAAATTAATTATATGCATATTTGATATCTTTTGAGCCTGTAGTTTTTGTGCATCAGTTTAGTAACAAAAATAATTTAAATTTTGTATTAAGAGATGTACATGTACGTTTTGTATTTAGATATTATGTCGATATAAGTATGTTGCTAATATAATGATTAGATAAAAATTTATTTACAGAATGCATAAAGTCCCACACTTCTATTGGAGTCGCATATTAGTTTTTGTTTCTTCACTTTCTTACAAGACATATTGCAAGTTCTTAATGATATTAAAAAGAATGTGAAAACCTCCACTTGATTTGGATAAAATTCGTCTCTGTAGCATTTTTTATACTTCTGGGCATTGTTCTATTTAATTTAAATGATATGTTAATCATGTATTGTCCATTTGTTGCTAGTGGAGCTAAAGAGATTCGATTTGTAATTCTTGCTTATGGAACCTATGAATTCTATACGTTGTTCGTAACATAGTTTCCTGTTAGTAAAATTCTATTTTTAATGCCACATTGGTACAGTTACACAATTTATTAGAACTGGTTTGTTAATTGTATAAGTTTATAACACAACACTACTTCATCTAATTACACTCAAATCACGAGTAGACTACCTTTGTTAGGTAAATTTTTATTTGCCACCCGTGATTTATCACGGGTTTATAGGCTAGTATATATATATTCTTTAACACGAAACATAAATTTTCTTTTCTTTTAATTAATCAACTGTTACTAAATTTTTTTGAAAGCCCATGCATGTTTTGCTTCCTAACATCAATACAAAATCTAATAATATCTCCGTTAAAAAATAAATATCCACATTTTAGATTGTCTTAAAATAATTGTTTATATTGTATTTCAATCAATAAAAAAGTTTTATTGAGTAAAAATGATATATGATCATTGAAAAAGGTCGTTAGGACATCCACTATGATGGTTTATAAAAGCATCCATAATAGTGGTTTATGAAAAGTTTTACAAAATAATAGAGATTTAAAAACTTGTAAATCATAGTGGAAATTTATTTCAGGCTTTGGGGCATCCACTATGGTGATTTCAAGAAAATCTTTAAAACACATAAAAAGGTTTATAATTTGTTTTAACTATAGTAAGTTGATGTTTCATGTCCATGTAGAATGAGGATGTTTGAAATCTTGAACTTTTCATAATTTAATACATGTGTAATTGTTAAGCATTTTATAAATTTGAAAAGGTTTATACATAGTGCAATAAAGTTTATAAAATTAAAAGATTTATAAATTAATGATTTAATAAATATTTAGACATGTTAAAAGGTCCACCATTGTGGATGCTCTTATATGTCATGTTAATAAACTTGAAAAGGTTTAAAAATAGTGAAGATATGTTTAATACAAAAAAAAGTTTATAATTTAATGTCATAACACAAGTTTAAACCCTTTTAAAAAGTTTACATGGTGGATAGCCTAAAGGCTAAAATGGTTTATAAGAAGATGAAGATGTCCATAATATTGCTAATCATAGTAGACATTAATTTCATATTTACATGGCTTGAAGATGTCATATCCATGACCGGATTTGAGCATGTGCGGTGCTCGACCGCGGGACCTCCACTTTTTCGGAGCCCCATAATTTATTAGCAATGTTGATCATTTTATTATGTTATGGCCATAAATGGAGGATAGAATTATCTGAAAGAGTGATATTGTGATTTTTAAATACAAGAGGAAACAGGGCAACGATTTTCATAAGAAGAAGAAGATGAATGACTTTGAGTCATGTACAATTTTATTCCCTAATATTTATTGTCTTTTCACTTTAAGCGAGAACCAATTTTTTTTTGGTGAGAAACAATTTATAAAATTGATAGTTTCGCCATTATTTAAAAATATTTTACAAACGTTGTATTATTATTTTAAATAGGTTTTTGAAGGTGGCCGATGGTGTAAAAAAGCTCGACTAATGTTGTTTTTTATACCTTTGCTAGTTATAAGTTATAATACATCTTGCAATCATAATATGAAAATTTCGTACACATATCACATAAATCATGTTGACGTGCCTACTTAGTAATTATGAATAGTAACATCGCAATTTAATGCACATGTCAATAGTTGACAATTTCTAATTATAGTACAGGGCCTCAAAAATTCACGAAACGACCATTCTAATATCTTAGATCTCTTCACAATTTAATGCATTGAGTTATGCTGTATATTTATAAAGTTTTATCAAGTTTATCTATATTGGAAATAGTTTTATAAATATAAAAGGTTTTTGTGTTTGTGATGTGTCATAATTATATTTTTTTGTAAATAATTATTGATTGTACAATAATTCGTACAACCAGGCCTTCAATGGTGATCGAAGGGTATGAGGGGTAATATGCTTGCTCCAAACTTGTAGCCAATCTGCAATAAGAAATAGTAGATACTGTTAAGTAATTGCGGGGGTTGGACCTCGCGAACCACCTCCGACGTGAGAGTAAGTATGTGATATGTGTTGTAAGTAATGTAGAGTATGTGAAATCTTGTGTTGTAAGTAATGTAGAGTATGTGAAATACTTTGTTGAGTGAATATAGCATTGAAATGACTCGTCCAACCTATTTAAAGACAGATAAATAAGCTTGGAGAGTGTTTGCGCACGTTTCGGAGATCATGGGGGCGTCCCATGATTTGTGGTAACCGCTAGGGCTTCATCCCCACTCTCTTTGTCTTGGCGGGGAAGCTAAGGATAGTGGGAACATGGGCGAATTCCCAACTTATCAAGGATGAATGATTTTACGCCAACGATGACTTAGGAAGATAGACTTGGTCTTTCGTAATGCATATTCAACCTAGGTCGAAGGGGAGTCATTCGACCTGATCGGAGGGTACGTCATCATTTATCATAGTAAATGCTCCTAGTAAAAATTGTTAAAACTTTGTGAAATTTGAAAGCACACATCTATTTAGGATGAAGAGAATAAAAGGATATAACTTTATGTAATATTTATACTACATATAATAGATAAACGGTCAAAGTTGAAAAGTTGAATTGTTGAAATTGATCAAATGAGAGAGAAATGCATAGTGTAATTAATACTCTTATTAAAACACCATATTACTAAAAAGTACAATAATTTATTCACATTGTACAACCAATTAAAAACACATTTACCAAATTAAAAACAACCAATTAAAATCTCACTTCTAAAAAGTACAATAACATTTTCATAACGTACAATTTAAAGAAGCTATAACATAATCAAAAATAAAAAATAACTAAACACCCTAATTAATGATATTTTTAAACCACCCTAAAATGAAAAGTACATGTTATTATACACATTATACAAATTAATAAAACACAAAAACTTCATACAAGTTGATGTTATATATAGTTTTAAAACCGGACCGTACCAACGTGTTCAACAAAGGAACCGGTGTCGCCACCATTCGACTAACCAATTAAAACCATCTGAAAAATGAACCAGAGAGGACCCGTTGAAACCGATACAAACTGGTGAATCAGGTCTCGTCGAGATCTATTTATGTGGTTAATCGTCACAGGGTACCCGTCGCCAAAACGCGCGAATACCCTGCTATATACTATATATAAATGAAAAACCAAAAAGTAAAAAGTAAAAAGTTGAAATTAAAAGTGGAAATGTTGAACACATATATCTCAAAAGGAAACTATTAATACAAATCGAAAACCGGGTTGACCCGGGACGCTTCAAACCCCGGCGGGTTGACCCGATTTAATTCGACTTGTTTTCGACCCTTCCTGTCTGGTTGACTCGGTTTAAATCGACTTGTTTTTTTTACCGCAACGGTGCAACTGGTTGAACCACCCGGGTGGAACCAGGTTTCAAATTTGACAAAATTATATGAGAAATGATGAAGTAGTTGTGGAACCCATGACAAATTTGTAAAAATGATAGACCAAGTAATTATAGCTTTTTGTTGTTTATTTTGCTTTGACACATGTACGTTGTCATTTGAATAATGTTATTTTGAAAAATGTTGGTCTTGAACCACTTAAGGGACTAGCATATATAAATCATTTTTTAAAAGTTAATATATATTGTATAGCCCTTTGTCCGGTATATCAATAATAATGTTATGTAAGTTTATTAGAATCACAAAAATTAAATAGTATTGTTATTTTTATCGATAATTATTTGTACCTCAAACAAATAGCTTTGAACATTGCTTAAATATCTATGCAAATTGATAGTACAAGATAATCTTATTATGGTGATATTAAATTTGTAAGGTTACAAGTTTAAAAGCCACACACCAAATAATAAACGTTACACATGTAAAAAAAATAGTTATCACTGCCTAAATTACTGACAAAACAAGAAAATGCGGTCACACACACGTTGGCTATACCTCTAAACTACAATATAATATTGCCAACTATATAATACCGTTACTTTTTGTAATGGTTGAATCTATTATTACTAAAATATTTATAACTTAAAAGGTAATACAATCCTATTAGAAATATACTCTCACACTTAGATCGACTCCACATAATTTTTTTTGAAAATCAGATATTTCAACGCTATGCAACCACGAATCAAAATTATAGTTATTCGAAATGAATTTATAACGCTACAAATACGTTTGTTGAAAGAAACTTATGGGTCGTTGGAATTTTGGAGAAAATTAGACACCGCTGCCGTTAGGGCGAACACTAAATCTAGTTTTGTTAAACACATGTATGTTTTAGTTGTTTAAAATGCTTAAAAGGTGTTGAACACGAATAGACCTTGATAGATCTTGAGCACTCGTGGAGTCGTTAGTGTTGCCTATGTAATCATAAGCAAACTAATAGAGAATCTCTACAACCCGTATTCTATAGCGGAATGTAAATACAAGATGTTATAACTAAGAACACTTTGATCCTCTATGGATCTTTCTATTAACCAAACACTATGTTTTGAGATATCCTACCTATTACAAACTATCAAGTTCCTTTTATAGACAAGGAACCTAAAACTATTACTACTCAAACGACTAAACATTTAATGACTAAGACACTTAATAATATTGAGCATACAATAATACCTATGCTAACCTCGGCCGTTCAAATATAATGATGAGTTAGCATTAAAATAATAAAGCGCATTTGATCCTAGTCGCCTTCCACCCTTCAAGCAGAAACACAAGACGGCTTCTATGCTCCAAGAGAACCTCTTCTTCATTATTACTTCTACTTAAAGAATCCTTGGCAAAGAATGACAAAGAGTCCTATTTCGCATAATTCCCAACAATCCTCCCCTAAACTGGAATTTGACTTGGTTAAGTTCCAGTTTCCTACCTGATAGATCTTGGAGACTTCAAGATAGAGGATTGTTCTCAAACATCGATGAGTAAAGAACCAATAATTATCTCATCTCGATGATGAGCAAACTTTGAACCACCGGTGTCTTTGCAAAGAACACATGACATATTGTACATCAAAACACATTAGTTGCATACTATTCTCATCACATCCAGTGTGTGAACTCCGAGAGAGTGAATCATTGAAAATAATGGATTTGATGTCTCTTCCAATAGCCATTACTACTGGAGTAGCCAAATGTTGAAGTTCAAAACTATGGTACATCGATAACCATCGATTTATTGGCAAACCGAAACCATATAAACGGATTTGATGTGTCTTTACACGTAGCCGTTTGCTCGGACTAGTCAATTCTTAGAATTGGTGAATTGATAACCAAATATGGATTCGGGTGCCTTTACCATAAGCCATATACTTGTGGGCTAGCCAATTCTTGGATTCCAACAAGAAATAGACCATGGTGAATTGATGACCATACAACTCTCAACAATTAAACACGGGTGGTTGCGGACCCTATGATTTTGAGCAAATCATTACTGACTATCAACATTTGATGTGTCTTTACCAAAGCTGCACCCTTTGGACTAGCCAACTCTTTGATACACACAAGGTATATCCGGTAAGTTAAAACCATCACCAAAATACAACAAACCCGCAAAAGATTCTTTTTTTTTTTTTTTTTTTTTTAACTAAGAACACTTTGATTCTCTATGGATCTTCTATTAACTGAAACACTATGTTTCAGATATCCTACTTATTACAAACTATCAAGTTCCTTTTATAGACAAGGAACCCTAAAACTATTACTACTCAAACGACTAAACATTTAATGACTAAGACACTTAATAATATTGAGCGACAATAATACCCATGCTAACCTCGGCCGCTCAAATATAATGATGAGTTAGCATTAAAATAATAAAGTGCATGTCGATCCTAGTCGCTTCCACCCTTCACAGTAAACACAAAGACGGCTTCTATACTTGATGAGAACCTCTTCTTGACAGATTCTCGCTTACTTCAGCAGAATCCTTGACGAAGTATTGACAATAGAAGTCCTATTTCGCATAATTCCCAACAAAAGGTAAAGACCAAAATTTATGGCTCACTTGATTAAAGAATGTTTTACGCCATGGTTAGCTATTGTTTTTATTCATTTTATCAGTTTCTTGAAAATCTTCTTAGTGCATGCATAACTATTTTTGCATAAAACACAACAAACGTTATAGATATTTTATTGTACTAATCGGATACTCGCGCACAACGAGGCGATAAGTATAGTTATATGTCTTTGCTTACCCGTTTAGAATTCGTTTTACAACACGTCGAATGTATATGTGTTAGTTATATGTGTTTGTTTGGGTTACCCGTAGCTTTCCCGTGACATCATTATTCCTGCATATAGAAATACCCTTGCAATCTCTTACACGTCAAACACTCTCTCAAAAGTATATGATTTTGACGATTCAAGATTGTATTGATTGAAATAAATGTTAAAATTGTAAAAATTGGAATTAAAATAAAAAAAACCCACTAAAAATATAAAACTAAAACTCTTAAAATATATCAAAATGGATGTTGAATTAAATAGCATAAAATTTTAGAAAATATGATGAAATTAGATTATAAAAAAAAATAGGTAGATAAAAAATATTTCAAATTGAAAATAAAGATGAATTTTAGTTGAGAAACGATATATCTCTTTATCTTAAATTTTGGTTAGCGATTAGGTTTGGAGTGAAGTTTGACTTTACACGATTTTAATATAATATGATACGTATCGTTATATAGAATCGTGAAAATTTTATAAGTATTATGATACCATACTCATTTTGATTGTTTTCTAAGACCTTTTAAATACTGTACTAAACTTTTAAATATAAATATTTCATTTCGTTTATATATGCAGTAAATAATGATACTACTTGTAAATTATTCGTTACTGTAAGATAGTTAAGGAGTTAATCTAAAAAAAAAAAAAAAAAACAAATTTACCAAGCTTACCCTACTCTAAGGGGTTAAATGAGATTAATTAACACTACTATTATGGAATTTATTATGGGAAGTTTTTTTACGAGCGGAATTTTATTAAAAGCTAAGAAACGCTAGAAAAATTACAAGGAATAAACCACTATCCGGTTTGAATCCAATTGTTCTATGAGATGGAGTCACGATTTACATTTAAAGAATACCATCTAAAGAAAATCAACAATCTTGTCGAATAATAAGCTGCGTTCGAGGTTCTTTACCAAAAATCGCCTCGCTATGAAAGCTCCACAAAGACCAAAGAATAACACCACTAATGACGTCTATGATGGTTCTCTTATTAGTCGACATGCGAATACCATCAATCCAAGTGTAAAGATCATTCAGGCTCGAAATAGAGGGGGGCTGAAGATCCAACCAATTGAAGACACAAGCCCATACAGAAGCGGCTAAAGAGCAGATCCAAAACGTATGATATAAAGTGTCAATCCCTTTATCGCAAATAGGGCAGTTCAAGGAGCTCATCTCCGACCTTTTCGCTCGATTCCATCTTGAAGGAAGACGATCACGAAGAGTCCTTCATATGAAGATATTAATCTTTATTATGGAGAAGTGATTTGCACACTTTCATATTTGATAGAAAAATTTCAAAATATGAATTAAACAATTTTATTATAAATATAAACTGATTTAAATGTTTGTACATTTAGTGTTCCAATCAAATATATAATTGTGCCAATCACTTCTCTTTACTATACGATTGCATTTTATAAAGGGCCTAATTAACTGCCGACAGTGACAATTATGTTAATCTCTAGTGAACAGTAAACATTTGGTTCATTAATGTATCGTAGATATAATAATACGCATTTCTGGTTAATGAAGATCAATATCAGATTAACTTGATAGTAATAAAAACACAATAGTTGTATTATTGACTAAATAAAATACTCATATGGTCTTTTTTTAATCTCTTATGACAGATGTATTATGCTTATTCTATTTCATATGACCATAGCATCCAAGAGAAGTCAGTGCTCACATATACACACCCAAATCAACCGCTTTGACCATCCAAGATGCACGGCTCAACCTTCTTGGGGACCAAACGAACCTTTAAAACATAGATTTTTATTATATTTATTTGCCTAATAATTGCTTATATAAAATTTACTTTCCAGCTTTTCTATGCGAAATCTTTAACATGCATGGCATAATATTTAATTTTCAATTTATAAACGCCGATGAATTTAATCCGTTGGTGACACTAATTTCCATCTTAGATCACTTTTTATTAATTTTAGTTTTTAAAATTTCTTTCGCCAAAGCAACTATTACGGAACAATTAACAGTATCTTATCGCCATATAAACATTACAAAAAGTTTAGATTTCTAACAGCTTAAGTATATCAATCGGTGTAACATTTTTCACTTGTATAATTTCTCTAAAACTTTTAGTTTCAACATATATGTATGCCGACAACTATCTTTAATATTGTTATCATCAAGTGATTTTAAATTTTCAATAATGAATAGTGACCTAGCGATACTTTTATGCAATCAAAATTAGTCAAATTTAGGCTAGCCCCGGTAGACAAATCCTTTGTCGATCGAGGGAGGTTGCCGATAAACTGCAAGTCGATCGGCTTGTTGTGTGCAATGTCGATCGCCTCTCGTTAATGTTGCATTCAATCGTCCTGAAGATCGACTCATTACACACATAGAAACAAAACTCACTTTTTAATTAAAGGTAGTCTTTACCGGGACACCTAATCGCCTGAAGGTCGCTAGAGAGAGAAAGCTGACGTGGCAGGGAAAATTAGGGGGATTGAGGCTGCCTTACTTTCAGATGATGAAATAACTTGATCTACAATGTATAAAAAATAATAGGTTCTAACACTTCGTCCGTTTTTATAGTTTCATTCTCAAAATTATAATTAATCATATTTTCTATCTTTACAAATAGCTTGTATTTTTTTTTAAAATTTTCGTTTTACATACACATATTTAGCAATTTCTTTAACGAAAATTATAGTTACATTAAAAGTAACTGTTGATTAAAGAATGATACACGAGGAGACGGATCAAGAGGAGACGGATCAATCATAGTGGAAGTGAAGTTAAATGGAAATGAATTTAGTAGTGGAAATTACATAATATGAGGTTGAATTAAATAGTTTGAATTTGGTGAGAAATGGACGGATGAAAATTGTGTGCAAGTGTGTGCGATGGTAATAACAGAAAGAGTTAATTACATAATTGGTCCTTGTGGTTTGTTGAAAATCGAAAAATGTCCTTGTGCTTTTTTTGATGGTCATGTCCTCGTGGTATGCAAAAGTTACGGGTTTGGTCCTTTAACGGGTCATGTTGTTAGTTGACCGTTAACTTGGCAAACCACGTGTGGACGATATATAGTGCAGTCCGTTAAGTGTTTTGCGTTAGTCCTTCGTTAGTGCACCCGTTAAGTGTTTTGCGCAGATTAGTCCTTCGTTAATAAATTTTGCACCGTTAGTCCTTATTCTTTAAAATATAGTTTTCCCCACCAGTCCCTCCGTTAATAATAGTTATCGCACGATTTTTACGTTTTGTCCGCTTTTATCCGTTGCTTGTTTTATCCGCTTTCCTGTTTTTTCGTTTTAAATGCTTTTTACGCTTTTATCCCTTTTCCTCTGCTTTTATATGCTTACCTGCTTTTTTACACTTTGTCCATTTTAATCCGTTTTGTCATTTTTATCCGCTTTCGCTTTTTTACATTTTTATTTGTTTTCCGCTTTTTTAAGTTTTGTCCTTTTTTCCTTTTTGAAAAAAAATATATCAAATTTAAAAAAAAATTGAATAAAAATTTCAAAAAAATTTTGAACAAAAATATTTTTTCAAATATTTTAAAAAAAACGGACATTGAAAAGAAATTTCGAAAATATTGAAAAAAACGGACAAATTTAAAAAAATATATTTTTGAAAAATATTTTTTATTCAAATTTTTTTTGAAATTTTTATTCAAATCTTTTTTTAAACGGACAAAACGTAAGAAAACCGATAAAATGTACGAAAACGGAAAAACGTAAGAACAATGAGACAAAAAATAAAACAGACAAAACATAAGAAAACGGACAAAAATTAAGAAAACGAAGAAAACGGATGAAAACCGATAAAACGTAAGAAAACGGACAAAACGTAAGAAAATGGACAAAACTATAAAACGAAAGAAAACGGACGAAAAACATAAAAAGCTGGGGACGGATAAAAACGAACTAAACGGATAAAACGGTGAAAACTATTATTAACGGAGGGACTAATTGGGGAAAACTATATTTTAAAAATAAGGACTAACGGTGCAAAATTTATTAACGATTGACTAACAAAGGCAAAACACTTAATGGACTGCACTAACGAAGGACTAACAACAAAACACTTAACGGACGGGGTAGGATCTGTGACAAAATCGTAAATTTGTAAACCACAGGACGAAACGACCGAAAAAAGCTCGTGACGTGGATCCGTAATTTTCAACAAACCACAAGGACCAATTATGTAATTAACTCTAACAGAAATATAAAATGAATTAAATAAGTTAATAAAGACATGGAATAGGTATAAATTTGGTATGTATTTGTAGGAAATGAACAGTAAATTAAGGATCTCTGTTCAAAATTAGATTTCAGAGGTTGAATAAAAATTATATGATGAATTACGTAATAAAATGTGATGAAATGTAGATAGAGAAAACCCATTGCCTTTTTTGGGCGTAAAAGGTTGTTACACTTAATGGATTTATTACTTCAAAAAATAATTAAGTATATAGGATATGAATAAATTTCACATATAAGCCCGATACATGAGCGAAAAACAAATATACCACTTGTACTTCAAACTAAGCCTATCATAAGAATGATAAACCAATATTATGAAAACTAATTAAGTCTAGTATAACAAGGAACCCTTATATCACAGACATGCTAATTGCTCTTCCGTTAAATCTTTACACTCATCATCGTTGTCATATGGGCTATCATAAAGTGATGAAATGTAGATAACCCATTGCCTTTTTTTGGGTAAAGGTTGTTACACTTGATGGATTTATTACTCCCAAAAAATTAACACGTGGGATGTGAGTAAATCTCACATATGAGCCCGATACATGAGCGAAAAACAAATGCACCACTTGTGCTTCAAACCAAGCCTATCATAAGAATGACAAACCAATATTGTGAAAAACTACTAGATAAACTACTTAAGTCTAGTATGACCACGAACCCTTATATCATAAGCGTCACGTAATGCTAATTGATCTTCCGTTAAATCTTTGCACTCATCATCATCATCATCATCATCATATGGGTTATCATCATAATCATCTTTCAACGTCAGATAAGCTCTTCATCACAGCCCATCCCCGCTTTTCGATGAGATCGCACTTTAGAAGTTTTGATGCCATAAATCACACAGTTACATTATCATCTTCTTCCACGTCATTCTCACTATCATTATGTTCATTATCCAAGTTAACAACCTTTATTATTACCTTCGTTCACATCGTCACCATTGGAGTCAACTGAAACACAAAGAGTAATCTCATCGTCCTTTTCAACCATGTTAAGAACATCAAACGGATTTGAAGTCACTATTTTTGTACCACCTGAACGATCATCTTGTCTTGAAAACAACCTACAAAAATTCAGAATATCACTTGTGCATACTCTATATATGTCTATTACCTTATTTGCGTTATTGAACAGTGTATTTCAATTACCTTAACCGGTACGCTTCAACATCTTTGAATTCATCTTTCTCAATGATTTCACTGGTATTGAAAAGAAACAGTTTTGTTCCATGATAACCGTTTTGAACACACATCTTGCCTGTAAAAATAATATTAATCCCAACGTGCAATCGGTCAATGATAATTTATAGTAACACATGTGATAAGATGTTACAGTCGCAAGCTTTTATCATTGCTAATTGCAGAACAATCATTATTTTACCATGATTCAAATTTGCTTTCAAAAAGTCATTAAATTGTTGTGCAACTACGCCCCACAACATACACTTAAGCTCATTCCCCCTGCATAATATATGCAGATCATAATGATGGAATAACATAGATGAATGGATTGTGTCATTAATTAAACCAAATCAATAGGTTTTGTAGTACTCACTCAAGCATCAATAAGAGTCAGCAGCTTTTTTTGCCCTTGCTCCCATTCTTATCATAATTATCCAACTCTTCATGTGCAATGACATGTCCAACAACATCTGCTCACATAAAAAAGACAGTAACCATTATTACAGAATATATATCAAGCAATCATCCTATATCCAAAAAAGTATTTAAATGTCATTTAACACATTATAAAAGCATGGATTAAAGTACATACCAACTTGACCATCTATTTCTATCTGCAAATCCGTTATGGATATGTAGTTTCAAAATCCATACAGCGACCCAGTAAAATCAGGACAGGGTTCAACCACTGTATTGCTCAAGAAGCTGAGACGCAGAGCATTGTTGACCATCCTATACTTGGGTTGTATTTCCCCAAGTGAGTATCTTTCTAGCGTCCCAGCTACGCCTTCAACCAACTTGTTCTTGAATTGATTCACCAAGGCCATCCCATGTGTGGCCTTCATTTTCAGATATGTATACAAAACATGTACCAACTATCAACTACATATGCAACCTCGACTAACAAATGGTTTTTGAAATAAACCAGTAAGAAGATTTGTGCTTACATTTTCATCCATAAGGACCATTTCCAGATTTTTCACATGCGGTTTATTGTACAGTTCTTGAATCCAAGATCTTAAAACTTGGACTCTCAAGCTAATGTTGTCTTTGACAGCGGATAGACCATTGATATAACCTGAAACAAAAACAGCCATAGCTTGGTGAATCGGTGTGGGACAATGAATAGAGAAAAGCTTGATGTGTGTTCCTAAGACATAAACCATGGGAATTACATAGGCTGAAAACCGTGTTCTAATTTGATTATTTCACAATTTAAAAAAGGCAATCAATCAACTTATCAATTTAATTCAATAATTCCACAAAATCAAATTTAGGGTTTGTTCAAAAATAGTTCCCAAATTATGATTTTAGTGGCTTTCATAAAAATCTTAGGGTTTGTTCAAACATAATAATAGATCAAACAAAATACGATTAACAACTTTTATTGAAAAATTAAGAAACTTACATATTATATCAAAACCAGTTGTTGAGATCTATGCCCAAAATAGATGAAACCCTAATCGACAGCTAACAACCAACTCAAAACCGATTGTATAATCTCTTTACAAAAATAACTCAAAACACTCCTTCGATGAGAAGTCATCTTCCACGCCTTTCTTTTGATTTTTGGAAAGGTTTTGAAACTGTTATGAGCGATTGAAGATTTTGATTTGATTTTTAACCTATCAATTTGAATGGGAGCGTATCTTATCAGTTTGTATTGTTTGAATGGGAGCGTTTTCATTTAATTTTTAATGGTATTGAAAATAGTGCATTGCGTGTGTTGTACATTTGTCTCTAATTATGGAATTTTAGTCACACCATTAATGAGTTTTTTTAATGCGTATGCTTCAAAGGACTTATGCAGAAGATTATTTTATTATAAAAATTACTTGATACTTAATTATTAAAATTAGTTCTTGAATTTTTTTTATTGTACATAATTTGTCCATTTTGATATGGGGTTGTTTGTATTTTAGTATTTACTTTATATGATTTCTTGGAATTTTATACCTAGTCTTGTGTTTCTTAAGCAGTAAAATTGGTTTGGGTGAACATGAAGGCCACAAAAGTAAAGTCATGAGTCAACGGACAAAGCGGAGAATATTGTGATCTGAGGAGAGGATATTACACCCATATTTCTTAAATTCTAGTTTTTGGTTTTCTGCGACTTTGAGCTCTACATCGATCTTTTATATGTTGAAAATGTAACGACTTTGGATAATTCTTCATTACTTGTATGTTGACTTGCATCTTGGATCTTTCCATTTCTCTCCGTGTTTGTCGCATGAAATTTGGACTTTTTGATAGTTGGTATAAAATAAGTATTATTGATGCTATCATATAAACAATACTAGTCTCATGATTTCCGCCGATGGCGGGCTACTCTCATGTAAATTAAAATGAAATTACAAGTTTGAGGACTAATCTTATATCTTGTTTTTGGTCATTATCATAATTTGGTTTTACAACACAAAATTAAACCAACTTAAAACATGCCTACCTTATATTGCTTATGGAATAAAGTTGTGCCAATGCAAATACTAAAACCCTCCAACCTTCCTTTGATTAGTAACTCCTTACAATAAAGAACTCCTAACAATAATCCTTTAAAGTGATATTCAATCCTTAACTAAGTATCAAAATTATTTACAGTATTTATCCAAGGTTTACAACTATTCCATGTCAAACAACAAATTCATACCGGCATTTGTCTAATCAAATAAACAATAATACATCAAGACCCCATGCTAAAGGCAAACATGCACTTCATATGATACATCAAGACCCCATGCTAAAGGCAAACATGCATCCTTACTCGAGATCATTGGCGTGAAATGTTAAGTAGTCATATATACCTTGAATATTTAATAATTTAATAATACCTAATTTGAAAATGAATACTAAGAGAGATGTATTAGTAATGTCACCGTTAGTATTATTCACGTAGCTAATGTTAAGTAACTCATTTTATAAAATGCAAAGTCCAAAACACTTTTAGAACTTCGGTTCGGTAAAAACTATAACAGTTTCGCTTGTGTGAACTCTTTTAAAACTCAATCCAACTGATATCAGACTGCTAGTGGTTCTAAGTTCTTACAATATATTTAATATACATGTACAACAACAACATCAACAATATACATGTAAATTTAAGAAAAATTATGTTTTGTAATTTGTACAGGCATACTTACAACACAAGTAGAGTCTTCTTTCATGCCTCCATACAACATGCCAGCAAATACTCCAACGACGGTTCTTTGTACCCCAGTTGACAGTTCCAGGCAACTTTGAAGATCTCTGCATTTGAATCAAAGTTAGTAAAAATGTGGGTTAACAAGTGGAACAGTATTCAGCTTTATAAAAACATTACAACATTAATATAGCTTTTGTCACTTAACTTACATGTTTTTCACTCACATACCTCAACAATAAGACTTGCCGGTGGACATATATACTGATTATATCATATGAATTACAATACTGTGTAAGTGTGCATTGATGTCGGATTTTCGCAAATCTAAGTTTGATTCACAAGCATGACTTTCTATCAAGTTATCTACTCTTATACTCCCTATTGTTGGCTTTAACTTGTTAGTTTGGATGGCAACTGAATGAAACTGGGCACTATGTACATTTGTAAAAATACAAGTATATGAATTATATATCCTTTGGTTCGATGTACCTTATTTATTATGATTTTGGTAAGCAAAAAATATAATAAGTGTAAGCTCATAACTTGAGTTTCGAGAGCAATTATATTGTTCAATATAAGCTTATCCAAATACCCCTATAGAATCATAGTTTCCATCTCGATTAACTATACTCATTAGAAATATATATTAGCCTAATTGACAAAATATGCAACATCTATAAATTGCAACAAGCCAACAATCATGAACACTCAAAATTGCAAAATCTAAAACTTAAACCAATTTATTTTGGTACTTGCAATGACTCTTCTCACTACAAATTGTCACATTCATGGGCGGTGGTAGAAACGATTTCACTTCTAGGAAAATCATGAAAGCATATTAACATATATTCAGACTACATTAGTAAATCAACTGAATCAAATTGAATGTCTAATAGCTCGATGGGAATATGACGCAAAATTTTATAGCCTAACTCCAAATTTAATCAAATCTTAAACATTTGAAACCAAAACGATACTCAAACACAAACTAATCTCATGTAAACGCGTAAACGTATGAGCTTTTTAACTAATCTAATGTGCAAACACAAAATAGTTCTTATATAGGGAGCACTTTCTTCGGTTCTTCCTTGACATCCATCGTCAAATACTGGCGATCACAATCTCTATATTCAAACTCTGCCTGCAACCCAAACAATGGCGATCACTAATCTAATGTGCAAACACAAAAAGAAGTTGTTTGGGATTGAGCAAACTATAAACGGTACCAACCACATCGTAAAAATTCTGTTTCAGACCTGGACATAAGCAAAATGATCAAGTGAGCATGTAGACTATTTGTTACATGGATCTGTGGCCACAAATAAGATTAAAATCATTTCCATATAATAAAATAACATATCTGATTATCATGTGTAATTTAGCTGCGAAATTTAGCTAAATCAGTTTTAGGTTATCCATATTTCTGAGTTCATCCGTCCTGAAGTTTGGTGACTGCGACATTATTTAAAGGAGGGTTATTAAGTGTGCATCACATCTAGATATAAAGTTATAAAGGCACCAAAGCTTTAATGACCGAAAAGATTATCATGTGATATTTAGCATCAGTAACACTCCACTGGATTAAAAAAAGCATATCAAAATTAACACATGTTTATATCTGTATATAATCTCCTCATATGAAGCTATCGATCACATGTGAAAGGCATGATCTGCAAGAAAACTGTCTAAGATTGGCACAACACAAATACCAAACTTCTTAATCATCTTAGTTTTTGTTCCTTTTGATAGGTCAGTAACAAATAGATCCAAGTATCTAAATTCATGTATTCATGCTCACTATAGATCTATGTAATCAAACTAATATGTAATAACAAAATGATAATAAAAAGCTAGTGCGGTTGTGTTGCAGAAATATGAAACATTGAACGATATTAAGATATACATTTTATAATCACATTTTCTAATACACAATAAACAAAGCAAAATCCACGAAATCGAGTTAAGATAATTTATTTGTTTATTTCACTTGTTATATGGAGTTCAAGAGCTCGTAATCACACCTAGGCTCGGATATATGTTTGCTTGTCACAAATATATAATGCAACCGATTCTCCAAGACCACAATAAGTTGCATACCACATACTTGTTCAATTTTCTACCTCTGTCACAGTCAAACAAGACGGCGAAATATAACCAACATCATTCATAAAAGCATATTAGATCACAGAATCAACAAATACCATCTTAGCTTCATAATCATTTCATCAAATATATGGCATGCATAAATTAATACAATCAAACACAAGAATTAACCAGATCATAAAAACATATATTTACCTTCAAAGTTACTCGACTAAAACTTCATTAGCCTTTGATTGCTCCTACAAAAATCGCTTGAAGATCATCTCACTTAGATAGAAAAGAATCAAAGTATTTTAGATAAAAGAAAAAACTCATTACCTTGAAAAATTATTGACACCGCATAATCACGTTCGTTCTTCTTAATTCATCCACACAAACGCACAATTTAACTACCAATAAGGCAATAATATTCGTAAAAATAGGATGATTTGGTGAATTTGAGAGAATGAATCGAGACTTGTTTTAGAATTAAGAGTGATTTCTTGTGCACCGATTATGTAGGTTAATTTTAGGAATATGAATGGAATTGATTGGGATTAGCTGAAGATCAAGGAAGATGTTTGTGATGAGAATGACGTGTGTTTTTAAGAAGAGCACGTGAATGGCGTGTGTTTATGAATTTGTTGGCATTTACACGTAATAAAAAGAGGACAACATGGCATTCTTTGTTGCCAAGTGGCATTAATGAGGTGGCATGATCCTCTAATATATATATGGAGATTTAAATAACTCGCTTAAAATATTTTTATATTTGTCCATTTTAAAATTTGGTGTTCTATCCTTCTTATTAGGGTATCTATTCTATAATCAAGATGCATATAAAGTATTTTAATTATTCTTTAGCCGAAAAATCTAGGGGTCTAAATTTTTTAACAACGATTTTATTCATAATTGGCAAGAAGCTAGAAGAAAAACATATTACAAATAAGTTAACAAGCACGTATTGGGTCAACTCACACTAAGAAAAGGAAAAAGTTTTAATATCATCCGTATCTTTCCGTGGTGGTTTTCGTCGAAGCAAACTTGTTGCGGTAGTCAAATTTACCCAAACGGTTAGAATAATCCCATCTTGAAAGATTTTAATCAAAGTGGGTAGGTTTGTAATCGACTCACGCTTCGTGACACGGAATCAAACCGATAAAGTATTTTCTTATCAAATAACCATGTAAGAAATTTTGTATTTACATATGTTAAACAAAACATAAACTTAATTACAACTGCTTGTTGGATAGCATTCTCACATAGGGTTTTATCCGGGAGCTAGGTCGTTTGTTGTAGCATGTAAGAAACGAGTATACATGGGTTAGCAATTCGCGAACATCTTTTTTTTCCGCTCATCTAGTCACAAAAGTTAAGAAAAATATATATATTCTTTAACACGAAACATAAATTTTCTTTTCTTTAATTAGTCAACTGTTACTAAATTTTGTTGAAGCCCGTGCATGTTTTGCTTCCTAACATCAATACAAAATCTAATAATATCTCCGTTACAAAATAAATATCCACATTTTAGATTGTCTTAAAATAATTATTTATATTGTATTTCAATCAATCAAAAAGTTTTATTGGGTAAAGATAAAATATGATCGTTGAAAAGGTCGTTAGGACATCGCTATGATGGTATATAAAGGCATCCACAATAGTGGTTTATGAAAAGACAATAGTGGTTGGGAAGCCGCTGTCTTGCATTGATCGCCTTTGAGTGGCTTCGATCTGACTTTGTCATTTTCTTCATTTATTTGCTCCTTTTCGTCCAAATGTGTTTCATTCCAAAGATTTTGCTTCCAAAAGACCTAAAAGTGAAAAGGAACGAAATTAAGCAGAACGGATATAAAATTGTTCGATATATGGCTTAAATGACCCTTAAAAGAATATGTTTTAAATCCTTATCAAGTGGGTGAGAAAATTTTGACATGGGAGTTTTGATTTTGATTTTTCCTAATGGTTTTGCTCTACATCTTAGGGTTTGTATATGATAAAAGGTTTTGACGAGTCTTTGTGTTTACAAAACACATTTAACGAGGCTCCTTTTACGAGTAATCCATAAGTGGGAGAAAACTAATAATCATGTCAAATTCTATTTTAACATGATATAGAAAATTTGAATAGAAGATACCGACATAGGTTACTAATGCAACACCAATATCTCTATGTGAGAAATGATGGGTCAAAACTTTTGATTAGCCAAATTTCTTTTCGAGGTAAAGATGTATATTGTCTAGGGAGATCAAACAGAATACTATTCCCGATGATGTGTTTAATATGAAGAATGACGTTTTGGAGAAATTTTGATATTGAGGTTTAAGCATTAAATCTACGAGTCTTTACATAGTATATGCAATAATATTATAATACTATCTAATATATAGCATATATCATCATTTTATATATATATATATATATATATATATATATATATATATATATATATATATATATATATATATATATATATATATATATATATATATATATATATATATATATATATATATAGAGAGAGAGAGAGAGTCCGGTTTAGAGAAAAGTGTAACTAGAGAAAAGTGAGAAAAAAAGTTACAGTGGTAGATTATGTAAACAATCAAAAGTTTAGGGTAAACCAATGAACAAAAAACAAACTAAAATAAAGGAATCTACTTTCTTTCTCACAATTCAAGCAGACATCACGGCTCAAGCGCACAAACTCACCGTCACCACCACCACCGCCTTCCATCGCCACCTCATCTCCATCGCCACCATCTCCATCGCAACCATCTCCATTGCCACCATCATCTCCATCGCCACCACTCCATATCGCCACCATCACTCCATTGCCACATGATCCGCACACCATACCATCCGTCATACATCCCTTTGTACATCATTAGAACATTGAAATCGAACTAGATTTAGATAATCGTAAGTTTTAATTCTGATTTTTTTAATCTTTTATGTAACTTTTAATTGTATATAATCTGTAAGTTTTAACTATGATGTAATGATTTTTAAGTTTTGTTGAAAGTTTATAATCGATCATCATGTTTTCTACAAGATTTGGAACAAATTTGATGAAAAGTCGCATATAAAATGTGTTTATTAAAGTTGCACACCGTGTTTGATAAAATGTCCGAATAATATTTTAAAGTTGTGATGCACTAATTTTCATTATACGCTTAATATTGAAATATATGACATCCGAGGGCATTTGTGTGTATATTTACAAAGATCAAAATTACTAGTTAGGGCATCGATTGTGTTAGTGCATCCGTGTTTGTGGTTGCTAGAGATACTTCAAAGATATATTTGTATGTTTAGTGCATTCTTGGAAATACTTAGACATCCATTTATATATTTAGTACATCGATGGACATATTAGGGTATCAATAAGTATGATTACTGCATCATTGAACATCTTAGAGCATCAGTGAATATGATTGCATTAGTGAGTAAGATTAGTGCATCATCAGACATATTAAGGTATTAGTGTGTATGTTTAGTGCATCGTTGGTCATAGTAGGGCATCCATTTATATGTTTAGTGCATCGCTAGAAATACTTCAACATATACTTGTATGTTTAGTGCATCGATGAACATGTTAGGGCATCAATGAGTATGATTAGTGCATCGTCGAAGATATTAGGGAATCCATGTATTTTTATAGTGTATCCGTTTGTATGTTTAGTGCATTGGTTGTCATAGTAGGCATCCATTTGTATGTTTAGCGCGTCATTGAAATACTTCGCCTGCTTGTATGCTTGGTGGAATTTCTCTTGATGCGCCTCAATATGTTATGAAAGAGTTTTGTGAATCTATTGGATCTTATGGTCTTGGTGAGTTTCTCTTTATGTTACTTATTTTATCATTTTAGTTGCAGAAGATTTTATTTGGCTCTAAATTTTCTTCAAAGCTTGTGTAGGTATATAATGCGTACTCACGACATTGATGCTCTTTGTGTTGGCCCGTGGTTTGCCATTTTGATAATGCCTCGCCATCTCATCCTGTTTAATTCATTTATCGGCATACACTTAGGAAAGAAAACATGGAAATGCAACATTCGATAACAATTATTATTTTACGTTATGCACGAGGATTTTATCATAGGTGTCGGGTATACACTCATTAAGGACACAAAGATTCCATTGACGAGATTTAAATTTGAAGGAATTTCAATCAACTTGTCTTATGCTCAACTTCAAGTTACAAACTGCTCCTAAGGTATCTTGACATGTTCTTTCTTTTTAATTATGTTATTAAAAGGAGTTTAATACTAAGACTATAATGCATCGTTATAGTCTTTAACAATGGGCATTGGTGGACCAGATCAAGATTGCCAAAGGGTAACATCTTATTACATCCGTGTTATACATTAGCGCATCAACATTATACATTACAATTTTAATATTGCATAAAGATTATCCAAATGATGTAGTAAACATTGGGGTTCTTGGCAATATAATAATTTCTATACAATTTTTTTTTGCATCAGATAGAAAAATAAGGCATCCGTATGAAATATTTCATGATGATTATTAAGCGGTGTTTGGCAATATACTAGTTTGTGTACATTTTAAGGCATATGTATTAAAAAATAAAGCATCAGATGGATTATTACATAATGATTTTTCAATTCATAATGATTGTTCAACTAATTAGTGTTCTATTAGAAATAAACATTTGACCTTTCCTCATCTCGCAACTTCATGGAATGGATGAATTTAATGACGAAGATGATTTTGTCACGAGAATATGACATTTGTTCTTGGTTGAACGTTGATGGTTTGTTACAAGGTGATAACTTTATAGGCGCCGAAGGTAAATGATTGAGAGGCTTCTCGATGTTTCAATTTGCAAGAATTTGAAGATAGTCATTCTTAGCTTGTAAAAATATTATTTTCCGCTTTTGTTTAGCTTATTATATCTTATGAGACGATCACCATCAATACAAAATGCATCTCTTGTATTCGATTGCGTGTTAAGTTTATAATAAGATTAATTGCTTCATAACATGACTACTTATTTGTATGTTTATTGATATTTTTGTTCACCTATGTTTGTTGTTTGATATTTTTACTCTCAATCGCACATAAAATATATTCTTTTAATATACGACTTTATCCATTCATCTCCATTACATTCAAAGCATTTTTTACCATTTACATTAATGGATGTGTTCATTCTCATATATTACTTTAGTGCATCGGTTTGAGGCACTTTAGTGCATCTATTTGAGGAACTTTAGTTCATTCGGTTGATGTAATTAGTGCATCCGCTTGTATCATAAAAGCAAAACAAGTGCAATACTTTTAGGTTCATGAAATTGACGAAGATGCGCCCAAACAATGATAAGACAAACACGATTAACGACCAAGAAAAGATTCGAGTTGATCAGCCTTCAAAGAAAGACTCTACTGGAGATACCACCCATATCAAGAATCCATAACAACATTCAAGCAATGAATGTGATAAAGAAACATATTTATATTAAAACCACAAATATATAATATGGGACTTTATTATAATGAAATCTTGAATCTAAAGTCAATTCATATTTCCGAACACAATACTAATATATACA